>OX457015.1:11165696-12365696 GCA_949752705.1 Callimorpha dominula | reverse complement strand
AGTTTTAATCATTTTTGTTTGTCTGTCTGTCTGTCTGTTTGTTTCGGCTAATCTCCGGAACGGGTTTACCGATTTCCACGTGACTTTCACTGGCAGATAGCTGGTGTTATAAGGAATAACTCAGGCTACTTTTATTTTGGAAAAAGAGTTAGGGTTCCGCGCAAAATATAAAAAGATTTACGCGCGAGCAAAGCCGCTAGGAACTGCTTGGTAAGTATATAATGGAACGCGAAAATTTTAAAGTTAGTAAATTAGGGTCTTCAACAAAAAATAAAAGAAATCAATGACGTAAAGCAGTGTGATAAAATAAATGTTTTTTGTGTAGTTGTTTGACACAGACTCTAACATATTTAATAGTTATTTTAAAATTAGTTTGGGTAGGTACTGAGTCATCGAGAATTATTGTTAATTCGACTTTGATTTATTGTTTATTTGAATATTTTTTCCTTTTTTTTTTAGTTACTATATATTTTAAGAGAAGAATAATTAATTAAATTTTTCTACCCTTCAACACCATCTTCGTGGCACCTACCCATCAAAAAGAAACATCAAAATCTGTCTTTCTAAAGTTATACACTAACACTACATAATGTCCCAGAATATTAATATAATCTAAGTTGAACTATGATTTGCAGTTCACCATCACGAAGCGGTGGCGGCGGCGGTTCCAGTGGGGGGTCGGGATCCCGTGATGACGCTGTATCAGCCATGTCGGCGCTCTTCGCAGCCAGGTTTCCGGCCGCGCAGAAGGCTATGGATGACAAGTAACATTTTGTTATACGTAATTCCCGGAGAGCTTGCATGAAAGGTCTGATTGTACCAAGTTGTATACCAGGCTCGTGGTAGATGGCACTTGTCTTGGCAATGTCATCTCAGCCTAGTACGCACTCAGCAAAGTGTTACAAGCCGGGGTTCGGGATTAGAAAGTAACACCTATTTTTAGAAATTAACACAATTATTAAAAGTCACTGATACAATTCTCGCTATTTCCACTCACTATTTACTCGTACTAATCGCTATACTTCGCACTTGTTACTCGCAGTATTGCAATGCAACTACCTTATATACTGTAAGCGTTGTCTCATAGAGAGTTTGTAAAATTTTGGCGAATACTCGAAACCTCTCGGGAATCTTTTAGTATATTCTGGGACATTCTATAAATGGACTATTAGTTTCGTTAATTATTAAACGATAGCACGCGTCTCAATTAAGGTAATCGTAACCCTCTATGACTTCCTGTACTCGTCAGTAGATGCGGGTCACTTTAGACTTCTATAACAATACGTATGCTCACGCCATATGTATGTGATGCAAATAATTCCCGGGTTTGTCGTCCAAATGAAAACTCCTGAGTTTGAGTCTACCTCTTTAGCGAAACGTAATTTATAAAAGTTCTGGATTAAGGAAGGTTGTCGTCCCTTCCACTTAAAAGTGCTAGTTGCATTGGAATTTAGACATTTTGTGTTGCTAAACTTTTAGTGTTTTATGTGATATTTATATAAAATATTTCAGGTTAAGAGGCCTGATCGATGAAATAACGGAGTTAGACAAAAAACCTGACAGGCCACCCATCGAAAGATTTGTTCAAAGACAGGTAAGAAAGAACATGTTATTGTCTATTATGATACTAACGTACAGAACAAAACATATATTATCTTCATTCCTTTAAGGTTGACTCAAACAGCGCGCGGAGCGTTACGGCGACGCGACGTGACCAGGTTGTAACAAGCGCCATTGCTCGACTCTCGGTGCTAGTACATTTTAACCGTCCACGCCGCGTCGCCGTCCGGCCTCGCGCGCTGTCTGCCCCAGCGTTTAGTCCCAAAAATGTTTTAAGTTGTTCTTACGTGTGTCTTTGGTTTGGTTTTTTTTTTGGCATTTTTGGCTTTTGGCAATGGCCGGGCAAAGCCTGACACCGGCGATTCACTCTTTGAAAAGGAGCCCTTGTTAGGTCTGAAAGTAGTTAGGATCCCCAGAGACACACACGTGAGTAAAACACCGGTATCAAACGTATCAATATATATATACAAATGGTATGACTTTTAATTATACGGGAATAAACTCAATCAAAAGGAACTGGAGATGGCCTGGTGGTGGAATTTTTACCATAATTCATTAGGTTTAAATTTTTTTGGTTTATTCCATTGGCCAGTACAACTTGAACTAGCATTGTATAGAATTACGTAACATGTCAGATCAATATATATACTGGACGCTGGTAGCTTGATGTAGCCGTTTTCACGTAATTTTTAAAATTGTAACACATATTGCTTTCTTCTATACATAAACATAAAGTTTTTGAAGTGAAAACTTCTTTAGGCACGTTTGTGTACTTTTGCTATGGCGGAAAAGCACTGAACTCTTGACCGTCACGCGAATAATACATTAGCTAATCTAAACATTGAGTTCTGTCAGCTCCTTATAAATTAATGTCACCAACCTGCTAATGTGACGTTTTAAGTTCGTAGTTTCGTTTAAGTTTTCACTTCTGTCGGCAGTCCCATGACTGCTTATTTTTTTTTTATATAATAACTTCATGCATGTCACACGCGGCTGTCTGATCCCAAACTAGGCAGATCCTGTACTATGGTAACCAGATTGCTGATATACATACTTATGTATTTCTAAATACTTACATATTATAGATAAATTTTGTAAGACACAGAGAAAATGATCATGCTCATCACACAATTATTTGGTCCTGTGTGGGAATCGCGAACCTACGACCTTTGGCTCAGCAGTTAGGATCACTAACCACTAGACCAACAGGCCAGTATTACAAATTTCACGTTCCTACGTTCGCGAAATGGTCTTCAAAATGCGTATAAAGATTTCACTTTGAATTTTCTGAAGTTTCGACCAAGTTGCCCTTGCCGTGGACCAGTCAGCCTGTGACTCCGGTCAATAACTACTGATTCACGTTAATTCCCGTATAAGTAATTACATATCATGGAACGCGAAAGTCTAAAAGTTTGTATAATATGGCTTTTGTTCTAGGTTCTAGAGATGGCACGTGACTGTCTCCATAAATCTGAATCGAAGCAGGTCACCAGCAATTATTTCTACGACATGGCTGACAGCTTGGACAGGCTGCTGGCTGAGGTAACTGCATTAATAGTTGTATTTCTGTATATGTAGCTACACAAAACTTTTATCCCCATCACTTGGATAATTGGCGCTCTACTACTGTGCGGTTCTCCAGAAATGTTTGCTGCACAACCAATCTGTGGATCATATTATCGCTTGCTGTATTTAAGGAACGATACGACCTTCAAACCTTCAAGAAAAGAGCGTAGGCAACGCATTTATGACTCTTGAGTTGTAGGTGTCCATGGGCGGCGGTAGTCACTTACAATGAGGTCTCCTCTCCTGCTCGTTTGTCCCTTAAACAAAAAAAAAAAACAGATTTACATAACAATTGGAAATTCCACTTTTTGTAATAATAAAAAATCGCTGTAGTATTATAATTAAAAGGTGTAAAGTATTGTACATTGTCAAAAATAATATCGAAAAAGATTAAATATAAAACTGAACTGATTTTTATGATTTTTTCAATAAGTAGTCTACAAAACAAAATATCATAAAGTTTTGTGTCTCCTAAGAAAAAAAAATCCGTTAACTCCATTTCCATTTTCTTAGGAGACTAAGAAAATGGAAATGGAGTTAACGGGTTCTCAAATAAGGTATAGCATACAGGGTATTAGTCAAACGCTTCCGAAAATTAAGACAGACGATAGTACTAATGGTGCCTTTGATGACGGCTCAGAAAAAAAAATCGTGCCTGATGATTTTTTTTTTTAATTCCCGGTATAAAAAGTAGCCTGTGCGGGTTCCCATGATATAATTTATCTCCTTTCCAAATATAATTACGATCCGGTCAGCCCTTTAGTCGTGAAAAGTTACTTGAACTAG
Source organism: Callimorpha dominula (assembly GCA_949752705.1). Classification (NCBI taxonomy): domain Eukaryota; kingdom Metazoa; phylum Arthropoda; class Insecta; order Lepidoptera; family Erebidae; genus Callimorpha; species Callimorpha dominula. The sequence continues at coordinate 12,361,784 of OX457015.1, read as the reverse complement.
AGTGTCTGCGATTGAAGTTTGGCACTCTTCTTTCGCTCATTGGTTATTGTTCAACATAAACTTTTTTTTTTCAACATAAACTAACAAATGTTTCCCTCAAAGCCGTACTTTTAAGTCAACAATTTAACGTTAATTTTGTTCTTTAAAGACTCGAGAAAAATCAGCGGATGCGGGAAACCAAGTAGCACCTTTAGTGACACGGCTGATATTAGCGATGGCTCGGCCGGCACGATTACTGGAGTGTCTCGAGTTCGATCCTGAACGGTTCTACAGGTTATTGGAGGCTGCTGAAGGACACGCAAGGCATTTGCAGGTAAGTTTTATACTTATTAAGCCTCTACGCAAAAAGGAGGTTGAGAGTGAAAGGAGACAGGAGGTGTTATAAATTTAACGTGTGTATCTGTACGTGGCATTATAACTACTAAACGGATGGATCGATTTTGATTAAATTTTTTTGTTTGAAAGGTGACTTAATCGAGAGTGTTCTTAGGTTTGACATTCATCAGCTCTTTCTAATTATTGAAGGAAGTTTTGAGTCAGGGGTATTTTAAATTTTTTATTTATGCTTGTTGATTAAAAATATTACAGCAGGTTATGGGGTCACCCTGTTATAATGCTTCCTTATGTTATAAACATAGATCTACAGGGTTTCCAACCTATAGGGTGCTACCTATAGGGTGCTACCTATAGGGTGCTACCTATAGAATGGAAACCCTGTAGATCTATGTTTTAAGTATGTATTTCGTCATGGGTGTGTTTTCTGTCCTGCAGTGTATATGAGTTGGAGGGTTCGATTCCCGTTTAATTAAAAATTTTGTATGCATGAATATGTCTATTTGCATTGCTCTGGGTGAAACACCCTACATGTATAATATATATGTATTTAGAAAAAAAATGTATCTATGTATGTTTATCTGTGTTCTAGAATCTGTAGTACATTATTATTATTATAAATTACCGATAGCCATTGACAGATATTCATTTATTTATAGTTATATTAATACTTAGTAGTCGCCAGAAGTCGAAATTTGGTTGTCATTCAGTACTTTATTGATCAAAATAGAACATAAGCGGCGGTAGCGTAATGGCTAAGACGTCGGACTTGCGATCAAGTGGTTGGGGGTTCGAACCCCACCCAGTGCAGTACCGGAGTGAACCCACTCCTAACACAAGCACTTAGCTTAGCTGGAGGGGTTAACAAGAATACTAGTAATGTGTGACCCACGTTACTAGTATTCTTTAAAAAAAAAAAACAATTAAATAAAAAAAATATACAGGGTGCTACAGAAAGTTTTTTTTAAATTTTAGGAGCGTTATGTAGCTGACAAATCGTTGATTTAGCTTGAAAAAAAAAATTATCTTGTTTTATTTGTGTGTACTTTTTTTTGGGCCAATGCGTTTTCTAAATTTGGTGCACATTTCTTAACAACATACATTTTCATGTCAATTTCAATGATTTTGTTTTTTTTTATGCAGACATTTTCAGAAATATCTGGATATTACATCCAACATCTTAAGTATTAAACATTCTTAATATCATTCATGTCAGCCCCCCAGGCTTAATCCGTCAATTTTTAAGTTTAATTTGTCAGTTTTAAAAAAGGTTTCTCTTTTTTAATTATTACTGCTTCACGTTGTTCATGGGGTCTCCTATACGACCCTAAAATATGTCCACACCTTTTTGCAACAGTCTGTATAAACAATTTGTTTAATACTAATATGAACCTTATAACTTAGGGTATAACGACAGATATCCCACAATACATCATCCACAAGTTGGGTCTGTCAAGAGACCCCTTGGCTGAACTGCACGCTCCACCCCCGCCGCCTCCGCCGCAGAACTCTTCGCCGTCCAAGTAAGTGATCATTACAACAGTAAAATTCTTAATACATTTTGTTATAAATTGCATTATTGTAAATTGTCGATCGACGATCATGCGTGGCGGACCGCGGTCCAATGGTTGATCTTAGGAAGTTCTATATTATAACTGTCAGTTCTCGATGAAGAAACAGTAATTACTACGTAGGTCAGCTATTCTTCACTAGATGGTGTTGAAGTCTGTTTTTGCTGTATGTGGAGATCGCCACATTTAATATTTTATTGTTTAAATATTTTTAGATATCGGAAAGCAAAACCACGAATGAAATGCTATGTGGGTTGTGATAAAATTCAGTATTTATTTGAAAACTGTATTTAAAGATAATGTCTTTTAAAAGTTTGGTAACAGAAATTTTACTTTATTCAACTTGACAATCAAGAACAAGACTCGTCTGAAATTCAGATGTTTCTGGTGACTATAGATAATCCTATCACCAGTGATTTCATGCCGCTCTCCGTGATACCACTGGTGATGAAAGTACCAGCCGTTGTTAACCAGCACTACACTTTTAGATATGTTTATCCACTGTGTTATTTAAGGTCAAAATATTCTTCCATTGTCTCCTTATCTACTTTTTCCATTAAGTATACTTCCAATTTCCCATTGTTCCCCGTTGACGGCAGTAGGCCCCCTACTACATGAGCGGGACCGAACTAAAGTTGGCAAAATTTGGTGTTTATAAGTCTCTGACTACCCTACCCTACTACTTTGTGGATACTATATGTATGTATGGATATATCTTTTCCCTATCAAACGCCTCCAGTTCCCATAGAAATGTGTTGTGCGAATATATCTGACGTGTTTCTCTTGTTTAGGAGCAGAGGTCGCACATCTCCACCTTCTGGTCAGGGAGGTGCTCCCCCCTCCGAGAACGATTATCAAGTCATCAAGCTGATCTCCAACGGGGCTTACGGCGCCGTCTACCTAGTGAAACACAAACAAACCAGACAGAGGTAAAAGCTGTTTAGTTTTAAATCATCTAGACTGATATTATGAAGAACAAGTGCGAATTTTAAGAATATATGTGTGTGGAAGGTAATCTACAGAACCACTGCACTTATTAGAAAAAAAATTTTTCGACTCCCGCCTGTTCCCACTTAACTATCAAAGAAAGCAAGAAGATATGAGATGTATATGTGTGATTATTATAAATTAACTAGCGGACCCTACAAACATTGTCATGCCCAAATTGTTTTGCATTTGGGTGGCATAATTGACTTCGACACTAAAATTTTAATAAAACATATAAATAATATACTTTCGTCAATAAATACAATTTCTAGCACCCAATTGCAGCGCCACCTACCAATCGCGAAACTAACTACTCAAACACACAACATTTTTTTATTAAAAACGGTAGAGCAGCCGTTTAGGAGGAGTATAGTGACAAAAAACGTATCGTAAAAGAAGTACCATCAAAATTTCCGTTGATTTCTAAAAAAAAATCCTTCATGACTGACTGACCTGGCAATCAAGATCACACCAAAAAACATGCAAATCGGTCAAGGCGTTCGCATGTAATGCTCCGACACACATGGGACACAATTCAATTTTATACAGCGTTTTTTCCTTGCGCAGGTATGCAATGAAGAAAATAAGTAAAAACAACTTGATACTGAGGAACCAAGTGGAACAAGCCTTCGCCGAGAGGGACATCCTCAGTTTCGCAGACAACCCATTTGTGGTGAGTTTAAATTTATTATTAATTTTCTTCCCATTGATATAACAGTTCTTTATAAGTGTGGAGGTGTAGAGGAAAGAACACCTACTAAATATGTACCTATAGTGAATATGAGTTGCATTCAATATGTCTTTTTTTGTACCCCTGACAAAAAAGACATTAATGTGGGAGAGCCATGCTTCGGCACGTATGGGCCGGCTCGACTCTGCTCGATGCCACGGCCTCACAGAAAACCGGCAGTGAAACAAGGTTTGCATTGCTTTTCGCCGCATGAGTCTCTCTCCCCTATTCCCGTCCTTCCCCTCTCCCCCCCCTCTAATCTCCCTCTCCCGTCTTCCCGCTCTTCCCCCTTTCCCCCTCTTCCCCTTAAAGGGCGGCAACGCACTTGTGACTCTTGAGTTAGAGGTGCCCATGGACGGCGGTAGTCATTTACCATCAGGTGACCCGTCTGCTCGTTTGCCCCCTATACCATAAAAAAAAAACAGGGTACCTTTCACACATACAGGGATAAGGGATTTAGCTTAAACGGATGTATTTGATTCGGAAGTGTGAGCAATAACTCTCGAAGGCTGGCCTTCTAGAGCTATTGCTTACACTTCGCATACCTTTAATTCGAACTGGCTACAGCCGGGCAGTCTGCAAGTCATCCAGAAAAAAGTGATTTTCTTAAGGGATAGAAAAAAGCACCCTGAATTGATTGCCAAAATTGCAAAAGCCATTAATATTGTAAATGCAAATAGGAGTTTGTTTGTTCCACGTCTTAACTACTCAGCCGATCGTCATGAATGTTGCATTCACATTTTTAGGGGTACAGAAAAAAGACTTATGCCGTGTTCCAATAAACAAGAAACGATTCGTTTTGCATACGGACGGTAAAATTTCGTTGAATTTTCAAAGAAAATTTTACCTTCCTTAAGCAAAACGAATCGTTTTTTGTTTATTGGAACACGGCATTAGGGTACTTTCATCTAGAAAAAAGGACTTTAACGGGAACGAAGCCGCGGGCAAAAGGGGGATTTATGTATATAATTGACCAGCAGATATTGAATCTATTGATAAAAATATTAGCGGGTATTACTATTGATAGGGCATTATCAGGTAGTTCACAATCAAGCGATTAACGTTCATAACTGCAGTGCACTACGCCGTTGTTTGTGTATTCAAAACAGAAATATCAAGATTTATATATTTTGAGCAATAAAAGTACTAGTATCAACTTGATGCGACTGCCTTTTATCTATACAAAATAATAACATTGGATGTCTGATTTTCATAAAATAATAACAGTTTTCTTGCTAAATGCATTTGAATGTTTACACGGTACCAAAAACTCAATTTAAAAAAATTTTGACACAGGCAGCCAGTCTATCTGATTGGCTAATCTCCGAAACTGGTGGACTGATTTCCACAAGAGTTTCACTCTTAGAAAACTGGTGTTATAAAGTGTAACTTAGGCTATTTTTATTTTGCAGCGATAACATTGTGGCTTATGACTTCTTCATAGAGTATCATACACTACAAAAGTGCGATCGCCCCTCAAGCTGTTTCAGCGTGGGGTGCGAATGTACTTGGTACTTGGGCCTTAACAATAATAGTTTTTTTGCCTATGAAAAATTTTCTAATGAACATCGATTTTATTTCGAATTTTTGTTAAGTCATAATATCTATAAAATTAATTAGTTATCTAATGTATTAAAGTAATAAAAATATTTACATGTTAATAAATCTCTCTTTTGAAAGGCTTCAGTCAAAACTCTTACCAGCCGAAAGTAGTTTTAACTAACAAAATCAGTCAAAATTCACTTTTGACCGCAGGCTCTGATCATAAGTACTTTTAACTGTTATTTTTCATACTGACTTTTACCGATTAAGAGTTTTGACTGTAAAATCTACACTTAATTTAATGACGACTGTCACGAGAACGATTATTTTAATTATAGATACTATTCTCGGTTTAAGCGGCATTGGATTTTTCTAGATTTTCTGCCAAGAAATAATCAGTTGTATTCTCGAGACCTAATATAGTTGAATTAAAATGTGTTGTGTCTCCAGGTGACAATGTACTGTTCGTTCGAGACGAAGCGCAACCTGTGTCTGATCCTGGAGTTCGTGGAGGGGGGGGACTGCGCCACGCTGCTGCGCGCGGGCCCGCTGCCGCCCGACATGGCGCGGCACTACTTCGCGGAGGCAGTACTCGCCGTGGAGTACCTGCACTCATACGGCATTGTGCACAGGGACCTTAAGCCCGACAAGTCAGTATACTCACTAATATAACTCGTCACTGATTGACATTATAACATTGAAGATGAATGATCGTGCGAAGCCAAGTCATAAAAAAAAGATGAATGATTTGACTGTTTTTAACAGACTTCAAAAAAGGAGGAGGTTCTCGATTCGTCGCAATCTTTTTTTTTATGTATGTTCACCGATTACTCGAATACGCCTGAACCAATTTGGAAAATTCTTTTTTGTTTCAAAAGGTACACTCGTGTGTACCCAGGTGGTCCCATTTAAATTTTATCGAAATCAGACGAGCGGTTTCTGAAAAATCAACAAATATCTAAAAATTGTATACATCGATGGTGGATCAGTGCGTTTAGTTGGCCTACCCATATTATATTTAAACAAAATACAATCTATCATGATCTAGGCATATTGAAGTCGGTGATGCTTTTTTTAAAAGATAATTATCATGAGGGTCCCATTCCTCAAAAGGAAAAAAAGGAACCCTATTGGGATCACTTTCTTGTCCACCTGTCGGTGTGTCTGTCAAGACCTCTGTTTTTTTGTAATAAATTAACAGTTCCCACGCGGCTTGGCTCACGTATATAATTTTTTCGCGGAACCCTAAGTCTTTTTCCACAATAAAAATAGTGAGTTACTCTTTATAACACCAGCTATCTGCCAATGAGTCTCGTGAAAATCGGTCCACCCGTTCCGAAGATTAGCTAGGCAAACAGACAGACAGACGAAGTTTTAAAAACTGATTTTTAGGCATAGGTATCGTGCAAATAACTGTATGAGCTTAAAAAACAACTATTATTTTGACATTACAAACAGACACTTCAATTTTATTTAGTTGTATTGATTGTGTATTTGTTGTACAGTTTACTAATCACGGCGACGGGTCACATAAAATTGACTGACTTCGGGCTCAGCAAGATGGGATTGATGTCGTGTAAGTATATTTTGTTATATTTTGTTCCTTGCTACTCATTTAGAGATACGTTAGTAGGGATAGAAGAAAAACATTAATATTTCATAGTAAATGTAGGTATGTATGTAAGCTTATTGAATATATTCTTTTACTCTGCGGTTATGTCTAAGATTTTAAATATACCAATGCCTTGCACATCTGTACATCTAGGAACGACCTGGACCTCGACCGAGGCTGGGCGAATAGGGTATTAATTATAAAAGCGGAATAGCAGCGACAAAATAAGTCATCAAGTTTGGAGGGGCTCGTGGCTAAGTGGTAACCGAGTAGGTTAACACATTACAAACTTAAGTAATACTAGCCAGGTAAGTCTAAGATGGGTGACCATTCTTAACATATTGAGACCCTCCGTGCCTCGGAGAGCACGTTAAACCATCGGTCCCGGGTGCCATACAAACATCTGTGACATTCGTTACGGGTAGTTGGAGCCCTAAAAAGTCTGACAACCTGGTCTAACTACAGAACTTCGATATCGCCTAGTACTTGGGCTGTGGAGGTCTGATGGCAGTCGCTTCACGTAAAATATCAAAGTTTGGCCGTATCGTAGTTAGACTGAAAGCCGACGCCAACTTTGTTGGGAAAAGGCGCGAAGGATGATGAAAATAAGTCATCAAGTTTCTGGAAATCAGTATGTGTATTTAGCCTGATTTATTGCAGTGGCTACAAATCTATACGAAGAATATGCTGACAGGGAGGCTCGGCAGTTCTCCGATAAGCAAGTCTGCGGCACTCCGGAGTACATAGCGCCGGAGGTTATTCTCAGACAGGTGGGTTTCAGTTTTAAATGCTGTTAAGAACGAGTTTTTAATTGTGTGATTATTTTTTGCATGAGAAGCTGTAACTCCGAGTATGAATCTACATTGCATTTTGACTTTAGGTTTCAATGGTGGATGTTTTTTTTTATATAACAACTTTAAAACATTCACTATTAAATATTGTACAATATATTATAACATTCATAATGATAAATACTCTTTGATGATTACTTCTTTAAACAGAAAAGTGAAATAAAATAAAATTTTCATGTCACATAACAAATCTTATATCTAAAATAAATAGTATCTAACAAATCGGACGAGTAAATTTTGAGATAAGCGTGTACAAACATACGAATTTTTCAACGTTATAATGTATAGTATAGATTAACGAGCAATGTTGGTATAATCTTTATCTCCGGTGTCTGTATTCATACCAGGGTTACGGCAAACCTGTGGACTGGTGGTCAATGGGAATCATTCTGTATGAGTTCCTTGTTGGTTGTGTGCCCTTCTTCGGTGACACCCCTGAAGAACTGTTCGCTCACACTGTCAACGGTTAGTGTTACATTTTTATTTTATAGAATTTTGTACTATTTTTATTTTACTTATTTTTTTATTAAAAACTAGCTTTTGTAACCACCTTTTGTACAAGCTTTTGTAGGTGAGTGCTTGCTATGTTGGAAACCTTCGCGCAAAAGTCATTAACAACTATATAAAGTTTCAACGCAATCGCCTAAACTAGGACCCTCGGTGAACTGATAGGGCGAAAACTTTCATTGCGCGATGTAGGAGCAGTGGTTACAAAGTAGTTCACATGGTCTTCGCTAGATGGCGCTTAAGTATGTTTTTGCTGTATACAATTTTAAAACTAGATAGCTTGTTTATCAGATGACATCGAATGGCCGTCGGAGGAAGACTTTCCTATAGCGGTCGAGGCGAGGACTATCATCGCTGAGCTGCTGTCTCGAAATCCTAGAGACCGGCTTGGCACTGGTGGCACTCATCAAGTTAAGGTACCACCTCCTTACTTACGACTATGGTCACAGCTATGTAGGCCCTTCCGCCTTTAGTGCATCTTTGTGATCGTTTTGTATACACAATAAATAATAATAATAACCTGTCACATCTCACACGGCCGACTGATCCCAATCCCCCCGTCTTTACAGATGTTTTACATGGTCGCAAACTTCTTACATGATTGATATAAATAATAATAATGCACTCCGGAACACAACTGTATCCAGACCCAAATTAAGCATTGTTTGTACACAAACAAACATATATCAGTTTTAGAACACACACACTAAGATATTTTTCACAGTTTTCCAGAAACTGATTCGTGCACAATCAGTGGACAGTTTTAAACAGACTTTATGAACACTTAAAAAAACAAACTTAAATACAAGCCCAGTGACGTGCACACATCATACCAATAGATTTGGTATTGCTCTATACAAATAATAATAATAATAATAATAATAGTACATAGATTTATTGTATGTTCTTATTTTATTATAAATTTTTAAATTTAATGAGAGTTTCATATTAAGTTCGGGTTTGGATCTCACCTATAGTTAACTTTTGTTCACATTAGAAGTCGAACAACCATATTAGGCAATGCATAAATGCTTATTAAAGGTGTAGGGTTGTACTTGCGTGTGTAATTTAGAGATGCCTCACTGGTTTTGAGCCCAACATCTCCTTTATCTCAAATTCGTTATTCATTATGTAAAAAGAATAATTATTGATAGACTTTAGATCAAAATTTTAAATAAATTTATCTTACCAAAAGTTGTCAACATGTATATATATAACGTCTAATATTAGTGTGACGTTTCTTTTAATTTTAGACAATTTTAGATTATGAGAACGTTTAACAAATGAGCAAATGTGGACTAAGTTCAGTAACTTATCCAATTTTGGTTCTGTCAAGAAATGGCAACAAAGTCTGGAGAATGTTAGTTTAGTGTATGTGTGTATAGTGTGTATATGTAACAACGATACTAGTCGCAGCGACCTACAATGACGTTGTCAAATATAGTAATGTGGTAATGATGAATTGACAAGTCAGGATATTTTTAAACTGGTTTTTAACATATTTCCAAGTCTCCATTTTTTTTTTATATTATAGGGGGCAAACGAGCAGACGGGTCACCTGATGGTAAGTGACTACCGTCGCCCATGGACACCTGCAACTCAAGTGTCACAAGTGCGTTGCCGGCCTTTGAGATAGGAGTACGCTCTTTTCTTGAAGGTTTGAAGGTCGTATCGGTCCGGAAATACCGCAGGCGACAATTTGTTCTAAAGATTTGTTGTGTGAGGCAAAACATTTCTGGAAAACCATTACGGACTGCTTCATTCTCCAATCACATCATTCACTCTTCCTTCGAATACTCGTCTTACTTACTACATTATGCATTAATTGTACTAGTTTATAAGCCTACAGAAGTCGAAGCTCAAGGAAACAAATGATAGAAACTATTGTATTTAACAGGAGCACATATATTTCTACGGTTTGGACTGGAACAACCTTCTACGGCGTAAGGCTGAGTTCATACCACAGTTGGAGAACGATGAGGACACCAGTTATTTCGACAGTGAGTACCTAGCTTCAATTCTACCTGATCTTTCACTGAACATTTCGATAAACATGGAAACACTCAGACCAATACAAATGCAATTATACACATAAATATTTTTGCTCTGAAACGGGAATCGAACCTGCGACCATGACAGTCGAATGCTCTACTGCTACCTTAAGTCATAAAAAAATATAATATATGTTTGTTCGTAGCTCGCTGTGACCGTTACAACCACAGTGAAGTGGACACTGACGAAGCCGCCGAACCTCAGGAGCCGGCCGAGGAGGCGGGAGTCTTCGCCGCTTTCTCCAGCACCTCGCCGCAATGGCGCAGGCATTATAACCACTCGTGTGTGGAACATGACTCCAGGGTAAGAGAACCTTCATCAATAAAACCTATGCACGAACAATTTAAATTCATTTAATTTACGACCACGTAAACTGCTATTAATATACAAGGCCTTGAGCAGAGTCATTCAGTTGTTTAAGTTGCCTGGTCCAATACGTAGATCCTATGGAGAAGAAAAGGCAAGAAACTCTAGGGATATTCTTTTTCAAATTTTCTGGTTACATCACTTATAAGTGAAAGATAAATGTAAAATCAATGTAACAAACTGTTCCGATATATAACAGTTCTTGAAAATACAAATGTATTTAATTCACAATTATGCGGACATCCGCTTTATTTATATACGACACCGGTCCCCGTACCAAAAACTTAGGGTCTCTATCCCTTGTTTTTATTATGATATAATGATATATTTAATTGATTGATGATACATTTTAATACTAATAAATTAATAAGAAAAATTAAGAAAAGAGAACTCAGAATTAAAAATCTTTTATGTAACGATTAATTGATACACTACATAGGAGAATTTTGTTTTGACTCAGATTTACGCTCACAAGCTAAATTGTCAAACGATGGTTGTGTATAGGTGTTTATGCTTGTATACAATAAACAGAAATACGCTGTCCACATTTCACTGATCAAGTAATAGTTAAAAGAAGTATAGCAACAAAATTGCTTTAATTTAATTATTTCTCGAGGCATGTTGGATCATAAAAGAAGAAATATTTGTGCAAATGTGATGAAAGATCAGCCTGTAATAATATCTATGTATAATTTGGATACAGAGTACAGACAGCTGGCCCGGTACACCAGACAGTGCTGGACCCCCGACTACTCCTACAGCACCTTCGCATCATCATCCCAAGTGTCCGGTGAGTTTTATATGTAATTGTCATTATAATTTTTTTAATTAATGTATTAGTTTAACAAAAGACAGATACGTAGTATTTATATAAAGATGCAACATAAACTCATTCGAGTTTTACCGTGCATCAATGCCCATCATAAAGTAGGAGGTTATACAAACAGTGGCCACGCCGAGGCCGTGCGAGGTGTGACCTCGGCTATCAGTCTCTCTATTTAATTACCTTAAACTTTAATTGGTCTTTCGTAGTGAGGACTCATAACAAATGGGCCTTATTTCAATGGTGGCAGTATTGCAAATGCTCAGACCTCTGACGTTGGCGATCAATGTTGTAATAAAGGTCGTTAGAGCGCGATAAGCTGAAATGGTTCATTAGGTTCAAATGACGATAAAACAATGTTTTTCATTGTTTCACAGATGATGGGTGGCAGCGTGTCAACCGCAGAATCGTCTCAAACGGACAGCGATGACGTGTCGCCGGCGGCTCGTCGCCGCGCCGCGCTCCGTCCCGCGCACGTGTCGCACGCCCACGTGCCGCACGCCACACACGCGCCACACGCCACACACGCGCCACACGCCACGCACGCGCCACACGCGCTGCCCGCACACGCGCCACACGCCGCGCATCCGATATCGCATCACACGTCGTTGCATGCGCATTCCTTACCTCACAACATACTGGCGCATCCGCACACTACGAGCCTCTCCGTTATGCCGAGAATGTATGTAAACATTAATATTACACTAGCTAGTCAAAAATTTTGTTAAGTAGTTAGCTGGGGAGCGTCGTATAATAAATCTATATATTTTTTTATATTTCAACAGGTCGGATATATCGAAAAAGGACGAGAGGAGCGTGAGCCTAGACAAGCCGGATAAGCCAGAAAGGCCGGAAAGACCGGAGAAGAGTCGTCCAACCGCCATTGTGACCAAGTCCATGCGCCGCTCTGCCAGTACTTCTGGCTTATCGCTGGTCATACATCCAGGTAAGACTTCTTCATTCATTCACTTCGTTTTAAATATAGAAAGATTATTTTTATTTACTAATCCTGCTATAATATTATAAACGTGAAAGTTTGTGAGGATGTATGGATGTTTGTTACTCTTTCAACGCAAAAACTACTGATCCGATTGTGATGAAACTTGCTATGTAGATAATTGGAGACCTAGATTAACACATAGGCTACTTTTTATCCCGATATTCCCACGGTACCGGGACTTACGCGGGTGAAACCGTGGGGCGCAGCTAGTAATATATATATATATATATATATATATATAACTGAGCTCCATCGTCGATTCTCCTCATCCAGTTTTTCCCCGCCGTTTCGCACAGATAATATATATACCCATTACTAACGATCTCCTTTTATACTTAACTTTTTCCTTTCCAGCAGACGATAGTACGTGGAGTCTGGGAGCCGGTTCACCGTGCGCTGGCAACACATCATCCACCAACTCCTCTCGAGACTCCTCACCCTGCAGGGATCCACCGTCACCATTCGCACTACCTAATCACTCGTGAGTGTTACATTCTCTTTTTTCTTTTCCAAGACAACTCCTGCACTAGGAGTTATCCTTGTGTCGGTGAGGACTTTACAAACATTGAAACAAATAACACCCAGACTAGGGAAAACTATTTATGGATCACATTTTGTTGTCCCATGTGGGAATAGGACCCATAACACGCTCCGGGAGCATCGCCGAGGACGCTCCGGCTGTGGAATGAGCTCCCTGGCGAGGTTTTCCCGAGGAACTGCAGTTGAAGTGCAGTATGGAGTTCTTAAAAAAAGGAGTGTACAGGGTTTAAAAGGGTCGGCAACGCGCATGCCACTCCTCTGGAATTGCAAGCGTCCATAGGCACCGCTTTCCGTCAGGCGCACCGTAGGCTTGTTTGCCACCGACTTGACTGGACTTTTTGTTAAGAAGCAAGATCTTCGACTTTGTCGTATATCGGTTTATCGGAGAGTATTGTTGGAACTGAAAAGTTAAGTTTGTCAGTCGGAAAAATCTTCGAGAATTGATTCCGAACCGATTGATGAATTTGCTTTCGGAACCCTCGGTGCGCGTGTCAGACTCGCACTTGTCCGGTTGGTTTCGTTTATTCGCCCTGGACCGTAATCCCAAAAATCGCCTTTAGGGATGTGATCGTAAATGAAACACACACGCCCAAGCGAGGACAACTTTTATTTTATTTTTTATTTTTTTTAATTGGCTTTAGTTGTAAGCCGTGTGGCTGTATACAACTTTACGCGGACTTTACGGTGAGCCTAGTGCTCTCAACCGTATACTACATTTATAGCAACGGCCTAAGGGCACCCCTGAGGGGGGTTAGGACCTCGGCTTAGGTTGTTGCTTGAGACAAAGAGCTAGATGGTGCCGGCGTTTCCTATGACTAACCTTGAGAAGAAACGCCGAAACGAACTCAAGGGTCTAAGTCTACCTATGACTTATCTGTTGGGGCGCGAGTGTCTGTTTCTACCCCTCCGTCGGGGGCAGAAACGGGGGCCGCGGTGTGGTGAGTTTGTGCGTGTATTGTTTTGATGGAGTGCGGCATGCGCGGCGTCTTGTGCCTTGGTGATATCGTCGTCAGGCTCCCCGAGGACATGTCTCGGTCGGCGCTTACGAGAGATGGCTGACGGGATAAAGCTCGCCGCGGATACCACGAGTGGGTTGGGGTGGGATTCGGCGGAGTCAAAGAAGGTTTGGGAGCAGCTTTTAATGAATTGCCTTATGGTAGGCAGACCGAGGTCTATATGGAGGTTTTCGTTTCGCATGTACCACGGGGCTCCCGTGGCTCTGCGCATGAAGCGGTTTTGTACCGTTTGAAGACGATGGATCCTCCTTGGAGGGGAGTGAGCGAATACGACTGAGGCGTATGTCATTATTGGGCGGATGCAAGTGGTGTATAGACGTACTTTGTTTTTGAGGGATAGTTTAGAACTATGGTTTAGGAGGTAATGGAGTCGACTTAGTGCCCTGCTGGCGCGGGCTCGAACTGTTGTGATGTGCTGGGAGAAGGAGAGGGTGTCATCAAGTATAACTCCTAGGTACTTGGCTTTATTCGTCCAAGGGATGGGTGTTCCGAATAGGGTGATCGGGGGTGGCGATGGAGGAGCAAATCTGCTGTCCTTCCAGCTACGGAAGATGACTGCTTGGCTTTTTTCGGGGTTAACCTCGATCCTCCATTTCCGAAACCACTCACCTAGTGAGTTGGCTGCGGATTGGAGGACCTTGGCGATGCTCCGGGGTAGCCTGCCTGAGTGATATAAGGCGGTATCGTCCGCGAACAGGGCTAACTGGGCTTTCCGATGCTTAGGCATGTCGCTGGTGTACAGCGAGAAGAGGATAGGGGAGAGTACTGATCCCTGAGGGACCCCGGCAAGAATGGGGCGGGGAGAGGATAACGTCCCTTCTAGTCTGTAGCGAAAGTGGCGGTCCGACAGGTAGTCTCGTATGATGAGCACGAGTCTGTGGGGCACTTCCATTTGGAACAACTTGTATAACAAGCCGTTATGCCACACTTTGTCGAATGCTTTCGCGACGTCGAAGAAGAGTGCGCCTGTTGACAGTTTTTTCTGGAAACGCGAGGTGATGTGTTCCACAATACGGTGGACTTGGTGAACACTTGAGTGTTGGGTTCGAAAACCGAACTGCTCGTGAGGGATGAGCATGTTAGCATCGGTGTGTGCTTTGAGGCGACTAAAGATGAGTCTTTCATAAATCTTGCCCATGCCGTTGAGCAGACTTATGGGACGGTAGCTGCTGGGTTCGGTTCTGGGTTTTCCCCGGCTTTTCGATGCCAATGACTGTGGCTTCCTTCCATTGAGGTGGAAAGAGATTGTTGGACATGGCCGCATTGAAGATGGCGGTCAGTAGGGCGATTAGGATGGGGGGAAAGAGTTTTATGACTCTGTTGGTGATTTTATCCGACCCAGTCAAAGACCCAGACAACTGTTATTTTGTTAGCCGATATTTATACATAGGCTCGCGGTTCCTTAATAACGCGATTCAGAAAATCGCACAGCGCCATCTATCGGGCCCACACAACACAATACATAAATTGTTTGATATTGAACAGCCCTGTTATTTTTTACCACGATGTCCCTATTTATTGTAGCAAAAAAAGTTATCATTGAGATACTTATTTTCGTTAGTAATGGGGTACCTTAGGTGCGGCACTATAGAAATTTAGTCACGATTTGAACATTATAATAGTGAAGACTGGGTGCTTGAACGACGTGTGAGCGAATAAGTCTTACCTTCAGCTTATACTCTTAGAGAAGTCCTAGTGTTTATAGATTTTCGTACGAGTCTATCTCTTATTCAATCATTTGTTTTGTTTTTGCAAAATTAACTTTAAAAGAAGTATCAACGGATGCGCTTAAATCGTGATAAATTGTAACAAGCTTTATTCTTACACTCAAATTTTCCAGCCATAAACGTGGAAGATTTTCTTCTAATTTAGATAGATTGAACTCGTGACCGTTACGCTAATAATACATATATAGATCCACTAGAGGGCGCTAATCTAGACATTGAGTTCTGTCAGCTCCTTATTAATTAATGTCACCAACCTGCTAATGTGACGTTTTAAGTCCGTCGTTTCGTTTAAATTTTCACTTCTGTCGGCAGTCCCATGACTGCCTATTTTTTTTTTATAATATCTTTTCACAAATGGCGAAGACATCACATACACAAAATAAAATCAGAATTTCCTCCTTTTTGAAGTCGGTTACAAATTTGAAATTAGAATTGGAAAGATCACGAGTGTTTGGAAACCAAGGAATCATGTCATGAAGCGTTTATTAAACTTACTTCTATTCCCAATTAAGGTTACCTATGCTTGATTAATATCATTTATTAATTTATCCATTCGCAGACTAATACAATCATCCAAGCCACCGATCGTGGTGCGGCGAGGACCTCGCGGTTTTGGGTTCACAATACACACGGTTCGAGTATATTACGGGGATACAGACTACTACACCATGCATCACCTTGTCTCCGTAAGTATTAGACGCTTCTCTTGTCTTTACACTCTCTTTCTCCCTTTTTCTTCGAGAGTGACTTAACTCTTATGTAACTTATGAAGATATTCAAGTATTTAGATTGTTGCGCGAGGCTTGCCATCACTTGATGTTAAGAATATAAATTATAATGTTATATATAAATAATAATAATTTGTTAAGACATAATAGTGGTTCAGTCCATACATGCATATTATCACAACAATATATTACTTAGAAACTAATGCAGTCAGGCTCTGGTGTCTGTAGTAAGATTTAACTTGTGTCACGGGTACCAGTTCCTCTCTCAGTGATGACTTATGATAAGACGTGTGGGTGTGAGTGTATGTGTGTGTCCTGCTTGCATGCATCTTTTCAGTATAGCCATAATAGCACACAATCGCAGTGTTATAGAACAGTGAGTCTAATAAATGCCATAAATATAATAATCCAATATATAAAATGCATTTTCGTCTGTCTGTTTGTTCGTCTTTTATGTATTCCTAAGCAATTAATCTGATAGCTATGAAATCACTACATATTATAAAACAAAGTCCCCCGCCGCGTCTGTCTGTGTCTGTTCGCGATAAACTAAAAAACTCCTGAACGGATTTTTATGCGGGTTTTACCAATAGACAGAGTGATTCATGAGGAAGGTTTAGGTGTATAATTTGTTAAGGTTTTGTGTAAAATAACTGAAATATGACGATGATTGTTAAAGACGTCGGAAAAATCAATATTGCACCATTACCCGTGCGAAGGATGTGTATGTGCGGCCACTGTTAGAATGGTATCAATCAAAGTCTTTTCAATTAAGAAGGGAATAAGAAAAACAGAGACGATACCTATACTATGTATGTCCTTATGGTTTATCTTATAAAAATATTTGACTTATCTATTAACAAATAATTGTATGTTATCAGGCGGTTCACGAACAAGGCGCAGCTTGGGCAGCGGGTCTCCGCGCCGGTGATCTCATCACACAACTCAACGGGGAGTCTGTGCAAGGGCTCTTGCACACACAGGTACTTAATTTGTACAATTTGTACACTAACACTGAGGTACCAGTGCCCGGCTAGTTTGTAGCACGTGACATTGACGCGGTAGGTCGCTCCACCGCTTAATAAGGGGCCCCCGTCGGGCCCAAAACTAATCGGGCATCCCCGAAATATACACGTGAGTAAAACCGCATACCTTAAATCAATATAGTATTGAGGTATTCTTCAAATAGTTGATGCAGTCGCCGGACTGCGATCGAGTTTTTTTTAAGACTGTAATTATTATTTTTTGAAAACGAAAACTAGTAACATGGGTCACACATTACTAGTATTCTTGGTAACCCCCCCAGCTAAACTAAATTATTATGTGTTAGAAGTGGGTTCACGTCGGTAGTGGGTGTAGTTCGAACCCGCAACCACTCGATTGCAAGTTCGACGCCTTAGCCATTACGCTACCGCCTCCTCCTCCTTCTCTCTACCTACATTTAGCATGGAATACAAAAAAATCGACCGAAAAAATCTTGGATTACGATACTGTATGCCATGATGATAGATAGTAGACTTTCTATTTCAGTTTTTTTAGTTTTTATAAACTATAATTTTTGTAGAACGTGTAGTTAAGTCAAAAATAATCATTCACATCTCATTTTGTAGGTGTTGCGATTGTTGCTAGCAGCCCCTCATGCCACATTGCGAGCTACTCCCCTAGAACAGACAACGATACAGGTAAATATGAATATCCTATAATATTATACAGAGTGTAAGTACACCATGTAATGTCCCCCGCCGCGTCCTTCCGTCTGCTCGCGACAAACTGAAAAACTACTGATTTCACGCGGCCTTCACCTTCACCAATAGACAGAGCGATTCATGAGGAAGGCTCAGGTGTACAATTCGTTAAGATTTTGTGCAAATTGATTGAAATATGTCGATGATCGCTGAAGTCGTCTCTGCTACCCGTGTGAAACCGGGGCGGGTTGCTAGTAGACGATAATTCATGGACGCTGATAAGCAATACAGTGTCAAGCCACACATACTTTATTTAGAGAAAATGGCGTTTTAAGATGTCATACCAATTCCTAATCAATTTGTTTGAAAAATACCTAAAAATCTACCTAAAAGGTAAATAGATATGTTTTCAAACAAATTCCGTATCTGTATAATATTATACCGTACCGCACACCGTACCGAATCCTGAAATAGTGTGTTCAGACCTTCATTATGAGTGGAAAATCATTGGAAATTTCTGAAGGAAAATTCATAATTTTTTTTATTTTATTTTTTTGCTTAAAAGTGATATCACAATGAGGAAACAAAACATTTTACCGATAAAAAAATCAGTAAATACCTCATACGGCCAAAAACTGCAATGTAATCAATTAAAAAACATTTATGCAATCAGCTGCTTAAGGTTATTTGCCGTACCGCACAGTACGCGTGTTGCGTTACATTGCGTAGCCCAAAATCAAACTATTGACTGTAAATCCTTAATCTCGGATTTTTATGATGAACTAACTTTTGCATTGTGATAAGTATCCAAAGAAAGACGTTTTTATAAGTTATTCGTGACGGTGATACTTACACGCTGTATAGCTATTAAGGTGATGTTATTGTTACGAGATGGGGTTCAGGATAGAATCTCCATCACTTTATAACGAAATAGACACAATTTATTTAAATAATTCGCAATGAACACAATCACACACACTATAATTCTCACTATTATTCACTTGTACAATTCGCTATTCTTCGCACTTGTTACTTCGTAGTATCGCTTAACTAGAACTGAACTCTTATTGCAATGCAATTTTCTAAAGTTCGAAGTTAGTGAGTTCGTGAAACTTCTCTTTAATCTTCTAGGACATTTATTCAAAAGCGCGTCTCAATTGAGATGATTGCAACCATTTATGATTTCCTTTATTAGTTAATAGATGGCGCCCGCGTATCAATTTAGGCTTTCATAACATTATAAAGGTCCATACGAACGGTGTAATATTGCTTAATTGATAAGTGATTGAAATGATAGAGAGTACCGCGCCGGCGTGTAAATGATACCACTAGTGTCATTGTTAAGACCTTTTATAAAATGACAGTTTAAGTCTGTCAGTTCTGTTGATGAAATGATGAGAGTCTAACGCGTGGGCTATGTGCAGGCGGGGGGCAGGCGCCGCGCGTGGAGCGGGCGGCGCGCCACGGCCCCGCCCCGGCCCCGGCCCCGGCGCCGCTGCTCGCTGTTCCGCCGCATCTCCACCAAGCGCGCCTCGCAGGAGATGCACCAGGTACGTGCCCTCATCTATAGGTAGGTCCATCGTCCCGCCCCGTCCATGGCCCGGCCTCGCTCTGCCCCGGGCCCGCTCCGTCCCGGCCTCGGCCACAGCCATCCGCGGCGCTGCTAGTCCTGTTCCAACCTAACGGCTCACCTCCACTCTTCAGGAAACAAACCATTATTGCCTTCACATACACCTCTTCGTACTGTAAAAATCACCTAACAAAATTGACTGTACGGATGGTGCAATAGCTAAAGTGGTCGCTTCGTCACTACCACCACGGTTCGGGACATGGAACAAAGATTTGTGTGATCCGCTAATAGTTGTCCCGAGTCTGGATGTTTTTTTTATGTCCGTTGTTTAAATGTTTGTAAAGACCCCTGTGACACAGTGATTATTTTAGGTAGATTTCGAAGAAAAGTCTACCCATTGGTTTTGTACCAGTTGTCGAGTTTTCCAAAAATTTCTTTACAGGAGGTTTAGTTATGATCCCTAGACCCCAAAACAACCGCCTGTTAAAAGTGTATATATATATACTTGTATATATGTATGTACCTCAATTTTACCGGCACGATAGAGGTCCCAATTATGCACCGATTGCTTTCAAACTTGGACGACAAAGCAACAGGGCAAAACTAAAGGTTAAGTTCGTGAATAAATATAAATATAAATATTCCCCCAAAGGGAGGGACTGGAGGGCAGATTTTCAAAAAAAAAAACGAAATCTACCTCTGCAGGCCTGTTGCGGACCGGATTTTTTTTAAAGCGATAGTTAGAAATAAGCAAAATGATGTATGCAGATGGTGTCATCGGCCGACTGCGCCTCGTCCCCGTCCCCGGCGCCCGCCTCCCCGGCCACGGACAGCCCACTACACAACACCACCACCACACACTATCAACGGTAAGTATCAAAGAGTCAATTCTTTAAATCTCTCTTTTTATACCGTATTATGCTTTGAATTATATAACAAAGCTTTCGTAGTATTTTATTTATCATAATATAGTGAACAAAATATAATTATACACTAATACATTTGCAGCAAATGAATTATTCCAATCCAGGCTGGTCCAAACCATGAGGAAAAAAAATAACAAAAATTATTAAATAAAACTTATAATAGACAAAGCCCAGATTGGAAAAAAGAACTATAAGTAAACTAATTTTTTACTATACTATACTTTTTATACAGAGTGTATCTAACAATGTGACTCTTGCTTAAATCATTGAAAAGATAACTCTAGCATGCAATTACAAACTTATTATTTGAAAAAATGTATCAGTTTAAAAGTTATGGCCATTTGAATTTCCATGTATATATATATATATATATATATATATATCACCTGCGGTTCTCATAAAAGCACATGGAATGTGTAAAGTTGAGTAAGATAAGTTAAAATCCATAAAAACAAACTTTAAAAACTATGAACTTTTTTATGGTTGGTTTTATGGATTTTCTCAATAACAGAATGAATCATTCCAAAATAAAAAAAAAAAAATATCGATTTAAAATCCTTAACTTTACACATTCCACTTTTTTTTGTTTTGCTTTTATGAAAAACGGCGGTGAAATTATTTTTTGAAATACAAACTTTTATACATTTTAAACTCAAAGTTTTTTTTTGCATGCTAGAGTAATGTAAAATACTTTCGGTGATTTGAGACATTCTGTACACTAATCAAAATTTCCACTTAGAGCGGGCTTACTGATTTTACTATTAGACAGGCTTCAAGCTTTTGCCTAACCGCTTAACGTATCATGAGCGCAGAATTCATAAATAAGGCCATTATGACATTACGGCAAAAAAATAAATCGTTACGTACTGAAATCGTGAGAGAATACGCCCATACTCATATGAGTGAGCTCACTTAGATAGCGTTAGTTGCTCATTGATATCACACGTGACTAACAACAAGTTGTTTTTTTTGCTAAATTCACTGTCAGTCACTTTGTATATTTACAATGACTCCAGAGCACTTAAAATTCCAATTGCCGTGTGAATTAAGAATACAAACCTCTACCCCTGTCCATCCCGTGTCGTAAGAGTCGACTAAGAGGGCAAATTAGGCAGATATTATCACTGTTAGAGAAACAAACTCGAAATGAAACCTTTAGTAAACCTGTCTGGCATATGTGGTAACAGTATGCTAACAAAGTGGGGTTAAAATTCCGATTGCAGTGTGGGGGCTTAAGAAAACAAACCAGTAACCCATTGCGTCCCGAAGGACAAAAAACAAAAAAAGACAACTAAAGAAGCAAAAAACATTTAACTAACCTGTCTAAAATACGTGGTAATAGTAAGCTCACCCCCTCCCCCCTCCTCTCCCTCCAATCCAATGAAGAGTAATTCTCACAATCCAAAATGTTTGTCTTACAACTTTTATAGATTAAAGTACTCGAGAGAGTCCGATCCTCCCCTCCAGGCGTTTCGAACTTTCCTTTTCCTCTTTCGTTAAAACTTACATCGGATTAAACCATTTCATTTAAAAAACTTGATTGATTTTTGTCCTGCAAAATTTAGGATAGGTTTCCTACGAACTTAAAACCAATATAATCTATTGTAATATAATAAATCTCCACAGTTTAGTTCTTTGGTTAAATGCACTAATCTCTGGAACTACCTAAGTTGAATTAAATAAAGAACTATTGCATTTGATACCTCAATTTTTGAGATAGGTTCTATAGGTTATATAACGACACGTTACGACCCTAAGAGCGACCCCTGTGACCAAACCCACAGGTGAAACTACAGGGGACGGTTAAAAATTAATAACAATTCTATATCATCAAGCCCCTACACATCAGGTCGTTAGATATACTACATTTATAAATTTACTCGTTAGTCCGTCGTCTCTCCACGGACTCAAACACAAGTTGGTGGGCGGAGGTACAGTGAGCACGGAGGTACGCCGCGGTTCGCTACAACACATGCCGCTGTCCCCTCTCGCTCGTACGCCCTCTCCCTCCCCGCAACCGCAGCCAGCTTCACCCACCAGGTATGTAGAAACGAGGTGTTAATTCAATAAAAAAGTCAGAAAAAAAAGTATTAGTTCTAAATTTGAAAAACTGTTATGCTTTATCATAAAAAAAGGGTTCTAAATTTAAAATATTCATGTGACATCATCTCATTATGAAAATCATATTATTCAGTTACTTTTTTTTGTCATCGGAAATATTCATAATAATATAACTTGTCTCTATATACGTCGCTTAAGATGCTGATGTTAAATACATCATTACATAAAGAAAGCTTTCCGAAATCGTTTTATGCTGTCTCTCTTTACCTAGAACTTGCCATCTCTTTAATAATAGTTTGTACTTAGAACAAGTTTCAGCAATAGACAGACCATGGTCCTCGGTCTAACCTCAGAGGACTGACAAAACCTTCTTAATTTTTAATTATTTATTTTTGTCGTAGTTATACATTTTCTAATTTATTTTTACTAGAAACTAATATCATTGATGTCTGTCTTACAGACAACAACAACAAAACGAAATTGTTAAAACTAGACTATGTGATTATACCCAAAAAAAAAAATTGTTAATACGGCCAATATTGGTTTGTGTTTTAAAACATGCAACATGAACAAATAATCATAAACAATCACAAACAAACAGTTATGTTTTTTTTTAATGAACATAAAAGAATTGATTGTTGATAGTTTTAAATAACTCATTTTATTTTATTATAACTATTTTTCTTGGAGTCACATTGACCTAATTTAAAACCAAGTAAAAATGGAAACAATTAAAGAAAAAATATTCAATGTTGCCAAGTAATTAACAAAGAATATTTCATTAATAAAAAAGAAAATAGTGTTAGTTCCAGAGTAAGAGTAAACTATTATTTACCAAAGCGTTTATGTTACAAATAAAGGTGTTAGAATTTACTTCTATTAGGTAAAGAGACTCGGCTTGAACTGACTTATATGCCATCAACTGTCTTATGTACTTGAGTCATTATAAACATAAGCATGTGTGACTAAAAACTTGAAATGTGTTATGTGCATAATATCACATTATATACACTTTGTATGACAGGATTGTTCATATCGATATATTTTTTGTTTATAAAGTTTCGGGTAATGTTTAGGGCAATCTTGCGATCGAGTGGTTGTGGATACGAACAAAAAAATAAATAAAAATGAGCTTCAGTTTCACAAACTAAGAAAATAATGCGGTTGAATGAATTAAAAAACCAAAATATTATATTTGATTATAAATCATATTCATATACTCTAGAAAAAACTGCCTTCCTCGACATTAAGCCTGTTTTCTTGAGCTTGCCATAAGTATGTTAATTTCACAAGCATCCGCTTACTATTAAATAGCCTAATATCAACATTTGAGTAATTATGGAATCGGCAAGCAATGATACAAAAGATATGAACAGTCCTGCTCAAACCAAGGGGCACCCGTATTCACTCGCTACCATGACCACGCCAGTCGTTGCGAAGCGCGCAGCCCGTCCCCGCTGGCGGCGCGCGAGGTGGGCGCGGGGGGCGCGGGGCGGCGCGCCTGGCCGCGCCGGGACCCCGCCTCGCCCCTGCTGCGGAGGGCGCTTTCCCCTGACAGGTACTCCCATTCTTCTCCGGTAGCTAGCGAGGTCGCTACTTTTGTGTATATATTATACAATTGCATACCTAGGAAGGTGGAGGTAAGAGGTGTACGGACAAGTCTTTTAGGAACTTCAAATCTTTAATAATTGTCTTGAAATATGTGTCACCGACTTTAATACGCCTAAATCATCATAAATTGTAATAAGGTGTATTATTCATCCCTTAATTTTTCACCCTTAGAGGTGGAATATATTCTTTGAATTTAAATAGGACCAACTTTGAGTACAATCTTTCTGTTCTGTGAGTTCAACCACAGACCAATTCAATTAAAAAAATAATTATTGAAATCTGTTCACAAATGGCGAAAAAAATATGTCAAAGCTATAATGGTGGCCTTCAATCTTTGGACCTCAATCTAGCTTACCACCAGGCAAGTCATATTGACCTGCTATTATTATAAAAAAAAAGAATTGATAACCTCCTCCTTTTTCAAAGTCGGTTATAAAAAGGGATAAAGGAAAGAGAAAGTAATTAACCCATTATGGCAATCATCATCTTATTAGGTATAATCCACTGAATGTCGGTTTAAAACCCTGACGGAGTTCTAGAGGTAGGAACAAAACTAACCTTAGGCTCACGAGAGGTTCACGATTATTTGCCAGTAGTTTTTTTATTTATGTTTTTGTTGTTTATGAATGCATAGTGTTTGTGTTAACCAGTCATAGTGTTAAGTTTTTAAACGTTACAAAATTGTTGAAGAGCTTTAGAGAATTCTTGAAAGCTTGTTAAATAATAAAAATAATAATAACTTGAGACACCTCACACACGTCAGTCTGATCCCAAACTAGGCAGAGCCTGTACTATGTTAACCAGACTGCTGATAAACATAATTATACATATTATAGATAAATTACACCCAGACACAGAACAAATAATCAGGTTCATCACACAATTATTTCTCCTGGGTGGGAATCGATCCCACAACCTCTGACTCAGCAGTCAGGATGACTAACCACCAGATCAACAGGCCGTCAAATAATAATTCTCATAATGCATTTTTGGCTTATTTATTGGCCAGTATAACTTGAACTGTCATTGTATATAGACTTACGTACCATGACAGGTCAACATACGAGTATATACAGGATGCGTGTAGCTTGATGTAGCTGTTTTCACATAATTTTGAAATTTATAAAACATTGTTTTCGCTAGTTCTATATATAGACTTTAAAAAGTCACAATTTACATTCCTCCGTGCGCGAAATTTGCTTCAAAAGAGAGCCAAATGATTATTATATAATTAGATAAAGGATAAATTCATACTACTGTCGCACTTTTAAATTCATAACGTGATAAGTTTATTGTATTATTTTGTAATTATCATAAAATCATTATTTTGCGTTCCTTTTGCATGCTTTATTTACCACTGGAAAGGCACGCTTCAGCAATGTTTTGTTTATTATAAT
The DNA here is from genome assembly GCA_949752705.1 of Callimorpha dominula. Lineage (NCBI taxonomy): Eukaryota > Metazoa > Arthropoda > Insecta > Lepidoptera > Erebidae > Callimorpha > Callimorpha dominula. The sequence goes on along the minus strand of OX457015.1, from coordinate 12,336,149 downwards.
ATAGGTGAATGCAGACCACGAACAGAATTGTATTAAAAATAAAATAACGGGCAGGATAACAACGTATGAGGAAATGTAATTTTTACGCAGTTGTATTGTTTTATACTCCACTAACGCATACTAAAAAGTGAAATATAACGAAATGCTTATTGTCATTCGTATTGGCGGATCATTGTGCTTAAAACTATTCTAAAAAATACTCCCTACAAAGCTAGGTTTTTGATTTTGAAAAGTTGTTTACATCTTTGATACTTAACAGTATATTCGGAGAACATAATTTAAAAAAAAACACACACACACACATTATTCAAATGCCACTTCTATCCAATCAGAGATGCAAGGTACAGTTTTGAAGCCACGCCTACTGCTGTTCTTGAGCTTGATTTACATTTCTTTATATATTTATTATTTTGAAAAAGGAACACTTACTTAAATCACTAAACACTAACATGCAATTACAATAAGAATTAAAAAAATAAATCCGTTTACAAGTTACGACTTTTTGAATTCCCGGGTATTTTGGCCTCCGTTTCTTATAAAAGCAGGTGAATCGTGTAAAGTTAAAGATTTTAAATGGTACATATTTTTTCATTTAGGAATTTTTCTTTCCGTCATTAAAAAATCCATAAAAACTATATTGTAACTGCATGCTAGAGTCACAGTATAATGTATATACAGTATTGTGACTCAGCCTCCTGACAGCCCTGGTACCGAACTCAAGGCGTGGCGATCCGACCGTTTGTATGAAGATACAATACTGTATATACATTATACTGTGCTAGAGTCATCCCCTTTCAGTGAATCAAGTAAGTGTTCCTTTTTCAAATACACCCTGTTTATAGATCTTAACACGGTATACAGGGTTTTAAGAGCGTTTACATGACAAGCGTTCAGCGCGCGTTGGGTTTTTGTATAGTGTTCATATGGCGAGCGCTTGAAACAAAATTAGTATACTTGCTGACGCGCGCTCAATACCTGTCATCTGAACATAGCTTAAGAACAGTTAATTTGCATATATGCCATGGATATTGTTACGAAAGTCTAAATTGACGCGTGGCCACTATCTATTAACAAGTAGAGGAAATCATAGATGGTTACAATTACCTAAATTGGGACATACGTCACGTATGCCATCTTTTGACGAAATAGATAGCACGAGATGTTTCAGGAGAGTTCACGAATTTTTTATAAGATCTTTTTCGAATTATATAAGGAAGTTGCATTGCGGTTTTAGTTGAGCGATATTACGAGTTAACAAGTGAATAGTGGTAATAGCTAGAATTACTATTACTGTGACTTTTAATAAATTGTGTTACTTGCTAATTATTTAAAGAAATTGTTTCTATTTCGTTATAAATTGGTATATGTTTTAATCCCGTAGCCCGGCTCGGAACAATATGTAAATTGCATGCATTTCTTGTTTGTCCAATGCATGCTTTTTCATGTGAATAAATGTAACATTTAACAGCTGTGCTTTAAAAATAGTAATAAAGACACATAACCTTATTATGAGAGTGCATTCTTCTTAAAATTACTTTTACAAAGATTTTATCCCTGCTAAATATTAAAATTAATGGGAAATTTATATCTTTATAGACTACATCCCCGGTCAGCGGAGTCTAAATGCTCAATATCGCCACTGTGCTGCGCGGGTGTGGGCGGCGCGGGGGTGGCGAGCGTGGGGGGCGGGGCGGCGGGGGCGGGGCGGCGCAGCGTGGTGTGGCGCGCGGCGGCGCCGGCCCCGCCCACGCCGACGCCGCCCCCCGCCGACAAACAAGACGACGCGCCAGCGCCGCTGCCCAGGATTGCCGAGGAGAAGGACTCGCCGACACATCATGCCAGGAACTTGCCAAACAGGTCATTTTCTAATAATACTTATAAAGTGTAACGGTGTATAAAAAATAATATAGGTACACGTTATTGAGGGACACGTGACTAAGTGGTAAGCGAGTAGGTTAGCACATAACAAAGTTAAGTAATACTAGCCAGGTCACTCTTAAGATGAGTGTGCATTCTTGATACAATGAGACCCCTCCGTGCCTCGGAGAGCACGTTACGCTGTCGGTTCCGGTTGCCATACGAACATTTGTGGCTTTCGTTACGGGTAGTTAGAGCCCTTAAAAGTCCGACAACCTTGTCGAACTACAAAACTTCGATATCGCCTAGGACTTGGGCTGTGGAGGTCTGTGCTCTCCACTAATAGTTAACCCGAGTCTGGGTGTTTTTGTGTGAGTTGTTAAAATGTTTGTGAAGGGGCTTCGACGTAACGACACAGGAATGTTCCTAATGCCGGAGTTTTTTTTTAAAGAAGTTTCGTAGGTAAAAGAAAATGTTTAAGAATCCTCACGTTTTATATAAGACTGCAAAATTAGATTTGGTGTTATTTACAAGATTTTTAAATTAAACATTAAAAATTCATAATTTAACGACAGCAAGGTATGACATCACAAGTATAACAACGTACGTACAAGTGAACGTACGTCAACAGAACGTGCGCTTTAACGTTTAAAAAAAAGAAACTGATTTGACTTCATAGATAACTACCGTTTTAGAGTAAAAATTTACGGTGTCCTATCTTTCTAATATTAGAGTATATTAATATATATATAGGCTCTCTAAATAAGAACTTCTAATTATTCTAGCTATGTATATTGCAGGACACCAGCTAAACAATCAACACCCAGCATCTTCACGTCATCTCCAAAGACAAGCCTGGACAAGTCAACGTTCGACGCGTCCGCCTCGTTCGCCTCGCTGTCGCTCTCTGACGAGTCCTTCGTGGGAGACACTTCCGCTGACCTCTCCATTTTGGACACCTCCAGGGAGATCTATATAGGTAAGAGAGCTAGATGAAATAACGCATAAAAATAAATGTTGCCTGAGTAATAAAACCAATGGTGAAGAAATCTTTTGTTAGATTACTACCGCATAAACCTCACCTTCGCTCTTCCTCCTCCTCTCCCTCTTCCAACACCCCCTCCTCCCCCATCATACACCTCCTAAATCCTTTCTACAACTTCCTTTACCCCCTTATCCTTCCCCTACTAATTCCTTTCACCTTCTTCTCCTTCTCTCTCTTCTCTCGCTTTTTTTCATCTACTCGTCCTCTTTCTCATTCACACTATACATTGTGTATACCATTATCTATTTTTTATTTTCTAAAATTCTATATTTATTTCAATAGACCATAGTCGGACTAGCACAGAACCCAGCTTGATAATAGAAGAGAAACTGAAACCAAACCCTAGGAGTCAACCACCACCAATCCAAGAACCAACCGTAACAGAAACACAACCCAAAGCCAGGAAAAAGTCAGACTCAAGCCTCAAAGATGAAGATATAAAAATAAAAGAGAAACCAAAGGGAAAGCCAGAAAAGGCAGAATTAAAAAAGCAAGAGTCTGTTATTAAAGTTGAAGAAAAAGTGGAACCCCCCAAAGAAAATAAACCAAAAGTTGAGAAGGCGATAGAAAGAACTGGTTCGATAAAGAAAGTTGAGAAGCAAGATAAGGCTGAAAAGAAGATAGAGAAAGAGAAGAAACAAGAGAAAGCGGAAGCTAAAAGAAGTGAGTCGCTGAAGAAGCTTGAAGGGTTGAAGAAGCAGGACTCTGTGGACACTATTAAGGTGAGTTATTTCTTAAGGTTATGTTATGTATTTTATATTTCTTGTTAATATATTATATTAATATTTAGGTTGGTCGGAGTTGGTTATCTCCGGACTCCTATTACTTAATATAGTAGTACCTTGCGCGACTGTACAATATGTTACATTGTCCTCTCATTTCGTTTACGCTTAAAACCAATGTAACTAGAAGTTTTTAAAAATATGTTGAAAAAGGCGTTTCTTGCCTGTTCTTCTCCACTGGATCTACGAATTGGAACAGGCAACTAGCTTCACGAATAACTTATTTTGACTGACTCAAACTCCGGACAAAAAAAAATATTTTTCTTTTATTGTTGGATAGCTCATTTATCTAGGCAGGCTGTAGGCTATATAACATCACGCTACGACCAATAGGAGCGGAGCATCAATGAAAAATGTTACAAAAACGGGGAAAAGTTACAAACGCAGACGAAGTTGCGCGGGTCAGTTAGTACTATATAATATAATAAAGCTGAAGAGCTTTTATTTGTTTATTTATTTAAACGGGCTAACCTCTGCAACTACTATTCGGAAGAGTATTAATTATTCGAAAGAGTATTCCTTGAGGAATATTATAGGCTATGTAACATCACGCTACGATTCTTAGGAGCGGAGCAGTGACCATAAACGCTGATGAAACTGCTGGGCACGGCTAGTTTGTTATTAGTTCAGAAGCAGAATAGCAAAAAAATGTATTTAAAAGTGAATCAAGACCGAATAACTTCAACTTTGTAAATAACTAACAGAGGGTGATGAGATCTCCGTGATGTTTATAAGGTACAAATTTTTTCCCGCGACTTCGCTCGCGCATAAGTAAATTTTCCAAACCTCGGAAACACTTTCTTCTGGATAAAAGGTTCCGCATATCCTTCTCTTCCTGGCAAGGGGTCGTCCATTAATCACGTGTTGGTTTTTTAGCAACTTTTTAACCCCTCTCCCTACTGGTGATACGTGGTGAGGTTTTAGACTAACCTCCTTAGCCAAAACCACGTGTATGTTTTTTTGTTCAAAATATATTTAAAGTATTTTCTTTAAATATAGATATAATCAACGAAAAAATAAATACACGTGATATCACACTAGACCTCCCCTCCCCCTATTGTCCATTGTGATATTGCATGATTTTTTCGGAATTCCCTTTCCCCCCTTTCGAGCCTCACGTGATTAATAGACAATCCCCAATATGTATGGGAAAATTTCATGATGATCAGATGAACGGTACGGCAGTGCATACAATACATACTAAAAATTACCAATTTCCCTAAAATTGTTAACGCTTTACGTTGTTCACTTGTTCTACTATACGACCCTAAATTGGACCACACTTTTCTGTAACACCCTATGTATACTTGTTTGTCCCCAGTCGCCAGAACCGCTGGAATCCGAGAATAGAACCAAAAATAGTATGGTGTCTAAACTATGGGGGGTGATGGGGCGCAAAGGTACACGGGACCGGGACGACGACGAGCACAGAAACAACAAGAAGACTGACAAACATACTAAGAAGAAGGTAAGTAGTATTCTTTTGAGGGGGGGGGGGGGGGGCTGGATACAGTACATTTCTTTATTTTAAACAGCGGCTAAGAAGTCGTGGCAACATTAAAAACATATTTCAGCACCATCTTGCGAAGACAAACTGAACTACATAGCAATTACTAATCCTGTATCGCGCAATAAAAGTTCTTGCGCCCATCAAGCATGGTCGGAGGTCCCTCTTACACAATATGAATATGAACAAAAGTTTACACAATCTTCAATACTTTTTCAGAGCGGCAATCAACCCACTCAGCCGCAGCCATCAAATAAGCCAGAAACCCCTCAGGAGAAAACCATAGAGAAAGACAATTCCGACGACAAGAGAGGCAAAAAAGGGCGGGGCCGGGCCTCTAGCTCCTCCTCCGGTGAGAAATAAGACTTATGTGACACTTTAAAGTCCGAAAAGGACAGCTATACTTCTGTTTTTTCAACAAAAGAACAATACAAAGGTTCACTTACAGACATGTGTGAGAGGTTTTGCTGTCATATTACGCTTAAGTCAAGCCATCTAAGCGAGGACACGAAATAGATCGGCAAGCGAGCTTTGCTTGACAACGATACATCAATTGTGAGTGTTTATAAGCTATTTTGTAACACCACGACTGCTGTAAATGGGCTGAGCAGTGTTCAATTATAGGCTTGGATAGTGAGATATAAATAGGGTAATGTTTGATTATTGCGAATAAAAAAAAATGTGTTCTAAGTATGTGTTTTAGCCGGTTTTAGTAAGTACGTGTCTCTGAGAACATTTTGTATATATTTTAATAATATATTTATATGAGGTAGGTAGATGAGGATTACATATCTGGAACGTTTTTTAAATTAGAATCGCCATATTAGTTTCATTTTACTTAACAAAAATGACCAATTTTGTACCATAATAAAGATTTATTTTTCATATCTGATTGTATACTAAAAAACTTAATCAATAATCTCTGCCTACCTTCAATGCGATTAGTGCGAGGATAATATCAAAATATTTCATTTTCATTGATATTATAAATGTCTCATAGACACGGCCTGTAGTGCTTATGAATTTTCAGCTACTAGTGAAACTAAAGAAAAAATAAAATTATCGATATGGCTTAAAAACTATCGTCTTTATCGATATCGAGACCTAACAATCGATTGTCGTCGATAAAGGCTCATATGATCGCAACTAACGACAATACTGTATACTGTACATTCGTAAGTGTCTAAAACCGGCGTTTGGTGTCGTGGTCGAAATAAAATAAAAATAATAAAAAAATATTGTATAAAAAGATGTTTATATGCTTCGTTTAGACTGCTCATAGCTTTAGTCATTTGGAATTTAAAGTTTCGTGCTGCCGACCGCCATAATACAACCGCCTTACCTTATCACCATAATATCACCAAAAAATAATACTTTATATTAAAAATTTACAAAACCATAGACTAGATAACGTTTAAGTACAGAAGTCTCACAAATTGAAAAGTTTTATAAAGCAATAAGGTATAGATTAGCTTCAAACTAAAATCAAGCGAACTAAAAATATTTTGTAAAATAGGATTGAAATTATTAACACAGCCTTTCATAATAATAATAATAATTGATGATTTGAGCTATGCCTAATTGCTGTCATCGAAGGTGAATGACTTAAAATGACATGAAATAACTGTTAACGACACCAAAATTTATAAAGTACCTCTAATCTGTTTACTGTCCAACTTTCAATGTTTTTGGTTACACTTAAAACAAGTTTTGGCGTTTCATAAGCTCATGGGGTTTTGAAAACTACCAACCACCAGCAATATTATATACCGTATTAACGTTACGCCCGCATAACATCGATACCTCGGGGCTCAAAGGGCGTGTATAACATGTTCATTTTATGTTCTAATCGCCCTTCGATCCCCTAGGTTCAAACCCTGTATAACAAATGAAATTTGAACTTTTTATACTTCAACAGTTCGCGATTGATTGTGAACCAAAATAAAAACCTTCATCACTAATACCTACTTGTACGATATGGCACCAGGTCGTCAGCACGTTACAAGGCGATTTATTTTTTTAAAAATATTATCGCTTTTCAGTATTAAAAAGTTGAGGCGTTGACAAAACATTTTCTTTTAAATTTTAATGCTAATTTACAAATAGGAGTGTTGAGCTGAGCACTGGTGTAGTTAATTTTATTATATAAATTGATTCTTAAATCTCATTTTGTCAGTTTTAGAGTTTAGTGTTGTATTTTTTAGTGTTTTAGTCCGGTTTGGCACACTAACACACAGCGATGCTTTGGTTTTTTTTTTGTATATACTACTATTAATACCGAACACAAGTATGTTCGTATTTAATATATCCAATCCGAATAATTATCCGGAATAGAGATATTATATCCGGGTTGGACATATTACATCCGAACTGGGCATATTATATCCGAACTGGGCATACATTTATTTACACACCCTATCTTTCTCTTAGCCTCTTCCAATGTATATAGAAATCGGTGGAGGAGGTTGGGTTAGCCTTTACCCAATAATTAAACAGAACGATATTATTAGACGTGTACGTTATCAACTAATGTACCAGCGATTGTTACTGGCATATGTTTGTAAAAAAATGTTTAAAGAAAAAGAATAAAAATACCATTTTGTTTTAATATGCACATTAGGGAAATGAGGATTCAAAAATGCTGTCCTTGGATGCCTATGAATAAGATCTCTGGTTGATCCTGAAACTAGACAGGCGGGTTTTGTTATTTGTCGTTTTGACTTGGCGAGATGTGTGTTGGTAGTGACCAAACAGGGATTGTGACGTAATGTGATATATTTTTAAACAAGTATGCTTTCTTAATATCTTTAAATATGCAATATTTTTACTATGCGTTTTTAGTTTTGTAAATCATAACTGTTGTGTCATACACAGATAATCAAAATGTAACATAAATATTTTTTTTTTGTCTAAAACATAATCTAAACAAAAATATTCTAGGTTTTTTATATCTGAAGCAATTCCAAAGTGGTGGTTTGGGGACGTCAATCGAACTAATTTATAAGCTTTACTTGTGTATAACGCAACAGAAAACTTTGTTTTTGTGTTTTTTTTTAGTTCGTATCAATTAACGTAATTATTACATATTTCATTAACAAATTAGGAACGGTTTCATTTACGTAATAAATTAACAAACGAATTTAATTTCTGCCTGTATCCTAACGACCGTAAATATGTCAATAGTGCTAGTGAACATTCCAATAAGATTAATATCAGTGCCATATTTGAGCCTCCTTGTTTTGTGATTATGCTCAAATTGTAATGTTTGCTGAAATTGTAATGTTTGCTAAAACAAGTATATTACACAATTATATTCTGAAAACTTTATTTATTCTTAAAGCTCCTATTTCAGATATTTCTTATGGAATAGAATTACGTATTTACTAAAATCGTAATTTTTTACTTTTATCCTGATCTATTTTTCGTAACGAGACTTGCTTTTATAAGAGACATGTATGTCTATGAACTACAATTTTATAAGTACAATATTTCAGCGTACCGGGATGATTATTACTTATTCCCTTATAGATTACACTTTAAGAAAACATTACAAGTTGAGTAATAACAGTAATTAATGTAATATTAACAAAACTGAATGTAGGGGGAGGTTTTAATCAATGTCTTCCAAAAGGCTAAAATTGCTTTGTTAGTTAAATTCTGGCGTGAAAAATAATTTATCATTTTAAAGAGGAAATTTGCTAACGGATTTCAGTTATAAAATATTTGTTGAATTGTAAAACAAAAATAGGAATGCTTAAAATGAAATTAGTAAAGGCTGATATTGTTTTTTTTGTAGCAGCATATATCATGCCGTCTTCATAAGAATAGCTAACATCGAGTTTCTAGTACTGGTATAAAAATAAGGGAAAACTGTTAAGATATGGTAACGCAAAACAATTTGTGTTAAAAAATATACAAAAAAAATAAAAATACGCCTAGTAAACTTTCTTAAAAACAAATATACTAATATTTACCATACTTTAGAGTTCGCATTTCAATGCTTTAGTCTTATAAGGCGGCAATTGTAGCACTCGTGAATTCAGAAATTAAAGACAGCATGAGATTTGCTCTGAAAGTAATATAAATCAGCTCTAAATTATTTCAACATTAAAAAAATTACTTAACATTCCTATAAATATTTTAAATTTTATTCTGCAAATGGACTACTTGTCTATTTCTTGTACGATTGCAAGAACGAATAAGTGGTCTATTTACACTAATTTTTGACTGTGGAAACACCGCAACGAATTTAAGTAAATCTTGTCTTTTAACATTTATAATTATGCTGTAACAAAAGTATGTTTTGAACACTTTATTACAAATTAATACTGCTGACGTAGTATTGCAGTTTTCCTGAAGAATGGCTTTGTCAGACCTTCAAGAAGGAAATACGGCAAAGAGTCAACAAACCCTCTTGCAGTCCGTGTGCCGAACTTAGATGTTTATAGAACTAGGTTTTGCAACGGCTTCGCTTACATAAATTATATTTTATATGCGATAAAAGGTATCTTTACGTTTTTTCTTGGACCATGCTTGGGAGAGCCATGTTTCGACACGTATGGGCCGGCTCGGAGTGATACCACGACCCCACAGAAAACCGGCAGTTAATCAATGCTTGCATTGCTTTTTGCCGCGTGAGTGAGTTTACCGGAGGCCCTAACCCTTCTCTCCCCCCCCTCTCCCACTCCTCCACCCTTCCCCTACTACCACCTTAAAGGCCCGGCAATGTACTAGTGACTCGTAGAGTTGCAAGTGTCATTTACCATCAGGTGACCCGTCTGCTTGTTTGCTCCCTATACCAAAAAAAAAACCATCCATGACAACTTGTATGCAAAATTTGATAATTTTCGCATTTAAAATATTGAGGATTTGTTAATCATAAGGATGGGTTTATTATTAAAGAAAAAGTAGGTTTCAATTACATCCTTTGAAAGAACATTTTAATTTTAGTATTATAATATACCATACATTTTGTATACAGCAAAATTATAAATAAATACACAATAAGTACGATTTCTGATTACAATTGTCCTTTTATCAATTTTATTTATGATATTGATAGTAAGGAATACTATATGTGAGGTATTTTATCAAACTTTGGCGTTAAAGATTAATTTCGTTATTGTAAAAATATTGTTTTGTAATACTCATTGTTTTATTTGTAAATTAAGTCTAAATTTAGTTGTTTTGCATGGTAGCACAGGGTGGAATGATTACCCGTAAAACGTTAATTTCACGCGCGCTATGAGCAATTTATGGCAACTATTTAATGAAGGAAATGAAATGTAACAATGAATATTGTGTAGATTAATTTTGGAAGTGTGTAAAAATTGCTTTGGGGACCAGGTTATATAAATTGTTTCATTTATTAAATTTATTGTATAAAATCAATTTAGCATGCTCAAACTGAGCACTCTCGTGTTCTGCTTGAGCAGAATTAGCAGCAAGCATGTTTAAATAAGCGTCTCGCATGGCTAAGGCTGCGTCCTCATTAGTATTATTTCAATAATATCTTCATGTATAGTGTAGTTTGCCATACAAAAGTAAATTGTACTTCAGTAATAGATTAAACTTAGTGTTTAAAACGTTAAATGTGATTTATAAATAAAGGTGTAATATCTATTAGCAGGAGGAATTATTTTCTCTAGTGTAACAAGTATGTGTATGAATTGAATGGATAATGAAATAAAGTCATGAATTAACTGTTCGTATTTCTTGTTTTATTTTATACCACAATTTAATTACCATCACTATTACTTTTTTTTTAAGTTGAACGCAGCGATAGAACGAACGCTCATTAGCAAAGGCAAATTTGTCGTTTGCTTGACGTGGACTGATGTAGTAGTATGTGAAACTGAGTTGTATCCGCTTTTTTCAATATATTGACTGATTGAAAAATAATCATTAATAATTTAGTTATTTGATTTGCCGTTTACAAGGAGTTACTCCATGTACGTACACGGATTAATGCTGTTAGATACTTTTTGTTATAGGTATTAATAATAGAAACACCGTACACTACCGAACACTGCATACACAAAAATTCATGCTTACAAATATTCGGGCAGCGGAATCGAACCCACGCGACGGCCTCTGATGTTCAATTAATTATTTATTATGCATTCCAAAATGATTACAAAGGTGTAAAAAACTAAAAATAGAATAGTCTTAATTTTGGACCCTGGTGGGCACAGCATATTCTTAAAATAATAATTAATTTAAAGACATATATTTACTCTAATATAAATATTTACAGAAAAAAATTACTTATTGTTTTGTCATAAATAAAATTAACTCTTAACTACATTATAATAAAGTATTACAATATGTGTCCGTTACCCCAGCAGGGAAGATGTATGTATATAGACAAATGTTTGCTACAGTCGTCGATCCGCCTACAAGTCCTCGCCTGTTTCATTGTACTGTCACAGAATACATTATAGTACCAGTATAGAAGAACCTCTTTGTAAAATTATTTAAATAAATAGCGACTGTTGCTCCGATACAATAAAGTTCAATGCAGGTCGCACAGCGCTGAACACGTAGTTATATTCACCTAGAAGTTGCCTCTCTTTCGTAACTCTTGTGTTCTGAACACATCAGGGTTGCATTTCTTTAGCTTTCGAAATCGTTTGGAAGTGTGAAAAACGTCAGTTTCGTATCCTTGTTATTATTTCTAATTCATTAAAGTTAAGTACCGTGCGATCCGGCCAGCGCGCGGTTGTCTACTGAAGTAGACCGACAAGTTGAGGCCACCATGTACTTTTAGCTTCCTACCTTTACCTAAAGTGCAGAGGGCCTGGTACTGCTTTGGTTCAATGAGTTACGTGGTATCACACATTCGCTGTGGTTTCTCGAATACAGCAGCTACACGCATTATGGTTTTAAACCAGTAGTGAGATTGTTTGTGTTGAAAATAAAATAACCATTAAGTTAATAATTTTATTAATAAAAATTCCAATATCTCTATGCACAAGAGTTTGCTTAAAGTAAAAATATCATTAATGGCACTTTGTTAGTATAGCTTTGAGTACAGACATTTAAAAAACTTGTAATTGTTTTATGAATTACGTCATAAATATGGCAATATAATAGTTACCTGTCAAGTCAATTAACGTCATTAAACGTCAGAATGTTACGTTCTGTAGAACAGTGTACTGTGACGTCTTACATTGCTATCGTCTAAAATTGCCATGACTATCCATTTGAGTTATAATTTTCAACGTGTATTTAATATATTATAACTTTATATATAATATTCATTGGGTGTTCAAAACGTTAAATTTAGTAAAAATAAACGTCACATAATTATAAACCTACAAATTTCATTCTTATACTATCCAATGTATAGATATGGAATTTACTTATATTGTAAATTACCTTATTTGAGAGTACCCTAAATCGACGAATTTGCATTTTTTATACATATACCGAAATGGTTACCTACGCTGAATATACAATATTGATAAGTAGTTAGATCAGTACTTATTTTAAATAAAAATATTTATTATTCTGAGATTCGGGGCATATCGTTGACAATGTAGCAAGTTCTTTCTCACTTCCATATAAGCGAGCAGAGGTTGTTCAATAATATCTTCTTAACAATAATAAATATTACATTTTTAGGTTAACCTGCCTAATTTACAAATGTAGTTGCAAAACCCTAGTTGCCTTGACCTTGAAAAAAAATGACCTTGGCACGAATTAAAATTGGCATTGACCTTAACAACCAAAGGACAAGTTATTCATAAACAACTAATTTACAACATTTTAGTACTAAGTGACCTTGACCATGAGATTAAGACCATGATTATTTTTACACATATCTTTTTAATTACACATAAGTATCTGGATTGTAGACGAGCTTAGCACTACTCAACTGTTGCCTTAAAAGTCAAGGTTACATGATAACACAAGGCATTGCACAACACAGGGGCAGACAGATAGGTACTGCTGTCTTTGTTTCAGAGTGCTTCTCTTTCATTCTTGAGCCGGATTCGTACTCGTACATGCCCCGTCCTGATGCGTACGCGCCTCCACCCTGCTGCATCGCCGCCTGGTAAATGAAAACATAAACATATATAGACTCATATTGTATTCCCCATGGGGTAGGCAGAGCGGATCAAACACCTATATTTTGCAACTACAATTTGGTTCCTAAAGATGGGAGAGTGCGAAGTATATATAATAATAACTTGATACATCTCACACACGGCCTTCTGTACCCAAACTAGGCAGAGCCTGTACTATGGTAACCAAACTGCTGGTAAACATACTTATGTTTCTAAATACGTACATATTATAGATAAATTAAACCCAGACAGAACATTTGTTCCGTCTGGGTTTAATTTATCTATAATATATTTGTGTGATGATCACATGCTCATCACACAAATATTTGTCCTGGGTGGAAATCGAACCAACGACCTCTGGCTCAGCACGACGTTTGCCTACTTCTCCCTTTCAACTAACTGACCTACTGGTCTAGTGGTCATAGTCATCCTGACTGCTGAGCCAGACGCCCACGACAAAAAATTGTGTGATGAGCATGATCATTTCTTCTGTGTCTGGGTGTAATATATATGTATTCAGAAATATCATTCAAAGTTAATGCATTTTGGTCGAAATTCGCCCACCAGCCGATCTCTAGTTAGGACTTAATCGACCACTATGGTAGAAACTGATTGAGGAAGATCGTTCATCGTGGCAGTCATTAAAAGAGGCCTATGTTTAGTAGGTAGAGAAAAAGGGACAGAGGGGTAGAAAGAGAGAGAAACAGAAAAGTACTTACGCTAGACTGATATCCTCCACCAACGGGCAGGTTATCCTTCTTCGCAAATGGCGTATGTCCAGGCGGATAGTATACTGCCGGTCCTGCCACATTCTTACTGCCTCCGATGGGCTTGGTTGGAGTCTTCGGGGTAGTGGGGCCGTCCTTAACGTCCCTCGTATCGCGGGCTTGGGCACTTGAGCTGTTTTGTGATTCGTGGACTTCAATTCGGCGGCGGATCACACCGTCTGGTTGAGTGGGGAAGCGCTATAAAGAGTTATATTTAGTTATATCAGTTTGTCATTGAAAAATATATTTCTTTTATGTAAGTAAAACTTATTAGATGGTGATTGGATAATTGACAATTGGATTTCTGTATAATTTTCTCGAAGGTTTTTAAATAATCTCGAAGGTTCTCGAGTATTCTTAAAGGATCTTGAAGGTTCTTAAAGGATTTTAAAGAACCTTGAAGGTCCTCGAAGGATCTAAAGGGATCTCTAAGGTTCTTAAAGGATCTTGAAGGTTCTCGAAAGGTGAAAGCTGCCAGTCTGTTAAACCATCATATACTATCTCTAAAATATCATAAGTTTACTTACAGCTTCAGGGAAATCAGCTAGAAGGTCATCGAGCTTCTTCGGTGGTTGTTGAGTACCTGGTGATGGAGTTGTGGGCCGTGGGAAGGGGCCTGGGGACGGCGAGTTGAGAGGGTACAAGGTCTGTGGGAGCGATTGCGGCGGAAGGGGAGAGGGATAGCGATGCGTATTGTTCTGGGAGGAGTATGTGGTTTCGGAGTACTTGTATGATGATGGACCCTGGAAAAAAACTTTGGTCAGAAATGTGTTTGTGATATTGCTTTAACATTGCAATGTCAGTTATATTATAGCCTATTAATAGGTCTGAATACCACTAAGGTGGTTAACAAGCGAAACGGCGATAATTTGAGGCGGTCACCGTAGCTTATAGGAGTTTGCAACCCCAGGGCTGGTAGACGCGTTGAAGACTTGTAGCTGTTATTGTCCTATCTGGGTCAACTGGGATGTTTACAATTACACAAGTTCACTTAGTTTTCAATGTTTATTAGCACTAACAATACTATGCACAATAACATATATCACACGTATTTTAAAGTCACTCTGACCAATAATTACGTTAATACACTACTATTTACGAAGTGAATAATCAAAGTATGATCGCGACAATTGTTCATCTCCGCTACTTGCATCGACTGCTCACAATGTCATTTCTGCGCATGCGCAGCGGTCTTCGCATAAGCGACTAGCGATTTAATATATTTAATTATAACGATAGGTAATAAACATTATTTTGTAATATTTTATTTATTTATGTTTTATTACCTAACTATACATATTATATACATTTATATAGATATAAATATATATTAATGTTTTATTATTAAGTGTATGTATGATACGCCACAGACTCCTTCCTTCGAACACCAAAGTATTTTGAGTTGGTCATCATTGCATCATTGTCATGAATCTACATTATAGCACTTTACAAGTATTTCATAACAGACATTTTTTTAATTTTCAGAAACCTACATTAAAAATTGGTGTTTGGGTAAGGATCGCGAAGCCAAGAATGGTCCTTTTACTGTATAACAGTGCCTATAACATACCATCTTTCATTAGTACTGTCCTAAATTTATAATCATTTTTAATATTATGTGGCTTTGATGTGTGCAAATATTAAAATAAAAACTTTCATGATTATTATTCATATTTAATAGATTTATAATTAGCGGTTTTATTCACGTGCGTATATCTGGTATGTCCGACATGTTACGGGCCCTATAGCGTCTCTTCGCTAAGTAGTGACGCGACTTGTTGAGACACATGAACAACTGTAATGTCTGTTTGTAATATCATAATAACAGCATTTGACTATTTGCATCTGATTGTTTACACGGTACATACATTACAAAATATATTTTTAAATTTGTTGTCTATCTGTTTGCTCCGGCTAATCTCCGGAACGGGCGCAAAAATTTCCACGGGCCTTTTACTGGCAGATAGCTGGTGTTATAAGGAGTAACTTTGGCTACTTTTATTTTTGAAGAAGATTTAGAGTTCCGCGCAAAATATATAGATATGTACACGCGAGCGAAGCCGCGCGGGGAACAGCTGGTCTCTAATAAATGTGCAAAATATATTGGTACGTACATATGGGCCGTGTCCATTATGCGGTTCAGCGGGTACCAACTTGGTCTCATTGGCAGGGGCTGGGTACACCATGCGTTCACTCGAACGATCTATGAAAAAAAAAATTAGTAACATAATGAAAAGTGATCTTATAAAAATAAATTATTACAATGCGACCAAATTAAGTAACTATCAATTAATATAAAAACGTGTACGTCTCGGGACGCCCGACAGAAGTGATAACTTAGACGCTAGACAGACACTAAATTCAAAACTGCTCGTATTTTGATTATTAATAATCTTATTTCTAAAGCCTTGAACATTTGAACATTTTTAGTCTGGTAACATTTAATTTTATATTATCGCAATGACATGTTCTGCATACCATCAGATCTTGTAACAGTCCTGTATTCTCTGATAGAGGAGTTGCAGTGTGAGCAGTACTGACATCCGCCCGGCTGTGGCTGTGGGGTTGCCGGCGGCACTGGCGATCTGCTCAGCGTGCTGTAAACAAAGTTATTTTATTA
Organism: Callimorpha dominula; assembly: GCA_949752705.1. NCBI lineage: Eukaryota > Metazoa > Arthropoda > Insecta > Lepidoptera > Erebidae > Callimorpha > Callimorpha dominula. The sequence continues at coordinate 12,319,499 of OX457015.1, read as the reverse complement.
ACGCTTGCAACACTAAAAGCTTGCTGTGGCAACCCTATAAAAACCCTATAAATAATAATTATGTCACATCTAGTTTCCACATTTAGGTACTCTGTATTTGTACTTGGACCGCTTCGAAGATGGGGAAAAAGCACTGAACTCGCGTGACCGTTACGCTCAGATACATATATACAGATACTATGTGTGTGTGCGTGTGTGTGTGACAGTGTGTGTAGGTATATGTAAGTTATGTTTTCAGTTGTGATGTGCAATCCTACGACTGACAGTATTTTTTATGTTCAAATAATTTGTGTTTTTTGATCACTTACATTTTGTTGTACTGATTTAGTACGTTAGCTTTCTGAGCATTTCAATAAAATGAAATTCAGGTGGCATCAGCTTGCATCCTGTTTACCTTTCGTGTAACACTAACACTATTGTACCTGAAGATCTGACTTTTAAAAAGAGTGGCCATGGGTTTCTTTGCCAGTTTTCTTCTCATAAGGCCCTACGCATTTTGGAAACTGGAAGTTATAGATCGACACAATCAGGCAGTAGGTTTTGGTTTTTTCACCTAATTTACCTCGACAATCCAGCACATGCTGTGGCGTCTGTTTGCGCCGATCTATGATTTTAACTCTAGCTTCAATTTAACGTTCATAAATGTCACTTAGTGTCTTAATTGAATAAATGATTTTGAATTTGAATAAGTTGGCAAGTATAAAGTTATTTTACCGTGATTAGTGTGCACTTAGTAAGTAGAAAAAAATAGAAAAATAAAAATTAAGTTATAGTTTTCCAACAAGTTAATTCTTATAAGAAAATAAAGGTTTTAAACCACCTAAGTACCTATAGTCAGGCTTGCGAACAAGTGGTTGAGAGTTTTATTCTAACTTAGTAAACTAGCAACATAGCTGAAGGGGTTAAAATCAATACTAATAATAAAATAAACCCTTTTCGTAGTTTTTTAAAAGAAATAGGTACAAACACATACATAGCAATTTTAGAACCTCATTGATAGAATTAATGAATTTCAAAGAAGAAAAATTACATAGTAGATTAAAATTAAACAGCACTTCTATTTCTGTTGACATTCGGTATTCGGCTACTTGCATACTATTCGGCAAAATACCGAACTCTATTCGGCCAATACTGCATACCAATGTTTTTTTTTTTGTTAGTGGCTCCTGTGTGTGAGTCGGTCGGTAGGCCTCGAATGACGTATACTATCCAGATCGACAGTATACTGAAAAAGGGCTAAGGTCTAATGACAGTAATAAAGCGTTGAAGTTTGTGTACATTTTTTTTATTAGTTGTAGTCTGATAATTGGTAAAAAAAAAAGGTTAATTTTCTCAATAAAATACTCATACATAATTAATTAACTTCCATAATGTGAAAAAACAACATCTGTCTATGCATTTGAATCGCAATTAAAGTTTATCAGTGGAAGATTGTGCTGCAGAGAACTAATATTTCTGAATTTTCCGGCAATAGTTGAAACTGAGTATTATCTTTTGATGTCTCGATATGGGCTATGGCTGAATACTTTTGCCGAATAACCGGCCATTCGGCCTGCGGAATATTCAGTATTCGGCATTTGGCCGAATACACCATTCGTTGCAAGTCGAAGTCTATGATACAACCGACTTCTAGTGTTATAGTAGTAAATTAAAGTCAAAATCTGTTGTAGATACCATTTCTACAGCAAGCTTTACGTAGCTTAAGCCTTTAGTGCTCAGTATAGTGAAACAATTATGGTACTTACGACATATTCTCCTCTTCCGTGACATAAGTGGTGTGGTGGTGGTGCTCTGGGATGGGTACCGTGGTAGGATCCTGTCCAGCTGGCACTTCGTACGTGTAGGTCTTGACTGTTGTCGTCACCTTGTTCATAGGAGTGCCTCGGGGTAACTGGTGGAAAGTAAAATAGTTAAAGTTTAAGATTGAATTACGTACAATAGGATCCGTCATTAAAAACATTTAAATAAAAAGCGACTCTCGATACCTTGCAATAAAGTGCAATCTAGAACGGACAATAATCCATACATATTCATCATCCTCCGCGCCTTTTCCCAACTAAGTTGGGGTCGGCTTTCAGTCACTGCCATCAGACCTCCACAACCCAAGTACTAGACGATATCAAAGTTCTGTAGTTAGACCAGACAGGTTGTCGGACTTTTTAGGGCTCCAACTACCCGTAACGAATGCCACAGATGTTCGTACGGCACCCGGGACCGACGGTTTAACGTGCTCTCCGAGGCGCGGAGAGGTCTCAATGTGTTAAGGATGGTCACCCATCCTAGACTGACATGGCTAGTATTACTTAACTTTGTAATGTGCTAACCTACTCGGTTACCACTTAAGGGAATAGCGTAAATTGAAGTTTGGAGTTTTTATGGGTCCCTGCTTTTGATCCTGATGTACAAGAGGCAAACTAGCGGGTCTGTAGGTGGAGATTATTAAAAAACTAGCAACCCGCCCCGGCTTCGCTCGGGTAGCAGAGACATCTTCAACAATCATCAACATAATTCAATCAATTTACACAAAATCTTAATAAATTATACACCTAACCCTTCCTCATGAACCACTCTGTCTATTAGTGAAAACCGCATGAAAATCCGATCTGTAGTTTTTCAGTTTATCGCGAACAGACAGACATACGCGGCGGGGGACTTTGTTTTATAACATGTAGGGATACCTCTCGGAAAGAAGTTACATTCGAAACAAAAAAAAGAGGAAGCAAATCCAAAAATTTTAAGCCGTTACTTCTAAAATTAGGTTCAAAATCGACGATAATTATTATAAGAACCATTCAACCAATCGGCTATAAAAACAAAAACAGCTACTGATCAGGAAAAAAGCAAATCAGCCAACAAACAGAGGAGCAGAACTATAGAGCACCATCTTGTGACCAAACCGAAAAAGTGTCCACATGAAAGCAGTAAATAATAGTTCAACAACCGACCAGAGTGGCGCTAGTGTAGACAAAGGCTATGTTTTGAATGTGAAGTGCGCTGAATTAATTTATTTTTTTGGTGACTAGGTTAATTTATAAATGAAGGAAAAACATACATTTAGTAAGATCTCTTCTAATTAATTTATGATATCGTTATTTTCCCATTTAAAGTTTATTTTTATAAATGCGCCATGAAGTTTCTCCTTTATTGTTTTAACACCCTCTAGCTACGGTGGCGCCACTTACATATACATATTTTCATATACAGAGATAGTACTCCTTACCTCTGCCCTCCATCAGGGAAAACGTATTAAATAGGGATGTATTTGCCTATTTAGGTATAGATACTTACAGTGCCAGTGGAAGGAGGTTGGTGGCAATGGTTGCAAGCGGAGACTATCGCTGGAACAGGCTGCGGGACCGCTGGAGATATCTGGGATGGTACCACGCGGGATTCTGGAAAATATAAAATTATGATATTCTCGGACATATTACACAGCGATCTCTAGACCTAAGCGTAGCTTGAACTGTGAGCTCTAGAACCCGTATAAACATACTCAGATGCATTTTTTTGGTAATATTTACATATCAAACTCCCAGACTTATGCAAATAGCGGAATCGAACCAGTGGCCTCTTACGTTGCAGTTGAATGCACTACCGTGCACCACGTAAATCCTCTTAAAATTGTGTTGTCACTTTACTAAATCAATTCTTTCTCCGATTCCTCTCCCATGGAAATCTGGTGACTCGTCTCATCAGTAGGAAAACAACAGATTTTCTGGCTAATAGATCTTTTAATATGTCGTTTATAAGTAAAAATTATTTTAGTATTTAGTTGATAAGATATATACTACTCAGTAGAAGAGTACCTGAATAATAATGGCTAACAAATATGTACATTTAGATTGTGCCTAATAATTTTTAATAATATATATATAAATTGATTTCGAATTATAATATTTTAATAAATTTTAAAACCTGTTTTAAATATATTGTGTAATTTAATTTTCATGCCATTGAATTTTCATCTTTTTTTTACTTCCGATAAAAGCGTTTAAATATTACTGAACTCATTTCTAACATTATAAATGTATATTAAAATAAAATAAAAGTTTTGGCAGACGTACCAGTTTTCTCTTCTCTGTATATCTCCTGTCTCAACTCCTGGGCTTTGGTGATGGTGGGAGGAGGGCTTGAGCCCCAGGATGATGACTCCAAGCGTTCTTCACGCTTGAGGGTTGAGTAACCACTGGACGGGGCTTTTGTTGTAGCTCTGTAAAGAATAGAAAATAAACTCTATAAGCATTATGATGTTTCGGACGTTATAAAAATTAGGTAAATATAGCATTAATATTAATATTTGCATTAATTACATTTTTTTGCACTAAGCACGAACAAAGAAAAAAAGAAGGATCTCTTTAAGGTTTTCACAAAGTTTTGTTTAATTTTAATAATCAAGACAAGTCTAACGCACCCTCTCTTGTAGTCGAAAGACATACTCTCAGCTGTATCCGATGTGTAGCCATCTGTAAACCAAAAATGAAATAATATATTTAGCGTTAGTTTTAGCCTAGCGCCATCTAACAAACACAGGCCGAACTACCTCGTCACTAGCAGTATTTGTTCACCATTCCCAATCCAGTTACCCCACAAGTAAACAGAACTTGGCAAATTGCAATCTCTTGCAATGCCATCTACAAAACAAAAAAGTAAACAGAACCCGATGCTGTAAGTGATGATCACAAATTGTAAACTAATTAAAAAATGGCTTAGAATGAATACACAAAGTAGATTTATGTAGGTACGGAGAGAGAGCGGCCTTATCCATTAAAAAAATTACAAGCAATAAATCTTGTTTTTGGTGTAAATGGAGTAACGTATGGTCTAATTAAATACCCTTAAAACGTTCTTAGTAAAGGAACAGCGACTACGGATAGCCCTATAAATCTTCCTTAGGCATACATCCCATTTCTTCCTTCTTCCCCGTCTTCTACTACATTCCCGAGGAGTGTTGGCAGGCTATCGACTATAAAAGGAACAATGTTTCTGTCTCCAACATCACGCTACGACGCTCTTAGGAGCCGTGCAGAGATAATAAAGGCTGGTTAAACTGCGCTACTGCGGTGAACGACTAGTCATATCTATACATATATATAAGTATACTAACTTTTATACAACTGTCTCTCTTGGTCCTTCTGAAGGTCGTCGAGGAGTGAGTCCAGCTCTTCAACGTTCTGAGACAGATCTTTCGTCACCTTTGAGCTCTTGATCTGCGAGTATCCTGGAAAAAATCGTGCTTCCATTAAGTTCACTTGTGGCAACTATCCTGGTATCGACTCCTGACACGAGATTAGTAATGCAGAAGTCTAGACCATTCCCAGTTATAATGTTTTAGTACCTGGGCGACCAAGCTTGTCTCAGCGTTTTTTTCGTAGAATTGCAATTTTTCAAGAAAGACACCTCCTTATATCGTTAAATTTAAAAGTAACCCAAGTTACTCCTTATAGCACCAGCTATCTGCCAGTGAAAGTTCAGTGGAAATCAGTCCACCCGTACCGGAGATTAGCCGGAACAAACAGACAGAAGGATAGAAATTAAAAAAAAATACTTTTTGGTATATGTACCGTGTAAACATTCGGATGCATTTAGTAAAATGATGTTATTATGACATTACAAACAGACACTTCAATTTTAATTATTTGTATTGATACAAGAATTGCTTGTTTAAAGCTAGTAAGTATAATTATATAGATTAAATGCTCTTTAATAAAAATACAGTTAAGAACTTGTGAGCCCAACATAATATGCTTTATCGGCGGCCCTGGTTTTAAATCAGATTGCATTTCAATTGCCATAAAAAAACGGTACTTCTAGGAAAACCATTAATAACGTATTTTATAGGTGTGACTGCACTTAGTGGTTTCTATCTCCACATGGGGCAAGTATTTTTGTGAAATATACATAGTTTTTCTAGCTCTAGGAGTATTTTGAGTCTAATAATAATAATATCTTGACACATCTCACACACGGCTGTCTGATACCAAACTAGGCAGAGCCTGTACTATGGTAAGCAGATTGCTGATAAACATACTTATATATTACTAAATACATAGGCATATTATAGATAAATTACACAAAGCGACACAACAAATGATCATGCTCATCACACAATTATTTGTCCTCGGTGGGAATCGAACCCACGACCTCTGGCCCAGCAGTCGGGATCACTAACCACTAGCCGAGCGATGTGCTAAAGAACAAAAACAGAACTGAACTCACCTGGCGTGGAACTGGACGTTTCATAATTGTATGTCCTGGTGCCAGGGTGCGTGATAGCCGGAAGTTCTCTCTCGTAGTAGTATGAGTTGGATTCCGAAGATTTAGGAAGTGACCGCGGTGGGACCGTGTACTCCTGGAAATGCATCATGACATTCATTAATGAAAGAATGAATTTCAGAAAAAAAAATAATTAACAACTAAATGTTTCAGGTTCCATTAATTGGTATTTTCAAATAAAAGAAATAGGGGGGTTGTATTTTTTTATGTTAAGGTATCCCTCCTATCACCTCCCATGGTAACCGGACTGCTGATAAACATACTTATATATTTCTAAATACATACATATATTAGATGAATTACACCCAGACACAAGAACAAACGACCATGCTCATCACACAATTATTTGTCCTGGGTGGAAATCGAACCCACGGCCTCTGGCTCAGCAGTGAGGATCTCAAACCACTAGACCAACAGGCCAGTCAAGTAATTTACTCAACAATTTATTTCAAACGCAAAGTAATTTTATAACATTTCTACTAATGCCTACCCTTAATAGGTAACGGATAAATCATTCTAATCGTCTTTATTACTAACTAGCAGCGTCCCGCGGTTTCACCCGCGTAAGTCCCGATCCCGTGAGAATAATGGAATAAAAAGTAGCCCATATGTTAATCCAGGTCTCCAGTTATCTACATACCAAGTTTCATCGCAATCAGTTCAGTAGTTTTAGCGTGAAAGACAAACACCCATCCATCCATTCAAACTTTCACATTTATAATACTAGTGGGACTAGTGGGATATTATTTTTACAAAATGACTAATACATAAATATCAGAATCTTACTCAATACCTGCGAGATGACTGAATCTTAAAGTGCATGTCTGACTAATATGAATGACGTGGTCGTCTTACAACAACGATTGAATGTTTAAAAGTTTTTTATCGCTGAGGTTTTAATTAAACTTATTTCTTGTAAACCTTATTCATTGTACTACTCGTACCTTACTATTTGTTTTAAATATGTTTATCCTACTAATATTATAAACGTGAAAGTTTGTGAGAATGTATGGATGTTTGTTACTCTTTCACGCCAAAACTACTGAACCGATTGCGATGAAACTTGGTATGTGGATAGCTGGAAACCTGGATTAACATATAGGATACTTTTTTTCCCGATATTCTCACGGCAACGGAGTACATGGTATTGCCTTCCAGGGCCTTCAGGATGGCCATACTGTCTGACAGTATTTGGATGTTGTACTCCTTTATACCTTTTGACATGACCACGGTAGTGGCGTAGATTAACACACTCACGGCAACAGTAATAAAATAAAACTATTACACGGTATTTAAAAAAATCTCACCTCAACAGTGTGCAGGTCCTTTCTGTCGTACTTCCCAGAGGGATGCTTCTCCTCCTTGTACTCATAATGGTACTCCCTTGCTCCACTCGCAGACCCTTTGCCTATAGAGTTTAGCTTGCTACCCTTCGGTATTAAATCGGATTTTATCATATCTGCAATGAAATAATGACATCTTTACTTATTTCTAAATATATATCGGTAAGACAAAACTTTTCTTTATTTTAGCTATTGACCAGTTTAAGATATTTTAGCTATTGACCAGTTTAAGATATTTTAGCTATTGACCAGTTTAAGATATTTTAGCTGTTGACCAGTTTAAGATATTTTAGCTATTGACCAGTTTAAGATATTTTAGCTATTGACCAGTTTAAGATATTTTAGCTATTGACCAGTTTAAGATATTTTAGCTATTGACCAGTTTAAGATATTTTAGCTATTGACCAGTTTAAGATATTTTAGCTATTGACCAGTTTAAGATATTTCTGTGTCCCAGGCAACGTGTATGCAAATTTTCATAATTTTCACATTTTCTGCGCCTCTCTCTTAGAAAACATAAAAATTAAAAATTAATCATTTAAAAATTAAAAAAGAAGCTAATATTGTGAATTGTCATGAGAACCTAACGTGTGTGCCAAATTTCAGCACGATAGCTTCAGTAGAAGAGGGTGAAATATTGATTGCAAAATTCCAGACATACATTACATACACGTGAAGTTAAATAAAAGCTTTTAAAAAAGGAATAAAATCGGTTAAGTCGTTCTCAAGTTATGGCGTGGCTGAGGGAAATAGGGATTCATTTATATACATATATATAGATGAATTATGGTCGAATATCGACATATAAACCTGAAGACTGTTTTTTTGGTTGAATACACTAATCTCTGAAACTACCTGACGGATTTAAAAGATTTTAATCACAATCGAAGTTTTGTTTGATGTACGATATGGACTTGGCGCGCATCGAAGCGACTTTTAATATCGTTTTTTTACGAGCTATGAAAACAAATATTTTAAGTAAATTTTAACCTACTTCTAAATTATCCTCCTCCGCGATATTCTCTATCTGATATTTTACGTGAAGCGACTGCCATCAGACCTCCACAACCCAAGTACTAGGCGATATCGAAGTTCTGTAGTTAGACCAGGTTGTCGGACTTTTTAGGGCTCCAACTACCCGCAGCGAATGCCACAGATGTTTGTATGGTACCCGGGACCGACGGTTTAACCGTGCTCTCCGAGGCACGGAGGGGTCTCAATGTGTTAAGAATGGTCACCCCATCCTAGACTGACCTGACTAGTATTACTTAACTTCGTAATGTGTTAACATACTCGGTTACCACTTAGCCACGAATTCTTCTAAATGTCGTATCGAAATAGTACTTTGCAAGTATATATAGTTTGGATGACAACACTATAATTTGGCATCTTGGAGCTGATCTGATGATGGAGCCAGGAGGTGGACAGTGGAACTCTTTAGTGGCTGCTAGTAAACCCCTCGAGTTTGGGCTCATATGATTCGTTTTGACGAGTCCATTAGATTGCGGTTGGTTACGATGTCCTGATGATGAAGTCAGGGGGAGGATAGTGAATTCTTTAATACTTTTTAATTTTACTATATTCTATACCTACTGCTCAGTTAGCAAGTGAGCACTCGTTCGTGGCAATGATAGGCTGTTTCCTTCCGAAACTCCAATATTCATACTATGGTAAATTAGGGTCGCCCTATTCTCTGTTAGCAATACAATGCAGCATTGGTGTTGGTTATTCGGGGTTTTTTGTAGAATGGGAGTACTTCTCAAAACTAGTTTTGAGCAGACCATGCTATTTTTGTACACCTTACACACGGCCGTCTGATCCCAAACTAGGCAGAGCCTGTACTATGGTAACCGTCTGTCCGTATATACATATTATAGATAAATTACTCCCCACAATGATTTGTCCTGGGTGGGGATCGAACCCGCGACCTCTGGTTCAGCAGTCAGGATCACTAACCAGCAGAACAACAGGCCTGTCAAACGTGTGTTCCGCGTATACTAGAAGCAATTCCTTACCAAATTGTTCATCTGTGTAGGGGGGGATGGAGCCGCTGGTGGAGTACTCCTTGTACTCTTTGTGCTTGCTATACGATTTCGTAGCCATTATGTCCGTTTAATCTGTAACAACAGAAAAAAATTATTAAATTTCATGGATTCTTGCATTACAATCCAAAAATTAGGTATGATGTTATTCTTTGACAGTGTTTGTGTTGAAAACTTATTTTTTCTGCTCCAAAACAATGAGATGAATTTTATAAAAATGTTAGCAAACTAAAAGTAATATTCATTTTAAATCAATCCATTTCTAATCCTGTGGAAATAAGTCTACCAGTTCCGGAGATTAGCCGTAACAAACAGACAGACAGACAGACAAAAGTTTTTAGGTGGCATAGGTATCGTGCAAATAACTGTATGAGCGTAAAAAAAACTATCATTTTGACATTACAAACAAACGCCATATTGATATTAATGAAATTTAAGTAAGTATATGAAACTAAGACAATTCTTTGTAAAATACCTACCTAAAGTTTATATACATATTATGTACTAGCAGCGCCCCACGGTTTCACCCGCGTAAGTCCCGATCCCGTGGGAATATCGGAATAAAAAGTAGTCTATTTGTTAATCCAGGTAACCGATTGCGATGAAACTTGGTATATCTACATACCAAGTTTCATCGCAATCGGTTGTCATACAATGACAACTCAAGTTATACTGGCCAATAAAACAAATAAAGAAAAACAGACAGTCATGGGGACTGCCGACAGAAAACTTTAAACTTTGGAAAAATTGTGTACCTACACGTGCACAGGCCGCTTCGCATTGCCAGTCTGACGCGGCGCGAACCCGTAATAAACGCCCAAAGAAGTTTTCACTTCAATAAAACTAAATTAATTATGGTCGAGTAAGACAAATATTCTAAGTGAAGCATAAGGCTTTAAGCGACTCGATGGGTGAAAGTCAAATAAATAACTTCGCTGTAAGCAAGCCGTAAGTTATTCTGTCGCTTAAGGCCTTTTTCCTTCAAAATTTTTTGAATAAAAATTCTCTACTTGTAATAATATTCAACTATATTCAATCAATCAGAGTTTGAGTTAAAGAACCTTAAAAAAAGGGCCCAAGTTGACCCGGTGGGTCATTCTTGTCGAGGTGATAACCACCCTTGCGGGTTACGTTCATCTCAATGAGTGTATTGGTTCATTTGATCCAATTAAATAACTGATGGAGCCGCAGCTAGCTTACCACGACAAGTTAGGCCCCGGCGTTCTAAAAACAAAATTGTGAATATATGATTAGTGCTTGCGTAAACTTTGTTAGCGCGATTGAGAAAAAAATATTTCAATCTGTTAGATATACTTCTTACTTTATATGATGAATATCATACACTCACTCGACAGTAGAAAGAAATTTATTTATTGAACTGTGAGTTTCTTTTTTATTTTATTTTAGTTTGATATACATACATTTCCAGCTGGTCTTTTCCGAACTGCTATTACTTACATATAGTAGTAGTTTGCGCGACTGTTTATAGTTTAGAACAATAGGTTACATTGTCCTCACATTTAACTTGCGCATATAAGCAATGTAACCAGAGATTTGTAAAAAACATGTTGAAAAAGAGTGTCCTTGGAGTTTCTTGCCAGTTCTTCTCCACTGGATCTACGAATTGGAACAGGCAACTAGCTTCACGACTGACTACTACCACAGATAAGATAATAGTTACTTCGTAACAGATACATCACTCCCATACAAAACTGAAAGTACCTACGTTATAATAGCCTACAAAATTTAAATAATAATACCTGGCGTTAGCTGCGACCAGAAATATATCTTATTTACGCTTTTCTAAAGTTGAGAACGCCTTGCCCACCGCGCGACCTTCGTCTGTTTGTGTAGCCGAACTGCCGGACACTCTAGGGTTGTACAAAGTACACAAATAATGAAATAAATTATTTATTTGGGGTATGTTCCGATATACACTGCGAGCACTGTTCTTACCACGCAAAAATTTGTTTCGTTATGGACTGACAGTATACTGCCGCAGTATCCTAGGGAAATATACGACGTCATAAATCGTCGCCATTTTTGTACTGTGAGCACTGGCGTTTTCGAGGAAAGGTGCTCTCAGTGCTTTGATTACGTGATCAACTACATTTTTTTTCCAGTGAAATAGTAAACAATTATTTGTCGAAATATGTTCATCACTTTTAACGTACATAGCCCCATTTAAATAATTCGGTTATAAAGTTATTATGCATTCGGTTACTTGAAAAACAATATTTTCTTTTAATAAAAAGTAAACTTACTTACAATTGACAATTGACTTGAATATTAAATTTTTAAATATAACTACATTCAAACAATATTTTTTCTTGTTGAACAGATAACTTGTAATTATATATGATAATTATTTTCACGTCAAAACAGCGCCAAAAAACAAAGATGACAGTATACTGGACTGCGTTTCGTATTAAACAGTAACCAGTAAAGCTAATTATAAAGGAACAGCTTCGCAGTATATTAAATTGACGTCACTCCTTATAGTGCTCGCAGTGCATATCGGAACACACACTTCATAATCAAATTTATGGGTGAGTTTTATATAATGATAAATAAAATTATTTCCCATCTGAAATTTATATCTTTAATTTTTATAGGTAATTAAAGTATCCCTTAAACCTTCGATAGTAACATAAAATGTTGATGCTGTAGACATATACATCACTATCACTACATCACTACATATTATCAAACAAAGTCCCCCGCCGTGTTTGTCTGTCTGTCTATCTGTTCACGATAAACTCAAAAACTACTTAACAGATTTTCATGTGGTTTTCATCAATAGATAGAGCAATTTATGAGGAAGGTTTAGACATGTAATTTTTTAAGGTTTTGTGTAAGTTGGTTGAAATACGATCACGATCGTTGAAGATGTCTCTGCTAGCCGTGCGAAGCTGGGGCGGGTTGCTAGTAATGGCTGTTGCGTAGACTAGAGAAAGATACTCTAATAATTTAAACTTTGTTTAACATATTATGTTACAGAAAAGTATTAAATAACAAATAACTACCTACTCAAATAAAAACCTCAATCCGAGCCGATCTCAATAATTACGTTTTATATTTCAGTAGTTCTTATTATTATTTTCCCTATATTTCTAACTATATTACAAATTGTATGAGAGAAGCAGCCGTCAGTTCGCCTTGCCTACAATTTACAATAAATGAATACGCTGGCAGTTCACACCTACTAAGTTCGTCACCTTTCGTAGAAGTTATGGGTTTATTATTGACGATTTAATAGACTACATTTATTACATCATCATTTATCAACATCGTATAGAATTTATATAGGCAACATTTATTTTTTTGTTGTGAAGATAACTATTATTTATTATTAGTACAGCCACGCGGCAATGGTGAGCAGAGAATAAACACCTGAAGTGGAGATGTTTTTCTATTATATTGACAAAAAAGTAATAGCTAAAATCATTTTTGCAACTTATTTTTAAAGGATTTCACAGATCACTAACGTCTAACAATAACGCAATTTAACATAATAAATACATACCTATAGCAGTAACAAAACATCTCCACTTCATAATAAGTTCGATTTGACATTTTGTTTTTACTCCTGACAATTCAAAAATACCCATAGTGGTTTCATTGAAATAAATGATTTTGATTGGATTTGATTTGATTACATATTGTCGTTCAGGACCTTTTCGCCTTGAAAACTCGATGTCTTAAAACCAAAAATTGCCTTTGTACGTATCCTATATCATATACCTATTTATATATAAACTTTCCACTATATTGAATCTCTCCGAAGGACTCATTTTATCATTTTGCGAACGAATCCCAAAACAAGGGGCCAAGTTTACCTGGTAGGTAATTCTTCTCGAGGTGACAACCACCCTTGCGGGTTTAGTTCATCTGATTGATTACCTACCTTTGATCCTCTGATCTAATTATTGCCAGCCTTGAGCTACTGGTTAACCAAGACAAGGTAGGCCCCGGCGTTATAAAAATATTTTTTTAAGTCATACTTAGACCTTGCAAAAACTTTATTAGCGTGATTCAGAATTACTTAAATTTGAAATGTGATATTTTTTACTTAAATAATTTTACTTCTATTTTCATAATTAGGTAGTATTTAAAATCTGTACTTACTTATAGGTAATTATTAAAAAAATACAGTTTGAGTTTAGTTTAAATGTGAAATTCTTTCAAAATGTAGTGTAGATATATTTTGAATTTGAAATGTTAAAAACAAGTAATTTAAATTATTAAAATACGAAAATATATGTTGAGAATTGTTTTATCTCTGTCTTAATGATATTTTAGATTTTTTAGTTTGATTCAAAGTACTTTTTATTAATTTTTTATTTAAATTATTAAATTTGTACTAATTTTGATATTTTTGATTTTAACCAGCGAAGAGATAGCTAAATTTGCTACGTCACAGCAAATATAGCTATCACTTCCATAACTGTTGCCGGATCTTTTAAATTACTCATCAAGATAAAAGAGGGCGCTACCAGATGTAGCAGATTTTATCATTGTGTGTTTTGTGCCAGTGTAGTGGTGTAAGAAAAACAGCTTGTTTGCCAATATAGTGGTGTAAGAAAAACATAAAGAAGAATTATAGGTACCTCTGATTAATAGCAAATTCAACATACAGTTTTACAAATTCTAAGCAAAGTATAGGGCGTTAGAAGACTCGACAGTTAAAAAAAATACTTGGCTAAAAGTTTGTTATTCTGTCGCTTAAGTGCTCTTGAAAACTCAATGATTTAAACATAAAAATTACTATTCCTGTATACAAGTGCAATTTTTCTACCATATTTAATACGTGCAAAGGTTTTATTTCTCCTTTTGAACTACAGAACCCTAAAAAGGTGGGGCCAAGTTGACCGAGTGGGTCATTCTTGTCGGGGTTATAACCACCCTTACGGCTCTTGCGGGTTAAGTTCATCTGATTGATTGTATTGGGTCATCTGATCCAATTTATTCTAGCAGGGAGCTCGGGAGCTCTAGCTATCTTACCACAACAAGGTAGGCCCCGGCGGTCTAGAAAAAAATAATTGAACTTATGCTTAATGCTTGCGATAACTTTACTAGCGCGATTTAGAAAAAAAAAACATTTCAATCTATTTGATATACGAGTATATATCAGTATCTCGATGTCAAATCTCTTTGCGTAGATGTGGTCCACTATTTGTTTTGAAATGTGTATAATTAGTTTTTAAAGCGAAAATATTAGCATTTAAAAAAAAACACAATTGTAAAAATTCAAAACGTAGAAATAAAATAGATATATTATGATTTATTTTGTTTTATGGCAATTTTAAAAACTTGTAATATATTAAAATAATGCGAAATAACTACAATGTATATGTGCAAATGATGCCTTCTTTTATTATTTACTAGCAGCGCCCCGCAGTTTCATCCGCGTAAGTCCCGATCCCGTGGGAAAATCGGGATAAAAAGTAGCCTATATGTTAATCCAGATGTCATGCTATTTACATACCAAGTTTCAGCGCAATCGGTTCAGTAGTTTTGGCGGGAAAGAGTAACAAACATCCATACATCCATACATCCACACATCCATACATCCTCACAAACTTTCAGGTTTATAATATTAGTAGGATTATATGGTTATTTCAGACGTTTTTATTATTTAGTATAGTTATTAACTGAATTTTTTGTTGTTTTTATTGTTTTTTAAATTTATTATATATTATTTTATTTCCATTGGTTTAATATAAATGTATGTCTAAACAGTATTCAGGTGTCAAATATTATGAACGTAACATAAATAAAGTATAATTATGTATGAATATTAACATTTTACTATACTCATTCGAGGAACACAATTATTTTACTTTTGAGTTATTAGAACCCTAAAAAGAGGTCCAACTTGACCTGGTAGGTCATCGTTGTCGAGGTAACAACCACCCTTGTGGATTAAGTTCACCTAATTAACTATATTGGATCCTCTCATCCAATCTTTGCCAGCCTTAAGCTTACAGGTAAACCACGACAAGGTAGGCCCCGGCACGGGCGGTCTTAAAACAATTATTTAAATACATCCTTAGCGCTTCCGAAAACTTTATTAGGGCGATTTAGAGATACTTAAATATGGAATGTGATATTTAATTTGTTAAATACTGTTCTGTTCTACTATTTTAATTTTTTTTTAATCTAAATAGGTAATAAAAAGTACCCAGAGCGAAAAACTTTATAAGTAAAATTTTTAAGTTTAATTTATATGTGTGTTACAAAATGTAGTGAATAAATATTCTAATATTAATTTTCTATGGGAAATGTTAAGAACATATAATTTAAAATACAAAAATATATGATGAGGGTAGTTTTATCTCTGTCTTATAGTTATTTTATATTTTTTCAGTTCCTTTCAACGAACTTTTAGTTAGTAAAAATTTAAGTTGCTGTATCTTTTTATTAATATTTCATTTTATTTATTTACATGTATTAAGAGTTTCGAATGACGCGGATGAGAGAGAAGTAAATGTACATTTTAATAAAAAAAATTACGTAAATTGTTGCAATACATTGGAACCCTGCCTCCTGTGGTAGGTGATAACCAGTGTTACAGGAGAAATTTCATTCATTATACATATACATACATAATTACATACATAGCTATGTGACTATGTATGTATGATTGTCTAAATAAATGACATGTCGTGGCGAGATCTTAAAATTTATCACTTCATGATGCCTCCGACCATTTCATAACATAGTCGTATTTCATGAAGTGGTCGGTGACATCATGGTATGATTTCACCAGATCAATGAATAAATCAGCGTTTTACGATATGAACAAGTAAACGCACGACTACCTACCTACTTTACGATATGGTCAAACAGTCATTTCATATCGTAAAATAGTTACATTATCTACAGTTAGAGGCGCTGATATCGTTTTGTTTTTGTGATGCATCATGGCGGCGCCGGTGGACAATTATTTTGTTTTAATATAATAATGTGCACATAGAAGAAAAAAGTGCAGTGGAATGTCGTTAGACAACTTAAAAGAGCAATATATAAGTTAGTTCTTTATTTAGATTTTTTATTAAACCTTTACAATACGTAGTTTTAGCTGGTTATATCATGAAATACTAATATGCGATGAAATGGTGACATTATGAAATGGTTAATTCTAATGGCGCGTTTACACGCTGGCGTTCAAACCGACATTCAACGAGCACATTCAACGACGCAAGCGTGTGAACAGGCTGTTTGTGCATGCCTGCGTGAATGTGATCGCGCTTGGCGCCGATCGGGACGACTAACGCCTGCGTTCACACGCTCGCGTTCAAACCGACATTCAACGACGCAAGCATGTGAACAGGCTGTTTGTGCATGCTTGCGTGAATGTGCACGCGCTTGGCGCCGATCGGGACGACTGTCGGTTTTTTGACACACTTCAAAGGGTGAATGTGCTTGTGTGCCTGTTTACACACACACACACACGCTCTCGGCCGCGTTAGTATAGTTTTCATCTTCGTGGCATACAGACGACGTAACGATCGAAATTAATTTTTGACGACACCAAATATATCGGAGTGGTCTGAACCTTTATCATGCATGAATCGAAAGCAAAAGAAGACTTCAGAAAGATGTTTCTGAACTATTCTTTTAGTAAAAATAAATATTGTTTATCAGGGCCCAAAAAAATATGAAACAAAATAGTGCCAATTCTTAGGATTAAAGTTAGTATTGATTGATTGACGATTAGAGAATTGTAACTAATCGCATATCAATGATGTGCAGTAAATAAAATAGATTTATGTATGCCTTAAAACAGTTACGAAACACATTTAATGAAGAAGCCGCCCCCAATGCTTATCATGGTTAATTATGTTCATGTTTATTAGAAATAATAAAAAAATATATTCAAAAGTTAGCGAGGATAGTAAATTCATTCAAAGAGATCCCACTAAAGTAAGAAACGAATTATGTAAAAGCACTCTTCGATGTAAAAATAGTTATAACGCATGTCAAATAAAAAAATCAAATTTAAAGTTTTGGCTACTTGAAAAGTGTTTTTACACCATAAATGATTTTTTAATTGTAAAACCTAATAGTTTTAAGTAAAATTTCGCATGCATAATTATGTCGGGCTGTTTTTTTTTTCAATAAAAATAGATCAAGGCCAAAGCAGTAGCTCCCACGAGATCTACGTCTACATCGTCTCCCATGTTTGCACTGACTACCATGTCCACAGAACACTAATACCCTACGGACCATGCCTGCAAGTGTGTGAAACAGGGCTGCCAGATTGTAAATTGGATACAAAATTGGTATAATATCGGTTATCTTTTGTATCCTGTTTGTATAGTAGATTGCATTGCATATATGGATACAATATCATTGCTGATGTTATAGCGTAAAAAGTACGTACATACACATAGAGATTCTTAAAACAAATCATGTCTGTGATAAACTGTTAAATCCTTATACGTTAAAGTTAAAACACCTTTTACTAAAATCCCCAAAGAGTGACGTTCTAAAGTTGTACAACACTGATTTTGTATAATAGTACATGATTTTGTATGATTTCCGAGTCTTAGCGGTATAAAATAAGTTGTCTTTACTGGCAGCCCTGGTGTGAAAAGGTTGCGTGGCAGGCTGCGCGCCGAGCTGCGTGCCATGCTGCTTGCCAGGCTGCACGGCGTGCGTGTAAACGTACCATAAGATCTGGCCACGACATACCTACATATATTATATGCATATTGCTATGTTTGTAAATACACACTCACACTTACATAAATTCTGCTACTTGTGTATCTCATGTTCATGAAAATATGTAACGCGGACATCAATGATAGATATACCTACTTACAATTATTTTAATACAAGAAAAAGAAAATCAAAAGAAGCAAGTGTTCTACTAACTTTAGACTAGGTAAGGAAGTAAGTACTAATTAGGACATTATTGATTTTAGTCAGAGTCGAACGATCGCGGTTTCCGGATATTTTCCGTTTTTTGTTTAGATAATAGATGGCGCGATTATGTGTATTGTTATGTCAGTGCGATTGCTTTTACCAAATGAGTGTTAGAAAAACACAAAGGAGAATGATACCTCTGAAATAAAATGATATATAAAAAAAAACATCATTTCCTTTTACGTAATAACTTATTTGATTGTTTGTATGTTTGGCGCCGACTCAAAATTATTTAGGTTGGTACTTACATTAGTGTTGGAGTTTTGTTTTTAGTTCCTTTTTTTGACGATGGTTTATTTTTTTGTTTAATAAAATGAAAATTGGCTCTGTATTTATATTCTAATATATTTAATGAGTCCAAAGGTTCTTTTTTTTTTCTTTTAGTTAAAGAACCCAAAAGTCAGTCTTGTCAAGGTTATAACCACCCTGGCCCCTTGACGATTTGTATTGATTCATCTGATCCAAACCCAAGCATGGAGCGCCAGCTGGCTTATCATGACGAGGTAGGTCGACCCGGTATTCTCAAAACATTTTTTTAAAATATACTTTGTGTTTGCGAAACCTACAGTAGCGTCACAGATAAGATAATAGTTACTTCGGTAGCGTGATTTAGAATATTTTATATTTAAATATGGAATGAGATATTCAATTGTGTTTATAATCTAAATATCTCCTTATCGGAATATCTTGGAGTTGCAGTTAATTTCGATTTGAAATACGTTGTAATGAATTGTCGTTATGAGTGATTTAAAAAAAAAAGAAAATTGGTACGTTTATTTTTTTTTATAGAATTACCACTTAGTTTTTAGCACATTATAGAAAACAAATATTTATTTATCCGTGTTTTAGAACTCATGGTACATAAACTCTGTATATAAAATACTGTTTGTTAAATACCAATGCAAATAGACATAATCATGCATTCAAATATTTGTGCTGAGTGGGAACTGAACCTCCGACCTCGGGACTTTGCAATCGAATTTAATATTAACCTAACTATCCTAACTAATATGTACTCATGAATGTGAGCTTTTGTGTGTCGCTTTCAAGCCTTAACTGCTCAACCGATCATTATAACATTTTACATAGTTACACATTGTCAGGAGTTCCGAAGGATACCGGAATTGATTGACAAACCCTACATTAACTTGAGCGAAACCGCTAGATAAAGCTAGTATTATAATAATAACTCCACACATCTGACACACGGCCGTCTGATTCCAAACTAGGCAGAGCCTGTACTATGGTAACCAGACTGCTGATAAACATACTTATATATTTCTAAATACATTCATATTATAGATAAATTACACCCAGACACAGGACAAATTATCGTGCTCAACACACAATTATTTATCCTGGGTGGGAATCGAACCTACGACCTCGGGTTTAGCAGTGAGGGTCACTAACCACTAGACCAACAGGCCAGTCAATTAATTTACTAGCTGTAACGGTACATTTTTTTTTCAGGATTAAAGTCTTAATATAAAGCCTAAGTATGTGCTATTCCAGACTGTAATCTATATCTGTGCCAAATTTTATCCAGATCCGTTCAACCGTTCTGGCGACATTGAATACCAAACATCCTTACATCTAAACTTTGGCATTAAGATAGGCTCTAGTTCGACTTTAAACAAATTCAATTTCCGATTCGTCTTGCATTCGCCATGACAATAGACATAGCAGTGGCTATGCAGTCTATGCCTTGAGTCTTTGCAGTCTGAATCTAGAAAAGGAATGTATCTCTCACGGTCAATTGTACGTAGCATGATCACGTGTCGTTCGTCCTCGCTCCTGACAACAAAATGAAAAATGTCGTATAGCACAAGGTGCTTTGATAAGGGAATTGACCAGTGTGCAAGCCATCAAGCAAACAGCTTAAGAGAAAGTAGGGCAACAATGGAACACCGATAGGTATCGGTGTTCCATTGTTTAAGCTGATTGGAGAGCTTCTGAAAGACTTTAAGTAGGTACTTAAAGTCTTACGGAAGCTCTCCAATCAGCAGAAAGAGTGAGAAAGAGAAAGAAAAGAACAGAAAGAGAGAGCAGAAACGTGGTGGACCCAGGACTCAAAGACCATTAGATAAAAGAATCCACTATTACAACAAACTCGTTATGCGCTGAGCGGTACAGGACAATGACTGCAATCATTATTTCGTACAAGTGTTGCCATCAATCACTTTACATTTGACATTTGTTTTCAAATGAAAGGCAAGTTCTGCAATGCTCCCACGCAGGCAGGTGCGGCTAGATTCGGTTTCGTCACCTAATATGGCTCGGATTATTTCCGAACGGATACAAGGTGTTACCTACAGAAGTTTGTTTTCATATTTTAGTTTAGGGACGTAAAACACTAAGTACTTAATCATACTTGTGGTTAGCTCAAGGCTAGCAATATTGGATCGGAGGATCTAATTTAATCAATCAGATGAACTTAACCCGTAAGGGTGATTGTCACGTCGATAAGAATGACCTTCTGCGTCAACTTGGCCTCTTTTATTAGAGTTTCTTACTTTACATTAAAACAAAACACTCGGATTAACTATTTATTGTAGAATGTTATTAATCATTTAAATTATTTTTTATACTTTGAGTAATTAAGCAAAAAAGGATCGATTGAAATCGCATGTTGCGCTTACATTTTACTAAAGAAACATTAAGAGGGGGACATTAACTCCATTCCTTAATATAATGTGAATGATATAAAATACAATAATTTATCATATATACCACGGACATTTTACATAAAAAAAAAACGGTGAACACAAAGCCGAAAATAGAACCTTCTCCTTTTTTAGAAGTCGGTTAAAAATGAAGTGTCCGTCAGGTTTGCCCAACTAAAACTAGGTAAAACCAACGTGTAGAAAACGTCACCAAGACTTCTTACAACGTAGTCTGTTAAAATTGCAACAGATAATAAAATCAAATAATGTTTTATATAATCAATGTTCATAAAAAAATATTTAATACAATCATACACCAACATAAATTAGTCTAAAATCAATCAGATTTTAAAACATTTCATAATTTATTTGTAACTTTCTATTCATCATAAATTCATAATTTATCCTACCCACTTTTTTGCTACTTAATTAATTATGGATGAGAAATATTCGACAACAATGTCATACAAACCGAAATGATCAACAAAATTAGAGTGACCTTGACATCTCGCACACATCCAGGTTCATTCCAAATTCAAATATGTACTGAATGGCACTAATAAGTCTCAAATTCATTCCAAATTCAAAAGATCCTGAATCGCGATAATGAAAGCCTCGAGTTCGTTAACTAATAAAGAAGGTTTAAACGTTAGAAAGTCGGGGGTCTAACTTCTCGAGGTAAGCTAGTTTTCTCCAAGCTAGTCTGAATTGGAGGTCATTCAGATGTATGTATGTATGTACGTATGATGCGAGGGGCCGCAAGGCAACAACAGAATATCGATGACAACAAATCTCCCCAACCTCGATAAGAAAACATAACCTTAAAGGTTGAGTCAACCCCCTTTTTTTTTCTAAACAAAACTCATGACGTATTTATTTCTAAAGTGTAAATAAGAAATGTTTTATTAAATATTGTAGAACATTCTAATATGTATTGTATAATAATATAAATTAGGCTATTGCTATACAATAACTCGACTGACCTGTTGATCTACTGGTTAGTGACCAGTTTGTGATCAGACGGCCGTGTGTTAATGTGTGAAGTTATTATTATTATTGAAAATAACCTTTTTTAAGTAGTATTGCACTTTTAAAAAAACTGCCTTAAAATACAATTTTATAACAATCACTTTTTCTTTAAATAGTCGATCTACAATATTATAGGCTAAAATCTTTCTATCAATAAATTGTCACACATTTTAAGCCCGGTAGATGGCGATATATTCACAAAAATATACGTAATATATTATCTATCTGTTTGAGTATAATATTTTTATTTGCTTGATTTTTCTGATTTAACAAAAAAATCATAATCTTCATTTTACAAAACTAGAAAAACGAATTTGAATCATAATCATTCATAAAATATGTATCGTATTACAAAACACGATGGTCGTCTGCATCTACGCAGAGAATATTCCGACATGTAGGTACTTGTTAAAATTAAAGGCCAATATACCCTCCATATTTTAACATTTCTAAATCACGATAGTATAGTTTTCGCACTCACTAAGTATATATTCAATAATTTGCATTCAGAACACCGGGGCCTACCTTATCGGGGTAAACCAGCTGGCTCCAAACTGGTCTAAATTGGATGTCAATCAGATGTACTCAACCCAAACGGGTGGTAGAGAAAAGATTCCCTGATGAACAACATCTAATCAGGTCTATCACCTCGATAGGAATGACCTACTGGGTCAACTTGGCTCCGTTTTTAATATTCTGTGTAAACATTTTTTTTTAATTTTCTATTTACACTTCTTATGTTTTAGTGCATAGCTGCGGGTTTGATTCCCGCTCTGCAAGTATATAGATTTATTAACAGGTTTAATAGCAACTTTTACTTGAGGATATATTTTAATGAGGAAGGCCTTAAGTTCGATTTGTCATTTCATATTCATAAATGCAAGTGCACGAATATGTCACACGTGATCGTCTTATCTGTTACATTACAACTACAACAAATGCACGTGTCATATCGGATGCACGTGGAATATAAAGTGTTTGTTATAACACGACTGCCCAAAAAAGGAGTGTAAAGGTTTCAGGGGTCGTGTATGTATTGAGGTTTTTTATTTCACCATAACTTCAAAATCTCTAAACATTATGTATGGAGTATCGTAAGAATCCTTACATTATTCCTAGTGACACTAGCCATAATAAAAAAAAAACACTAAAAACAATATGGTGGCTGTATGGCGCCAATTTGAAACGTGAAAAAAGAACTTCAAATGGTTTATTGGCAGGGCAAGTGTATTTTTTTAAATTTTTTATTGACTCTAGTGATGTAAGTTTATTTTGGCGGTAAATAAGTGACATAAGTATTTTTTTTTCGTATCTAATGTCATATTTTGTTAATTATTCCAGGAGCATCTTATGTAGCGACGACGTTGTCTAATAGAATATTAAAAAAAAAAACTAACGTCAGATAATTTCTACTTTATGTCTGATTTTTACTTTCAATAATGCAATATGTGCTAATGTTTTTTATTTATTCTTAGTTCAGTAAAAGTATTAACTAATATTTAAATAGATTGCTTATTCTGTAGTCTGTACCGACTACCGACTATTCACACGGACTTATAAACTCAACAGCACTTGCGTTGCTGCGTATTTTTGTTGTCGACGGAGCACGGCATACTTCCGCTCGAATTGGAGCCGCCCAATTTTTTTTTTTAACTGGTGAGTATAGGTCGACCAGAACCGCAAAGGGGGTACCCTATCCCCTCCTCTTTTCGTTTTGGGTATTGCACCTAACGTGTGATAGCATTGGCTTTACAAGATTTAAAAAAAAATGCTGACCGTGAGTTGATTCATTTTGTTTTTCACCATCTGTAGATTCTGCACGATACTACTGTTATATCGTGTACAAGCACAGATAATCGTTACCTTTAGACCGATGTGCTTTAGTTGTATTAAAAAGTCATCATCATCATCATCATCGATCAAATTAGTTTGTTTTTATACCACCATTACCATACGAGGTATAAATTTATACATAATAATAATTATACACATGTATAAAGTGCTAATAATTGAATTATAATCACGGTCGTGCTCAGAACGTAAACATTGCATGTATGTCAGTCACGCTCTTCTCCAAAACTGGAGTGATGATTTACTGCACTTAATTATAATAAATAATATAGAATGATGTTTCCGTTGAATGATGATTACTGAGAAGTGTCTTGTACCTACTTTAAATAATAAGATTCCTGAAACATTCGTCATTGCCAGGCAACTACAGTTCGAACAGTAATCTGCTGTGCCCTACTTCTTTTAAAACTTGTCATTAACATACAATAATAAAAAACAACGTGAGAATTCGTTTCCAACATGAGGGGTCGTGGGTTCGATTCCCAGTCAGTGCAAACATTTATTTATGTGCATTAATATGACCATTGCATTGGTATTTACAAAAAAAGATCGACGCGACGTTCGAACAACACTTCAGACGCTCGGCGGCTGGCCGGCGGAAAAATGCTGACCGTGCGTTGATTCATTTTGTTTTTCACCATCTGTAGATTCTGCACGATACTACTGTTATATCGTGTACACTAATATATGAAAAGGATCCGGAGATTTTAATATATTCTATGCCTTTGAACGCCAGATGTATCGACCAGTTTACACTAATTACACTGTCCGTGGTCAGTATAACCTGGTATGTCCAAGAAACCCAAATCATTATGTTAATTCCAGTTAACATAATTGTATAATATTTAACTACATACATTCATAATACACCCACGTCTGTATGAAGTAGACAGAGGCGTATATTAACGCTTATTTATTAATTACGTGGTTCTAAAACTACTTATAACTAAAAATAGATAAACTTCAAAAGACGGGAACACTGGGCGTTGTAAGATACGCCCCAATTTAACTAATAATGTTGTACAATAATTAGTTTGAAATAGACTAGCTTAATTATTTTCGGAACACTTCAAAACTACTAAAGGGTTTCCGTGAACGAAATTGAAATGGTGCAGCGGTGGTCCATTCAAACACAGGAATAGGCAGGCTTATTTACAACTAGCAGCGCCCCGCGGTTTCACCCGCGTAAGTCCCGATCCCGTGGGAATATCGGGTAGCCTATGCGTTAATCCAGGTCTCCAGCTATCTACATACCAAGTTTCATCGCAATCGGTTCAATGGTTTTTGCGTGAAAGAGTAACAAACAAACATCCGTCATCCATCTAAACTTTCATATTTATAATGTTAGTAGGATTTGTATACTTGTTTTTAAACTTTCGCGACTTCGATACATATTAAATGTCAATTAGGGATGGATCGCGATATTATCAAAAAAAAAAAAAAAAATTTCACTCGTGACTACGATCGCTGCAATTCGATCGAAACGTCGAGTGACCAAAAAGGTATTTGTACCTTTTAAATATTATCGCGATTAAATCCCGCGAATTACACTTCTAATTTGTATGCTGTCTTTGGAATGGTACTAAAATACAGTATTCAGTATTCTTATGTTTTAGTTTGTATGATTCCTAATTGTTTTTGCAAAAGTACAATAAATGATTTACTCCTTATAACACCAGCTGCCTGCCAGTGAAAGTTCCGTGGACATCGGTCCATCCGTGCCGGAGATTCGCCGGAACAACTATTAATTTGTATAGGTTTTTAGTATGGCAACCCTGTTGCAATTCAGCAATACAGTTGTCGCACCAGCTGACGTATATTGTCATTTTCAGTCAATAAGTAGGTAACTATCTATTGTTAGCTACATATATTATATATTATGCAAGCAACTCATGCGCAGGTGTGACATTTGAATGCATATGCAAGTCAAAATTGGCCTCCAGGAGCGCGCTGTTTGCACGCTAATATTGTCATTATTCCTTGCCACCTGCAAATGTTATACAGTTAATCAATATAAGCTCGAAGTAAAAGAAACTACATGGCAAAGTCAAATCAGTCTCTTTATTAATCATCAGACGATACGTTCTGTTCTAGTATGAAACAACAACTTGTGACGTCACAAGTTGCTATGGTCAAATCATTTACTTTTAACTTTGACAGCCTAAAAATTCGGACGAAAGAATAAAGATACGGACGTTTGTTATTGATTATGATGGGTAAAGTTGTTGCCAAAAGAAAAATCGGGCGTAGGAAGAATTCGTGGCTAAGAAATATCCGGGAATGGACAAGCGAGGGCTGCAGAGCTGACGGGATATGCCGAGCTGACTGTCAACCTCCTTCGCTAGTTGAAGACGTTGAAATATAATGACATACCTGAAAACAGCCACGAATCTCATTTTTCAAAATCTTGGATAACACTTGATTTCAAAAGGACTGTAAATTAATTTATTTTAACAAAAGGAAACTACTGTATTTAAAGGTAAGGCAGAGTACTGAGTTAGCACTTGTTAGAGATGGATGGAGATTCCTAGACTAACAAATGGATAGTACCGAAAATAATATCCGGAATAAAGTTATTGTTGATCATAGACACAATCAACTAAAATTCGATCTTCACACAGCTCAATATTACGTGTTACATAACATAAATGTATGATATTCGACTAAAAAAAATGTTTAAAACAACAAACTTGGTAAGTATCTGTGAATTTGATGCAAGCATTGCTTCACTGCCGGTTTTCTGTGAGGCCGTGGTATCACACCGGTCGACCCGGCTCATACGTGCCGAAGCATGGTTCTCCTACGATAAAAACTGCAATCGTCCTGTCTTAATAATATTTAATACTAGCAGCGCCCCGCGGTTACACCCGCGTAAGTCCCTATCCCGTGGGAATATCGGGATAAAAAGTAGCCTATATGTTAATCCAGGTCTCCAGCTATCTACATACCAAGATTCATCGCAATCGGTTCAGTAGTTTTGGCGTGAAAGAGTAACAAACATCCATACATCCATACATCCATACATCCTCAAAAACTTTCACGGTCATAATATTAGTAGGACTAAGTTGATCTGTTACCTATTTGTGTGGGTTGATGCAAATAAAGTTTTGTAAGATCATTTTAAGATGACGCTTGGAAGACAATTAGTAAGATTTGTCCCAACAACAAACTTTGATGAGAAACTTTACTGTTTGACATTTGACAAGCGATACTATGACGTAACTAAATTGAGAGACGTACTTCATTAAAATACTATGGAGCATGCAATTGAAAGTGTTAATTATGAATAATATTAAGTGATATTTGAGCTCAATAATCTTGACGGCCGCTGTAGCCTTTACAACAGTAACTCAACTTCCTGTTTCAAGCCTTCCAAATACCAACTATTTAAAAATAGACATAATACGCAATAAAACAACTCAAAACTTAGGCGGTCTACTTAGGATACGAACCTTCACTATACAGATAATCCTGGCACAAATAAGTTTATGTGTTTCGGGATTTTTTATACCACGTCGGTTTCAAACAAGCGTACGGCCTGATGGTGAGCTATTACCGTTGTCTATGGACGCTTGCAACGCGTATGAGCGTTACCCAACCTTCAACAAAAAAACTGTATTCCCTCGATAAAATCCCGGCACGGTGCTCATTCCATAGCCGGACCATTCGCAAAACCAAATTCCTGTGGAACAGTACCGTGCGCGACCATTTAGGTTCCAAGGTGTGAAGACGAATAGTGGCCAGCGGTGGGGTGGTAGAATGCGGCCGTTTGGATCATGCAGAGAGTGGGTGATGTCTCAGTAAGTTCCTAGAAATGATTGTAAGTAATGTCCATATTAAAGGAGCCAATAAGAATTCAGCCTGCCTGGTCGTCAGCTGTTACCATTGCTCATGAACGCGTAAGTCGGGTATGCGTAACAGGGTTGCCACATACACAGCGGTATCTACAAGAGATACCGCTGTGTAGAATATTTTTATTATAATAGTTTTTTTTGTATTACCTAATTGATTTTATCGTGACATTTTATTTATTAACAAAAATAATCATATTAAGACTTATATAAGCTCTTAATCAATTTACAAAAGAAAATTACTTATTTTCGTCATCCCAAATTAGAAACATCTTATTAACCTTCACCAGTTGGAAGGAACCACTCGCACCGCTATCTGCTGTTCAAATACTTCCTCCAAAGCTAATGTCTAACTAACCGCTACTGTCAAACTAGTGTGTCAGCCCTAGGCCCTGTTAGCGTAGGTTTGATCAGTGAATGGATGACGTAAGCGGCGCCTACGCACTTTACGACACAGCCTTATTTGTAACGCATTTTTGTACAATGACACTTTATGGTGATAAGTACTGTGCTGTAACTGTGGGAGTGTTTGGTGCAGTTGGTACATTTGGCCTTTGAGGTTATGGTACCTCTTCTTTTTAATACCAGTTAACTAAAAACGAACAAAGAAAATAAAGTCATATTCGCACGTTTATGTAATGCATTTATTGTATGTACATAGTACATCAGTAATAGGATTACACGATATTCTTTCGGTTTTGGACTGTAAAATGAATTAATTTTTTTTAGGGTCAGTAGACACTGGACAATCGTTTACTACTGTACTGTTAAGTTTGGTGACTATAGATCTATACTTTAATATTATAAAGCTGAAGAGTTTGTTGGTTTGGTTAAATGCGCTAATCTCAGGAACTGCTGGTTCGAGTTAGAAAATATTTTAGTGTTGGATAGCCCATTTATCGAGGAAGGCTATAGGCTATATAACATCACGCTACGACCGTGAACAGGAGCGGAGCAGTGACCATAAACTGCGGGGACAGCTAGTAAATAATAAACGTTTAAATAGTTATAAGTACTTGCAAAATATGGGTGTTTAATACACCTCTGCCTATCCCTTCGGGGACAAAAGGTGAGTGTATGTATGTATGTGTGTTTAAATAATAAGTTTGGTAAATAAATTTTCCAGAATTTAGAGACGAGTGTTAAATAAAATAAAAAAAATAAAATATTTTTAATAGTATATTCAATAAGAATGATTGTATTTAAATGCGGATGTTTCCTTATCTTATTTTCATTTACATTTCGCGGATCCTATCTTCCGCAAATATTATTGTTCACGTAGTAGTCAGTTTACACTATGTTTGTTTCGTTTAGTTTCTCGTGGCGCCACTAGATGGCGAGGCGAGAAAATCATTGCACATTTGAGTATGTTTCCTTTGCTCAATTTTTTTTTCTCTTATCTGAGTCAACATAATATCTGGAAATACTCTAAAAATTCTGCTATTATTTTAGATTATTAAATGTAATCGTAAAACCAACATTAAAATTGAGTGATTTGACAACGCTAAAGCGTGACGTCATGCCTGGTTATTTCACACAAAATTGTAACAAACCTATTGTTTGGAAGTTTGGTAAAAATGTACTGATTTGACTTGACTGACAGGCATTCACAATATTGACGCTTCCGCAGCCAATGACATAAAACATCTTAAATCGCAACCAAATAGGTACCTATTGATTGCGATGATTGCTCGTTCTTATTATTTTAAATTACATTAAATTTCTATAGCGAGAAGTAAATTCTTCTTATTCTGAAACTTTATGTGGAATGAGTTACATATAACAGTTACTTAATTACATAATATAATAGGTACCTAGTTATCAGGCAGACACCTCTTTACAAACAAGATGTCAATAAAGTCATATTTATTATCTGTGCAATTTGATATGCTTTTTAAATATACCCAAGGTTACTATTCGAATAAAAACATGTTGATTTCAAACGTTTTTAGATATGTTCAAGATATGATTTCACTGATTGCTACTAAATACGTTTACATTTACACTAAAGAAAAGTCATCGTCCAGGGTAATCATAGGAGGGGAGCGACCCGACACAAACGCCACTCGTTAATCGTGGGAGAGCTATGCTTCGGCACGTATGGGCCGACTCAACCGGGGTGACTCCACGGCCTCACAGAAAACCGGCAGTGAAGCTATGCTTGCATTGCTTTTCGCCGCGTGAGTGACGTTACCGGAGGCCCTAACCCTCTAACCTCCTCTCCCCCTCTTCCCCCCTTAAAGGTCGGCAACGCACTTGTGACTCTTGAGTTGCAGGTGCCAAATCTTATAAAATAGTAGGACTTTTAGGCGAGCATGAAATAGATACTCCCTACTGCAAGTCAACATAATTAATAATGATATGGTCCTAAGTAGGGTTGCCACCCGTACTATAAATACATAGTCCCATTATTTTCCTGGAACGTTCAAGAATAGAGTGATATTATATAGAGGAAAGTCGAGGTAGCTACCATCTTTTCAATCAGGTGGGTTGGATGACAAACGCCTACTCCATTTATCAATAAAAAGAAGTAGTAGTTTTATGCCGCGTTCCAATAAACAAAAAACGATTCGTTTCGCTTACGGACGGTAAGACATCGTTAAATTTTCAACAAAAATTTTACCGTGCGTAAGCAAAACGAATCGTTTTTTGTTTATTGGAACGCGGCATTAATCAACTTTACTAAATCTACAGTGTTAGAAACGCTCCCGAAAACGAAGACAGACGATAGTACTAATGGTACCTTTGATGATGGGTCAGAAAAAAAATCGAACCCGATGTTTTCTTTTCTTTAATTTTATTTTTAGAAATTTTCAAGTTCCATCATGATAGTACAGCTGTAACGATGTAACGATAATTTTATAAAAATTAATCAAAAACAGCTGACGCTGGGTCAAAGGACGCACGCATTTTAATAAAAAACTGTAAAAAGATGGTTTTTTTTTTTCATCAGGATCGATTTTTTTCTGACCCATCATCAAAGGTATCATTGGCACTATCGTCTGTCTTCGTTTCACTAACACCCGGTAGAGCAATAAAGCACAAAGATACTGTATTTTCAGCGCTAATTGAACTGTAGCTTTTTTACTGTAGCCTTTGCCATTTCTTACCCTGTTTCCGCAAATAAAGTTTCATTTCATATCATTTAATGTACAAGTTTTTATTTAACTTGCCTTGTTAGTATGGGTCAAATCTTGCTACTCAATTATATACCAGTTCCGTTCACCAAGTTCACCTTATTATTCTCGTCCAGACAAGCTTTTTAAAGACAAACATTTCAACAAAACCTAAACTTATTTCATTCGGTTATGACATAAATTAATACTGACTGGCACTGGAATTATAAATTTGACTGGCCTGTTGGTCTAGTGGTTAGTGACCCTGACTGCTGAGCCAGAGGTCGTGGGTTCGATTCCCACCCAGGACAAATAATTGTGTGATGAACATGATGATTTGTTCTGTGTCTGGGGGGTAATTTATCTATAATAAGTATGTATTTAGAAATATATAAGTACGTTTATCAGCAGTCTGGTTACCATAGTACAGGATCTGCCTAATTTGAGATCAGACGGAGACGGATGTGTAAAGTTATTATTACTACGTACATGACATAATAAAGTGCTTGTTTTTAATTTTATTTTAATATTAACTGCAACTGGAATACCCCGAATTGCAGAATTTATAATTTCAAAATTAAACTCATTCACGGCACTTAATCGTAACTAATATTATAACGTGAGTTTGTTTGTTTGTTTATTAAAAGAAGATCAAATTTAATGTAGAAGATTGATATTGCAAACGTAAATAGACTACGGTGACCTTACTGGTATAAAAAGGAAGACTCCATTAAGTTGTCAAAACCAAATCAATGCTCGAAATTCACGTCACCTCACATAATATATACTTGATAAAATACACATTCCCAAATAAAGCTGACTACATAATAATAATTCGCAAGGATTTCTCAAGCCAAAGTCGTGCAATAAATGTATGCTCGTGTAGTGTGTTATCTCCCCAAATACCCTTGACCGCTATTCGCCTTTACAAGCATTACATCATCGTGAAGTTTCGCTTTTTTATTTTTGCCACATCACGCATCTCACTCACTCCACTTATTAACAACTTTCTCTCTCCCTCCCACTATGGTAATTAGAGCCGTTTTAGTATAAAGGGCTTTCTTTATTGCATTCTTAGTTTGAAATATATGTTTAATGGCGTTTCGACGAACCGTTTTAAATTTCAAATAACGATGTTTGGGTGTCTGAATCAGATATTTTTAGATATTTTGAATGTTTACGTTTTAATAAGTAAATGTAGCACCTTTTCATATAAAAGAAACTTAGAAAAAAAACTAATAATATTTAAAACGGTTAAAATGTTGGTACAAAGACTGACTTGAAGCCTTGGGCATTATTTACCAGTTAACCTCGGGGTGATACGGAAATAGAATAAGGTGAGCTAAGTCAGTATCTTTGATCTATTAATCAGGATATTTACTTTCTTATATTTATTTTGTTTCTCGTGGTGTAACGAACATTCGTACCTATTATCAAATTATCGCATTCGCAATAGCTTTAGCAATTTTTTTGCGAATGTATTTGACAATGAAAAGTGAAAATAACAAAGATCCGATTAGATATTCAATATTTTTATTTTAGTCACTACCTGAACTTGCAATATCAATTAATACAAATTAACTTTATAAACACACAATCTACTTTACTAAGACCACAAATTAATAGGATTTATATTATCTCTGTCTACCCTATGTACTATATTGTAAATAAAATCTAGTACTTAGATAATGGATACAATCAAATACAATGTGCAGTATCGGTTGGGTTCAATTTTAAAATGGCCGATCGTAAAGCATGATCATAATGTCGGATAACAATTGCATATTTTTGGCACCATATTATAAAAAGATATGTTCGCATTCACGAATATTGGAATTGATTTTCGCATTCGCATACGCGAAAGTTAGATTCGATGTTCGTATTCGCATTCGCGAGTTTGGGAAATCGAACATTCGTTACATTAGTAATACATATTATATACACTTCGAATACAGAAATACAGAGTCGTGTACTAGAGCTGTGACCATTTTGAAAAGTGTTTTTAGAGTACTACCTTCTCAAATATAAAACGGTTTGTGGACATTCTGATTTCGAGTGGGAGCGTATTTCAAAGAAAATCTTATTGGAAGAACGAAGGCATAATGAAGTTGGGCGTGAGATGGAGAAGGACCAAGAGAAGCACATTAGTTTTAAAATGATTATAAGTGTGATGAGCATGATTATTAGTTCTGTGTCTGGGTGTAATTTATTTATAATATGTAGGTATGTATTTATAAATATATAAGTATGTTTATCAGCAGTCTGGTTACCATAGTACAGGCTCTGCCTAGTTTGGGATCAGACGGCCGTGTGTGAGATGTGTCCAGTTATTATTATTATTATTATTATTAAAACGTTGTAATTGAGGGAGAATAGTTGAATTAATAATTTATTTAATTGTATTTACACTGGTTTAATGCACTGTACTGATTGTACCTGTTTATTTGTACGGATAAGGTCCAATAGGAATTTGCGTATTGTTTTAGCAGGTCAGATAATATCCTGGCGAATATTATTAGTGCGAATGTGAGTTTATTTGTTTGTTTGTTACACTTTCACCCTTTATCATCACTCACTCACTCATTCATTACTTATCATAAAGTTTTGCTTACACATTCTTAGGGGTACAGAAATTATTTTGTTGTTATTGTGTTGTTGCAAAATCTTATGATGCTCGAATGAGTAGATAAGGAATGAATGAAAAATGATAAGTAACAAACAAACTCACTCTTCCTTAATCTATCTCTGTTCCAATTGGTATTGGTATTGGTATTGGTATAGGGCCCTGTTTCCGCATTTAGACTCATAAGCGGTCGATTATGCGTGCAGGTAGGCTGGCTAGTTGAGCCAGCCTAGCTCCTTCCAGAAGCGCAGAAGCCTCCTGGGGCATTCACAGGCTTCTAGGAGCGACCTCGCTCCCGCGAGGGTATTTGCCCGTTGTGTAGCCACTCCCTCGCACTCCAGGACAACGTGGGCGGCCGTTTCCTCCGCGTTGAGACAGCCTCTGCATAGAAGACTGTCTGTCGCATTGATGGTGAATAGGTGTCGATTTAGGGCCAGATGGCCCGTAATAGTTCCTATCACTATTTTAATGTCAAGTCGGTTGAGACTGAGCAGTCTGCAAGTCAAACGTGGTGAGACCTTCGTCAGCACCAGTTTGGATTGTCTACAGCCGGGTGTGTCAGCCCAGCGGTTGTTGTGCGTTTCCCGAGTCCGTTGTCTTACCCATGAGCGGAGTTGACTAAAGGGGAGTGGTAGCAGTACCGTTGGACCTGCTACTGGCGCTGCAGATCCCCTCCTAGCCAGCTCATCGGCGACATCGTTCCCGAGTGAGTCGCTATGCCCCTTGATCCATTGAAAGATTAGCCTGTTGTCAAAGGCTAGACGTTCCAGTGTCTGGTGGCATTCGTAAATAAGACCAGAGTTCATAGTGTTGCCCTCCAGGGCCTTTAGGACGGCCATACCGTCTGACAGTATGCGGATGTTGTAATCCTTTATACGTCTTGACATGACCGCGGTAGCGGCGTAGGTTATCGCAACGCACTCACATTGAAATATGGAACTGTGCTGCCCTAACGCCAGTGATATTGTTATGTTCAAGTCTTGTGAGAAAATTCCGGCTCCGGTCCCTGTCCCCATCTTAGAACCGTCCCTGTATATTCGGACTTCATTTATGCCAGATTGATCTCGTTCATTTTCATATAGCTGTATTCGGTATCTCCTTTCGAAGATGTGTTGTTTGGGGATCCTATCGCATGGGGCAGCTATTAGTGGTTGGTATTCCACTAGTTCATTCCATAGTTTGGAATGGGAACCCTCTCGGTTGTACCACAGACCCAGGTGTTTGAGTCTGATGGCTGCCACAGCTGCTTTCTGCTGTATGAATAGGTCTAGTGGTGCTAGGTCTAGAGCTACTTCCAGGGCGGCTGTGGGGGTCGTGCGCATGCATCCAGTTGCGGCAACACATGCGAGTCTCTGGAATTGCTGCAACTTGTTACTGACGGTGCTAAGCTCTGTTCTCTGCCACCAGGCAAAAGCACCATACGTGATGATCGGCCATATGACAGTTTTGTACAGCCATAGCGTGATTTTTGGTGATAAGCCCCAGCTTTTGCCGATGAGTCGCTTGCATTGGCAGAGAATAATGCCGGCTTTGGTCAGTTTCGTGTCCAGGTGCCTGTTCCATAAGAGTTTACTGTCAAGTATTACTCCTAGATATTTGACCTCCTTAGTAAGGACTAGGCGGGTGTTGAATAGTTTAGGTAGTCTTAGTTCTCCTAAACTACGTTTGTTTGTGAACATAATCAATTCCGTCTTTGTCGGGTTCACTGTTAGGTCGTGTTTCTCACACCACTGTTCAACGACCTTCAGTGCGGTTCTCATTAGGTCGCATACCACACTCTCAAAGGGGCCGCTGATGAGGATGGTCAGGTCGTCTGCATAGCCTACTGTGAGGAACTTGTGGTCATTGAGGTCATCTCTGTTCCAAATTTCAGCCAGATCCATTGAGCCGTTTTTGCGTAAAAGGGTAACAAACTTTCATCCATCCTCACAAACTTTCGCCTTTATTATATTAGTAAAATTAATACAGTTAGGATAGTATAATTAATTAAGTGGTACAAACATCGATGTTTTGACCAATTTACATCACTATCCCAAAAATCTTCTCGTTAACTAAGCATTCTGTTTTGCTCCATGACACTAAACATTGGGTGGGGGAGTCCGTTTCTACACAGTAAAGCAGTGGTTGGGAATTGGGCTGTTCTAAACCTCCTTCCAAGTGGTCCTAGTACACTCCGGTGTAAATGCTGATGCTATTGAGGGTATACACGTAGTGTTCTGCGAGATTTAGCAAGCCCCCCGCACGTTGTTGGCCCCCGGCGTTGTAGGTTGGTGGCTCAATGCGGCGATCGGTTGGATCTGCCAGTGTGGTTTAAGGGTGGTAGTAAGCCCACAAATTGTGTGGAAAAAGGCCCGTCAGAGGTCAATCCAAGACAGAGTTTCTCAGGCAAACTCGGTGTAAACTCGTTGTATAAAATAATAAGGTCATGTCTATATTTAACTATAAATATCCATAAAAAAACTCCGGTTTCGTAATATAAAACCGTAACGTCTGGATAGAATCATTCATTACCAACGCTGCCCACGCATATGCAACTCTGCGATAGACTATAAGTAAGCCTTGATATTTTATGTAGGTATGCTATCTGTAGCTAATCTTCCACATAGAGAGAAGAAAATATTACCAAAGTAAATATATTCTACGTCTTAATAAACCCCCCGTGGATCATCACTTCACTAGAGCTAACGATGAAAAGGTATGTCGGAATCGAACCAACTAAAACCACACGGTCTTCGTCACAAAGGACTCGAATATAACCATGGAAGGAAGCTTCTGGGAACCCCAGCAGACCTTGGCTGCCTCTTGGTCAGTCGCCGACCACGCTGTGGAGTAGGTTTTATCATAAAATCATAATATACACAGTTGATCCTTTAGCAAAATTTAAGCTACCATCATTGGCGTTCCTAGGGGGTGGTAGTGAAGGGCAACTGGTTCCCCTGGCTTTCGCAGTCTTACGTAGCTACTGAAATATATTAAAGACTGATATGTATAAGAACCATAGGAGTAATTTCTGGGATCATTTATGTGTTTGTATACATTTCACATATCTTGTTTGTATCATTTTCACTTCTTTAAAAGAAAACATGTTGGAAAGCGTCCTTGGAGTTTCTTGCCTGTTCTTTACAACACACTTACACGTGTCTTCGTGTAGGGCAAAACAAGAGCTGAAATTTTTGACTTGCTTTGGGGGCAAGATAATGACAGTAGTACAGTGATCTTGGACTGCAAAGCAAGCGGGAGGAACTCAGCTTAATAGATTCTTTACCCCCAAGGACCGAAAGCTGGGTACGTCCATGGCTACTATTATTTTAAAGGCGATAGCTTAATGGACTATAGATCAAGTAGTTGCGAGTTCAAATCCCACCCAGTAAAGTAGCGATGTGAGCCTTACTCCTAAGGGTAGGTTCACATGTCTATCGCAGTATCTTGCTGGTAAAACGTAACCAAAAAACCGCACAGCGAGCACACGGCGGCGGCGTCTCTAATATCAGACCATTTGGCAACGAGATACTTCTTACTACGTCAACATATGAAACGTAGTATTAAAAAAGTCCATGCTACCTATACTGCAACACGATAACGGCCAGGGCCAGGTAGCTACCGGAGGGCTAGACGGGGCAGTGCCCCGGGGCCCCCAAGCTCAGGGGGCCCCTCGGTCTCTGACTTACAAACTATAAATTGAACTAGTGAACATTTCTCCCACATTCGGAATATAACTAGATTTTTCAGAATCAGAAGTTATCAGGTTTGTACTAGAGTTGTGACTAAACCACTATTTATATTAAACTAGCTGCGCCCCCGGGGTTTCACCCGCGTAAGTCCCGATCCCTGGGAATATCGGAATAAAAAGTAGCCTATATGTTAATCCAGGTCTCTAGCTATCTACATACCCAGTTTCATCGCAATCGGTTCAGTAGTTTTGGCGTAAAAGAGTTACAAACATCCATCCATCCATCCAAACTTTCACATTTAGATATAATATTAGTGGGATTGCGTACTTGATAACTTGAATATGGAGTACGACGAATCTGGATTACGACAAATCTGGGGTTCGTCGAATTCGGAACACGATACACGACGAATACGGAAATAAAAGTTTTAAATAGTTTAGTTAGGCCCTAGTTTATTTTTTGCCCCAGGGCCTTTGGTTACCTAGCTACGCCACTGATAACGGCTTACATTGTACCGGGCAATAAGATTTTAATTCTGCCTAACCTATCAGGCACATACGCCTCAGCTTCTACTATCTACATATATTCAAAATGTGAAAAAGAAATCCAGCCATTATCCTTATCTGACGTTACTGCCAAGAGGTCATTGATCAGTGTAGCAATTAGCGGCCAGTCTTAGCTAGATATTAGTCATGTTGTGAAGTCGTCAGCTGTGGATGAAATTCGTTACATTAATTAGAATAATCTTCTACTAAGAAGACCTCTTATAATTAGTGTTAGTCAGCTTTATGTTAAACGATTCTATTATTTTAAGTATTATTCTTATAAGATTGAGTATGTCTTGGTGTACAAATAAAGTATTATCTATCTATCTTACTCATACGGAGCACGCCATTCGTTTACGGCAAATGTAAAAAAAAAACCTTACTCTATGTATGTATGCGTGAGAGCCGGCAAGTAGTTTTGTGTGGTTTGTCTCTCTCTATAGTCTTTCAACACCAGCAGGTGTCTCATTTTAGTCATCAATGGGTAAAATAGAGTACATTATACTAAGCCTACTAAGACAATTGCTAAGTATTGAACCTCTTTATATTTTTGAATCGTATTTGTGTTTGTAAACTGTATAATTATTAATTTATTTGTAAATTAAATTCGTTTGTAGATAATGCAGTGTACGGATTATAATTTGCTTTGGGTACATCAATTAGTAACATTAATTACAACAATTACACACTTTGATTTTTTATTTTTCTATATTGTATATTAAATTCTTCATTTTCATTTAATTGATAAATTATTATTGCACCTTCATCATCATCATCGTCAGTTTATGCCGGCCACTGCTGGACGAAGGCCACCCTCAAGGAGCGCCAGACATCCCGGTTCCCAGTATTGTATTGTAAAGTTTTTTGCTACGTAGGTGTATTTTGTCCTCACTTTCTATTTATACATAAAAAAACCTTTATCTACAGTAAATCATAAACAAAAAAATATATACTGTTGGAGTCAAGCCGGTTTTTATCAGTCATTTCATTTCTAGGAATATTCGAGATAGGGATTATGATGGAAATTGAATAACGTGTACGCGAGGACGGGGAACAGATCAACAGAACAGAGACTAGTTGTACTACAACTTACTAGGCAAGTAAGTGTAAAATAATGTCAGTACATTACACAACCTTATTGAATGAATGAACACTAATGGTGTTCATTCATTCAATAAGGTTATGTAATGCATAACAATGTTATTTATCTTTTTTGAGGTTATTCTCTCCTAGTACTGTGTACAAGGTTTGGTTAGCTAACATAGTATTTAGGTTCGCTTTGGTTTGGCAAATAGAGCAGCAAATGGTTTTCTGTTGGTATTAGCACAGAATACATAATAGTACCAGTAGTATTAGTCGTATAGTATTTTATAACCGGATTTTAAATTGATTGAGTATTTTTTTCTAGTATCGAATACTGTTTTGTAAACGTTACGAAGGAGCTTTATTGATCTCTTTCAGTTTCTTGTCTCCTAGTACTGTGTACTAGGATAGGCTAGACTTTGTAAGTGCCTATTTACAACATTTCTAGATAAATAAATAGGCGTAGCAATTTTATTCTCGTACCTATATATTTCGAGGGTGTTGAATTAGTTTCGGGACTTACTGACTGAGGGGGCTATATCGAGCGGTGACGCGACCTTCCCCTATTACAAAACAGACATGCATAAAACCATATACTTTATAGACCATATAGACTTTACATAAACCAGTTTTCGCCGGGTGGTCGAAATTCGACCACAATCATTATTGAAAAGGGGAGAAAATCGAATGAATTTGCATGTTTTTAATTAAAAAAGAAATCATTCGTGCACTCTACGGGTATCTGAGACCATACCACAGATTACTAAGTAGTTACTACGACCATACGCTTTTATAACACTTAAAAAAGGTACGAACAAAAAATGTTTTAAATTTTGTTTATTGATAAGACTTCATCATCGTTTACGTCTAAAAGTTGACGATTTACGGAGTAGGTAATGTCCGAAAGATATCGCTTTTGGTGGCAAGCATGACATGAGAAGTTTGCGGTTGATGACATTGAGCCGCCTTGACGTCGCCTTTGCCTCTTGTCAAAAAGTGCATCAAACCAAGTCTAATAGTAAAATTTGCGATCTTCCGCAACAATTCCTCTCCATTCCGTTCACTTTTTAGAAAACAGTACCCATTTTTGGTGGTCAATTCTGAAGGCAGCTATGTCCCTCTTGACATAATCTTTACAAGGAAGCAATGGCAAGGGGTCAGGTCTGGTCTCTTTGCGTTCGCTACTGCGCCCTGAAGAACACGTCGTTGAACAGTAGGACATGTGTCTTAGCCAACACACAGCTCACTTAAAGCTCGCCCAATAGCTAAACTAGTAAACAAACTAAAACATTATCAAACAGAAGAGCGAACGGTTCTTGACTGTCTTGTCTTTGCCGATCTGTATATTAACTGCTAGATAAACGACGTACGTAGAGAGCGACGTACAAAGGCTCGTCGTATGTTCCCAACATTAGTCTTTAAACGGAATTAAATTGTTTCAAATGATTTCTCAAGTGGTTCAAGTTTAAACTCAGGTTGAAAATAGCGTCTAACTGCAGTCCGTCAGAGGCTAAGATGTCATTCAAAAAGATAGGAATTTAAATTGTATCTACCTATTTTTTATTACTGATGTGCATTTAGCACTGTAATGGTGCATTACTACTGGGCAACGACTCTAGGAGAAATTAGATTAGTCTATATATATATACATATCTACAAAGATCTGCAGAAATGAGACTGGAGATATCACTGCATTCCACTACTTTTAAGATCAGTCTTTTGCTGTTCAAGCTGTACGCTTGTAGAATGCGTTGCCAGTTAGTATTTGGGGAGAAAAATTAATAATCACTTTCAAGAAAATGTACACAGCTAGTTTATAATATAAGATAGGTTGACAATTAAAACGAGACGATACAGGAATAAATATTATAAGCTGTCATGACATCATTTAGCAGAGGTCAATCGTATCGCCAGTGACCTCCGCTCGCAGCTAAAGGAATCGACTGGGTCAAGTTTGTTACACTGTACCTTATTGCCTTATCTGAATATGTTGGATATTATATTGGCTTATAAAAGGTAATGCCAAAGTTTCGTTTATATGGCATATGGACATGGTTCGTAAGCGGAAAATGAGTATTTAATATGAGATGAAACTTTGACACAACTAAATTTATGTAATATTTTGTAAAAAAAATCGCATCGAATTCATATCGTGATCTT
The DNA here is from genome assembly GCA_949752705.1 of Callimorpha dominula. Classification (NCBI taxonomy): domain Eukaryota; kingdom Metazoa; phylum Arthropoda; class Insecta; order Lepidoptera; family Erebidae; genus Callimorpha; species Callimorpha dominula. Next base: position 12,278,315 of record OX457015.1, on the reverse strand, counting down.
AATCGGTCTTAACGCCATCTATCGAGCTAGTAGATAATTGATATAGTTCCAATGCATTTGTGCAGTTTTTTAAATTTTAATTAATGTATATATCTTTATACAAATCAATATAGATTATTAAAACAAATAACAGTGATATCAAACAAGTTACTAATTAAAAACACGTTTTTTTATCTCCGATACCCAGTGTCACTGGGGATGATGTAAGGATCTCATTAGGTCTATTTATGAAAAACGGGCAAACGAGCAAACGGGTCATCTGATGGTAAGCGACTACCGCCGCCCATGGGCACCTGCAACAAGAGTCAGAACTGCGTTGCCGGCCTTTAAGGTGGGAGTAGGGGATGGGGTAAGAGGGGGAAGGGGAGTGAGGGAGGGAGAGGTTGAAGGGGAAGGAGAGGGAAGGTTTAGGGCCTCCGGTAACCTCACTCACTCGCCGAAAAACAAAGAAATAATCGCTTTATTTCCGGTTTTCTGTGAGGCCGTGGTATCACTCCGGTCGAGCCGGCCCATACGTGCCGAAGCATGGCTCTTCCGCGAAATGAGGCCGTGGTATCACTCCGGTTGTATCAAAAGGATGAAAAAACAATTTCTTACACTCACTGTTTTACACTTCCACAAATGATACACAGGCCCTTATAACCAGTTTACACATTGATCACTACTAACAAGTGAGAAGTAGTCCAGGAGATCGTATTTCTCTTTTTTCATCACAAGATACGTTCTTTACAAAGTAACAAATATATTTCTAAAATTTACTCGCATAAAGGCAGAGCGCTATCTATGCAGTCTGGAGACACCGTGGGCGGAAGGCAGTCGTAAATAAAACCAGTAATGTCCTCGTCGACACTTACAATTCAAAGATTATAGTACACCTACACCTATACTTACACCTATGACTGTAATTTGTCAACTGGCTAACTTCCTCACGCTAGATAGAATTCATTTATATTAACTAGTAGCCGCCCAGAAGATGAAATTTTTATCATTATATTAATACGTTAAGACAGAGAATTCTTTGTACTTACCCCTTTTTAAGAAAATTTCCCTAACGCAGTAACGTGAATTTTGGAATATTTACCGTTTATATATAGAAGACGTGCAGAAAGCTAAAATTTTTAAACAATATGTCTTACTACTTTAAAAATCACGTGAAAACGGCTTAATGAAATTACACCCGTCCAGTATTTGTCATTACTTGTCATGGTAAGTAAGTCTATACAATGACAGGTCAAGTTATACTGGCCATTGAAAAAACCATGGTCGAAATTCGACCACCACGCGATCTCTGGTATATAAAAATTTCGTGTCCCGTTATTTGTCTGCGATGAACTCCTAAACTAATGAACGAATTTTAATAAAATTTTGCACAGTTTGGTCCAACTTTAGAGTCACAATATTGTTTAGCCACAGCAACGCGTGGTGGGGTAGCTTGTATGTATACAGGGTGTACGAAACACCGTACCGAATATTACGGCGCCGAACGTTGAAGGTCATTCACCGTACCGCGAACATTGCGTAGCGCCAAATTTAACTAATGACTATGAATCCTTAATCTCACATTTAATGATGAGCTGACTTTTGTATTGTGATAAACTTACAAAAACCTCTTGCTGTTTAGTATAAGGTTTTTTTAGGTTTTTGTAAGTTTTTCGTGTAGCTCAAATTTACACGCTGTTTGTATAAAAATCAATGTTTGTTTGTTCGTCGTATTTTATGCGCGTTCATGAGATCACGAAATTTTGCACCAGGAGCACAGAAAAAGGATATGAGAATCCATTCATCCAAATAAAAGTACTGAACCGAGGGATGGAAAAACTACTTTTACGCGAGCGAACCCGCGGGCAATAGCTAGCATCAATACAAATAAATAAATAAAATTTAAGTGTCTATTTGTAATGTCAAAATAATAGCTTTTTTGTACGCTTGTAAAATTATTTGCACAATAGCCATGCCTAAAAATCAGTTTTCAAAATTTGTTGTCTGTTTGTTTGTTCCGGCTGATCTCCAGAACGGGTGGACCGATCTCCACGGGACTATCACTGACAGATAGCTGGTGTTATAAGGAGTAACTTAGGCTACTTTTATTTTGGAAAAACAATTAGGGTGCCTCGCAAAATATATAAATCTGTATTTATAATAGTAAAGCTCTGTCAAAGATAAGAAAAAAACCTGTTTCTTACATCATTTATTGATCATAATCATCTTCCTGTCCTTTTCCCAATTTCATTTGTGGTCGGCGCAATGTGTAACATTGCAAAGAAGGTTTTGGCTCGTTTCGTTTATGGCCGGCCACCTGCCTGGCGCTGACCCTCCTTGGGAATGTAGTCATTTTAAGGCGGGAAAGAAGGAAGAAGGTAAATTTGTATAAGGAAAAATGCGTAGGGAGAGGAACCTAGGGTAAGGGATACCGCAAGTCTCGGATGGGGAACGGGACTGAGATTGCAGAGGCCGGGGTCGCGTACCCGAATGTTGTATTTCCTGTTACTGGAGAGTCCGTTAGTACAAGAACACCAGCTGGCCATACATTTATTGATGATTGGTCAATAGAGACATGAATATAATGCAAAATAGAAAATAATGCACTACAAAAACACGTACTAGCTTTAAAACTAAGTGGATGCGGATCCCTACAGCACTAACGATTGAAAAGACCCAGTGTCCCTGAGAGTGTACTCTTGGATAGATTCTGCTACAGGTAGTGAAAGCCTCCCAGCAATTTGGCAAGGCTCATTGTGACTAAATTGCAGAAAGAGAAAAAAAGGTATATATCACGAACAGTGTTTTTTTTTAAGTCAAAATATTTCATAATTTCAAATGCAAGAGTAAAATTGATAATATTATTAGTACCTATTTTTTTTTTAAATCCCAAACTTTAACTTTGAGCGCCTTACTCAGGCATAAAACGTATTTTCCACAGGCTATGTGCGTCGGTAGTTTACTGGGTGGGGTTCGAACCCGCAACCACTTGATCGCAAGTCCGACGCTTTAGCCACTACCTACGATATAACTGCTTTATTTTACAAACAAATCTTAGTACCTTTATTACCTCACGTTATAAAACAAGGCAGTAGAAGTTTTGCTTCAGAAACCAAATATCTGTTACGCAATACCAAAGTCCCAGTTTAACATGACACAAGACTGCCCGTGGGCGGATGGGTGGGAGAATGACGCTCGCCCACGGACTCCTCTAGAAGGCTTTACTTACAAATATAGGGGAACTACAAGTTGTTGACCTAACTGACCTATCCATACTACATACAAATTGTTATTCAATTTATTAAATTAATATTGCTAACAAGCGCCATCTACTGCTGCTGTTAAAAGAGAGTAACTAGATTATTATTTACATTATATTTTCGTCACTATTCTCGTTTCTTCGTTATACGCTGCAAATATTAAACATGTGCGCTCCGAATATCGAAGGTCAAATTTGAATCGAAAATAGTCTCACTCAGAATTCGTTAATGCCATTATATGAGGCACTTCTACCTTTTTATATGTAAAAGTTTATACATAGAAGACTACAGATTTTCGTTCGAATTCGCGGCGCCCGAATGGGGTCGTGTTTTCCCCGTACAAGAGACTTGAGATCGCACTAACCACGTGACGCCACCGACCGAAACTACACGGTGATTTATTCTGGTGGAGTTGACAACGTGCAAGGGTCAACTCAAGCAGCAAAATGCTCTAGCACTTTTATATTGTGAATAAAATATTAACCTTATTTTATTAAAATAGAGCTGCTGAACGTTAAACAAGTCGTGTGCTTGTTTATCAAGCTACTAGCTTCTCCCCGGTGGTATAGCTCGGGTTGATGTACATTTTGTTAATTAATCTATCCCTCGGAAACAGTAGGAGACCTTTTACTAGATGAAAGGTGGCGTATGTCCAAGGCGAAATACCGTAACAAACAAACTCACATGCGCATTTATAATAAGTAGACTGCAGTTTATGGTCACTGCTCCGCTCCTATTGGTCGTAGCGTGATGTTATATGGCTTATAGCCTTCCTCGATAAATGGGCTATCCAATACTAAAAGAATTTTTCAATTCGAACCTGTAGTTCCTGAGATTATCGCGTTCAACCAAACAAACAAACTCTTCAGCTTTATAATATTAGTATGGATTATATTTTAGTCACTACTTACACACAACATTACTTTTATGAAAACCAAATTATATTCACTGTAAATCATTACGCTTAAAATATATTTAGTTAACTATGAAATATTACAAGAAACGGTTTTAAAATAGACCACACGGATACGCTGACACCTTTACAAATAAACACGCCTCTCTTTCGCTCTTGAAGGTGCATAGGTGTGGCTGTTCCTTTCTAATCACCTACATAGGTGATGTCTCAAGGAGATTAAGTTGGTAAAATGATATGAATGGGTGTTAAAATGGAAGTAAAATACAGTTGCGTAGGTGAAAATAATGATGGATAACCATTTTATATTGTCAACTATTCTGTGTCAGCTTCTGCCGATGGCTTGCCTTGCGTTGTGTATGTATGTATACAAGTAACTAAGTGTGTACCCTACGCCCTGTTCTGTACCGTCTGTACATACAGTCTGTACACCCCTTACAACGTATTATAAAATAAATAGCCTCCTTATTCCTCCTAACATCAGCTACCTGCCTACCTGCGTTTGGCTCCCTTCAATATGGTTGATCTGTGCGATGGCTGACGCGTGCATTATGCTCGTGAACGCCGTTGGTCGGCAGGGCTGGTCATCTCCGAACTGCTATTACCACAGATAACTTGCTATTACTTAAATATAATAGTGATTTGCGCGACTGTTTATACTATTTAACAATATGTTACATTGTCCTCACATTTCATTTGCGCTTATAAGCAATGTACTCAGAAAATTGTAAGAATATTTTAATAACGATTGTCTCAGTGTTTCTTGCCAGTTCTTCTACGTATTGGAACGGACAACTTCACGTGTCTTATTGTGACTGACTCGTACTTCTAACAATTCAAAAATACTTATAATTAGTTTAATTGGAATAAATGGTTTCGATTTTGATATTTAATTTTGCCAGTGAAATTGCCATGAAAATAGGTACAACCGTTTCAGAGATTTGCCGAACAAACAGAAAGACAGACAAAAACTTTAAAAATTAGGAAGTTGGCATAAGTACCGTGTAAACATATTCATACATTTACTAAAAAGCTGATATTTTGACATTACAAATAGACACTTCAATTTTACTTATTTGCATGTACTTAGGTACTTATATATGTTATATTATGTATGTTTATTGTCACATTGATCGTGGCACTCGCTCACCTGAATACATATTCTTTTCAAAACATGTATTTAGAACGATATGTATAGACATTAATACAGAGTCGAGTGAATAAATTAGCATTAACTTTAATATAAATGTCGGCACTGAAAAATATGAATTAATTCAATAAGGAAATCATGGCTAAGTATTATTATAACGTGTTATATAATTTTCTAGAAGATAATAATGGATACCTCAGGACGAAAAGGGTAGGTATTTAAAATTGTCTGGCAACACCAGTTGCGCTAGTAGCAAAACTAATTTATTATGATGATCATTTGCATTACAGATCACGCTTGGCGAGTAAGTAGCACTATCACGTTAAAAGAAAAGGCCACGTTTTAAAAGCTGGTCCTCTAGTAGGTAGCTGTTTTGCTTTCGTTCTATAAATAGATAAAAGCTACCAGCAGACAGATACCTATAGCTTCTAAAGTGGAAAGCGGATCTACTATAAAAAAAAAGGATTTAAAATTGGAACAGAAAAATAAGAATATGGCGACTAACGAATATTATTTGAATGAGATTTGAATAATGTTATGACAGCTGCTGTAGCACAGATTACTGAATAGTGCTGTAGTTCCGATTTCATCCACGCGTCAAATAATCCTTGTCACAAACAATAATAGATACTACAGATCTTTGATGATATAAACAAATATATACAAACAGTTATGCTCCGACCAAGAACAAAACGTTTTTAAGCGTAAATAGATAGATAGGCAACTAAATAAACAAGATATGAGCCAATTTAGTTCCGTCCTTGACAAAACTCTTTGACTGAAACTAGAAAATGTACGCTTCGTAGATACGTTTTAGCATTTTATGACTTCATTGTGTACCGACAGAATACCAAATATAAAACCGGTTTATAAGAACCGACAACGAAACCGCGACTTTGACATTTTGTATACTTTTTTATTTTTTAAAACATATTTGACAACGGATGTGGCATCCAGGCACGCGGATTGTGTGTGTCTATATTTTGTCACTAGTTTCAAACCACTATATTATTAGCAAGCCTTTTAGGTATAGTACTAGGTTACTATTATTTTTTGAATTGACATAATGTACTTTATGAAAAATAAAACATATTGTAAGTTCTATGTTAAAAAGATCAAGACAATTTCCCTCAAAGGAGTCCGCAGAAGGATTAGAATATGTGTTACAGCATTTGGCAAACTACGTAACAAACTACGGGTATATTTTCTGATAAAGAACTAAAGATACTGACAGCTTCCATCATAAGCAAGCTCAAGTGGCAGCCCACCTCATACAAACGGACAACCTGAAGACCTGACCTGATGTATTAAGATAATTTTCTATGTTGCCTAGCAGCTCCGTGATTTTCTTTTTCATTTTAGAACAATATTATGTTACATTGTCCTCACATTAAATTGCGCTTATAAACAATGTAACAAGTAACTTTGTAAAAACAAAAACCATGTTGAAAAAGAGTGTCCTTGAAGTTTCTTGTCTGTTCTTCTCCATAGGATCTACGTTTTGGAACAGGCAACTAGCTTCACGACCGATTTATACTGACTGACTCCTCCTGACAATTCAAAAATACCTACAATGGGTTTAATTGAAATAAATAATTTTGATTTTGATTTTGATGATTCGCAAGCCGGAGGACCTGGTACAATGGCGCAGATTGGTAGAGATCGATGTAAAGTAGAAGACTACGAAAGGCTGATTGGTTTGATTGTTACATCTATCTCCCTCTGTTTAAATTTTAGCTTAATTGAGGAAGCATAACAACAGATTACTAAGTAGTTACTACGTAGCGTGGTATAACCTAGTACTATTATGTATTCTGTGGTATAACTAGCTTCAACTAAAAACATGGCTTGGCATTTCCTTTGCTTGGAACTTTTATGCCTGTCTAAGATTTTTCAAGGTTCAAAAGTCTCGTGTCTTATTATACCATGATAAGAGCTTACTATAAAACGGGTCATGGCTTATATACACTTGTGCTTTGTAAGATATAAGTTATTAAAATAACTTATATGCGCTCACCAACACGCATTGACAGAAACACACGAACATGTACAATGTACAAATATTTGTATAACATACAATACTACAACCAAGGTTCTTAATGCATATTTAATTGAATACCAACATTCTTAGATTTAATATCTTATATCATATCGCTTGTTCTTCCTGTATGCATGAATGAGATCACCATCATCAATTACAGTTCTCTAAATCATTGGCACTGCTTTATCTTAGACTGTTTTAATAATGATCATTTGATCAATTAACCTTATTGTTTAGACGTTTTCTGATAGAAGTTCTCTTTATGTGACATTGAAAGAAATTAACGAAGAATAGTTAGATTGTTTTAGTTATATTTAGGTCCGTAGGTAGGTACTCTATGTCATGAATGTCGGCCAAAAATGTCGGCAACCGGAGTGTTGGCATTGCCGACATTTTTTTGCCTGTGGAAATAAAAGTAATAAGTATGTCATTAATTATTATGTATCTATGTATTATAATTATGTAACTTTTTCCTTCACATTAATTTAATGGAATAAAATGAATAATGTTTACTTTATATATATTATTACGTACGATACGAATACGTACCTATTCAGGTCTAATATTATACGATATTCAAGTACTGTTTATATTTTCGGAATATCTACATAACTAACCACCAGTTTCATTGCCAAATATCTCTGTGAATTTAATACAATTTAGTTTTTAAATTGTCATTACGTCACTCATTTAATTAAAAGAGTCGTTAATATGATAGGAGATAATTTACCCTGTGGCGCTTACAAATAAAACGAAGGTTATCTGCCGACAGCCGTGCCCGCGAAAAAATAATTTAATGCATGTTAAACAAGGACTGGTTTTTTGGCAACTACGTATAAACATTTATTTGAATTGTTAAATTGGGCCAAATATTTTCCTCTTGGTGGGAATGTTCAGTACTAACTTACTGACTTCATCACATCACGTACTATAGTATGTCTTGTCTCAGTCTGAGTTGACCCTTAGCAATTCTACCACTGATGTTGCACTGGCAAAACAAGCAGCTTCGTTCGCGTAATTTTTTTAGAACGTTAATGCAAAACTTCATGACGGTCGGTTGAGTAGTTGAGGCGTATCAGCGTAACAAACAAACAAAATACCAAATACCAACTCACATCCGCATTTATAATATTAAGTTAGGATTATATGACACTAGTGATCATATGGGCTGCTCATCAAAGCAGTTGGGGAGTGACCACCATTAAGTGAAGATGAAGTTAGGCTGGCGTCTTCCAATAGATTCTAATTTAGTTAATCTATTAATGTCCCACTCTATATTCTAGTTTTAATTAGCATGCCGGCTCATTAATATACGTCTAATTGTACTGGCAGGAATTACTGCCAGTGGATGTTCCATTATATTAGACTAGCAGTTCCCGCGCGGCTTCGCTCGCATGTTCATATTTATATATTATGCCCGGAACACTAATTGTTTTTCTAAAATAAAATTATATTAAGTAACTCCTTATAACACCAGCTATCTGCCAGTGAAAGTCCCTTGGAAATCGGTCCACCCGTTCCGGAGATTAGCCGGAACAAACAGACAGACGGACGGACAGACAAAAAATTTAAAACTTAGTTTTAGGCATAGGTGTGTTGCAAATAACTGTATGAGCTTACAAATATTATTATTTTAACGTTACAAGCAGACACTTCAATTTTATTTATATGTATTGATTTATTGATAATGTATTTATTAAAATTCCCCCATTTAAGCCTCCCAAAATACTTCGTCTCCTACTTTCAAAAAGAAAGATGAAAGTAGAAGGCTGCACGGATGGCGCTACTACGCCCGCCGAGTGTTGTGGGTTCAAATCCCACACGGGACAAAAATTTGTGTGATCCAAAAATAGTTGTCCCGAGTCTATGTGTTCTTTGTGTCCATTGTTTGAATGTTTGTGAAGACCCCCGCGACACAGGAATATTCCTAATGCAGGGAGTCTTTAAAAAAAGAAAAGGAGTAGAATTTTGTTCAAGTTAAAATGTGCGTGTATTTAATATACATATTTATATTTAACTTAATACAAATCTTTATTTTGATTAAGGTACATATAAATAAATGTCTTACCAATATGTTAAAATATCATAAATAATATATACGATTATCACGTAGATAAGTTACACAGTTGTCACCGGTACCTAATAAATATGGTAGATATATTTATTTGGCATACCAAGTATGTAAAATACCTGCATCTGAATATAGTGCTGACATTTATGTTCTCTATTCAATTCAAAATTGAATCCAATAAAATCATTCTAAGCGTTAGTTAAATTTCGAAATTGATTGAATTAGCGTCTTCAAGCGAAATCGCACTGAAATACTATGCTAATAATCTATGAATCTATGACGTCATGCGGTCTAACTCCTGAATTCTAATTTCGAATTTAGGTTAATTTGATAGTCCTAATTTGAGTTTACACTACGATTAATGTACTACTCTGGAGAGCGCTGACCTAAGCTCATAGAAAAACTGTCCTTAATTATAGAAGCCACAATGTCGTTTTTCGCGTGACAGTAAACGGTTGCCGTTATCACCAGTGTGATGGTAAGACCACTAGTTGTCGACCTTATCATCTATGACCTCTTGTACGTAATTTCCAGCATTATTAAAAAGAAAAACAAGTTCTAGGCAGTAGACAATATGACCACAGTGTCTTAATAATCTGATTATCAAAAAGGTATAATCTTTCCTATGTTACAGTTAAATTGAATACTCTCATAATAAAGTAACCTACATCAGTCTGCCAGCAGACCTATGACGTACATCTATATTCTGTGCCTATGACGTAATTTCCTGATGGCACCTCGGATATGAACAGTCCCAGTTGGCGCTGATACAGGTAACAGAAATAAACTAATAGTAACACTAATTATAGTATGGCGTCACAGGAAACTCGAATGAATTGGCTGAACGTATTGTTTGGGATTTGGCCGCCACGTTCGATGTTTGAATCATTATTTATTTACGAACTGTCAGTGGTCTGTCGGCTTTCTTTGGATGTCATTTAATTGCGCTGTATTGCGCATTTTAAGCACATGCCAAACTTAAAAAAAGAACACCTTCAAGACAAGTTCGATTTTCAAATCTAAAGACCAAAGTAACTTTAAAATCCACCAAAAAAAAAACCTTTAATAGCTCATTGCCTATTAGATAAATTTAAAAAAAAAACAGTAAAAGGAACTGTAAACTGCAGAAACTATACATATCTACCTTGGTACTTTATACGCAATAGGGATCTACTACATAACAATGATCTAGTACCTAATAAACATTTTATGTCTGTAAATAAACCCTTGTACTGTACCACTTATTTCTTCCTAAAATGGGAAGAAAATTACTTAAGTTGACAACTCTGACGCTGACTACTTTGAAACGTCATTTTGTTACCGTTCGTTAAAATTTTTTTTTGTTTTTTTATTGGTTTCTTTTCACTTTTTCTTATTTTATTTTATTATTGCAAATATAGGCTTAAATTGCAACGTAGAAACTAAACAGATTGCAAATGCTAATTGCAAAGTAAACGTTGAGGAAACGCACTTCGAGGACTGTCAGACTAGTCAGACTAAACCAATGAGTAAATAAATAAATTTGTATTCTTATGTCAATGCACCGAATGCACACAACATAGACAACTAAAAGTCTTTGCTTAATCCACGGTTTCGCGACGTAGACCATGACACAAATAGATACAACAGTGTAACATGAACCAAGAAGGAACTATACTCGTATAATGTATTCCACGTATGACATCAAATGACCATTTTGTAATATTAAGGAAAAAAACTGCGAGTAAAGTCCGATCCAGAATTTTGCGCAATAGTTCCGTATTATTGCTAGAGCTAGGTTTGAGGAGCCTTTGAAGCAATAATGATATTTTTCTCGAAGTTGATTTGACCAATAATTAAACCTAAACATATTTAATTTTAACTGTATCTATAGGTTAAAAAAAAACAAGAATGAATTTTCAACATTGATTTTTGTTATTTACATCTACACAAAAAATATCCACCCCTATGCAATTAAATTCAATTTATTTTTAAGTTCAGCAAAATAAGCACTTTCAAAACATAAAGATTCAGTCTTGGTGTAAATTGTTTTTGTATTCTTTTTTTGTACACAAAGTAGATGTATATTTATTTCTAGAATGCAATAAATAATAAAAGATCTACTAACATAAATTTATCAAGGCAGTAAACTCATAGAGATAATATAAATCGAGGCGGCTAGAAGTATGTTAGCCTGTATGTGGTATCATAAAGGCGTTAGAGAGAGAAAAAAGATTGTGTAGGTCTTGCATCTCTCTCTCTTTCTCTCTCTCTCTTCATCACTAATTGGCTGACACGGTCACAGTCCCCTACAATCGTGCTTGTTGGGAGGGACGATGCAAGATCTGCTCAATCTTTTCTCTCTCTCTAACGCTGTTACGCTTCTACAGCCTGCTTTCCTACTCTATTTATATTATCTCTATGAGCAAACTTCGGTTTTTTTGTTAAAACCCGGATGCCTGGTTTCCAGTATCGGTCCTAGCCTTTTTTTCTACAATCCTGAAATGGAGTTGGTATTGAACCCTAACAGCTAACATGGCTATATTCACAAGGTCTAATATCGCTCTAAGGAATACAAATTAGTTGCCTTTTGATTTCCATATTGTAGGCCTGCTATCACAACTTCAAAAACCCCGGACACGTGTGAAACCGCGATTTTTCCCGGAAACGCTAAAAAAAGTATAAAAACGCAGTTTTCATTTACATTTTTTTACCTATCAATTATAATTTTTCCCTGACAGGTAGTGCCCGGGTGACCCGGGGACACTTCTTGAAAACCCCGTCCGGACGCTCCCCGGACGCCTTCTAAACTAGGATGGATGGCAGCCTTACCGTATTCTGAATTTTGATAGAACGATATTGTAGGATCCTGGCCAGATAGATTAAAGCATAATTATTATGTATTGTGATATACTAAAAGCTCATTAATCAAAGTGCCGTTTCAAAAACGTTCGGAATGTAGAATGTTAATGAAATTGTTTTAACTTTTAAATTTATTTTAATTCATTTGGTCGTTATTCTAGTGTTGTTAATGCGAATGCCGATCTTACGTCAGGTCCTAGATTTCTTGCCATGTATAAAATTAAGAAGTCCACTGGAAGTACCACTCCCAAAACCCCACCACTCTATAGGTCTTAGGGCAGACTTCTAGACTACTTTTAGCGCAGCAGTGAAATGTTGACGCACCACAATTAAACCTGTTGTGATGTGTGTATTGTAACACAATGGACGGCTTTCCTAGAATCTAGTCAAGAACAGAGACAGAAATTATGACCGTATAGTGATGTCATCTTATGCAGAATTTATATTTATGAACATGAACGAGCCCTGGCCTCGAGGGTACAGCAAGGACACTCGATTAACAGCAGTTAGCGTTCATTCAATATGATTTAAAACTAGTTTTTGTAACACACGACACCTGTTCACCTCTCCAAGTAACTTAATATTTTATGCGGTCAGCAATGCTCTTGTATAAGCACTCACCTACCTGTCATAAGGTGACGCTTTATTTGGGTCCTTAATGGTATTAAAACGTAACTTTATTGTTCTAAGTTGGCAAACAAGCACACAAAGCGACACCTGATTACCGATGCATATAAAACTTCTAAAACTTTTGAAATCACTCAAATTAAATCATTTGAGCTCTGGCAACCCTACTTATCAGGATATCAGTAGGACAAACTGATAAACATACCTAAATACATACCGATCCCGTTGGAATATCGGGATAAAAAGTAGCCTATATGTAAATCCAGGTCTCCAGCTATCTACATACTAAGTTTCATAGCCATTAGTTCAGTAGTTTTGGCGTGAAAGAGTAACAAACATCCATACATCCATACATCCATACATCCTCACAAACTGTCACGTTTATAATATTAGTAGAATAAATTCCATCCAGACCCATAACAAAATGATCGTGCTCATCACACGATAATTTGTCCAATTAGGATCACTAACCAGTTAACCACTAGACCAACAGGCCCGTCAAAAAACTTAAAATTAAAACCTTTTATGGAAAACGCACGACAGTTTCATATGAAATTTATTTTGAGTGTAGCGATATCTTAAAGGAAAACCTACTAACTACTACAAATATTGTACAAGTTTTTTACTTGTTCAATATGTTTACGTAATTATTAATATAATTATAGATCGTAAATCCGCTTTAAAATCAATTCACTATTGGTTTTACTTAATTATTAACAAAAGTAATGAGAGTCACTCCTTTGTTTAATGTCAACGTGTCTAAAATGAAACTGAAGATTGTTTCGGCGTCTATATTTTCTCATGAGTATTGAATATTTGCGTAAACAACTTTCTATTGCGAGACGCCAGTCTGCAATAATTTTTATGTCTTTGATGAAATACTTTTGAAGATGAAAGTCCTGGATTTTAATTTTCGTTTCATTGGCACTTAAATGCACTTTCTGTCTGATGTTAAAACTTACATATTCGCATTAAATCCGAGTGGAAATATTGTAGCTGAGCTCTTCAAATACCAAGTGAAAGAGTAACAAACATCCATACATTCATACATCCATACATCCTCATGCTTTTACTAACTAGCTGCGCCCCGCGGTTTCACCAGCGTAAGACCCGTTTCCGTTTGAATATCGGGAAAAAAGTAGCCTATGTGTTAATCCAAGTCTCCAGCTATCTACATACAAAGTTTCATCGCAATCGGTTCAGTAGTTTTTGCGTGAAAGAGTAACAAACATCCATACATCCTCAGAAACTTTCACGTTTATAATATTAGTAGGATATCTATACTGTATCTACATATAATATAAAGAAGAAATATTTGTTTGTTTGTAGTCGATAGAGACTAAAATGACAAAAAAATTAAAATATTATAATATAAAGCTTCTTTATCCACAAGTGCTAACATAAGCTATATTGCTGCCTGTTAGTCTAGTGGTTAGTGACTGCTGAGCCAGAGGTCGCGGATTTGGTAATTTATTATGTGTCTGGGTGTAATTTATCTATAATATGTATGTATTTAGTAATATACTCTACTTACCCCTTCGGGAATATACAACTTTTATAGTATATTTACAAAATAGAATGTCAAAACAACTTTATTCCTGGATACCGGGTTATTTTTCTTTTCCCTTCGTTCCAAAACTTATTCTATTTATCAGTAGCGTCATAATCATAAACAAAACAGTTCTTTGTACATGAGACGTTCAAGGAACTGTGTCTCACTTCACACCAGATGTACCAATCACTTCATAACGTAAGTGGTCTCCAGTCAGTCATCGTCATCACTCGTTCCCTTGAGATAGTGTGATGAATAGAGGACAACAAACAAACAAATTGACGTTTATTACTCAGATTTAGAACAGGTCATCTTTGGGTGGAGTGTTTCAAGTAATTTACTAATGTTGTAACCAAAGCTGAAGAGTTCGTATGTTTAAATGTGGTTACCTTGAGAACTGCTTGTCAGATATTAAATGTTTTTAAAGTCTTGTTTTTGACGTGACAACGTCTTATAATTCGATGGAGCCGGCTGCACGCACGAATAAAATCTTTTTAACAAAAAATTAAACCGACGAAAAGAACTAAAAAGCAAAAAATAAATAAACCTTAAGTCTTAAGTATTGAGCTTATTTACATAAACTATCAAATTTTATATAAACTTATTTATATATTATATATAACTTATAAAGCGCCAAATAATAAAATTATTAATTACTTACGTAGGTGCATATAAAATTTTGATAATTAATCAGTTTGTTGTTTGGCGCCGACTCAAAATAAGTTTATATAAAATTTTATAGTTTATGTAAATAAGCTCAATACTTAGGACTTAAGGTTTATTTATTTTTTGCTTTTTAGTTCTTTTCGTCGGTTTAATTTTTTTTTAAAAAGATTTTATTTTATGGTTTTTTTCATCATCAGCTCAGCTACATGATGTGATGATTTCTAAACGCAATACCTGATAAAGTAATGAAAAGTAAACAGAAACACTATTCGTTCCTACAATTTTCGAGGGTTTCTCTCAATTTTTTCAGGATCCCATCATCAGATCCTGACTTCCTTGACATGGGACCACCCATGTCAAGGAAGTCAGGATCTGATGATTTTTCTCTGATGATTGAGGTATACCCTACCTAACAAAAAAAAAAAAGAATAATCAAAATCGGTTCATAAATAACGGAGTGAGGGCTGAACTGACATAAAAAAAATAAAAAATATTATACGGTCGAATTGAGAACCTTCTTTTTTTTCGTCGGTTAAAAAACATGACTCATGCGGCGTTACCTCGCTCTGAGGCGTTCCTATGACGTTGTCATGTTCAACTATCCTCAGTAAACCGACTTTACAGACAACCGATTATTTAAGAAAAGTTATACTGCGGAGACGGAAAGTTACTAATTTTTAATACGTACACTTAAAAAAACCAGACAAGTGCCAGTCTGACTCGCAGATTGAGGGTTCCGTAAGCAATAAAACTTGTATGTAGATAGTACGTTCATCTCGGGAGTCAATTCTCAAAGATTCTTTTCCATTAATTTCGAAAGACAAACTTAACTTTTGCAGTTCTAAAAAAACTCTCCCATTCATCGATTTACGACAAAATCAACTTTCCAACCGCAAAATAAAAGTTCGTAATCACAAAGCATGTTTTTATGTGATATAAAAACAAATTAACGACTTTTAGATTTTTCCCTTTACTTGCGCTGTCAGATCTTGCTTCTTACCAAATTTCATGATTCTAGGTCAAAGGTATAGGTTTTGATTTACCCTATGAAATGTTCAAATTAGTTAAAATTTGATTGCGTTGACTAAGAAGCTTAATTTTCTTTACAGCTTCAAGGGACCGCAGACATAAGTATTTGGTATTAATTTCATTATATATATATCAATTAATTTCAAGTTCCAAATTTCCTGAGAAAAAGGGTCTTGACAGACAGACAGACAACAAAGTAATCCTATAAAGGTTCCTTTTTTTCCTTTTACGAACGGAACCCAAACTACTTATAAAGATTTATGCATTTTCATTGCCATCATATCGCCGACATGCAACAGAACTCATATAATAAAAATGGTTTTCTCTTTATATTATTTTAAATAAATACTCACCTTATTCTGACATCATAAATTAAATACAATAGCCTCTACATCCAGCTCGCTCCGACTATTTAAACATCCATGTATCTGTCTTTTTTTATTTATACCGAAGTAAAATACAAGAATTCTTCAAGCTAATGCCTCAAACACTATGATCCAATTTGATGGTTGATGGTGGAAGTATGCCAAGTTTTAATATTAGCGCCCCGGTTGGCTGATGTCATAGTAGTGTTTACACTAATACTCAATACATTATTCCAATGCTTCGGACTTATTATTCTAAATTATCCCAAGTAATACCTATTGTAACCATGAGTGTTTGGTTCGCTTTCACGCATACACCAAATTTCACATACACGTTTGGAACTACGGGTAATTAAAATTACCCCTGGACACGGTAATGGGTCGACCCACGGTACCACGGTTAAACAGTGGTTGTCAGAGATTTCATCCAGATAGCACATTCTTTGGAAATGTGCACCTTCACGAGGAGAAGCATTCTCTAAATATTTATTTTTTTGAGTAATTTTTTTTTCAAGCTAGCAAATTAAATTAAGATTCCATTGCACAGATGCCGCAATGGTTTAAGTGTTCACTTCGCCACTACGCCACGTCGAGTGTTGTGGGTTCAAATCGCGCAAGAGACAAAAATTCGTTCGATCCAAAAGTAGTTGTCCCGAGTCTGGATGTTCTTTGTGTTCGTTGTTTGAATATTTGTGAAGCCCTTCGCGTTGTCTTTTTAAAAAGAAGAAAAAAAGAAGACATTAACAGTCCATACAAATACAAAAAGCCTTTTTTCCGACTATATATACCTTTACTTTTCGTTATAATTTACAATAAAGTTTCATGCAATCACTTTAAATCAGGGGTGTCCAACATAATCTTATGGAGGACCAGGTTTAATATTTTTGTAATCGTACCGGCCAAAAATTTCCGATTCTAACAAATCTAATAAGTACCAAAGTGAGCTTTAAATGTAAAGAAAACGGTATTTATCATAGAGATGATTTATTGAAAAAGATCCTCAATTTATATAAGCATTTCACCTAATGAGATAACTGACATAGTTTTTGCTTGCATAGTGCATCTATGTCAGCTGATATTTTAGTAGTGGATATACGTAGAATGCCTGTGAGATGATTGTCTGATAAAGATGATCTCGTTTTTGATTTTCAATTTAATCCCTCGGGTTGTATCTATACCGTATTGATTCCTTTCCTTTCCTTCCTTTAAAAAAGACAACTCCCGCATTAGGAATTACTCCTGTGTCGCGGGGGACTTTACAAACATACAAGCAACGGACAGAAAGAACACCCAGACTTAGGTGGGAATCGAAGCCACGACCTCTGGCTCAGCAGTCAGGGTCACTAACCACTAGACCAACAGGCCAGCCTTTTGTTATGTTACCTATAAAATTTTTAATAGGTCGCGGGCCGGACGATGGTCTTCCGCGGGCCACATAGTGGCCCGAGGGCCGTATGTTTGACGGGCCCGCTTAAATGATTCCTTTAAGTAGGTACCTATGTTAAAAATTATAATAATAATAATTCTAATCTTTGATATCGGTAACATTATTATCGGCTTGCATAGGCGGCTTTTCTTTGTCATGTTGCTCCAGCATTGAAAGTCGATATTGTACTCAAAATATGTTGTTTTGTCTATAAAGATAAATGCTATTGTACTTGTAAACACACAATCTGCTATTCATATTATTTCGACGAATCTAATGTGTTCTTGACCTCATGCTAATTCGTCTTACGAACAACGACATCATAAAACAAAGATACACTTTAAATCCTAGAAAGTTCCAACACAAGTAAAACAATACATTTATCATGTATATATACTTAGAATTAATGAAATCACGAAATACTCGTAGGTATTACATGCCTCTGAATTGCCTGACGTTTCGACCAGGTTGCATTGACCGTGGTCACAGGCTGTCAGCTTTTGACTACGGCTACGTAACGTTATACCTATTTCGTGATCGCGTTAATACCCGTATATATACATAATTATATCATGGGATGCGAAAGGTAATAAGAGGGGAAAAGGGAAGTGTTAGGGCCTCCGGTAACCTCACTCACTCGGCGAAATACAACACAATCATTACTTCATATCACATATCACCCCGGTTACGCCAGCCCATACATGCCGAAGCATGGCTCTACCACTGTTACAGAGTATGTATATATATGTAGGCAATGTATAGAATCCTACTAATATTATAAACGTGAAAGTTTGTGAGGATGTATGGATGTTTGTTACTCTTTCACGCAAAAATTACTGAACCGATTGCGACGAAACTTGGTATGTAGATAGCTGGAGACCTGGATTAACACGTAGGCTACTTTTTATTCCGATATTCCTACTGCATCGGGAATTACGCGGGTGAAATCGCGGGGCGCAGCTAGTATAGAATAAGTTCAGAAAGCTGTAAATTTTAAACAATACGTGCCAATTTCTAAATTACAGTATACATATTATCTTGAACTGTCATAGTACGTAAGTCAATAGAATGACAGTTCAAGTTTTACTGGCCAATGAAATTAAAATTTAATGAAATTATGGCTGAATTTCGAGTACCAACCGATCTCTAGTTTGAATAAATATGGTAGTACAAAGTATGTAGTATAAAATTCACATATACTCAACCCACTCCTAACACACACATTTAGCGTCGTTGGAGGGTTTTATACTACGTTACTTGTACCTATAACTTTAGGTAGTGTAATGGCTAAGGCGTCGGACTTGCGATCGAGTTTTTGCGGGTTCGCATCCCACCCAGTGCACTATCGACGTGAACCCACTCCTAACACAAGCATTTAGTACTAGTATAGTATTATATTATCTGTGCATTTAGCTTAGCTGGAGGGGTTAACAAGAATACTAGTAATGTGTGACCCACGTTACTAGTAGTCTTTATACATATTTATATATATATATATATATATATATATATATAAAACGAATATTTTACCCTTTCCCTTTTAATATACTCCCAATTTTCCCATCTTTAATTCCTAAAATATCTGGTTGGCGGCAATAGGTTTATTTCTTTTAATTTGGTCCCAGTTACTAATATACGAGTAGGGCCAATAGTAAGTGGGGCCAAATTATATTTCAAAAAATGTAAGTGTTTAATACGCCTTCCATTCGGGGTTAAGGGCGTAAGTGTATATGTAATGTATGTATGTGGAGAAGGAATATTTCTTGTGGCAACACTTCTATTAACACGGTAAGAAATAGAAATTGTTTGTTTATTTAATTATATTGAGCGCATTCGCTTCTGTTCGTGAAAGTGTACCTCATATATTTCTGTTTAACACGTTCACGAACAATGAGTGTGTAAAATGCATCAACTAATTTATGCCCGGTTAGGTGTACTCTTTCTTTTAATATAAAACTCACGAAACGATTTTTGGACTGAATTCTGACAGTGACAAAGAGCAAACTGTTGTTCTTTCTGTGTGTCAAAATGAATCCGTTTTTCTCGAGATGTAAACATACAATTGTATGTACTTACGAACATAGAACTAGACAAAGAGGCATTGCTTTTATATGTACACTAGCTGCGCCCCGCGGTTTCACCCGCGTAAGTCACGGTGCCATGAGAATATCGGGATAAAAAGTAGCCTATGTGTTAATCCAGGTCTCCAGCTATCTACATATCAAGTTTCATCTCAATCAGTTCAGTAGTTTTTGCGTGAAAGAGTAACAAACATCCATACATCCATACATCCACACATCCATACATCCTCACAAACTTTCAAGTTTATAATATTAGTAGGATATTATTGATTTATAAAGACTTGGATTTCCGCATATTTGATGTGTAAATCGAGCCTTAGTCGCAGTAATAAGCATTTTTATGGTACGGTTGGAATCTTAGAAATATTGTCTCAGTCCCGATTTAATGTACTTAAGTTGAACTAAGTGTCTACCTGTCATTTCTCGTTTTTCAAAGTTTTGATTCAATTTCTGCATTTTACAAACTAGAACTAATTTTTAACTGACTTCAAAAGGAGGTTTTCAATTCGACTTATATCTCGCGATATTTTCGCCATTTGTGAACCTATTTAAATTTTTTTTTTTTATTAATTTGGTTGCACTCTAAGTTGGTCCCATTAAAATTTGAAGAAAGTGCGATTTTACATCCGGATTTCAAATTAATTTAGCTTGCAAAATGCACTTGCGAGATTCAAGATATTACATACATACATACACACATATAGGTATATGCACACCTGTATACCCGAAGAGGTAGCCAAAGGCCTATAAAACATCCTCATTTTGGCAACTTTAATTTGGTCCCACTTAAGTAATAGAACCGGGCACTTTGGTTATTAAAAATGGGAAAATTGGGAGTGTATTTAAAGGGAAAGGTAGTTTAAAAGGAAGGAAATGGATGAAATGGATATTGTTGTTTATTTAATCATTTATTTGGGAAACCAAACAGTTATACGGTTAGATTGGGGAGTGTAGGTAGGTAAGCAACCGCTCGAGTAGAACAGGGTAAAGTTATTATCAAAAATATTGTCTAATATTTGTAGCCCATAATAAGTGGCTTATATATTATTGAATGAATGTTAAATGAATGAATATAACGAATGGTTGTGTACTTAGGTGTGTGTGACTCACAACCACAAGACAATATTTTCTGCGGTTTAATTCACAACAAGCGAAGGTAGTAACCTTCGCTTGTTGTACCGCAAATAACATGACTAAAATACAAAAAGTCACAAATAAAAACAAAAATAAATACGCAAACAATTTACTGGTGATCTTACACCGCTGACGCATGCGTGTGGTTTTCGATACGTTCTCATTCGCATCGTAACGCACCAAAATAGCCAGTGAGCAACGAGATTGTGTAAACGAGAACAAGGCTCTTAAAATCCTGGAATTATGACCGGAGAGGTTTAACTTGTGATATTGTTTATGGTTTATTTTCAAATTTCTTAAATAGCCTTCGACCAATCACCTACGACAAGGCGATGATGCGGTCTGGGTCCATGGTCATCTTGAAATTCGTCATCAATACGATGAATAAACAACAACAATTTACAATTATTCACCTTTAAAGGAAAATATGATGAGTTCTCCGTAAATCTGGGTCTTGGGCCTTATGTTGAAAACACAGCGTAACACTTGACTACGGTCACGTAGGTATACATTATACTTATTCATGTAACAAAGGACATCATCTGAAAATGACGTAAAGAAGGCAAAGGAAACTAGACGGGACATTTTTGTAGGTCTGTAATAATGAGTATTAAAGTATGCTCATATATACTAGATGGCGAAAGCAAGATATGCAGCTACTTTCAGAAAGCAGTCTTTATCCGTGAAAAAAATACCGTTGTTCCCTATGTATCTTTTTATTTTAGCGGGAAAACGAGTTCAAGGCCTTAGTAAACGCTGTATTTTTACACACGTCGTCGTAAACTAAATGTTGAAATAAGAGTTACATTCGCAGTTTGCAGATCCTTAAATCAACGCTCCATCTTATTCTGCAATAATGCAGATAAATAAATGATTTCATAAGTTGTCTAAACGAAAATAGATTATGTCCGACTCGGATTTACAATCCGTTTAACATTGGTGTAGGCGAGAATGTAAATATGACCTTAAGTCGCCAAAGATTCATCCCACATTCTTCAAACAGTTGTCGAAGCGGGGGCGACAGGAAACACTGCATATTTGTTGTTTTGATTATGGGTTTAAGTGTCTGTTGTTTATTGTAAAAAATATTTAACGCCTTATCTATAAATATAATATAAATAGACAGAGACAAAACTATTCAGTATCTATTTTCTTCTCAACATAATTTAAATCTATTTATAACCGACTTCAAAAAGGAGATGGTTCTCAATTCGACTGTATTTTTTTTTTATGTTTGTTACCTCAGAACTTACGACTGGGTGAACCGATTTTGATGATTCTTTTTTTATTAGAAAGCTGGTGCTTCCCGTGTGGTCCCATTTTAATTTGGTCCAGTTCTGACAATGTCATCCATGAGAAAACCATATAAGTCTTTTATGGAATAGTTTTTTTTTTAAGTCGGTTTTTTTAAAAGAATTATTTATATATAACACTATTAAACTACCCAACAGAATTTGTACTGACTGTACGTAATTCTTATTAACTTTTATTGGAATTCGTTTTAAAGAGTCGAAGAAATCGGAATGGAATGCAAAATAAATATGACTGCAAAGAAATACCAATGGTATTATACTGTGGTATCCAATGGAATAGATCCGAATTTCACGTTTATCGGTCACTGGTTAACATGCGAGTAATGAGGGTTTAAAAAATGGTAGAAATTACTGTTATTTTAAGTAGTTAACAAATAATGTCATCACCATAGATGAGAAATACACCCCGACAACACCACAAACATTGACATTTATAAAAGTATGCCGAGCAATGCATAGCCACGAGTATGTGTGAGTTAGTGTTTGTTTTACGGGTTTTACGCTAAAACTGGTGAAGAAATTTGATAAAATTTTCAACACACGGGAACCGAGATCTATCCGGGCAGAGTCGAAGGCGAAAGTTAGTAAATACTAACAGTTCCCGCGCGGCGTGTACATATATATTTATATATTTTGCGCGGAACCCTAATTATTTGTCCAAAATAAAAGTATCCTAAGTTCTTTTTATTTATTTATTTACTTAACATACATTGCTCTTACAGACTAAACCCAATATAACAATGTAGTATCCAGTTACTCCTTATAACACCAGCTATCTGCCAAAATATTATCTCTATTATGTATGTATGTATGTTATAGGTTTGACGTGACTTTGCCATGCCAATAGGAGTTGTATAACAATATTTTTTTAATTATTAAACTCCGTAGATAACGAAAACTTGATAAACCGGTGTTTGTGCATTGTCAGTAAGACAAATAAATAGAATTTAAGTGTCTGTTTGTAATGTCAAAATAATATTTTTTTTCTTTGAAGATCATGCAGTTATTTGCACGATACATATGCCTAAAATTCAGTTTTTAAAATTTTTGTCTGTCTGTTTGTTCCGGTTAGGTAATCTCCGAAACAAGTGGACCGATTTCCACGGGACTTTCACTGGCAGATCGCTGATGTTATAAGGAGTAAAGTAACTGAGGAGTTAGAGTTCCGCGCAAAATATATAAATATGTACACGCGAGCGAAGCCGCGCGGGAACTGCTAGTAATACATAAAACCTGTTTTACTAATACTACGCAAACGGAGTCACGGACACCAACTAGCAATAATACATATAAAACAAAAGCATACACATTGAAGGAAAGACTAAAGAGGTCTTAATATATTCAAATCAACAATTTACAACCACAATATGACACAAATTGTTTACAAGTTTGAACGAGTATATATTTATATATATATAATTCATTAAAATTTTAGCAATTTAACATTTTTAGTGAAGAGTGTTGTAAACTATACCAGATAAATAGTTTAACTTTAGATAGTCTTTTTAATGGCAAACCATTAAATATATAATTTCACTCACCTTGATATCTATGTATTAAAAATCTCTTATAAATAGCATATACATATCTGTGCCTAAGAGGTATACAATATTAAATCAATTTTTTTTCAAATCTGGTTTTTTCCACCAATTAAATCGTTAAAGCGAGCTCTATCTTATGGTATAAAGCATTAAGTCACACGATGTCAACGAAAAGAAATATCGAATGATATATGATATTAAATTCACAAATTAAAAAGTGTTACAAAAAAAATCGTATTAATTCCCGTAAATAGCTTTAAAAATAATAAAGAACACAGTTTATATCATGCCAATACCTTTAACAGTTCCTGAGCAATGTTGCATTAAAGTTTTGTGCTGCGTATTTTTGTATCTACTGCAATATTAACGTTTTGACACTTAATGTTATGTACCTCTGAGGTACAGGTATATATGCATCACTCCATATTATAAAATAAAGTTAGTTTTTCAACAACGTGCAGCGGCAAGAGTGATTAATGAGGAAGGTTTAGGTATATAAGTTATTAGATTTGTATAAATTTGCTGAAATAATAATAAATAATAATATCTTGACACATTTGACAATAACGACGATCATTAAAAATGGCGCAAAAATCATGCGCCGCGCAACCTAATAGAGTTATATTAAAACTAGCAGCGCCTCGAGGTTTCCCGATCCCGTGGGAATGTCGGGATAAAAAGTAGCCTATGCGTTAATCTAGGTCTCCAGCTATCTACATACCAAGTTGCATCGCAATCGGTCCAGTAGTTTTTGTGTGAAAACATTACAAACATACACACAAATGTTTCCTCTTTATAATATTAGTTTAGATAATGTATTACGGATTTATTCCTCATTCAACAGACGGACATATAGTACAGCAACACTATGTCTGTCTTCTATCACTACATATTATTAAAAAAAGTTACTCCGCCACGTCTGTATGTCTGTCTATCTGTCTTAACGCGATAAATTGAAAAACTAACAAACGCATTTTCATTTCCACCAATGGGCAAAGTGATTCATGAGGAAGGTTTAGGTGTATAATTGACTAGCTGACCCTCGCAACTTCGTCTGCGTCACCTAAGTAAGAGAGAGAAAGATAAATTTTCCCCATTTTTGCAACATTTTTCATTGATGCTGCGCTCCTATAGGTCCTAGCGTGATGTTAATAGCCTAAAGCCTTCCCCGATAAATGGGCTAAAACACATAAATAATGTTTCAATAAATTTCAATTCGAACTAGTAGTTTCTGAGATTAGCGTCAACGTCAACCAAATAAACTTTTCAGCTTTACAATATTAGTATAGATTAAGATAGTGGGAGTTTTACTCGTGCGCCGTGTAAACCAATAGGTTTATATGCTCTGCTAGTCTGCTACCCGTGCGGGCGGAGCGGATTCCTGGTAGAATATAATTGAGGTAGAGTTTCGCCGGCGGCGATGGCAGCGTATAGTAGCTGCGTCGGATTTTGGATCGTGAACGTTCCCGCTTTGAATACAATAACCATTAAGGTTAAAGGAGTTATCAGGAATCTTTTTACTGTGCGACACATGCTACCTAGCTGCCTACTAGTGTTCTATTCAAAATGAAATCCCGTCTAATACCTATTTATGTACCTATAACTCTACCATGAGGGTACTATTATGTATTCTGTGCCATGAGTCGATGTTAAAATGTATACGAATGAAATATTGTTATTGATGCCATATCGCTGCCAAAACTGTAAGTAATAAATCCAGTCTTCTTATTGAGCTAAATGTACAATAGGTACTATTCTGTAGAAAGTTATCTTGAATCAATATGCCACAATACCGTATACTTAGTTGAAAGTTAACTGAGGGCAAGTTACTCAGATCCTACTTAGACAACTTAGGACCTACCTAGCCATATTTGTTAAGATAACGGCTATTTTGCGACCTTAAATGGCCATACTAGCACTTAATCTCGAAGAAATATCGAGCACCTGTATTAAAATACACATTCTATAAAAATACCATATGAATGTTTACAAGGTTAAAAAAAACACGTATTAAAAAAATAACTCACCTTTTTTTTTTATTTTCACTGTCACAACACGGGCACTGTACACAAAATAAACATAGACAATCTTTATAACATCATTAAACACACTGAACAACGTTAATTAATTTACGATAATTATTTTGTTTCGTATTTTTTTCGACAGTTCGTAATAACCTGCGCGTGAATACGATCGCGCGCGGAATGAAGTTGCGCGCGCTCTACTCGAACGCGCGGGAAAAGTTAAACGGAAATAGCAGTGAAGTCTTCCAATTCCAATGCAGTGTGTTGCTAACGTCATGGTGGTTATTTTCTTAGAAAATTATATTTTCAGTCTGTTTGTCTATTTCGTTTACTATGACAGCATATTAATGGGTTCAGCCAATTGAGATCTTGGTTTCATCACCTATGTGGTTATAACATAATTTCTGTGGCCTCGCTACCGTAAACCGTAATCGACAAATTGGCAATTCCCTTACGGATAGGGTCGCGGTCCCATTTCTACCTTTACGCACACACTCTTGTATCTAGGGATAGAGTTCACAACAGCGCGTTTGGCAATATGAACTATGTGACGCACACCGGCAATCTTCTACGAATCTTACTATCTCTTATCCCGGAAAATGTACAGTTCCCGTGGGTTCGATTTCACCAAAACTTCCACCGAACGTAGTGTCGCAAGCAACGGCAAGATTATAATAATAATGATTTTATTTGCATAAAATGTCTTACAAAAGATGATAAGAAGATAGTAAAACAATAAGTAGGTAAATTACACATTTCGCCATTAAATAGCGCGAATAATTATTTGCATGGTATTTAATTTAGTAGGTACCTAAGTATAGTTAAATAAAGACAGAAACACAATGCATTTTTAAAGTGAAAAAAATAAATAAATTGTTTTAAGTACATGTCATAATTATATTGATTGAAATTTAATATCAGTAGGTACAACGGTAACAGTATAATGTATTACAAACAATAATTGAAATAGAACTTAGATATAATTATATTTCTTTATTTAAATGGTTCGTAAAAGTTATGAGAAAAAGTTGATCTTAAAGTTAAGGGATGCTATATAATATATTGATTGCCATAATATTGTTATATCCGATATTTATAGTGTTTGCGTGTTGTGGTCTGAGACCTTTTTCAATACAGCAGGATATTGTCTGAGTATGCCACCCCCAGATTGGTATGCAATAAGTTCAGAAATCAGGGAAACCGAAACATATATACATAAGAAGCGCGGGAAACTTCGTTTCCTTGTTGTCGCCACATTAAAAACTCTTATTTATTTTATTAAAAATAGGGACAAACTATAATAGATGATAACACAGTTCACTATTTAATAAAAATAAGTTAATAGATATTATTTTGACTGGTTATACCGCTAACGCAATACTATTGCTCGATGGATAAATATTAACAAATTGTGGGATTATAAAAGGGTAGGAATATGTTTAGAACGATTGACTTGAGTGCAAACAGAGGTACGAACAACTTGGCAGTTGCTGTTAGTTAGTGATTTTCATAGTTTATATCAGTGGTTTTGAGACTGTTTCTAACACTTATTGAAATAGTTTTATTTTTTTCTACTTATTCCTATTTCATGTTTTACTTTTTGAGCTATAGAATAATATGTAATTATGTAGTGCTAAATATAGCACTACAAATAGATCGTCTTCAAGCATTGTACCGGTCTATCTACAGTTAAAAAACTGTACACACACTTGTAGTACAGACAGGATCTGTCCGGCTGACCAGGTACTTGCTGGACAAAATAATAGTAGAAACTATACAGTTGGTGCTTTTATTAAAAGTTATTATAAGTTCTATCATGAGTATTCATGAGTGTAGCAGCATAGAAGTCATTTTTATTTCCATAATAGGTACCAATTTACGGTTAGATGGCAGCATAGTCGGTAAATAGTTAGACAAAGTATTAATCTAATATTTTCCTCGAATCAAATGTAGATGGCGCTGTTACCAATGTTATGTGAATATTATTTTAGCATGACCCAATTAAATGTGAACAAAACAAATCGTAGAACTATTATTAATAAACAATAAATTAATATTGGTTTTATATAAATGGTACACGATTAACTGGAATTCATCGAAGACTATTTTCCTTAAAGAGACAGTGGCTCCCAACTTATTAATCGGGATTAAAATATAGTAGGTTCCTAGTACAGTTTCAAGTCCTACCAGCTGCTTAGAAATTTAGGCATCTTGAACAAAACTGACACCATTATTTTTCTCTGATGTTACTACATCTTTATGGTTAAAATAAAATAAACTAAACGTAAAATAAACGATTGTAAGCACCGACTGCAGAGAAAAGCAAGCTCACATATCATAAAATTTAAAAAGAAAGCTAGTGTTTCCAGTAATGATATGATTAAGACACGCTCAAGATGATCGCGCTATTTATTTATTAATTATTCAGTCATATTTTTTTTCAAGTCCCTTGATGGCAAATTATACACAGAGCATGTTTAAGGAGACATTTAAGTTTATTTTAAGATTTACATAATGGGTTGATGTATTTCCCATGTAATTTTAATAAGATTTGGACCAATAACCCTTGTAGGTGTAGCTACTACTTTTTAATTTTACTTTATTATTATCTTACAGTTTATGTAATTGGAAGGACCAGCTGCTATGGCGCACATTGGGAGAGGCCTATTTCCAGCAGTGGACTAACTTAGGCTAATTGATTGATTGATTATGTAACTTCATGGATAGCTTGTCGTGTGTAATAAAATTAAAGGGTAACAACTAAAAAATGTTCGTAAGCAAAGACCTCATTTTAATCATAAAAATCGGACAGTGAAATTTTTATTAAACTAGGCCTGTTTGTACACTAAATAATGAAATTGAGAAGTAGGACTTTTAGTGACTTAATAAAACGGACGAGCCATCTACGTGGTTCAAATAATATAGACAATGTGATGTGCTGCTACTTCTCACTCATGCGAACAGAGAACCAGATTATTGATCGCTTACTTTGCCAGTTCTGTTACTAAATATAGAAAAAGTTTGAACACCGCTACATGTACGACATACGTATTTGGACATGGAATACAAATTGTATATGTGTGTGTAGGATGTCCGGCATTCCCTGAAATTACGCCGATTACCATATAATTCAAACTTTAAGCGTAACAAACAGTACACATTTAACGTTATTACTTAGATAAAAGTAATTTTCTGAAAAGCTATTGCCTTGACATGGCTTATACTGGTAAAAACTATCCAGACTGTGTGCGCACACAAAGATAATGTCTTTTCATAGTATGCTGTGCCCGTCACCAACCAACCAACCCAACCAAGTCAGAACAACACATCGACAACATGAAAATAACGATCTTTTTAGGGATGTGGCTTAAATAACTAACATTAAGTCGATGTATCTATCAATGAAAGGCATTAAAATGGTATTTAATTTAGGTAGATTTATTGTGTGTTTTTAGAAGCGCAGGTGTGGGCTGAGCGGCAGGTCTTTAATTAGTTGTTACAATATCTATAGAGGTTACAAAATTAATTATTTAGTGACTAATTGCAATTACGATCAAAGACTTATTTAATGTCAAAGACGCAGTAGTAGTTATAATAATTAGAGCTACTTACTTTAATTTGAATTCCATAAGTGTAGATCTGCAATATATGTTGTGTTTTTTAAGTGAAAACTTCTTTGGCACGTTGGACACTTTTGGTACGAGGAAAAAGCTCTGAACTCGCGTGACCGTCACGCTCAGATGATAGATGTTTGTCAGTTATTTTTTCACTTCTGACGTCCAATGACTGACAGTTTTTTTTAATTAGCTTTGCACGCGTTTTTGTAGATTTTGTCAATGAGTTCGGGTTGCAGTTCAAAATTTATTTATCTATTCCCTAAAACATTACTTTTTTTCTATATGAAAGATACCCTAAGTCCCTTTCTGTACCCTTATTAAATTGTATGAAATATTTCATGATGATTGGTTGATGTGTTAAGTGTAAATACCTAATTATACTTTGTGGTTGTTTGGTAAGAATTTTTTTCAAGGCAACTAAACTTTCTAGGTCACTTTCAGTTGTTATTCTGATAGCAAGGGAGGTTTATTTATTTTATGCGAGAGATGACTTGCAGAATAATAATAATAACTTCACACATCTCACACTCAGCCGCCTGAACCCAAACTAGGCAGAGCCTGTACTATGGTAACCAGACTGAGAGAGAGAGAGAGAAGCATTGAAACTGCTGATAAACATACTTATGTATTTCTAAATACACACACATTATAGATAAATTACACCCAGACACAGAACAAATGATCATGCTCATCACACCGTTATTTGTCCTGGCAGTCAGGGTCACTAACCCCTAGACGAACAGGTCAGTCGACTATAATGATGTAGCGGCGAGGGTCGGTCTCCGGGAATGAAGTTATATTTTATTTGTTAATTTTAGTGTACTATATATTTCTAATATCATTGCTAAACTTTGAAATTATTTCAGACTACTAATCTATTAATCACACTACACTGCACTGCGTGCAGAATTTTCGATATCGATTATATTTCGCTAACATCACTAAAATCGTATTAACAGAATGATTCACCAACCCACATATTCCCGCAATGGTGATATAATGCAGGTTTAGCCTTATTGGCTGGTCCGCCCATGCGGCAATGAAATCTACCAATCCGAGTGTCGATCGCATAGCGTCGGTCCCCCACAAAGCCGGCACTATAAAAGCGGCGTCAACGGTTTTCGCTTATTCACATTCGTTTGGCAAGCCTCTTAACCGGTCGCGCTGAACGACGACTGAATTATTTAATTAATTTATTTCTACAGTAAGTTCAACAAAACCCAATACAAAATGGTGAGTACATTTGATTTTTATTGGTTTTATGTAGACTTATCCATATCTCGTCTCTAAAAGTGTTAACAACGCGTATTTCGAGGCACTTAACACCGGGTGGTCACGCCACCATTTTGTAGGTATGCTGCTGATTGAGTTTGATTTTGAACGCTGATTGAAATATCCGTATACGCAGAGTAGAGAAGTGAGAATTCCGATCGACGATCCTTTGTTCTTTAATTTATGAGTATACTATTTTTAGTCTAAATCGATAATTTTAACGCATCTACAACCAAGGTTGCCACGCCGGCTCTGACGCCACGCCCTGTTTTCTTTACTTCGTAAATCTGTCAATGTGCCTTAGTTTCTCAATTAAAACTAGTTCTTTTTAAATTTTTCTGTCTATTTAACGATGACGTGTTGATGGCCTCATTCAAGGTAGCGCAGCGTGATATCACATGTTTTCGGAATAACATCTTGGCCTTGTATTTATTAGTCACCTGATTCGATTGAAAACTTATCATAATTATGAATAATTTACCTCAAAATTCTAGTTACCATGTCAAAATTCTAAAAAAAGAAAATGATGACGCTGCAATGAACGTCATTCTTATTTTCTTCTGTTTGTTTATTATTATAATCATTACAGAATTATTAAATAGACTGATACTTCTAACTTACGAAATGTGCTAAACTGATATATGGTAAAGATAATGACACGCTAAATAATGTACATTGCCAAAGATTACTGGAAACTTCGAGTCTTTTCTCTCTAGAGCCATGTTACTCGGGTAAGTAAAGGTTTTACGCCAGGCTAATATGACCTCCTATCACTCTATGGAGGATGGGAGGTTGATGTACTCTGTTCGGATCGATATCTACGAACTTTCACAATTTCTGCGCAAGCCGGCCGGTACTCGTGTATTGTATTGCTCTCTCCTTTCTCTCTTACTGTCAAGTAAAGACTATTATTGTTTGGAGTATAAAGTTCAATTGCTTTCACCGTGCTGGCAACTTGTTTCTTTGATTAACTTTTAAGCTAATAGGTTATTCTTGTAGGGTTACTAGATCTACTACACCATGAAGATTATTGTTATTGAGTATAACAAGTAAATATGTAACATTTACGTACCATTTGACCTATGTACTATAAATAGGCAGTCAGTTTCATCAATGAACTCTCAATCCATCAACAATCAGTACCAGTATCAGAACTCTGTGGAAGAAGTCTGGAACATTTTATAATGGAAACAACACACATTTTCATGCAAATTTAAAAATGCAGTTCAGAATAATTAGTTGCAATAATCCCAAAACAGAAAATTTAATTCAGTTTATAATTAACATGCTCTTAAATTTCTTTAACTCCTCAATTATATTGAGGTGGGTGTATTGTTAGATTGGTTAGTTTTTCTCTTCTAACTCTAAATATTGGTCTCCTACATTAATGACAGCCCTAAGATACTAAATCTGTTGCTTAGAATACTATTTATAAATAATTATTCATTTCATTGTGGGGGACTTACATTATAAAACTATAAATTCATGTAACTATATTCGCACTTATTGTTTATGCTAGTAAATAAGTACATAATGTTAGCCTCTTTATCCTTCTTTATCTTGTAAATTCGATTTAAAGGTTTTAATATACATTTATAGATAATTAGACCTTAATTTTAATGTCAATTTTCTTTTGTCTACAGCGTGAGTGCATCTCTGTACACGTTGGCCAAGCTGGAGTCCAGATCGGTAACGCTTGCTGGGAGCTATACTGCCTTGAGCATGGCATCCAGCCCGATGGCCAGATGCCCACAGATAAGACCGTGGGCGGTGGCGACGACTCCTTCAACACCTTCTTCAGTGAAACCGGTGCTGGCAAACACGTCCCTAGGGCAGTGTTCGTTGACTTGGAACCTACAGTAGTAGGTTAGTAATTTGGAACTGTTAATCATTCATGTTTGTGTATTTCTGTTAGTAACTCTTAACTCCCGGCTTGGAACCAGGTAGGCAAAATATATGTGGAGATAGACATTGGACATCTTGACTTACAGTATTCATTGAAAAGAGTAAATTTATTATTACCTTTCTAATATTTCTTTGTTTTGCCAACAGATGAGGTCCGTACCGGCACATACAGACAGTTGTTTCATCCAGAACAACTTATCACTGGTAAGGAAGACGCGGCCAACAACTATGCCCGTGGTCACTACACCATTGGCAAGGAAATCGTCGATCTAGTACTAGACCGCATCCGTAAGCTCGCCGATCAGTGCACCGGTCTACAGGGCTTCCTCATCTTCCACTCTTTCGGTGGCGGCACTGGCTCAGGTTTTACCTCCCTGTTGATGGAGCGACTCTCCGTGGACTACGGAAAGAAGTCCAAGCTGGAGTTCGCCATTTACCCTGCACCCCAGGTGTCCACCGCCGTCGTAGAGCCCTACAACTCCATCCTGACCACCCACACTACCTTGGAGCACTCTGACTGTGCTTTCATGGTAGACAACGAAGCCATCTACGATATCTGCCGCCGTAACTTGGACATTGAACGCCCAACCTACACCAACTTGAACCGTCTCATTGGTCAGATAGTGTCCTCCATCACGGCCTCTCTGCGTTTCGACGGCGCTCTCAACGTCGATCTCACCGAGTTCCAGACCAACTTGGTGCCATACCCACGTATCCACTTCCCTCTGGTCACCTACGCGCCCGTCATCTCCGCCGAGAAAGCTTATCACGAGCAGCTGTCTGTGGCTGAGATCACCAATGCTTGCTTCGAACCAGCCAATCAGATGGTTAAGTGCGACCCCCGTCATGGCAAATACATGGCTTGCTGCATGTTGTACCGTGGTGATGTCGTGCCAAAGGACGTCAACGCGGCTATTGCTACCATCAAGACCAAGAGGACCATCCAGTTCGTGGACTGGTGTCCTACCGGTTTCAAGGTGGGCATCAACTACCAGCCGCCGACTGTGGTACCTGGTGGTGACCTGGCTAAGGTACAGCGTGCCGTGTGCATGTTGTCCAACACCACCGCCATTGCAGAGGCCTGGGCGCGTTTGGACCACAAGTTCGACCTTATGTACGCCAAGCGTGCGTTCGTACACTGGTACGTCGGTGAGGGTATGGAAGAAGGTGAGTTCTCCGAGGCTCGCGAGGACTTGGCTGCACTCGAGAAGGACTACGAAGAGGTCGGCATGGACTCCGCCGAGGGCGAGGGTGAGGGAGCCGAGGAGTATTAAGCCATTCAACCGGCGCACTCGTACGGATACATTCCGGTGAAAGCAAATAAAAACGCAATTATGTGAAATTTTGTAGTTTAATTCCTTATAACCCTTATACACATGTGGTACAAAGTAAATAACAGCTGCAGGGGTGGCGCAGTCGCAGTTTGAATTAGAAACTTACTAAGGTAGGTAAGTTGTGTACAAATAACGTGTCTTGGACTTCAGTAGTTGCTGCTTCAAGGCCGGAGCCATCGTCACTTTTCGATTCGGCGGCATGCTGCGGCGGGTTTCCTAACTCGGACCAACACCAACCGATCGACCAACAACCTTATGAAATGAACCCCTAAAATTTTAATTATCTAGGAGTACGACAAACCGGTTTTTGGCACTGCTAGGTACCTCTACTTAAAACGGATTTAATTTTAAGGAACTAGAAGGTAGGTACCTACCTAGTTAAATGAATGTCACACAAGTTTTAATTTGTAGTTGGGTGGTAAGTGGTGATATAGGTACATATATTTGGAGCCTTGTCTAGTCTAACTTGGTGGTAGGTGTGGTATTGGGAGTAGGGGGGGGGGGGTAAGTGGTAGAAACGTTTAAGTACCTACCTACCCAGTGCATAAGAACAATCACTCGTAACAATTTAAAACACTATAATGATATCCGTTAATGTAGGAAATGACGCGTTCGCTGCCCACTATTATGTAGACTTGTTTTTCAACGGTACCTACCTAGGTAAATAATAATATACTACAATCTGTTTATCGTCCTCTGCGCACGATAACAAGGTTAACTTTGATAAGACTAAATTTAGATGTGATATAATTCTCGAACTAGTTTTAAACCAAGTCAATAACAATACAGGTTAACCTAAAGTGGTGAAACTGCTAGGAATTTATAAAAATATATTAATTTATTTATGGTATATTTCAACAGTTCCTTTAGAGTTGACAACCTTAATTAACAGTTGATCAATAGGTAGGTACCTACCTACAACTTTTATGAATAAGTGAAACTATATCTATATGAGACAGTTTATCTTCTGCCTATGCGTAATCCTTTGACAATTGCAAGTCCCACTAATATAAATGTGTTTTTGGATGGATGAGTGGATGTTTGTTACACTTTCACGCCAAGACTACTGAACCGATTGCGATAAAACTTGGTATGTAGATAGCTGGAGACCTGGATTAACAAATAGGCTATAGTTTTTATCCTGATATTCCCACGGGATCGGGACTTACTAGTATATTATATGCGTGGTAACTAATCGATATCTTGTCTTGTCATAAACTTAATATAGGTACTAATTTATGGTCTTAGTATTCTGTTAGAAGAGGACTCGTCAGAAAGTCAGAACGTCTGACCTTACACATGTATAAATTACTCAGGTGAGTTTATGTAAAGTGCTTTGCACCCCCAACGGGTCTGATCTATAGTGTAAGTTTTTGGGGTAATTTCAAAAATATACAGAAAAGTTTGTACTTAACGTGTTTATAGAGACGCCTAAACAGCGAGCCATCAGGCACATCGAATGTTTTATTACCATCTTGTCTACCTCAGACTATCATTTGACACTTATGAATAATTTCTTTGAAACACTATGAGTAAGGTTTATCGAACAACCTTCGTTTATCTACTTACTACACAGTACACATCTGTAATTTGAATTGAATGTGCGCACAGTGTTCATATTCCGACGTAAACCTACACAACGAATGTTATTGAGAATTAATGGGTCCATGAACATCAAGAGTGGTCCTAGCTGCTTATGCATGTAGGCGTGGTGACATCACGGCTCGTTGCGACATATTCGGTCATGCACGCAGGATAAATTATTTTTGTATTTTCTAGCCGTTTAAGAATATGTCTCTTTAGTTAGGTATGTATGATGTACCTACCTACCTACTCATTGGATTGTGTATGTATGAGACTTATTTACAGTTGTTATCATTGCCTATATGCATTACTTGTCATTGGTATTCTTTACAATAGTATACCTAGTGTTATTTATGCCGTATTTAATATTATTATTTAAGTTTAGGTAGTATTGAGACTGGCTTGTTGGCCTAGTGGGTGACCCTGACTGCTATGCTACAGGTTGTGGGTTCGATTCCCACCTGAGTCTGGGTGTTCTTTGTGTCCATTGTTTGTACGTTTGTAAAGTCCCCCGCGACACGGAAGTAATTCATAGTGCGGGAGTTGTCTTTTAAAATAATAAAATTGAAGTGATAACTTCTTATGGCAGGGTAAACCGCTTCGTTACTTTGCGCCAGTTTGTCTGGCGTTTAAGTTATCACTTCTGCCGTCTACAGATTTTAAGTAGCTAACGTACATAACTGTAGCCATATACAAGATAAGTACATAAAGCTTTTTAAGCTTTAGTTGTACAAAAGATAATATCCTCATACAGCATATTTCAGATATAACTAGGTAGGTAATTAATTATTATTCTTAATACCTCTTTGGGTAGTAAACAAAATCAAGGTCCAACTGTATGTTCTGTTTAGTTGTGTGGTACAAAAATAGCCATTACCTACTAACCATACTAAAGTACCACAACTTCATCACGTGACGAATTATCTTGTTTGACCTAGTAAGTACAAGTTACTATTTATGGGTATATATGCCGCTCATTTCTGAGACAACATATTATTACACAACTTTGTGCAAGTTCCCAAAAGGAAGATTTTTGATAGGGAAATATGAGTTCGTAGAAGGAATGATCTTCAATTACACGGATATCTGAGATTCATAGAATACAATAAAATGTATTACTTTAACAAGCTTTAACATGGGTGATCAGCGATTTATTTACTTTATAATGCGTGTTCCAAAAATCTACATTTTACGGCCTCCGGCACACGAGGGACCTAAAAGGAAACTGTCATATTTTTGCTCAAAATTATCGCTATTTTTAGAATCTGCGGCTAGCGATGTCGTTACTAATAATAATATTAAACTCAAACTAAGCATAGCTTGTACTATAGATTCTAGAACATGGAAATGCTCAGTAAGGGTCTAGACAGCGCTGTTATAAGAATAATAATAACTTGACACATCTCACATACGGCCGTCTGATCCCAAACTAGGCAGAGCCTGTACCTACTGTGGTAACCAGACAGCTGATAAACGTGAAAGTTTGTGAGGACGTATGGATGTATGGATGTTGCTCTTTCACGCAAAAACTACTGAACCGATTGCGATGAAACTTGGTATGTAGATAGCTGGACACCTGGATTAGGATACTTTTTGTCCCGATATTCATACGGCACCGGCACTTACGCGGGTGAAACCGCGGGGCGCAGCTACTCTATAATAAGTATGTATGTATTTAGAAATATATAAGTACTAGCTGCGCCCCGCGGTGCCTATGTATTCTACATACAAAGTTTCATCGCAATCGGTTCAGTAGTTTTTGCGTCAAAGAGTAACAAGTTTGTGAGGATGTATGGATGCCCATACATCCTTACAAACTTCACGTCTATAATATTAGTAGGATAAACTAAAGCTCATCTCACGATTGTTTTTCTTGGATGGGAATCGAACCTACGATTTTTGGCTCAGCAGTCAGGATCACTAACCACTAGACCATAATGATCATTAAGTAAGTACCTCTACCTAATAAAAGTATTAAATTATTAATGTCGACCTATGCTGCCTGTACGCGCCGTGTATGATTCGTTGCTTAAGACGGGAGCAGGATATGTTCTCCACCAAATGGCTCGCCCATTTGGTGGAGAACATATCGGCAGAAATCTCTGCTAGGACTTGTCAGGAGTCAGGGGTTGTCACTTGTCAGATTAATCTCAAAAAGGTCTAATGTACACACACCCTGTCGTTTTTTAGAGCTTTTATGATTACTCGAACGTAGTCACTTAATACGGAAGAATGTTGACTTTGTAATGTATTAGTATCTTATTTCTTTTCGAATTAAGAAATTCAACATTTAAAAGAGGATTGACTTCAAATAAGCATTTACTGGAAACCGTGATACAGTTCAGTAGGAAGCGTAGTGTGTTGGCATTCATCTATTTCAAGCGCCCACGGGTTCGTCGACCTAAACGGTTTATTTTAACCGTGAAGACGCGCCGGCCGGTTACTTTTTTCACATTTTACTTTCTTCTGTAGTTCAATATCCCCTCAATATGAGCTTTTCGATGTGGAATTAAATTTTATGGTCATAGGGAAACACTGGGTTACACTTTATATGTATATACAATCAAAGGGGTTACAGAAAGGCGGCCTTAGGCATTGCGAGGCCCCGGGCGATAGATTATAGATAGATAAATTGGTACAGACATCGACGAGTAATCGGGTAACATACATAAAAAAAGATTCCGACGAACTGAGAACGCCCTCCTTTTTCTGAAGTTGTCGAAGTTGATTAAAAAGAAAATATCAGTGAGTATAAAACCTCGGGAATAGCGAGCACTATATCATAGACATTAAATCAGGCAAATTATGCGACCTGCGGTTGGCCGGGGTTTTGCACTATTGGTACTTAATGCCAACATTGTTTTTCCTTACGTACGTGCTCGGTTGATTACGTCACTGATTCGGGCGTTTGCTTGAAGTCAATCAACTGCTTTTGCTTATATTTAATGTGACCCAGAGACCCTACTATTTAGGTCTACACCGATACAACTTGCTTATGCTTGCTGATACAACTATTGAGTGTTCGGCTCAAATATCACCAAGCCATATCGATGACATTACCTAATCATACTATGAAAATACAGAATAACATGAAAATAAAATAGGTAATTATAGTTTGATAAAACTAAAAAAAATACGTTTTAATGGCAAACCGAATTAAAAAGTAAAAAAATTGGTCTAATATCCACCTCCACCTTCAGATCATCATCAGACCATCATTACAGAGTCCAATCTGTTTGACTTGGTAACAATGTCGAATCATGAGCCCAAACTAGAGCGAAATTTTAAATCACTGATATAATTGGTTTCATTGCCAAATTCTGTAGAATATAGTCGCAGCCTCCAAGTACTCCAGTCCAAATAATAATGATCTTTTAATGCCTCCTTTTGCTTTTGAAGTGTGAAGTACATTATGATTCCCACCACACCAATTGATCGATGCCATCATTGATTGACTAGTGTGGTAGCTTTTTCACTAAGTATGTCTTAAGCTGAGGCTGTGCTTAGCTTGGGTCTATATAATGCTGTGTAATAGTCGACGCATGTTATAATTCTTATTCTTGGTATTATGAAATAGCTTATGAGCATTCATTGTTAACTAATTACGGACACGAATCTGAATAAATGAACCAGGATTTTAGATAGGCTAAACTTAAGTAATTTTAACAAAACTAATGAAGTGTTTTTTGAAGTGAAAACTTCTTTAGTCAAGTTTGCGCGCTTTTGCTATGGGGAAAAAGCACTGAACTCGTGACCATCACGCTAATAATACAGATATATATATAGATCCACTAGAGAGCGCTAATCTAAACATTCGAGTTCTGTCAGCTCCTTATTAATTAATGTCACCAACCTGCTAATGTGTCGTTTTAAGTTCGTCGTTTCGTTTAAGTTTTCACTTCTGTCGGCAGTCCCATGACTGCCTATTTTTTTAAATAATAGTGTACCTAATGAAAGTCCCTGCGCTTGCTAGAAAAGTTGAAACACGCAAGCATGCTTGTCAGCCTAGGTCCGTTACCATTTTCGGGATAAAATTCTTATAACATTTGAGGTTTTGAACAAGTTATCTTCTTTCGGGTATACTATACATAATGTTGTAAACATTGGAAATTAAAGAAAAAAACTATTTGATATTATAACTATTTATTTCAATCATTCGGTAACAATTCAGTGAATTTATTGTTTAGGATGCTTAACACTCCAGTTTAGAAGGAGACGGATGTCATCATGATGGAATGACTGGGGAGACAATTTACCCGAAATATTAAGCATTTTAAACAAAATTTATTACAAAATTTCCCTACAATTCTCTCCTATGGCTTTAGTCTCATTAAAACTATATTTATTTGTCGAATTTATATTATTTTACATATTTTATCATTACAAATGCTTTTGTTAGCTAGCTGCTTTTGATCATAGCACAAAAATAGTTGTGGCATAGGACCGTTTAACACTTGTCCTATCGGATTCCTTTTTAAATGTTTTAAGTTAGCTTTTGACTGCTTTGTAAAAGTGTGGGTTTTAACAGTCGGTGTTAAGATAGCCAGATAACCAGGTCCGAAGGGGCCCGCCGAAAACGATTGATCGATGTGTGTGTTGGTACCTTAAGGGAGGGCCCCATCCGATGATTAGCCACGGACCTCAGATGGTATAGTTACGCCACTGCATTACGCAAACACAGGATTTTGTGGTTCATATAAAATACTAAAAACAAAATAACCGAGGTAATGTCTAAGGGTTAACTCAAATCGATCGGATAATGCTCGAAAACTTTTAAAATGTTAATGAAATATTAACCTTATTTCATAGATATAGAGCTGAAAAATCGTGTAAAGCTGTCAGCTGCATTAAATACTACTCGCATACAAGTGCTCGCATACTCTCTACTACTTGCATACAAGTTTAAACGCTGTTTAAATGGGATAAGGTTAATATTTCATTAACATTTTAAAAGTGCAGGATTTTATCGCTGAGTCTGGGTTAACCCTAAGGTTTACGACTATATTGCCGCCTGATGGTAAGCGGTCACCTTGGCCTGTGCATCATAAACTTTATCACTCGTGTTGCTAACCCTCTATTAATTCTCTTTAAAAATGGAAAATATTTGGTCATTAAGACGACAAAGTTAATATTTTTCATGTTTTTTTATAGTCAAATTAACAAAATTTGTTTACGCCGCCTTAAATTGTGCATTTATAAGCATAATTGAATCTGTAAAATATTGTATAAATCCAATAATACATATGCTACATTCTAGCATGTGCTACTTAGTAGCAACAAATATTATATATTACAAAAACATACATAGCCATAAGACCATATTATTAACTAAAATTTTGATCGAAACCTGTTTCTTTTATAAAACTTAGGTAGCAAACAAGCATACAGCCTGGTTGATAGTAAGTGGTCACGTTAGCTCATGTGTGCTTGCACCACCAGGGATAGAACGTGTGGACTTATAGTAAGTGATCGACTCACTGTATCATGACACAAAACAATACATCACCTTTACATATAGTTATTTATACGGGAGTTAACGAGATCAATAGGTATTAAAAACCTTTGGATCGCCTGACGGTTCCACCACGCATGGCACGTCAGGCAATGCAAATGGTATGTAATCTTCCATACCGGGTGTTAGGTAAACGCTCTCGAAAACGAAGACCGACTAATGATAACTTTGATGATGGTCCAGAAAAAAATCGATCCTAATCAAAAAAAAAATTTTTTTGCACAATTCAAATTACAAACAAACTACCTACGTATTAATCTCGAAAACAGAACGAGATGTTTGTTTAGCAACTCAAGTTAAAGAAAACACCAAATTAGTGACAAAAGAGTGGCAGTCATGATATTGCATGTGTTCATACACAAGGGTAACGCTTACCATCAGACGGAGCGTGTTTGTTTACCACCTTACTATTTCGTCAATCCAACGGCCAAAAGATATTCATTCTTTTTCTAATGATTTAACGATAGTATTACATAAACCAAAAGCTGTCAGCCACGGTACCTTAACTGTGATTGTAATTAGGCTATATGACATCGACCATTAACAATTTTGCTTTTAATAGCATGTGGTTTAAAAAAAAACTATCATGAGTGATATTCAAACTATCATTCAAGCATGTGGTTTAGTTACAAAATATTGCCATGACATTAATATAACATTAAATTATGTACTCAATATATATACAAACGATAACTCTAATTAGAAATATATACCAATTATTAACAGGAATGGTTTAACACATTTAAATTAATTTTAAAATAAAACATTTGTATAATACCATGAGGGTAATTTTAAATTAATGAAAATGTCGGTTGTATCGCTACATATATAGGTATATATATATTTTTAGTCTGTTATAAAAAGGAGTAAGAGAAACAAGAAAACCTGTTCCCCGTCCCATACAGGAAACAAGATGTAGAAAACAGTCTGGGGTTTCACAAGCGGATACCAGTCTCTCATTCCAGAAAAGGTTTAAGAAAGCCAGGCCTCTCTCTCTCACTGGCCTGAAGTTGTCAGATTGGGTAGTCTTAACCCTCAGCAGAGACACTGGAACAAGTTGGTATATTATATTCCACGATGGGATCGCCAGCTGTGGTGTTATTTTTCATTTTCTTCTCATTAAAATCTTTATCATTCCCTCAAAATAAATTAGAAATTTTAATATGGTCGGATAATTAACTACAATATAATTTATTTTTCGAGGGAGTTTTGTGACAAAGAAACTGTTCGACAGGCGACATGGGACACGGCGTTAGTTTAGTCTGGTGGTTTCTGACAAAAAGATGATTATAAAATGTTCACTCTCAGAAACCGACACGAAAACCTACCTAAACATGAATCGATACAACCGAATATCTTAATTAATTTAAGGGAACATTACGCGAAAGCAGGATTGACATAAATACTATAAATTTACACAAAAAACGTAATAGTATAACCGTAAAAAAAAATGTACTAAAGCACAGTCACCTTTAAAACACTTTTTGCATAAAATTTAAATAAAAGAAAAAACACATTTTTTATAATAAAACGAAAGGCAAACTACACATTCTATACATTTATTTTTAACCGACTTAAAAAAAGGAGGTTCTAAAATTTGTGAACCAATTTTCTATGATTGTATTACCATCGTATTCTACATATTTTCAGAAATATTACATTAGGCATATATTATTAAATATTTCTTTTCACAATCATCAATTTCGTTGAAGTCGGTTTATTTCTATTGAATAAAATTACTTATATTTCTCATAAAACCGCCAGTCCTTCTAATTACCATGTTTTTAAACTTATATTCATTTACTCATTATAAAACCTGCGCCAGCGAACCGCGACAGTCAGTCTGCCATGAGCTTTTCGAGAGAGAGCACGTCTTCGAGGTTAGGTTGACGTTACTCTTTCTTGAGGTTGAAACTTATATTATCGAAACTCTGCGCATAATGCCCCCTTAAATAAACTTATACAATATGAGTGTCATGTCAAGATGATACATTCAATTACCATAATTATAAAACTTTGGACTTATAAAGCTATTGGCTGTTATAGCGAAATCCTTGTGATAAATTTGAATATCAAAAATTTAACCCTAATATGGAAGCTGAAGGGTAGAAGAGCTTCTCAAAAATAACTTTTTTTTTTGCATATCTTCGATAAGTAGGGTATATTTAGATATAAATAAATTTTTGATATATTTACCAAGGATTTCCTTACGAAATCTTTTCACCGACATTTTCTACACAACTTGTAAAAAAATAATCATAATTTGCATGTAACATCTTGACGCAAAATCAGTTTTATTTATAAAATTTCAAACTAACTAATGATTAACTTAAAGTATTAACAAGTACATTAATACAAATATAATATATATTATATTACTTCATATATTTAGTGTTATCGCGTAACGGTGGCGCCATCTCGATCCCGTCAGACTAAACTCGTGAGCTATGACGTCACTGAAAACAAAAGTATAATTGATACGTGTCTTTTTTTTACGGATAAACGAACAATGTTATAAAACAATCAAGTAACTAATATAGACAAATATCTTCTATAATTTAATAATGAATCGCTGAATTTGTTGCTAAGCGCAAATATCGAGAACAGTTGAACTGTTTAATTTAATTCCTTGTTTAGAACATTCCTTGAAGTCCGAGGATGGTTCTTACGCAGGGAAAAATTGCCTGAAAAAGTGTTAGTGGAGAGGTTCCGGGAAGGCAAAACAATTGAGTGACGTTAGTATCGTATATTAGGTTTTTAAAATTTAGAATAATGTCAGTAATGGAAAAGGATTGACATATTTATAGGTTGTCAAATATTTATGCGTGCGCTCAGAAATTTATTTTGTGTAAACTAAGGAAAATATATCAAGCTACAGAGTAAAAAATAAATTAAACCCGTGCGAAGCCGGGGCGGGTCGCTAGAAAACAAATTGCAATTTTGTTACTAAAAGTGTTAAGTGGAGTTGTGGCAACTACTACATACAGCATAAAGCAAAAATTGCAAAATAAAAGAGCTGATGGTCTTCAAACGGTTTAATAGATTTTCTTGAATTATAGCTAAGAACACTCTCGGTTAAGTCACTTTTCAAACTAAATAAAAATCGGTCCATCCATTTAGGAGTCACAGACAGACATACAGATATACAATTTAAACTTATAACATCGCTCCGTTTGGTGTCCACGTCAAAAACATAATTCACATCAGGGTTACCACTGTAAAGACAGACGGGTGTTATGTATCTCTCACACAGAAGAAGGATCCTCAGACTAGGTTAGATGATTATGCCTGGCGAATTG
Source organism: Callimorpha dominula (assembly GCA_949752705.1). Classification (NCBI taxonomy): domain Eukaryota; kingdom Metazoa; phylum Arthropoda; class Insecta; order Lepidoptera; family Erebidae; genus Callimorpha; species Callimorpha dominula. The sequence continues at coordinate 12,233,779 of OX457015.1, read as the reverse complement.
TAGGTGAACTGTCAATGTTGAGAAGTTGTACATCTACTAACAGGTGCGAGAAATTTCATAGCGCGATACAAGATTAGCTTTTGCTATGGAGTTCAGCTTGCCTTCGCTAGATGGCGTCCGAAGTGTGTTTTTACTTTATGTACAAAACGTCAAACAATAAAAATAGTATGTATAGAGAGTAGTGGGTACCGTGCGTACGGCGCTAGAGGCGCGTGCTCTAGATGTGTATGGTGTAGAGCACGCGGCGCTAGGGCGGCGCGGCCAGCAGCGCGCCGAACTGCAGCAGCGCCTCGCGCAGCGCCAGCGCGCAGCCGCCCGCGCGCGCGCTGCCCGCCACGCCCACCAGCAGCGGGTACACGCCTGCATCACACGTACACTCTCTCACTTACAACAAGCTTTTGACTGTGTTTATCACGCTATTATTACATATATCCGTAATATAAGAAATAAAAAATACGAAACAAAATACATTAATACATAATAAGACTTTAACTCATCAAATTATAGTAGGAATACTTAATTTATTAGTGAAAAGGACAATCATTTATGATTTTTTTACGATTCCAATAAGGAGTGTCTCAAGGTTTTTTTTTCGGTACTACTGATCATCAATAATTTTGTTTCCCTTATTAAGGTCGTTAGGAACTTTATTTATATAACCAACCTATAAGTTACTGGTGGATTCGACTCAACATACACTAGCCCTATAACGTACACATAGCTAATACAGTTGGAATTCTGATGATCATTGATATCAAAGTAGTGGGGGAAGGGGGGGAGAGGGAAGCTTAACTCTTTAAAAAGTTTACGCACCTATTAGTTTCTGCCACGCAACAGTGTCTACCTTCCCTGGAGGTGCCTTTTTCATTGATTCCGTGAGCGTCGCTACTGCTTTCAAGACGAACGAGATCTCTGATAGTTGATGTCTGTTTATTAGAAATAATAATGTAAAGTAATTAATAATTAAAGTAACAAACATTATATAAACAGTATTAATTGTGGCATTTATTCCTGAATCGTTAAAGAAATTAATATTACCTGCCACAAGAAAGATGTTAATTTGGAAACATGTTTACTGTATGACACCTAACATTTCTAAGTCTGTTAGAAAGTAATTTTACAGTAGTCATAAACAAATCTTGTGTATAAGCATCCATAGGTCTCTTCATTTTCTATCTAACAGACAACATTAATATAGATTATCGATATCGTGTTCAATATAGATATGATTATTCGATTTGTATATGGAGCGGCGAAAATTTTAACAAACTAACGCAACAATAAATTTCAAACATCAGAATAAAGAAAAAAAATGACAGAAATATTACTTTCCAGCGCAACAGAGGACCAGTAACTTACCTGGGTAGTGGTTCAGGATTGTCATCGTCTTGTGTATATTTAGATATGACTTCCTGAAACCTGTCTAGAAGAGCTACGATTGCCAGCGGGTCAGTGTCATCTGAAACCAAAACTGCTATTCATTCATGCTGTTATATCTCTTAGAACATTGTGGTCAGATAAATATGATAGACCACGTACTCTGTAGGCCTGAGGCAAGACACACAAGTAAGACATGCCTATAGTGTGGAAAACCTCAAATACTAGATGACGAGTGAATATTTCGACCATTACCATCATCAGCTTTTCATCGTCCACTGCTGGACATAGGCCTCTCCTAATGTACGCCACTGAGCTCTATGGTCAACCCTCCTCATCCAATTTTTTTAACTCATAAATTCACAAATTTCTTTCAGTAAGGAAAGCAGTTTTATATTAAGAAAAATATTATAACTCACCGTCTACTCCGGTGAAGGAGTCTATGTCTTCTAGCATGGAGAATTGGAGGAGAGTCTCGAAACACGTTCTCGCGAACTCTTCTCTCTCTTTCAACTCTTGTTCATTTTCTGTTAGGAAAAGTAGAAATAGAAAAATGAGTTTCAGTTCTACATATCTTTTCTAAACCGAGGGGAGGGTTAGGGGGAGGGGGATATGAGTGATTGGTAGGTTAAGTTCAGTGAATAGTGCGAAGTGCTCACGTATAGGTTGTGGTGGCTGCGTGTGCAGGGAGCCAGCGCGCACTAGCGCCAGCAGCGCGCGCAGGTGTTGCGCGGGCAGGCGCGGGCGTGCCCGTAGGGCTTGTTCCCGCACGGCCACCACCAGCTGCCGCGCCAAGCGACCGCCGCCCACGCTGTCAAACAGTCATGCACGTGACACAAATCTTCCACTATCGTCCAATAATTGAATACTGACTAAATACAATAATTGCGAAAGATTTAGTTCTACCCCTTCGCGAGGACCCTTACACGGATGATGATCAAGATGGTAATATTTTTATGCCAATAAATATTACTACTACTAATACTTATTTACTAAATGAAGAGTTGAAAAATAAAAAGCCAGATTATTTAGACGGATCTACAAATTTGCAATTTGCAGTATATCGGCGGCTCTCTGAGTGATGCGATGATCTGTATCCTTACCTGTTACCTTAATTTAAAAAGGAAAGATTGATTTATGTTGAAATTTTTAAAACATTTTAATTTTTAAATATGTATGTTGTAATTTTACCATAATTTAATTTAACGGTACAAGTTCTGTTTGTGTTGGTTGTGGTTGCCTATAATTGAATGAGCACAAGGCATGTATTTGTAATTTCTTCTTTTGTCATATTAGTTATGCGTATCTTTGTTGAAAACCCTAATAAATAAATGACATAGGCTATCGCAAGAGCACATTGTTCACCCATGGAGTTATTAGTGAAAAATTTAATACGATTACCTTTATTTTTATAATTAAAAAAAACTTACGGTGGTTCAAATAAAAATGTCTCCAACACTTTAGGTAATGTCTCCCAAAACTCTTTGTACACCTCAGGCTCCTCTCTCGCCAAAGGTAGGCCGGTACCTAATACCTGCAGACAATGGCAGATGGTCACCAATATAAGAAGTTTTGCTTGCATTCTAACTGATACTATAAATCCGAACTTACAGCTTAAACTACACACATGGACATATTTAGAGGATAAAAAAGCATTGTTTATGCTTTTATTAAAGTAGACTTAGTTAAATTAACTTTTTTAAATACAAAGACTACTTAAAATTCACTGATACACCAATTACTGACAGTTATCTTATATTGGCGTAATGAGAGGAGACGGAAAACTCTCAACTTATCATATTGAATACCAAAACTTTACCATATGGCTGATTTCTTATGTAATGTTACATAAACACAAATAGGCACGTTCAGTGTCTAGTGTTACCTCCTCTCGCTGTCAAAACTGCCTCCGTCGTCTGGGCATACTTTTACAATAAAATCTTCTTTTTTCTAGTTACATAATGCTGATATAAGTGGCCAGTGCGTAAGGAGAACCTGATAAACATAATCGAACCTAGTTTTTGGCGCCTCTAAATATGTCCATCTGTGTACTTAAGTCAGGGGTAGAAAAACTCAGAAAAAAAGTACAGTTTCCGAGGGATATCTGAACTGATTGACAAATTCTACAGTAACGTGAGCCATACCATACATACAGAGTTAGAATATAACTACAATTTTCCTAAGGATTTATTGAAATTCATTAATTGACGACAAAAACTGAACAAGGGGCTTTCTGGGGGCTACAAATTTGCTTACTAGTCAAAGACTGAACAAGGGGCTTTGTGGAGAGCTACAAAATTGCTTACTAGTCAAAGACTGAACAAGGGGCTTTTTGGGGGTTACAAATTTGCTTACTAGTCAAAGACTGAACAAGGGGCTTTGTGGAGAGCTACAAAATTGCTTACTAGTCAAAGACTGAACAAGGGGCTTTTTGGGGGTTACAAATTTGCTTACTAGTCAAAGACTGAACAAGGGGTTTTGTGGGGACTATAAATTTGCTAACTAAGTTTCAATTAGGAGTTGGAATTCATTCTTCATTCTTCGTCTATTGACTTGGATTTTAGCTACTATTTATACAATTTTGGAGATGTTGAAATATGACTCTTGTATATGCAGCTATGGGTAGGAATCCGCTTAGCAAAACCAAACCGATTGAAGTTCTCACCTTGGTTGTAGGTATATAAACAACTTTCATATAAACAATTTTAAGTTTTCCAAACCTTACCTGTAGCAATAAAGATGAAATCTGTGCGGTTTCATCGTTTTGTTCTGTTGTCCTGCGTCGCTTGTCCTGTCCATATTTCTGCACAGCTGAGTGTAGTGCCTGCATACAATGAGGTCTGTATTAATTATTGTACTCAATTGGGTTGGAGTAAATAAAATCAAAAACATAATTTGCTAAGTCGCAGTTTAAATAAATAACCCCTAGACCGGAGTTTTCTTAAACTATGTTTGTAGAATGAGTGATATAAGTTTAGAGAGAGAGTTGGGGGTTTATGTGGGTTATTTATGATATTAAGTGATAATTAATGTAATTGATAAAATAGATCTCAATGGAGTATACGTGGGAGAGGCATGCTTCGGCACGTATGGGCCGGCTCGACTCCGCTCGATACCACAGCCTCACCGAAATCCGGCAGTGAAACAATGCTTGCATTGCTTTTCGCCGCGTGAGTGAGGTTACCGGAGGCCCTAACCCTTCCCTCTCCCATATTCCCGTCCTACCCCTCTCCTCCCCTCTAATCCCCCTCTCCCCCTATTCCCACTTTAAAGGGCGGCAATGCACTTGTAACTCTCGAGTTACAGGTGCGGGCGGCGGTAGTCATTTACCATCAGGTGACCCGTTTGCTCGTTTGCCCCCTATACCAAAAAAAAAAAAAAGAGATATACTGTCGGTAGAGCGCTCGTTAGGCGGGTCTCGAAAGGGTCCACCAGATTTTTTGCTATTAGCCCGTTACTACAAAAAGGTTAAGAAAATCCGCTTTAGGTGATTTTTCCATCCCCAAGCTTCCACTTTAAGGCCTAGCAGAAGTGGAAGTCCTTAAAATAATAACCACTTAAATAAAACAAAATTACATATTTGAGAGGAAACCTAAGCAATTCCCCAAATTTTCTTTTACTATTATGTGCCTGAGAGTCCTGTACATCCTTCTCGGAGTTTTATGAATTCTGTTAATCTCATTATCACGGTTCTAATAGAGAAAAGGAGGCCCGTACTTCATAATTCAAAAAGCCTATCGGCGGTAGTGGTCTATAAGAGGCAAGGCGTCGTAATGAGTAGTGAGTGGGGGCAGTAGGGAGCACGTACCAACAACAAGTGTGGCAGCACGTCTGCCGCAGCCTGCGGCGCGGCGCGGTACAGCGCGGCGGCGGCGGCCAGGCAGCGCGGCGCCGCGCCGCCCGGCCGCTCCCCGCACGCCGCGGCCAGCTGCGTCAGCGCGTGGAACAGCGCCGGCAACAACTCGTGCCGCTGGAGAGCTTCCTGGGAACGAACACAATATCACGCCGCGGTCGTGTATATTACTACAACGTCAAAGGTCGTGGTCTGATTGCCGCTCGTCACAAATATTTGACGTTGTCCCGAGAAACTACAGTATGGGGTTCAAGTTAATGAGTGTTTAAAGGGTCGGCAACGCGCATGAGAGTCCTCTGCAATTGTAAGCGTTCATATGCTACGGTAATGGTAACCGCTTACCATCAGGTGGGCCATGTGGTTGTATGCCACCGGCATGGTATAAAAAACATTAGTATGTATTGTATACTACTATGTGTCATACGTCACACATGTAGTAATGTTTTAATTAATATCATAAAGTTAATTTCCCAATTCCTCAATTAGGCCTATATAATTGTAAGGGTGCGACATATTTTTTGACATATACATGTATACTAGGACAGACATGTTTCAAATTCATTCATTAGGTCACTATGGCCCCTATCAGCTCTAAATATCAAATAGATTACAAGGGGGACAGCGCGTACGCAGTCCCCACTACCAAAAATTACGCATCCGAGTTATCCACATTAGGGATAATCGCAGGGGTCAACCCAACCGCAGTGCAATGGATGGACCTCGCCCTGGGGGAACCGCCTTATTGATCACGGTATCCCCTATGCCAGGTAAGTATGATTTTACAAACGTTCATTGGGATAGTGATTCAATTGCGGAGAATCTTAACACCGAATTTGAAATTTCATAGTGGCGCCATATAGTAATATATTTAAAATTCATGGGTGGTAGTTTGAGTCACTTTGAGTATTCATTGAAAAGAAATGGTGTTCTAAAATATAAACTATGTGATTTTCAAGCACGAGTAGCCGCTTTGCATGGGTTTATCAGCTTGTCTTTCTCGTTGATTTCATTGTTGCTTGTTATTTGAATTAAGTGCTTGATATTGTTCAAATATTCTGTTTTACATACTTCTTAAGTATAGTTTTCCCTTTCCCGTTTTCATAATTTAAGAAAAAGAATAAGATGAATATCTACCTAGCTGTTAGAATTAACAGCTAGGTACAAAATATAATTTTAAGTAGTGATATACTTTGAAAATATTCTGTAGTAGAAAGCATTTTTTTTTTATTTTATACTAAAATATAATAGGTCATTTTACAAGGGAAATGGATTTCTCTACTATATAAAATTACATCTTAAATATCAGTGCATGTGGTGTTAACCTGTAAATCACTGTAACACTTGTTGCTATCTTTAAGACTCTATAAGTTGCAGTGCTCAATGTATTAATGTAAGTATTTGTGGGTTATCCAAATAAATAAATAAATGTTTTAATTAATAATCTCCATATATTTTTGGCTCGTTCCACTATGTAAATAATAAACGTCAACAATTACATAATTGACACAAAGGGTAAAAAGCTATTTTATTGGTACAGGACTATTCACATTGACCTCCTAAGTTCAACTTGCATTGTCCTGTACAAATACGATTTTGTTCAATAAGTTAATAACAATAATGTATGTATTTCTCACAACTGACACTCACAACATCACCACCTAACGTGCGATTAAACCAAGGAGTTGAAGTCGTGTAATATAAAGGTAGAGAACAGTAGATTGTCTGTTTCTACTAGACATGTGTAGTTCCGGAGCGTAATAGTTCCTGGAACTATGTCCGCAGTCGGAACTATGTCAGTTCTTTCCGACTTGCTCAACCTAATAGTTCCAGTTCCACAGTTCTTCGGAACGATCACGCGGATTGAAGGAGCGGCCGGAGCGGTATTGAATGGTGGAACGAATAACGAACTGTCCGTGTGACGCATGCCGCGAGCGTTGCGTTATGATGTACAAATTTATATATTACTTAATTATGTATATATACTATCAATTGTTTGTTTAAGATCCAGCCAATACATTAATTTAAAATATTTTAAGTCGAAATAAACAATATCATTGTTTACAACCATGTATGTCCGAGGAACTGTCTGAACCGAAATAAAACTGTTGACTACAATGTCCGGGTAAAACTAAGGAACTAGATAGTTCCTCGGACATGTTTCCTGGAACTAGTTCCGACAAGGAAAGGAACCGTTCCAGGTTCAATCCCATGTCGGACATGGTTTGCGCATGTCTAGTTTCTACCTGTTGAAATAATTTTCATTGGTACATTAAATTACTAATTAACTAGCTTGTTTTAAAAGCCTAACATAACGCAGATTAAAGAGGGGGACAGCGCGTACGCAGTCCCCACTACCAAAAATTACGCATCCGAGTTATCCACATTAGGGATAATCGCAGGGGTCAACCAGACCGCAGTGCAATGGAGGAGTCTCACCCTGGGGGAACCGCCTTAATGATCACGGTAGCCCCTATGCCAGGTAAGTATGATTTTACAAACGTTCATTGGGTTAGTGATTCAATTGCGGAGAATCTTAACACCGAATTTGAAATTTCATAGTGGCGCCATCTAGTAATGGTTTTAAAAAGTGATAAGAATGGTGTTCTAAAATATAAAGTAGGGTTGTTATTGATATGAGAATTCAGATCTGGATATGGATACGGGATATATGAATAATATTATACCGATGTCAGATATAATTTTTTTTTTGGGATATCTGATAGTTTCAGTTACGGATATTCGATAATTAAGTGATTTTAATAGGAAAATACAAACAGATAAGATTTTGATTCGAGTCTACTTCGAGGTTATCATTTGACACTACAGAAAAAAATGTGCATGTAGTGGTAACCTCTTAATAACTGTTACACCTGTCAATGTCGTTATGGTTCTAAAAGTTCTAGTTAACCAAAAAAAAATAATACATCTGTATTTATGATCTCTTAATACTGTTTTGGCACATTCCACGAGGAGTATCCTCCTAATATTATAAACGTTAATGTTTGTGAGGATGTATGGATGTTTGTTACTTTTTTACGCAAAAACTACGGAACCGAGTGCAATGAAGTTTGGTATGTAGATTGATAGCTGGAGACCTGGATTAACATATAGGCTACTTTTTATACCAATATTCCCACGGCACCGGGACTTACGAAGGTGAAACCGCACGGCGCAGCTAGTATAATAATAACGTCAAGGTTTACATAATTGACACTATAGATAAAAAGCAGTTGGTACTGGACGATTCACATAGACCTACCAAGTTCAACTTGCATCGTCCTATACAAATAAATAGGTTTTATTATGTTGAAAGCGATAAGATCTGTATTCTCACAACACTTCTAAAGTGTGAGAAAACCAAGGAGTTAAAGTCTTCTCTGACTAAAACTATGGACAGTATTAGTCTGGGGGGTTTAATTATTGTCTGCTTAGGCAGACTGCAGACTCAAAAAAATTAAGGACTTGAATAATTGGTTTAAATATTTCTACTCAATTCAATTTGCATTAATAAATCGAAAATTAATAAGATAATTCACACTAAGATTACTCACACACTTCACACACAATAAGATTCACATTGACCTCCTAAGTTCAACTTGCATTGTCCTGTACAAATACGATTTTGTTCAATAAGTTAATAACAATAATGTATGTATTTCTCATAACTCACACTCACAATATCACCTCCTAACGTGCGATTAAACCAAGGAGTTGAAGTCGTCTAATTTAAATGTAGAGAAGAGAATAGTAGATTGTCTGTTTCTGCCTGTTGAAATAATTTTCATCGTTACATTAAATTACTATTAACTAGCTTGTTTTAAAAGCCTAACATAACACAGATAAAAGAGGGGGACAGCGCGTACGCAGTCCCCACTACCAAAAATTACGCATCCGAGTTATCCACATTAGGGATAATCGCAGGGGTCAACCCAACCGCAGTGCAATGGAGGAGTCTCGCCCTGGGGGAACCGCCTTATTGATCACGGTATCCCCTATGCCAGGTAAGTATGATTACCCTAACGTTCATTGGGGTAGTCATACAGTTACGGAGAATCTTAACACCAACTTTTACTTTTCATAGTGGCGCCATCTAGCTGTACGTTTTTACAATACATCGTTACATTATCTAGTTTCAACTAGGTTACAATTAATTAATTACTGTTTTAAATAAAAACCATGTGATGTTTAAATAAAAATAAATTATACTTCAGGCAGTTCGAATCGGACAAAACTGCTGCTTTCGTTTCTTTGTAAGGGTCTAAATGTTTCATATTTTTTGTTTTTTCAATTATATTTTATATTGTTTGATTTTTCCTTATTGCTTGTTTTTGTATAAACGTTCTGTTGTGTGTAGTTTAAGATTTATAATTTTCTTTTCATTCTATGATTTTTTCAAACGTGTTCTCTTTTATCTTGTATCACAAGCAGTGAGAGAGAGAGCGTGTAAGAAATGTTTAACGCTCCTCTTCAGGTATAGTGACATCATTACTAGAATTAGATTATTTTAAAGTTTAGTTTTAAAATTTCATGACGGTAGTTAATTTTTTAAAAAGGGTTAGCGGTAGCCTCACTCACTCGGCGAAAAACAATGCACATTGTTTCACTGCCAGTTTTCAGTGTGGCCGTGGTATTACTCCGGTCGAGCCGGCCCATACGTGCCGAAGCATGACTCTCTCACGAATAATACCTGGAAATTCAAACAGTCATAACTTGTAAACAACTAAATCTTTTTGTAACTGCATGCTAGTCATGCCCTTTCAATGATTTAGTAAGTGTTCAATTTTTATCTACATCTGTATGAGTTAGATTTAGTTATGTTTTCACTTTGTAGCCCTACGACTGACAACTTTTTTTTAATTTACTTCCTATATTTTTTTAAGAGCAATTGAATCAAAAGATGAATTATGTAACGGTACGTAATTCATAGTTTTTGAAAACAATAAGATATTCTCACAGCTAAGTACAAAATACAATTTTAAGTTCTGATGTATTTTGAAAATATTATGTAGTAATATGTATATTATAGCAATTTTGTTTTAAACTAAAATATTATAGGGGATTATAAAATTACATCTTAAATATTAGTGCATGTGGTGTTAACCTGCAAATAACTGTTACACTTGTTAATGTAGTTGATTCTGTAAGTTGCTCAATGTATTGATGTGAGTAGTTGTGGGTTTTCCAAATAAATAAATCTTTACCTATAATCTCTATATATTTTTGGCACATTCCACTATGTAATAACCTAATAAAAAATGTCAACACATCATAAGACTATACTTCAGCCAAATAAGCTGTGGAATGTTTACCAACATTGCGTTGCTAAGCATTTTCTGACAGGCAGTTGTTAATAACCTGTTTGCAAATTACATACCCTTAAAATATTGTTATGGTCTTACCAGGAAAATGAAAAACCTCGTCATTTTGCGGAAAACAAATGGCACTAATAACTGTTTTTAAACTTTCGCGATTATTTATATTAGATTACACATCTGATATGTATAGTCGCGAAAGCTTTAAGAGCGAGTACGGATAGTTGCCAAAACTCGCACTATATAGGAATAGTACCTTGTAATTATTATCAATCGCGATAATAATTACAAGGTACTATTCCTATATAGTGCGAGTATAAACTATAAGTACCGAAGAAGAAATGTAAGTTATTAGTACAATTATATTATTTATTATTAGTACAATTATATTATTTATTATTACCTTTGTACAACCATAGAGTGTCAGCTACTGCACGATAGTCACAAACACACCCGTCGAGCGCTAGGCAAAGTGTTCTCAACTTTCGATAAGTGTGCTCAATCCGATATATTTTTGGTTGCAGCTAATGCTGGGTATTATTATTTAATTTTTTTAGGCTATTATGGCGTAGGTATTTTCGCTTTTGTATGGGAGTATGTATGTATCTGTTACGGAGTAACTGTTATCTTATCTGTGGCTATCTGTGGCGTGGTCTGTTTTTGAGTTTGTGAGATTTTTATGTGTTAAAATACCAAAAAACTATTTATAGTCCTAAGAAAAAAAAGGTTAGCAATGTATTAAATTATTAGTTTGAACTTTCTTTTTCTAAATAAAACTCTACAGATTTAGTGGCCAATATAACCTGTAGGTATTTCTTATTCACAACAATAAATGGCTATTGCCCTCAATATCTCCTAAACATTTGCCTTTTCGCCCTTCATTTTTTTTTTTGAGGAATCAGGGTTTCATTTGGTATGTTTAGATTACATAGCTTAATTTATTTACGTTTAAAAGATAAGAATAATACTAAAATACTAAAGCAGGAAGCTCGTCAATTACTTTAGCATCTAGAGTGTCGAGGCCTACTCGACCTATAAGGTAAGCTCTGGTAAGGTTCTGCGTCTAAGGATAGCTCTGATGAAGCCTCCTTTATGGTAACAACCTGGTACTGGTAGCTAGTAAGTACTTAAGCAAAAGTACACCTCAGCCCGTATGCAATATAAATTTAATGCCACAGACACACTTGTGACACATGTTAAACTTATAGCACTCCAACTTTTTGCGTCGGGGGTTAAAAATTGCATGGACAGTGAGGCATAACTTTACGCAATAATATAATGGTGAATCACTGGTTATTCAAACAAAAATAGTTTCGATTTTGGCATTGTTAATAACACATCATCACTAATATCAATCAACAGTGAAAAAATGAAAACCACATCCAGTTTCGTGTGATTTAACGCTGACATTTCGGCGTGCTTTTTCTGTGACGTTAAAGACGTCGTAGTGTTTAATTCTTTATTGATTTATGTAACATTTATGTGTAGTCATAAAACGTACCTATTATTATTAAAAAGGATAGAAAAACTTATTTTCAATATTGTATTGTGGAGTCTTGTGCATATTCCCATAAATATTCATTATAAATAACCAAATTGTTGTTGATCTGCGAAAGTTGTCGAGTTATAGGGTTGTAAGGCGTATAGGTGGTATTTTGTATTTGCTAATTCTTGTTTTAAGGTATTTTTTAACATATTACGTATTTAATGGTTAGGCTGAGTTCCAGTAAACACAATGACAGTAAAATCGTAAAGTATAACTAAGAAATAGAGGTAAAATTACAATATTTCTGCATTCTAATTATGACAACCCTAAAAATGATGACATATGGTTTGTTTACAAAGATTCCACATCTTATTTGGCTCAAGTATAGACAGTTACATCATTGACACTATAGGTAAAAAAGCAATTTTATTGGTACAGGACTATTCACAGTTTGACCTCTCAAGACCAACGTGCATCGTTAAAAGATTTTTTTTAAATTATATTATTAATTAAAATATTACGTATGACGTATTCTCACTTTAGTCACAACACCTAATGTGCCACAAAACCAAGGAATTGAAGTCGTCTCTTATGGAGAGGAGAGCAGAGACAGCAGTAGTGAGGAGACCCCGGGATAAATTAAACTCACTACATCTGCCAGACAGACCCCAAAGACAGGACATGAAAATTTAAGCATTTCTATTTCATAAGCTTTAGGTTAAATAAGTTTAAAGAGGGGGACAGCGCGTACGCAGTCCCCACTACCAAAAATTACGCATCCGAGTTATCCACATTAGGGATAATCGCAGGGGTCAACCCAACCGCAGTGCAATGGATGGACCTCGCCCTGGGGGAACCGCCTTATTGATCACGGTATCCCCTATGCCAGGTAAGTATGATTTTACAAACGTTCATTGGGATAGTGATTCAATTGCGGAGAATCTTAACACCGAATTTGAAATTTCATAGTGGCGCCATCTAGTAATATATTTAAAATTCATGGGTGGTAGTTTGAGTCACTTTAAGTATTCATTGAAAAGAAATGGTGTTCTAAAATATAAACTATGTGATTTTTAAGCACGAGTAGCCGCTTTGCATGGGTTTATCAGCTTGTCTTTCTCGTTGATTTCATTGTTGCTTGTTATTTGAATGAAGTGCTTGATATTGTTTAAATATTCTGTTTTACATACTTCTTAAGTATAGTTTTCCCTTTCCCGTTTTCATAATTTAAGGCAAAGAATAAGATGAATATCTACCTAGCTGTTAGAATTAACAGCTAGGTACAAAATATAATTTTAAGTAGTGATATACTTTGAAAATATTCTGTAGTAGAAAGCATTTTTTTTTTATTTTATACTAAAATATAATAGGTCATTTTACAAGGGAAATGGATTTCTCTACTATATAAAATTACATCTTAAATATCAGTGCATGTGGTGTTAACCTGTAAATCACTGTAACACTTGTTGCTATCTTTAAGACTCTATAAGTTGCAGTGCTCAATGTATTAATGTAAGTATTTGTGGGTTATCCAAATAAATAAATAAATCTTTTAATTAATAATCTCCATATATTTTTGGCTCGTTCCACTATGTAAATAATAAACGTCAACAATTACATAATTGACACAAAGGGTAAAAAGCTATTTTATTGGTACAGGACTATTCACATTGACCTCCTAAGTTCAACTTGCATTGTCCTGTACAAATACGATTTTGTTCAATAAGTTAATAACAATAATGTATGTATTTCTCACAACTGACACTCACAATATCACCACCTAACGTGCGATTAAACCAAGGAGTTGAAGTCGTGTAATATAAATGTAGAGAACAGTAGATTGTCTGTTTCTACCTGTTGAAATAATTTTCATTGGTACATTAAATTACTAATTAACTAGCTTGTTTTAAAAGCTTAACATAACGCAGATTAAAGAGGGGGACAGCGCGTACGCAGTCCCCACTACCAAAAATTACGCATCCGAGTTATCCACATTAGGGATAATCGCAGGGGTCAACCCAACCGCAGTGCAATGGAGGGGTCTCGCCCTGGGGGAACCGCCTTATTGATCACGGTAGCCCCTATGCCAGGTAAGTATGATTTTACAAACGTTCATTGGGTTAGTGATTCAATTGCGGAGAATCTTAACACCGAATTTGAAATTTCATAGTGGCGCCATCTAGTAATGGTTTTAAAAAGTGATAAGAATGGTGTTCTAAAATATAAAGTAGGGTTGTTATTGATATGAGAATTCAGATCTGGATATGGATACGGGATATATGAATAATATTATACCGATGTCAGATATAATTTTTTTTTGGGATATCTGATAGTTTCAGTTACGGATATTCGATAATTAAGTGATTTTAATAGGAAAATACAAACAGATAAGATTTTGATTCGAGTCTACTTCGAGGTTATCATTTGACACTACAGAAAAAAATGTGCATGTAGTGGTAACCTCTTAATAACTGTTACACCTGTCAATGTCGTTATGGTTCTAAAAGTTCTAGTTAACCAAAAAAAATTAATACATCTGTATTTATGATCTCTTAATACTGTTTTGGCACATTCCACGAGGAGTATCCTCCTAATATTATAAACGTTAATGTTTGTGAGGATGTATGGATGTTTGTTACTTTTTCACGCAAAAACTACGGAACCGAGTGCGATGAAGTTTGGTATGTAGATTGATAGCTGGAGACCTGGATTAACATATAGGCTACTTTTTATACCAATATTCCCACGGCACCGGGACTTACGAAGGTGAAACCGCACGGCGCAGCTAGTATAATAATAACGTCAAGGTTTACATAATTGACACTATAGATAAAAAGCAGTTGGTACTGGACGATTCACATAGACCTGCCAAGTTCAACTTGCATCGTCCTATACAAATAAATAGGTTTTATTATGTTGAAAGCGATAAGATCTGTATTCTCACAACACTTCTAAAGTGTGAGAAAACCAAGGAGTTAAAGTCTTCTCTGACTAAAACTATGGACAGTATTAGTCTGGGGGGTTTAATTATTGTCTGCTTAGGCAGACTGCAGACTCAAAAAAATTAAGGACTTGAATAATTGTTTTAAATATTTCTACTCAATTCAATTTGCATTAATAAATCGAAAATTAATAAGATAATTCACACTAAGATTACTCACACACTTCACACACAATAAGATTCACATTGACCTCCTAAGTTCAACTTGCATTGTCCTGTACAAATACGATTTTGTTCAATAAGTTAATAACAATAATGTATGTATTTCTCATAACTCACACTCACAATATCACCACCTAACGTGCGATTAAACCAAGGAGTTGAAGTCGTCTAATTTAAATGTAGAGAAGAGAATAGTAGATTGTCTTTTTCTGCCTGTTGAAACAATTTTCATCGTTACATTAAATTACTATTGAACTAGCTTGTTTTAAAAGCCTAACATAACACAGATTAAAGAGGGGGACAGCGCGTACGCAGTCCCCACTACCAAAAATTACGCATCCGAGTTATCCACATTAGGGATAATCGCAGGGGTCAACCCAACCGCAGTGCAATGGAGGGGTCTCGCCCTGGGGGAACCGCCTTATTGATCACGGTATCCCCTATGCCAGGTAAGTATGATTACTCTAACGTTCATTGGAGTAGTCATACAGTTACGGAGAATCTTAACACCAACTTTTACTTTTCATAGTGGCGCCATCTAGCCGTACGCGGTAACAATACTTCGTCATATTTGAGTTTGACATTACCTCCGTATCAACTAGGTATATTTTAAACCACAATGTCATGTGTCATGACAAAATTAGATAAAAATGAATTGAGGGAGTTCGAACCAACTCATCTAAATTAATCGTTACTTCATATTTTATTTATTTTATTCATTCGATGATAAAAGTGATATATTTTCACTTTTTATTTTTACTTTCAGTGCCGCCCCGGCGTCAGGCCTAGTGTGTTCTTCTAAGTTTTCTCCAGGTGACGAGAAAAATAATGCGCTGACTTATATTGCACTTTGAACAGATGCTACAATATTAAAACAAAAAAGTTGATAACATTGTAAAATAAATTTCTATGCACTGGCTGATAACTAAAATTACGTTTACATGGCGATGCATTTGTTTTGATAAAAGAATAAAAAAAATCGTGAACCATTTGATTGCAAGAATTATTTAATGATGGACATTATTTGTTCGTAAATAATATTTTTTTTATATTAGTGTAAATCTTGTAGAACAGCTATATTAAAAAAAAAGTTTTGCACAGGAACCGTTTGATTGAAACAAAAAAAAAATCCGCAAAAGATCGACAATAAGAAGCTACCGCGCGTGTTTTATGATCTCTTTATGGGAAAAATGTTGACAATTTCTGCCATAATTACGAAACTTGTTACCTTCTATCTTATTTTGTGACAATTTGGTAAATTTAAATGCATTATACTATGGTAAATCACTTTTTATGTACCCTACACAAATTACACGTTTTAGACACATCGGTAAAACACATAAAATTAGAATATTAACAATTTGCCTTTGTACAATGCCGGATGACAAGCATAGCCCGTTTAACGCAATTTGTTGGCGGCATCGTACAGGATATAGTATAAATCGGGGTGTTAGTGACAGTGTTAACCTGTAAGGGCAAAGTGTCTTGGAAATAAATAAAAACAATAAATAGTACCCTGTTGCAAATAGGCAAGATTGTTATCTACCAATGTCGATCTTTAACCGCCCATTTCCAAGTAGTTGTGATAATTAATTTATATAACTCGTGTACTTTTTTAGGTTTATTAAATTAGACAGGTAACTTATATTTATTAAATACTAAATTAATATTTTTAAACACATTTTGTAATTAGTGTCCCCTGTGTTCAGGGCCTTTAATGCCCAGAGGCTCCCACTGGCCAGGGGCCCGTGGCATTTTGTCCGTTCTGCCACCCTATTGTTACCCTTTGGATGTGGTATCATCATAAGAATGTTGTTTGGAGAATTTAGTATTACTTACTATACTATATTGTTTACACATTATGTTTTTTTTTGCTAACACTGTGTTTTGAGGAAATGATATTCTACCACAAAGGGATTAAAGCGTGTAATTTTTAAACTATTATTTATTTTTGATAATGTAAAATATGAAGTAGACCTTTTTTAATTTTTTAAAACGTCTACACTATTTAATTAGTAAGGTACAGACTTAATAATAAAATAATTATTTCTTATAATAAATGTAACCCTATACAATTTTAAACCTGGAGTCCATAACGCTGTACACAACACTTACTAGTTAATTAACATCTTTAATATAATGTCCTTAAGTGAAGCTATTCAGAATTTTATTTAATTAGGAGTTATTGCATGGAAAACAATCAAGCATATAATTTTATATTGCTTAACTTTAACCCATTTGAACAGGACAATATTAATAAGCTTTATTATGGGGGGGACGGCGCGTACGCAGTCCCCACTACCAAAAATTACGCATCCGAGTTATCCACATTAGGGATAATCGCAGGGGTCAACCCAACCGCAGTGCAATGGAGGGGTCTCGCCCTGGGGGAACCGCCTTAATGATCACGGTATCCCCTATGCCAGGTAAGTATGATTTCACATACGTTCATTGGGTTAGTCATTCAGTTGCGGATAACCTTAACACCGACTCTTATAATTTCTCGTTGCGACATCTAGTAGTAGGGAGCTTTAAACTTCATAACGCCATCTAGCTATTTGATCTGTCATGTCATTAGTCTGTCATCGGCCTCCAGTTTTTAAAACTTAATTTATATACTGAGTTTTAGTTTTATTTTTGTTTGTTTGTATGTTTGTAAAGTCCCCGCGACACAGGAGTAATTTCTAATGCGGGAGTTGTCTTTTATCAAAAGAAAAAAAAAGAAAAGAAAATTTCAAATTCTTATCGTTTATTTTTATGTTTATCTTAAAATTTCGGGATATTTTCTAAACACAATGTTTTTTTTTTGTTTTCTACTTTTACATATTTTTACGTTTTTTTCTGGTTTATTTTACTATTTTTAAATTTTCCCGAATAATTTCCTTTTTTATAATTTGAATTTATCCTTGATTATATTATTTTTATATAAGATGAGGAAAATGCACTTCCTATGAAGCTTGTTTAGAATTAGGTTACTGAATTTAATGTAGGTAAGTATTTTTTGTCATAAAATATTCTATACTTGTATATTCTGTGTATTTATATAAAACATTTATACTTATTACCTAAGTTATTAATGTGGCGTATAGAGTTTTACTTACGACAAAAATCTTTGAAACTAATTTACTTTTTTATTTAATTTTCATGCACAAGGCACTTAATTTGTACACATTTCTGTCACTCGATCTTTAGGTCATGTAGAGCTTAAATATTTTTAAAGGAATAGGGAATATGCATGTTGTTTAAATTTACTTGATTAATTTTCCCTTGAATCTTTATTGTCCAGATATTATGCCTGAACAATTATTTTCTTATTTAGTTCGTGTTTAATTGCAAAAAAATATTAATTAAGATATGCAAAATAAGGGCGCGAAATTTAACTTTGCAAAACGCTTCACCATTGGTCGAAACAAAACATGACGTGACATTCCACGTTCTGTCATTTATCGGCGCTTATATTCGTAGTGATACGGAGAAAGATAGGTGTTCCTGTGGTTTTTGCTCTTAGCTAGTGCAATTTAAGCATTCTAGTGATATTAGAAATTATGTAGGACAATGACTGAATGTAGTTTTGTCAAAGCACAATCGGACAATCTACCGAAAATACATTCATGATGACTATATATTTTGCATTAAATCCAGATTTTAATTCCGCTGAGGTTAAAGGAGTGAAAACCGCAAGGTAATTATTATAATACTTGTTATATTATAATCTAAAGGATAGGTAAGATATGTATAGTTAGTTATATTCATGAAATTTTATTGGACTTTTGTTACCTAGTTTTAAGTAGACAAGCAATTTGCCTTCTGCTTGATATTTAAAACAAACATAAATTACTGCTGACTAATTCACACTATACTAGCAATTAAATTGTAATATACTTAAATTAAAGTGATCTTCACAACAATATAAACACGATATTGAAGATACTTCATCTCTTCTCATTAATGTACACCATTGTTTTCGTATTTTACATTATTATTTTGTACAGGAAAAAATATTGTATTGGGTGTACTTCTTATAGTGTTTTTACACTTAGGGACAAGGCAATTCCTATAAAATGGTTTTTTAACTTTATCCATTGTCTATTAATTACAATAAATAGTAACTACAACTGGAAATCGGTATAAAATTACTGTAACACTTCAAGTAAGTCTAAGAAACAAACACTAAGCGTGTAACGTGACGTCATCCAAGGCCCGCGAAATATGGTGGCGTTCAAACAGATCAAATTTTATCGATGTTTTCAATGTTATTTTAAAAATTAATTTGAACATTGCCAAGGTTATTTATATTTTTTATTAGGGTAGAATGATGGAACAAGTCAATAAAAAATAAAAAATACATGCATATTCCCTATTATTAATTAGAAAATGTTGCAGTATTTATAAAAAATACAAATAGTCGATATTCTACTTTAAATAAGTAACGGTTACTGGGTGTTCTGATTTCGTGACGGAGTGAGAAAGAGATAACTGCGCACCACACCGGAAGTGATAAGACAGAATAATATTAACTGGAAATAGGAATGTAGACAGATGGGAGGATTGGAATAGTCGAGGATGGTGAGATAAAAGAAGCGAAAAAGCGCCTATTTTTTTATATAAAAAAAATTAAGAAGTTTGTTTTTCACTATCGACGACTCCTAATTATAATATTTGGTATCGTAGAACAGCAAAAAAACAAGCGTGCGTGCGTGAGTGCGTACCTTGTGCACGATCTCGAGGCAGTGCAGCGCGTGCAGGCTGACGGGCGCGGCAGGCGCCAGCGAGTCCAGCGCCGACGCGGCCGCCGACGGCTCCGTGCCGCACACGTGCGCCAGGCACGCGCCCAGCCGGCTCACGTCCGCCGCCGTCAACCTGACACAGTGGCAGACATTCATCGAGGCCAATCCTAACTTTTTATATTACTAGCTGACCCGCGCTACATAGCCTGCGTCTGTAAATTTTCCCCGTTTTTGCACATTACTGAGCTATCCAACACTAAAATATTTTTTCAATTCGAACCAGTAGTTCCTGAGATTAGCGCGTTCAACCAAACAAACTCTTCAGCTTTATAATATCAGTATAGATGAATGCGAGTTTGAGTTCTTTTATTTGTTTGTTACGCTTACACGCCTCAACTGCTCAACTGACATCATGATATTTTGCAAAACCGTTGTCAGGGATACAAAAAAGGACATTGGTAAGTGTCATCCAGAAAAAAAGTATTATTCCCGAGGAAAATATAGTACACATGTACCATAATTCTAAGGGAATTTCTACACCTAGAAGAAGCACACATCTTGCACTGGGCATATTTGGGCACTTACTGGGCAAATTTTGGTCGAGGACTCTCACTATAAGTAACTACTATACTGAATTACTTTGTTTTCTTCTTATTCCTTTTTAAAATAAAACGCATTGTTTTGCCCAAAATTATCTTATAAGATGTGACGACGGAATCAAACCAGAGCATCACAAAAAATAATTAATGTCATAATTTTGACATCGACAATAATTTAAGTAATGATTATTTTGCCTAATAAAAATAATCTTTAAAAAATACGGTAGGATACTAATTTGTAGAAATAAATTGTTATCCACATTAGGGATAATCGCAGGGGGTACTCACGTGGTTCGTATATGTTGGAAGATGAGAGGGAAGATTTGTACCAGGGTGGTGAGGAAGTTCAATGATGGAGCGTACACGTCACCTGGTTTACCGTCTTCGGATGCTGTAATACATAGAAATAGTATATTATTGTAAAAGCTGGAAAAGTAGAATCATACACTTTACGCCTTTTAACTCCACCTGGAAAAGTAGACTAATATATAGACCAATTTAATGAATATATATGAATTCGGATAATTGTCATTTTATTTCCAGGCTTAAATTGTGTTTTTCTTAAAAAAATCAAGGAAATAAATAAAATTTTATAGATAACTGTATATTTTATATAGTTCCGGATAAAGTGTTACATGAATTTTTGTCTTTTTCCTGTCTGTTTCTCCGTCATAGTGTAAAAAAAAATTCTTAGTACTTTTTTTCAGCGTTTTAAGTTAAAAAAAAAAGTAGTCATGGGACTGCCGACAGAAGTGAAAATATAAACGAAATGACGAACTTAAAACGTCACATTCGCAGGTTGGTGACATTAATTAATAAGGAGCTGACAGTACTCAATGTTTAGATTAGCGTTCTCTAGTGGATCTATGTATGTATTATTAGCGTGACAGTCACAAGTTCAAGTATACAAACGTGCCTAAAGAAGTTTTCATTTCAATAAAACCAAATGACATAAAGGATATTTTTATAGTACATTGCTTTGTGTTCAGAGCGTATATTTTTGTTGGGTTCAAATTAGAGTTATGCTTTGTCATAGTGTCATATTTGTCGATTTTTTAATGACGGTTTGACTGTCGCACGTTCATGACGGTTAGACGTTCAGTTCGTACCGGGCGCGCGGCGGGGCTCGGCGCTGGCGATGTCGGCCCAGGCGGCCCAGGCGGCGGCCCAGGCGCGGCGCAGCAGCGGCGCCGGCGCGTCCACGGCGCGGCCCGCCGCCGACACCACCTCCTGGAACGACTTCAGCGCGCCCACCGACACCTGAGGACGTCGCGCACTCTTACTGCACTATTTATAAATTAGCGGTGACTCCGTTACGGTCGCAGCCTCGCCGATAGAGTAATGTTACATGGCCTATAACTTTCCTCAGTTAATACTCTAATACGCTAACCAATAGTTCCAGAGCTTAGCGCGTTTAAATCAACAAACAATCGAACAAAAATCCCGTTAGCTTTATTATATCAATATAACCTTCCTCAATAAATGAGCCATCCAACACCAAAATAATATTTCAATTCGAGCTTGAGATTAGTGCGTTCAATCAAACAAACAAACTCTTCAGCTATATAATATTAGTATACATTATTTTTTGTTTTACTCAGCCAATTTGTACTTAATTCCGTAAGTTAGAGAGTCGATTTTTAACTAAGTATATTCAATAAGTGATCCTTATGTAAATAAATACAATTATCTGTAACTAAAATATACAAAATAAATCACCTCATGACTCCGTCTTAGCGCAAAATCAGTAATATAATCCAGCAACGCTGTCCACGATCTGTTGAAGTCTCCTACTGTTGTGAGAAGTTGGAACCGCGAGTGGAATACACGGGACACTCCTGACAGGGTCAGCACCTAAAGAAAAGAAAACAATAATTAATTTATAATCAAAAGGTTTAGGTATTTTACTAAATGTAAGGAAGAAAAACTTTGGGTCTAGGAGTGAAGTCGGACACCGACGCGGTATAGTCATCATCTTAACTTAATTTGCTAGGATCTAGATGGTGTAAACTGTGATGTTGATATTTCATAAATGAATAAAGATAAAGAATTATTACCTGTGTCTCTGCCCACTGCTTCTGCGCAGTGTTCCTTGTGTGATGTATCAGTATATGCTCGCCCGTGTCCACCTTCTCCGAACTGGCTATGTTTGACTGCTTTTGTACCTGGAAAATTAATAAGTCAAATAAGGATGACTTATAGTTTCTGAATAACGTCCAGGCACAATCGTTTTTCACCTTGTCCCAGTCTCTCTATGACATATAAATAAAAAATTGCGTGATAGCCCCCCCACCCTCATGACCTTCGGTTCGTTTAGAAATTTCAGGCCACCAGGTATTGATAGCATGAATCTTCCTTGGCAATAATTATATTAATTTGCACACTTTCGATTTGTTCTAGGTTCTTGATGTGTTAAATTTGAAATAAGAACAATCTATTTATGTGCTTCTACATCATCTAACATGCCAAGAAAGAAAAAAAGAAAAAGCTTGTATATATATTTATAAATAGGTTACATTAGCACATTACAAAGTTAAGTAATGCCAGCCAGGTCAGTCTAGGATGGGTGACCATTCTCAACACATTGAGATCAGTCTGTGCCTCGAAGAGCAGGTTAAACCGTCGGTCCCGGGTGCCATAAAAAGATCTGTGGCATTCGTTACGGGTAGTTGGAGCCCTAAAAAGTCCGACAACCTTTTTTTTTTTTTTTTTGTGCGTGTGGAAACCCCCTCGGGCCGTCACCCCACCGGGGTTTACGATGGGGCGGTGTGTCGGAATCGAACCGACTAAAACCACACGGTGTGCCGTACTGCGCCTTAAATAGGAGGGATCCGGGAACAGCTTTTATTAAGACATCCGGAACCCTCCTAGCGCCTGCCCGCAAAAGCGCGGGCACCACCTTCGGGTAAAAACCTCTCATTTAGGCGACGTCCAGGCACACTCGGACGCCGCCTCCTCGCGGGGGGCCACTATAGCGGGTGAAGGGGAAAACCCGTCCCGTCCACCCGCGGCCACACTCAGGGCGGCATGAGGCGCTGGTAAGCGCGCCTCCGCCGCCCGGTTCGCCGGCGGCGAATTAGGTCCGAGTGGAGGTCGTCCTCCCGGACCCTTTCCGCCGCCTCCTTCTGCGAGATGACTTCCTCACAGAAGGTTGCGACCGCGGTAAAATTCCTGTCGCTACCGGCCATGGAGCGAATGACAGCCGGTAGCGACAGATCCACTCCGATGACTGCAGTGAGGGCCCGACGCTGCGTCGCCCAACTGGGGCAAACCGCCAGCGTGTGCTGAGCCGAGTCCTCACTGCAGTCGCAGTGGTGACAGGCGGGACTCAATTCCCTCCTAGAGACCGAGTGCAGGTACTTCCCGAAGCAGCCGTGCCCGGAAAGAACCTGCGTCAGACGGAAGGAAAGGGTCCCGTGCTGCCGCCCTGCCCACTCGAAAAAGTCCGACAACCTGGTCTAACTACAGAACTTGGATATCGCCTAGTACTTGGGTTGTGGGGGTCTGATGGCAGTCGCTTCACGTAAAATATCAAGGTTCGGTCGTATCGTAGTTAGACTGAAAGCCGACCCCACAACGCCGACTCAAAAAATTAAGACTTAAATTCAAATTTTTCAAATTAAATATCTTTAATTCATAAAATTGATAATCAATGATTTAAAGTCGATTTAATAAGTAATTATTATAATAAAAAATTATAGATCAATACTCACAGAGTCACCGCAACAATAGTTGGCTTTGTCAAATGTAAGATTATTACAGAAAAAAATTGATAAGATAATATCACATCTGCCTGTTTCGATCTATAACCGCTGTTTGACAAGAAAATATAATCTGAATAATTAACCGTAATTTCTGTGTATCATATATATAATTTAGCAAATGTGAGTGATCGAAATCACAACATTTGGCAGTGGCAGTTAGTGAGTTAGAATAAAAATTTCTGCAGTGGCATTCATATTTACTAAAGATTTGTATATGGTTATAGTCAAGTGGACGTGGTGAAGTGACAATCTATTTATGTGCTTCAACATCATCTAACATGCCAGGAAAGAAAAAAATAAAAAACTTCTATATATATTTATACATAAAAGAGGGGCTCGTGGCTAAGTGGTAACCGAGTAGGTTAACACATACAAAGTTAAGTAATGCTAGCCAGGTCAGTCTAGGATGGGTGACCATTCTTAACACATTGAGAGCCCTCCGTGCCCCTGCGCGCAGAAGCACGTTAAACCGTCGGTCCCGGGTGCCATACAAACATCAGTGGCATTCGTTACGGGTAGTTGGGAGCCCTAAAAGGTCCGACAACCTGGCGTAACCATAGAACTTCGATATCGCCTAGTACTTGGGTTGTGGAGGTCTGATGGCAGTCGCTTCACGTAAAATATCAAAGTTCGGCCGTATCGTAGTTAGATTGAAAACCGACCCCAAATTAGTTGGGAAAAGACGCGGAGGAGGAGGAGGACGTAGTGGAGTGAAGACACCGACACCGATGCAGCAGGTCGTTTAACTCCTTGACAGAAGGTCTCCGAAATCCACATGTGAGTATAAAAGTATATCTTTAATGAGTTACTGATTGACTTCTTAAAGCATAGGTCTTTATAAACAAGGGAAAAAATGCACCAACATTTTTTTTACACAAATCCAATTGTAATAATCCCAGCTTGAAATCACAACGGAGGATAAGACATAAGCAACCTTAAGCATACCACAGAATAATATTTCAAATACCTGATCCAGCATAGGGAAGAGTACGGCCAGCAAGGCGCGCCACGCGGGTTTGCTCAGCAAGGTGCCGTGCGCGCCGATGCAGCTGAACAGCGTCTGGCTGGCGGCGCGGCGCACGGGCGCGCGCGGCTCGGTGCACAACTCACCTGCAATTGCCACCAATACACGATTTGTTTAATGTTCTATTACCTATCTATATATAAATAGGCAAATACGAAACCGTTCAGTACCTTTTTCTACTCTGTTTGTCATGGTTATCGTTTTCAAATTTATTGCTTTAAAAAATTCATGTTTTAGGTGAGATAAAACTCTTCAGTACTTTTGTCTGGTTTAACAGCCGGTTCAATTTTTTTATTGCTTTTGAGAAGCTTCAGTGTTTTCAATGACAAAATTTGGAATTTTTTTTATATAGATAAGTATTTAAAACAAAATTTTTCAGTACCTTTTATTGATCTGTCAACCCGTCCTTTTTTTATTTGCATAGTAACTATTGACGAGCTTGTTACCAATGAAAAATTGTGGAAACATTTGTTTTCCTACCTTCGACAGGGCTTTAAAGTTATAATATACAATGCACGAATGTATAAAAGTCGATACAAAATGCTAGAAAAACTCAATTTCATATTTATTTATTTAATAAAACTTCATGCACATATTGTACAAAGGTGAAGTTAATGCCTGAGGCATTCTCTGCCAGTCAACGTTGGGGTGATGCAGAAATAAAGATATGGTAAAGAGAGAGAAGAAAGAGACAAAATTCTAGAGGTGCTAATATCTGTTTCGCTCACCTTTTCGACAATGACTATGGTCGAATTTCGACCAGCGGGCGAACACATGCCTATTAAAAAGCCCGCCATGTTTTAAATTTAAATTTAGAACCAAAAATCGAACAAACTAATGATGTATAACGACAGTCTGTAACATGCCAGTAACATTCAAATTAATATGTAAAAAAAAGAAAAGAATAAAACATTTTACATAATTTAATAACTTTTACACATAGATATAGTCAAAAGCGAATGGTGAAGAGAGTATACTCACTTAGTCTGATGTACAGACACATCCATAACTTATCTAAAGGGGGTAGCTCGGCGTGGTTGGGCACCTCGGGACACACCGCGGTGTCGTTCGCTAGCGCAGCTACTAGCTTATCCCGATTGTGATACAGGTAATCTGATATGTTCCACTGGAAAGAAAAGTAACAATCTCTACATAGTATAAAACAATGTCGCTTCCACCGTTTGTACTCTTAGATTTTTAAACGCAACGAATTTTAATTCGGTTTTCACCAATGGATAGAGTGCTTCAAGAAGAACGTTTATATGTATAGTTTAATATTGTTTTGTGTTAATTTGTATAATCATATGACGATAATTGTTCACCACATTAGTATCTACATTACACCCGTGCGAAGCTGGGGCGGGTCGCTAGTGTTAAATAAACAAATGTAACAATAATTAAAAGCATTGTTTTCTTTTCCAGCTCCTTACTAGTCAAGTTATCAAACTCCAATGTTTTTTTCTTAAAAACATTACATAAATTAGTGTGATAGTTTAAAAAAAGTAATTGTTTATTTTTAATATCTATATCATATCGATAAAAAGGGGATAAACACTCTTAACACAGTATACGTGTATGTTTGTCGGATGTAAGTGTATACGTAATGGCGCATATAAGCGTGTACGAGCGAGTTTCTTTAAATAACACCATATTTATTTAACATAACAATAACAACAGCTAAATATAATGTAAGGGAGTGTACACTTAGTCTCAAACTAACTAGTATTACTGTAGTAGGTAAAATATCAGAAACAATAGAATTAACTCGCAGAATGTTGCTACGTGTTTAGTAAAAAATAAAAAAATAGTGTCAAACCATAAGTCCAACAGCAGTGAGACTAATATTTAGTTCCTTAGTCTGCGTGGCAAAGGCAGCTGCTGCAGCCAGGACTTGCCGCAAACATCTCGGACCAGCACACCCTAACAGGTCTCCCGCTACAACTTGAGCGCATTGGAAGGCAGACCTGATGAGCTGCTCACTATGAAAAGACAAAAAGGCATGGGGGGTTATACACTCTTGGGTTTATTGGAGTTACGTATTTGGAAGTCATCAGTTAGATATAGTTAGTTCCATTCAAATTTCAATCGATCCTTGTTTGAAATAGAAGCAAGAAGTAACAGAATACAATTGTGATGAGATCCGCAGTATTTAATCTATCGTGATTGGCTGACTACTCGCTGTGTAATACAGGCATCGAGCTCACAAGCACGAGCAATAAGTTACATTTTGCTTGTAAATAGGGGCATCAGAGATGTTCGAAGCGGGCAGGTTATGCGCGAGTGACACTATTCGTCAGGCGAGATGAGCTTATTATCCTCTTAATGTACGACGGGTATGTAAAAATGTTAATCTAAGATAGGTCAATTGTTTTAAATAAGTTAGGTTGTAAGTTCAGGCACAATCTATATAACGCCGTACCACTATAATCTTTGTACGAAATGATGAAAGCTAATTTTAGGCTAACAAGTCCACAAACATTCGGTTTATACTTAGATGGTAGGAAGTCATTGTAATCAATGGATGTCAAAACTTTTAAAATTTAAAACGGTATGACTAACCTAATGGATAATTTGCCTTTTCCCTTTAAATATAAGTGCGTAGTGAGTACCTGTGATGAGGTGATATGGCGGAGATGATCTCCATCATGAGAGGCCAGGCGGCGCCGAGCTGGTCCCCGCGCGAGTGCAGCAGGCGCGCCGCGCACTCCAGCTGGCGCGCGCGCACGTCGCACTGCCGCACGCCGCACAGCTCCGACAGCGGCTCCAGCAGCAGGCGCTCCCGGGCCTGCAACAACGATATCACTAATAGTGCGCTTCGTATAGTTATAACTTGAGACACCTCATGGGACGATGGTAACCAGACTGCTGATAAACATACTTATCAATTACTAAATACACACGTATTGTAGATAAATTACACCCAGACATAGAAAAAATCATGCTCATCACAGAATTAATGTATTTATTTGTAACAGAAATAATTGTGTGATGAGCACACGATAATTTGTTCTGTGCCTGGGTGTAATTTATCTATAATATGTATGTATTTAGAAATATATAAGTATGTTTATTAGCAGTCTGGTTACCATAGTACAGGCTCTGCCTAGTTTGGGATCAGACGGCCGTGTGTGAGATGTGTGGAGTTATTATTATAATTATTTGCCATGGGTGAGAATCAAACCCACGAGATCTGGCTCAGCAGCAGCAGCAGCAGACCAACAGGCGTTAATGTTGGCGAAGTACATAAATTGTTATGAAAAATAGAGCCAAATTTATCAAAAATTTGTCTACTTCCTTCTTCAGTAGCATTAAGATAAAAAAGCTGAAGAAGTATTTTCGTTAGATGCACTAATCTCTGCAAGGATTAGGCAGTTTTGAAAAAATATTTTCTTGTGTGATAACCCACGAGTCATCATCTCACATCTAACGGTTTTCCGTCATAAGTAAGTTTATTGCAAGGGACCCGGGGAAAGGCTAAGAAGGAATCCGGGAACCCCTGCAGACCTTGGCCTTACATTCTCGGTTCCTGGGTGCTCATGTGTTAGGATACAACCTGTCTATGTGTAATCCGAACTAAGTACACGATTGAATAACAAACATCTTCACTGCAATAGAAATAGTCCACTTAGTTTTACCTGAATTGTATAAGTAACTTTTACATTTCTCTAGAAAACTTTATCAGACTGAATAGATACACAGAACACCTATTCTTAAGTATAATAAATGAATAATTGAATGAATTAATGAAACACAATCCACTTACCTCCGTGACCAAAACTGGGTTATTGTGATGATATTGGAAGGCTGCTTGGACAAGATAAGTGATGGCTTCTACTCCCCACTCTCGCATTCTTATGTGAGGATGTTGACACACCTGTGATACAATTTTAATACTTTAAACTACACACAAATTTAAAAATCCTTGCTTGGGTTAGAAGGAACAAGTAATAGAACACAATTATGATGCTTCAAAATATAATGGCAGCAACCCTAAGCAAAAAAAATGTAAGAGTTCACAAATGGCGAATTGAGAACTTCTTCCTTTTTGAAGTCGGTTGAAAATATAGAGCTTACCTCCAACAGATGATTGGTGATAGGCCTCCACATAACCTCAATCCTGTGCATATTAGCTAGGCCGGTTTCTAGTAATTTTGCCACTGCGAATAATGATGGTTCCTACAATGACAAAAAAACAATAAGTATTGAAACCAATTATTAATATCCTTCCATATTTTATTATACACTCTCTGTTTGTCGGTACGCTCATTCCTCAAGAACAGACTGTTTTTTTCCATGAATTGGATCACTAGGGTACTTGATTGTAAACGATTATAATAGTCTAAATAGCATAATGGACGTCTTTAACGATAGCAGAACATGCAGTGCTCGTGGGTTCTGAACTCTGTACAGATGTTTGTCTTACAAATCTTTATAAAATTTCATGATATACCATCATAACAATGTAACAATATTCATCTATAGCTGCCCCCCTCCCCCTGGCTTTTAGGCACGCATTAACCTAAGTTTATTACAGTCAAATTGCCCCCTTGCCCCAACTGGGCCGCTATAAAAAAATTTTACTCCCCCCGGACCAAAGCTGGCTACGCCCCTTCTCTCCTTAGTTAAGGTGTAGTAGTAGGTTTCACATATTGTGTAACGACGTATGAAACCTCACTCGCAGGTACAGTCGAAAAAAGACAGTAGCAGTTCTCAAGTCTTACTCTATTGGAATACGCCAACTCCATAGCCTCGTTGGACAACTTGCACAGCGCGTCAATTAAATGATGAAGAGCCACATCATCAAGGTTCTTGGACGACTCGAAAACCCGGGACAACATGGCCGATAACGCTGCAATATGGCAAAAAAAAAATTGAAACATTAAAAAATATTGCGTTGCAGCGTTGGAGATCAGCGCTATTATGTTCTAAGCAACAATCTTTCGTAAGCACCATAGAAGAGAAAATTAATCTTGCACGGATGTGGGAATCGTCGGCGTACAGCACATTAAATTCAAAACCCTAATAAATCTGTATGTATGTAGTACATACATACAGTTTCCCAGAACATAAGACAGACTCGTACATACTATGTACGAGTCTGTCTTATGTTCTGAGACCTTTGCTGGTATGAATAAAATACCTGTATTTTTTTTGTACACAGTGTAAGCTCATAGCAGATAGCTAAGGGAAATAGCTGACAGCATCTAGGAATATAAGAGGCTACAAAAAAGTTAGCTATCGCTCTAAGATAACTGAGTTAATTTTAAGAATTATGTTAAAATAAAGCGACAGAGTTTTGAAATGCATTGGATGGATTTAAGATTTAAGGGTTCGGAACTTCAGACCCCAAATATATTTGAAATTGAAGAAATTGAAATTGGTCCATTTGAAAAGAAAAAAGAAGAACTAAACGCGTACCATCTTCGTCTTCATCGTCACTTACCATCAGGTGAGTTTGAAGACAAACGCTATAACACAATAAAAAAAATGGTGCAATAAAAAATGGCTAATACATCCTGTTTCAATGCTGTTTATAATAAAACGTTATAAGAATATATTTCTAATATGTAGAAAAGCGAGAAGTTGTGCTCAGCGTGTAAGTATAATAATCACCTAGGACGACAAAAAATAATAAATTTAACACAAAACTTCACATTGGCAATTTAGATACATATTATAGGACAGTAGTTAAATCCATTTCATCAATAATTAGCAGTTCCAGCCGTTTTTATGGTCACTGCTCCGCTGCTAAAGGTCGTAGCGTGATGTTACATAGCCTATAACCAGCCTCAATGAATACTCTGTTCAACACAAAGAGATTTTTTGAATTCGAATGATAGTTCATGAGATTAACGCGTTTAAACAAACAGTCAGACAAATTAGTATAGATCTTAACAAGAGAAAGATAATTGCTACACCATCTTTTTTAAAATTTCGCGTTTTGAATGTACATTAGATATTTTGTCGAGAGTTAATCATGATAATGTTAGGTAAATAAAAAAATTACCTATTGCGTAAGACACGATTTTTTGCGCTTGATGGTGTAGTGGCTAGTGGTCCTGACTGCTGAGCTTGCGGTCGTGGGTGCCATTCCCACCCAGGACAAATAATTGGTTACCGTTGGTGTATTTAATGATTAATTCACAGTAGATCGATTAATTTACTTAATCGAACTGTATAATAATCAAGGCAATGGCATGGGATCAGAACAGAAGAGGGTAGGAAAAAAATTGTCTGCCCCCTCTACTCCCGTCCATTTGGGGTTCATTCGGATCTTGCGGAGGGTTCAGTATCACTCTAAGACCCAGATTACCACTCGCCATCCGGTTGCCTCTCCGATCCGAATTTGACGTGTCATTGCTTTGACTATAAGCAGGGTGTCACGAGCATTCCTGGGTGGGGAATCAAACTCACAACACATGGCATGGTTACAATTTGCGGGATGACCACTTAAATGAATAAACAAGCCGAGTAGTCAGTCAGTGATGTAGAAAATGTCGTAGAAAATGTTTTACGATTTAAATACTGTCCTTTAAAAAAAAAACAGTGTACGACACAAGAAACACACAAAACGGCCAGCAAGCTCCATCCCAGTGCTCCAGTGAACAAGCTTTGTTACCCTTATTATTAGCTATATACATTTGGAACGTTTATATACAGCGTGTATAACCTCTTTCTGTTTATACTTAACACAATAAAGTCAGTTCATTATAAAAATGCGAGATTAAGGATTTATAGTCATTAGTTTCATTTGGCGCTACGCAATGTATATGCAACATGTGTAGGTATTCTCTTTGTGCGGTACGGTGAATGACCTTAAACGTTCCGCGCCGTCAAGACCAGCTGATTGCATAAGATGTTTAAATGTTATTTGATTGATTACATTGCAGTTTTTGGCCTTATGCGGTATTGGTTACATTTTTTTTTTGGTAAATTGTTCTATTTACTCTAGGCTTGCAACGAATATTCGGCAAAATACCGAATATCTAGGTACTATTCAGCCGAATAGCGGAATACAACGGTTTGTTTGTTTGTGGCTCCTGTGAGTGAGAATGTGTGAATGACGTATTCTGTCCAGATCGGCAGTATACTGAAGTACTTTGGCTAAGAAAGATCTGATGAGAGCAATGAGGCATGAGAGTATAAAAAAAAAACGATACCACGAGCGACTGTGAAAGAAAACGATTACATAACTTAATTTTTTTTTTAGGTCCCCCTCTCCGCCCCCAAGACAAACACGACATTGAAGTCTCCTCCCTAATCTATCACCAAAAAACACGAGACAAGCCGTTTCCAAATGTATACATATAAGTAAAGTGTATACCGCTCATGACGCCTAGTGACTCCGCGACAGGAACTTGCTGCCCTGTGGAACATCGCATGTGTACACAATAGGGCATACGTGTTAATTACAGGAGAAAATATTAATAGAAAGGAAAGCCAACCAGGATACGTACGATTTTTAATTCCTGTCAAATATTAATATCGAGTACAAATGTACTTGTTGAGTACAGGCAGTCGGTAGGAAATTTTTAACAGTATCCCTCTCGGCTTCCCTAAATACTTCGCGACTGTAAAGGTACACGTACATGCACTGCTACTGTAAATATTAGTATTATTAAGGTTGACCATGTAAAGCAATTGTTTGACATGATCGTGTAAACTGTAGGCAAAGAATAGATTAGGTCCAAAGGAGATGCTCCAAAACTATTTTTCGAATTAAATATTTTCTTACAAATAAGATAAAAGCATCACGAAGAAAACATTATCTTTTGTCTGTCTGTTCGTCATGAAAACAGCCGTAAAAATGTCACTAAGTCTAATTTAATTACAACAAGAATTAAGATGACGGCATTTGTTCAGAAGTAGATCTTATTTCAAGTGCTGTAAGTATTAAGTAGGTTAACTGAAATTTTTGTTTTAGTTGCTGTATTTGTTCTAACGTTGACCTTATGTCAAACACTGTTGGTTCAGAATAGATTAACTGCAATATAATTTTAAGTACATGAGTAAACACTAACCCGGTAGATCTGCCATGACGGCGGAGGTGCTCATGACCGCGTTGGCATCAGCACTCGCCCGACTCGCCTTCATGCTGCCGCCAGTGGACGGCTTCAACCCCAAGATCCAAACCTGGGTAAACACATTACACATTGGTAATAGCTACATAGTGCTATTAGGAGTAGTGTTGCAGTAAATGCTGGGCATTAGAAGATAATTTTTTGACTAAAGAGTTAAAAAGAATAAAAGAGGGAGAAGGCAGGGTGGGAGATAGAGAGAGGGAGGGGGGGGGGGTTGAAAGAAGAAAGAGGTGGGGAGAAAAGAGAGAAAGGAGTGCAAAAGAGAGCGAGAGGGGGGTGGTACTCACTAAATGCTGTAAAGTAGTAAGCACAGGCAACCACGCTTGTTGTATCGTGTCGCCATCCCTTTGTGCAGCGCACAGTAACGCCTTCATTGCAGTCACGTGTCGAGAGGTTACCATTACGAATGATTGTTGTTGACCTGAAGAACAATGATTACGAATTAAGAATTCAGATAATTATTGTGTGGCGAGAGACGTATGTATGTGCGTACGGACCGCTCGGCAGCTCGGCGGAGGGCAGCGGCGTGCCGACCCACACGACCTGGTGGCGGTAGTCGGGGTCGGGCGGCGGCGGCGGCTCGCGGCGCCACGGACACGGCAGCGCGCCCAGCGCGCCCAGCGCCGGCAGCACGTACTGCGCCGGCAGCGCGCAGCGGCACAGCGCCGACACGCACGCGTCGCGCCCCTTTGCGTGCCCCGTCTGTGCACGCACACACGTGTGACGAACGAAAAATTCATTATTCTTTACACAAAACTAACTCTCTAAGTACTTATTTTGTTTATTTAAAAAACTTGAGCACTGACAACCAACATGAACATGAACATGAGGTAGATAATCAATAGTGCTAAATGCATAGCGAAAATATAAACGTCGTTTTTAATCCGGGTTTCGCTACAGTCTGTGTAGCTTAACTACCCTTTGACCATGATATTTTTCGCATGTTCTTGTCGTAGGTAACCCACTTTTCATCACCAGTGATAATTTTTTTCTAAAATGGTTCGATATCAATAGAGAATTGCAAAAGAGGGCACGATTCATTAGATTGCTTTCAGTGAGCTCGTGTGGCACCCAATTATCGAACTTTTTTGTATAGTCAGAATTTTCAAATGGGTCAAAACTGTTTTGTGGTCAATCCTCAATGTCGTAATCTTGCTCCACTTTTCTTTTCGTCGTCGTCGGTTTAATTTTTTGTAAAAAAGATTTTTATTAAAAATGGCAATGACTTTATTCGTATGAGGGCGACCAGAGCGAGCTGCATCTTTGACATCCAAATTCCCGGACTGAAAAGCTTGAACCGAGTTTGTGCTACTTTTACTGCTACTGCGTTAGGTCTATAAACACAACTTTTTTCGCAGCAGGAATCACGTTTTTCAATTTTTGTAATAAAACTTCAGAATGTATCGAATACACAGACAAACAATTGAAAAATGGCGGGAAGTATTTTTACTTTTTATTGTCTTTTTCTTAATGTCCTATATTTAATGATCCAAAATACGAAAAAAAATTTTCCCCGACCTATTATGTTGAATACGATTTACGAAAACTATTAATTATATAATACTTGTAACCCGCCAAGGCTTCACACGGGTAGTAGAGACATCATCAACAATAATCAAGTTATTTCACTCAATTTACACAAAATCTTAACAAATTATAGACCTAAACCTTCCTCATGAATCAGTAATGTCTATAAGTGAAAACCGCATGAAAATCTTTTTAGTAGTTTTTCAGTTTCAGACAGACAGACAGACGCGTTGGGGGACTTTGTTTGATAATATGTAGTGATGTTTTTTATTAAATCAGTATCTATCTTTTTTTTTCAATTATAGTATGTATGATAGCCTAAAATAAAACATATCACACATATATTCTAGATCCACCGGTTCAGGCTGGCCTTTGTCAGTCAGCCACCTATATAACCCTTCTACTAATATAATGTTTGTTTAAACGCGCTCATTTCTAAAACTACTAGTCGGATTCGAAAAATCTTTTTATATTAAATAGGGTATTCGTTGAAGAAGGTTATAGGCTACGTAACATCACGCTACGACCCTTAGCAGCGGAGCAGTGACCATAAACGCGGGTGAAGCTGCTTGGACGGCTAGTCGTGTACAACTCTAGAACTTACCTTCCCACTAACCCTGGCGAGAGTCTGTATAGCTCGCAGAATGCTCTCAAGCTCTCCTATACTCGCTTCAGCTAATACTGACAAACCCCATACTAAACCGCACCATGATGATTTGAGGAGCTGTAAAACATAAAATTTGTACATTTACTTGTGGCTCATGTTTTGCCTTTGTAGTTCCAAATTTGTTAAATAATAAGCTAATTGATGTCAACCAAGCAGCATAGTATTTTAAAATAGTAATTTTTGAAAAGGGTAAACGAGGTAACCAACCTGCAACCTCAGCTCTTTCTCTTTCTCTTGAACCTCATCTTCTATCTTCTGCACCACGTTTGAGTTCTGATCAGATTCACCGTTGTGAGCATTGTTTGTTACTACTGTGTCTTGTTTTGTCTCCACTTCTAGTAAAGAGAGCGTAGGTTTTAAAAATAATCTAATTATAGACATGGGTGGATGAAGCGACTATGACAGGTGCAATTCGGTCGAAACGTATAATGAAAAAGTTGATTGACATTGTTTTTTTGTCAAATCAGTTCATCTTTATTGAACATCGAAACCGTAGCTTTTGTAAAAACTTGTATGAAATAACAACTTGTGACGTCATACGTTAGTCATGTAAAAAATCATAACAAAATGAAAATTTTAATGAAATTTATTGTAACGAATCTGTTGTTCGTACCTCCATCAGCACTCAAGTGATTGTTATCAACTTATAATGAATGCCTAGCCTTTTAAAAGCCCAATCAATATTCATCAACCGACCAATAGCGTTGCGTTAGTATAACTAGTCATAATAATGTCTGTTTTAATAGTGAACTGTTTTATCATCTATTATAGTGTGCGACCATTTTTAATGAAATACCTAAATAAGAATTTTTGATGTGGCGACAACAATATCAGAGGTCTGGTAATTTGTTTATTAAAACGCCAAATACCCTGTGGCACTCCTACAACAGAGATAAATCTAATGACAACTCTTATGCCGTAATAAGTCAAAGGTTTTAGGCTTAAAAGCGTGTCAAAGAAGTAAACATATGAACATACATACATACATTACATAAATACACTCTAATTCGGTAGTCGGGTAAAAAAGCATATATACCATTACGTCAATATATTTTATTTATTGTTATTATTTATCAAAACTATATCGTTTTTATTAACTATAAATAAAACCCATATAGAATGCTACCGTACCTTTACCATTGCTGTTCTTGTTAGAGTTGACTTCTCTCTCTTCTGTATCGTTCTGTATATCTTCATACATTTCTTGCAGCCTAAAAAAAACAAACAAAATAATCTGTGTGATCCATATACTACATTATTTGATGTACACCCTTAGCCGAAACAGAGCGGTTAGATTATGATTTAAAAGTTTGGTAAACATGAACTATCGTGAGCACTCGATGGTTCATGTTTACCTACTTGATGATTTAATTTCCGTCGTTTGTATGAAAAGATTTTATGCGTTTAAGTACAACTCAGCGTGTGAGTATGGGGCCATGGTAAATTCTCACTCCAAATAATTAAGAACGGTTAAATCAAACTAACCCCCAGTTTGTAAACCCAACGATGGCAACAGCCAAGAATAACCCTAACGAATTGCCATAAATAAAAAGGAATGCAAGTCGCACTCTCTCAACAAATATATACATACCTACTAGACGTGACACATATCTATTATAAGCCGTAAATTAGAATCTTCCTTAGGTACTACGACACGTGTTTTGCCTCGCCACGAGGCATCCTTAAGCACGATTCTGCACCTAACATAATTATGTATAAATAATACTTACCTAAAGTATTCAGCGCCTTCAACGCTGATGGCTATAGACCTGATAATTTCCATAAGACAGGCGAACGCGACAGCGATGCCATATCCATCTTGTATCGCTGGCGCTTCCGTGCGGTCCAGCATCTCTATACTGTAATGATAAGTGAAATTAAATACAGGGTGTACCTCACAATGGAACATTAACTTAAACCACTGAAAGGGCATGGCTCTAGCATGCAGTTACAAATATTCTTTTTGTGACTGCATGCTAGAGTCAAGCCCTTTCAGTTATTTAAATAAGTGTTCCATTGTGAGATACAGCCTGTTTACTAAGTCAAAAATAATTACGGAAACCGTGGTTCTGTCAATGGTTTAATCACAGTTTTTCGCGGGAGAGCCATTCCTCCGCACGTATGGGCCGGCTCGACCGGAGTGATACCACGGCTTAACAGAAAACCGGCAGTGAAGCAATGATTGTTGTATTTCGCCGAATGAGTGAGGATACCGGAGGCCCTAACCCTTCCCTTTCCCCCTCCCTTCCTCTACTCCCATCTTAAAAGCCGGCAACGCACTTGTGACTCTCTACGAGTTGCAATTGCCCATGGGCGGCGGTAGTCACTTACCATCAGGTGACCCGTCTGCTTGTTTGCCAAAAAAAGCATAGGCCAATCAATAAATCTGTTATATCGAATCAAAAAATATTTTGATTTGATGTAATAGATCTTCAAATAATTTTAAAATATTTTTTCATTCCATCTCTCATCTGCCACACTTATACTCACTATAGAGATTTAGCAGTTCCTGGCTCAAATGTAACGCATAGTGGTAGCCATACCCCTTTCCAATAGAACCCTGACTGCTGAGGAATACCAGCTGAACCTGCAATTAAAAAATTACTTTGCTAAAAGGATATTATACCGGGTGTTAGTGAAACGCTCCCGAAAACGAAGACAGAGGATAGTGCTAATGATACTTGCCTTGATGATAGGTCAGAAAAAAAAAACGATCTTGATCGATTAAATTAAACAAATGAAACAAGGACATATAGGATTAAAAGGTAATTTTTTTTTAATTACATAAACAGCGCTGTCGGGCTTTTTTTCTCTAACTTTATCTACATTCCTATACACGTACGGCACATAAACGACCATATCAATTTTCACTGTGAATTTTACAGTATTTAAAGAATATATGAATACGATATCGAAAAATATAATTTTTATAACTGACTGCGCGAGACTGCGCATAAGGTCTGCCGGCGGGCGCGTACCGGTAGAGTACATCGAGTAACATAGACCTGCTATTACTAACACTCCGCAACCATTGCCATAACTTCTTACTTGAATTTCCCTTTAAATATTTTCCCAACTTTCTCCGACTTTGCTGTGACCCACAGTCTTTGTGTAGTAAACACCTATTTCCAGAAGAAAAATGAGCACCTAATCACTTATAAAAGCGGAAACGCTAAGACGCAAATGGACTACTTTCTTATTGATAAACGAAATCTTACATTAGTGAAAGATTGCAAAGTTATCCCAGGTGAACCCTTAACCTAACAACACAGGCTGCTACTTCTAGCTGTAACCACACGACATCCAGCCAAAATCAAAACACCTAAAGTAGAGAACATAAAATGGCACGCCCTGAAGGGAGCTAAAGCCAAAGCTTTGAGGGACAGGTTAATAAATCATATTAAAGAAAACCTCAAGAATAACATAAAAACATCTACAGATGAAACATGGTCTAAGTTTGAGGAGGCATGTGTTGTAAACGCCAACAAGTTCTTGGCGTAAACAGTAAAGGAGCCCTACACAACTCTAATGACACTTCGTTGTGGAATGATAAAGCCAAAGAAAGCGTGGAAGTAAAGAAACGCCTCTTCAAGATATGGCAGTCATCTAATAACGACGAAGATAAAGAGAGGTATAGACAGGCCAAAAGGGAAACTAAACTAACAGTTGCAATACAAAAAGATGAATCCAATAAAGATCTCTACGAACGTCTTGAACAAGCCAATAACCACGAAATTTTCAAAATGGCCAAAGCTAGACATAATAACTCCAAAGACTTTGCAACCACGAAATACATCAAGAACCAAGCTGGTGAATTGCTTACATCTAATGTTGACATCAACCGGAGATGGTATGAGTACTATAATAAACTCATGAACGAAGAATTCCCAAGGCAGCCTGACAAAGAAGAGCTTAAAGTGCAGGGACCAATCGATGCAATAAGTGAAAGCGAAGTTAGACGGGCCATCTCCAAAATGAAAAACTGCAAAGCAACTGGACCTGACCAAATCCCAGCAGAGGTGTGGAAACTACTCGGTGACGATGGCATCACATGGTTAACGGGGTTATTCAATAACATCCTAATAACAGGCCAAATGCCCCAATCTTGGCGAAACAGCACGTTAGTTCCCTTCTAAAAATATAAAGGAGATGTCCGCATATGTGGAAATTTCCGAGGCATTAAACTCACCTCGCATACATTAAAAATCTGGGAGAGGATCTTAAATCAGCGACTTCTCCGCCTCGCTACGATCACGGAGAACCAATTTGGCTTTATGCCAGGGAAAGGCACGATGGATGCGATTCATGCTGTCAGAATAGTGATGGAGAAAGCAAGAGAAAACAAACAAGCCCTTTGGATGGTCTTCATCGATCTTGAAAAGGCGTTTGACAGAATTCCAAGGCCGTTGATATGGCAAGCTTTGAGGGCGCATAATATACCTGAACACTTCATAAGACTTGTCCAAGATACGTTCAGTCATTCCCGAACAGCTGTAAGAAGCCAAGCAGGAGTCTCAGAACGCTTTGATGTTAGAGTCGGTGTTCATCAAGACAGCGCCCTTAGTCCGCTACTGTTCAACATTGTCATGAACTAATTAACCGCAAATATACAGAAGCCCGTACCCTGGAACACGCTATATGCCGATGACGTGGTCCTCTTGTCTGAGAGCAAACAAGATATCCAAGAAAATCTGGAGTAGTGGAGAAGGGCTTTAGAAAGTGGTGGTTTGAGAATTAGTATAAACAAAACTGAGTATATGGTTTGTCACTTCAACCAGACGCGACCCGTGGACATAGACGTCACACTCGGTAACATCAAGCTGCCACAAGTCCATAAATTCAAGTACTTGAGATCTATGATTGCAGACGATGGCACCATAGAAGCGCATGTCACGCATAGAGTAACCACAGCCTGGAGCAAATGGCGCTCACTTACGGGAGTTCTGTGTGATGCAAAAATACCAATAAGAACAAAAGGAAACGTATATAAAACTGCCGTCAGACCAGCTATGTTATATGGTAGCAAAACATGGGCAGCTAAAAGATCCCACACACAAAAACTTCATACTGCCGAAATGCGAATGTTGCGATGGTCTGTGGGAGTTACAATGAAAGACAAAGTCCGAAACGAACATATTAGGGGAAGCCTGAAGATTGTACCCATCGCGGATAAAATGATAGAAAGAAGGCTGGGATGGTATGGACACGTGATGCGTCGCCCCAACGATTACGTAGTAAAGAAGTGCCTATCCTGCGCAACACGAAAACGACAAAGAGGAAGACCCTTAGCGACGTGGTTAACGACTGTCCAAAAGGACATGAAAAATATGTCCCTTACAGTGGACGATACGAACAACCGCACAAAGTGGCGCCGCATAATTAAAAAAGCCAACCCCGCGTAACGGGAAAATGGCGAGGACAAAGAAGAAGGGGTGACGCGCCTTGTCTTCGCCGTGTTGGTCTTTATAACACTACTAACTTCGCTCGCGTACAAGTATTTTTTATCCCTCGGGCACAGGTTTATTTTTCTCTGAATGAAAGGTATCCAACGTCCTTTTCTGTACCCCTGGCTACGTATATGCAAAATTTCACGATGATCGTTTGAGTAGTAAAGGCGTGAAAGTGTAACAAACAAACAAACTCACATTGGCATTGATAATATTAGTTTGGATGGGTATTAGCTAGGATAAATGTGAAAATTTGTAAGGATCAATCACGGCCTAACCGCTATTAGGTACAGAAATACACTGAGTCTTGGGTTGTAATGTAAAAGTTTCTTATGAAATTCGCCACAATGGCAGTTAAAGACTAGTAACTCATATTTTTATTTTTTTCAAATAATCTATTTGGTCAAGCCCCTCCTGTCACATAATTGTTGAACTAAGTATAAATAAAATGTATAAATCGTTTTTCTTATACGTTCTTTTATATATTATTTTGCTGATTTGCGATTGTATAATAACCGACATTGATGGTAAGACTTGTACCTTTAGTACTCACAACATTATTTTTGCAAAGGGATTCGTAGTTGGAAATAAAGGTATTTTTTTCAGATGACTTTAGGCAAGATCCTAAAGTGACTCGTCAGTTTAAGATGCGGTGTACTCGGCGGTACTCGCCGGGGGTCTGCGCAAGTCACGTGATGCCCGTATGGACTTATGTGTTTCATGAACAGAATTGCACGTAAGCTGATGATTGGTATTGGTAGAGGGCTCTGTTTCCGCATTTAGACTCAAAAACGGTTCATTATGCGTTAAGGTAAGGCTAGCTAGTTGAGCCAGCCTAGCTCCTTCCAGAAGCACAGAAGCCTCCTGGGGCATTCACAGGTTTCTAGGTACCTCCAGGCTCCACGATATAATATTTGAAGTAGTTTATCCGCAATGGTAATTTTTGTACTGTGGTAGCATTATAGTAAAATGAATTTCGATATTTTCAATTAGAAACAATATGATGA
Source organism: Callimorpha dominula (assembly GCA_949752705.1). Classification (NCBI taxonomy): domain Eukaryota; kingdom Metazoa; phylum Arthropoda; class Insecta; order Lepidoptera; family Erebidae; genus Callimorpha; species Callimorpha dominula. The sequence goes on along the minus strand of OX457015.1, from coordinate 12,191,745 downwards.
GCAATATCAGAGAGCAGCGCCCCGCGGTTTCACCCGCGTAAGTCCCGATCCCGTGGTAATATCGTGATAAAAAGTAGCCTTTATGTTAATCCAGGTCTCCAGCTATCTAAGTACCAAATTTCATCGCAATCCGTTCAGTAGTTTTGGCGTGAAAGAGTAACAAACATCTATACATCCATACTCACAAACTTTCACGTCCATAATATTAGTAGGATGAGCGTTCGATTCCCGTTCAATGTTAATTGAAATTCATTTATTTACACAAACTCTGTACAGAAAAGATCTTACACGTTTAAACATTCTAACCCATGCGACTTTAGTCAATACACATATACAATTCAATAATATATATATTATGTTCATAGTAACATTTATTATAATGATATACAATATTTTAATATCACTTAATAATGTCAAAGTTTTAATTAGTTTTAATAATATGAAGTTTAATTGTTTTCAGGCATAATCATTCATAGCTACTAGCCTGTTGGTCTAGTGGTTAGTGACCCTGACTGCTGAGCCAGAGATCGTGTTTTCGATTCCCACCCAGGACAAATAATGTCTGGATGTAATTTATCTATAATATGTATTTAGAATTATATAAGTATGTTTATCAGCAGTCTGATTACCATAGTAAGCGTATGTGAGATGTGTGAAGTTATTATTATATATTTTAAATTACAAAACATTACAGGATATAATACAATACATACAAATTGAGTTGCTAGTTTAAGCAATTAGTCATTATAATTATGTATATGTCGTCGCCATATTTTAAAATTGATCCTTTCATGATGTGACCGAAGATTTCATGAAATATTCGCATTTCATGTAATGGTCTTTCTCATCATGATATGGTCTGGCCAGATCAATTAATCATCAGCGTTTGACGATATGAACAGCTAAACCCACAATTCCTTCATGATATGGTTAAACATTAGAGATCACATCGTAAAATAGTTCTGTACCTTCATTGAAAAGTGATTTAACTCTAACATAAAATTTAAATAGGTTGGTCAAAGGTGAACGGCAGATTTGGTACCGCATACTTTTTTGGTTGAATTGTTATAGAATTTGTACCACTTATTAAGGCAACTAAAATAAAATGTAGCTGGGCTAAAATAAATGAATGGGCTGGCCACGTAGCATGATTAACAGATGAAAGATGGACGCACCTAGTTACAAATTGGGCAGGCCCAAGTGGCAAGAGAGCTAGAGGCTGTGGCAAGAGAACTAAGGAATGCTGGGTAGACGAAATTAAAAAAATATGCTGGAAATGACTGGACTAAGAAAGCAAAGTCAAGAAAAACCTGGAAACTGTTGGAGGAGGCCTATACCCACCAGGGGCCTTAACTTTACTAATTTTCAGTGTAATTTTTTTTTTTTTAGTTAAATATAGTTATTTTAAACTCTGTACGTTAAGGAAAATAAAGAGGTTTATTATTATTATTATTATTATAAAGGCAACTAAGCCATTTATTTTCATGTAAGTGTATTATTTTTAAAACTTCGGATTAATTAATAATACCAATAAAAAGATTTCAATAAGTAAACGTAATAAAATCGTAAACTAAACGCTGTTATGTTTTTAGAAGTTGCCATATGTAAAATAACACACATATCGAAATGTTAAATAATTATTTAGATATAGAAATAACATTAAACATAACACATATATTGAGAAAGCATAGTTGTTGCATAAAAGCATAATAGTTAAGAATTTAATGATATAATGATTTTCGTCATCAATATTTTTTGTTCGTACAGCAATTATTTATTTACATACAGATAAAGAAAATCTGTTTGAATCTGTTTTTCAGTTCAGTTTTTTACTGTCACCTACCTTTGTACTCAATTTTTAAGCCCTGATCTGTTCCAATTAAATTTATTTAATGGTGTACAATAAAGAATATTCTATCTATCTATCTATCTTTGTCGGAGGATCATCCCTTTGTGTCTACGACATGGTTGTTCCTCCAAAATGTAACAGCTTAAAATATGTTGAACTTTCAGAGAGCGACTCGGCTGCGGCAACCACTTTCGAGGCAATCGTTTCAAGACCTACAAAATCTGTATGAAACAGTGCCAAGGACTTGCGTTCGTGTACCTGAAGATGTTAGAAGACGGAACTAACAGAAGCGCTAGCGTACAGTTGAGGAAAGGAGAGGCGGAACCACCGAGTAAGCGGAACCCAATTTTACCACCATTGCGGCGCGGTGTCATGCGGTATCTAAGTATTGTTGCGAGCTGGGGTTCGAGATTAGATTTACACCGATTTATTACAGTTATTATTCGCAATAAGACAGTCAGTAGTTCTCACTAGTAATATTCGCTAGTCTTCGCACTTGTTAACTCCAAGTATCGCTTACTAGAACTGAATCGATCTAGCAATGCAACTTCCTTACATAGTTTCAACGTTATCTCATAGAGTTTGTGAACTTTCCCGAAGACTTGAAACCCCTTTGAAACCACCTCACCGGGGCTGCTGGTGAAGTGGTATGTCGTAATAGAGCCGACTAAAACCACACGGTGTTCCGACATAAATGGGTCTATTGATAGGGACTTGGGTATAATCTAGAAAAAAAAAATCCCAGAGAAATATAGTATATAGCTAATAAGTGAGCCTTTTTTTAGACTTAGCATCATTTAGTTTCAGTATTTTTTTTAATTTAATATTATAAATTTGAAGGAGTCAATGAAACTGCTACCATAAGTGAGAAGCAAGAGTACGAAGTCCTTTCTGAGGAAGAGCTAGACGAACTGGCTTACGATGACTATGAGCAAGGAGAGAATGAGACTCACTCGATTGTATACAAGGATTTGTTGAACAACGAAGACATATTTCCACCTGACGTAGACCGCGTCGATGGAGAGATTAGGTCGCAATATGATTTGTTACATCCGTAAACTTTAATTAATAAATTGTTTAATTTTATTGTAATAAATAATAAATAAATGTTTCGTGTTTCCTTTAGCCCTTTTGAGAATATTTGTGTTCATGAATGTATCGATTTGCATTGGTCTGAGTGTTGCTACGTATATATTGACCTTGAGATAACCTTCAAGGTTGTGATCAAGGTCAATTTCAAGGTCACAAGGTTATTTTTCTAAAACCGTCAGTTCAGTATATTGAATAAATTGTATTAAAATATAGTAAATATTGTAGAAACTCGAATTAAACAAAATTGCACATCTGTGAAAGTTGTCCTAACTAATATACGGGTAATTAGTTTGCAAGATATTACAGTAGTTGTACGCAGAATCCACAGATGGCGTAAATATAAAATAAATTAACTCGCGGTCAGCATTTTTCGTTCGGCTTACACTTTTTTTTTAAAGTCGCCTTGGGCTTTTTTAAGTTGCTTAGAGATTTACTCAGTTTTCAGCTGAAGTACAATAACATCTATTTGCCGCCCTTTGTACATTATCTGTATGGCAAATGTATGCATGATACTTCTACTGTAAGATTGGTGTACAAATAAAGTGTTATCTATCTATCTATGGTAGTAAAGATACCTTTTAATTAATCTATAGGTAATTAATACTAAGAATCTTGATAGAATATCCGGATTTGTATGTCAATGTCCGTATAAAAAAAAAACAAAACCATTGATATTGACAATTGATAACATGTTGTTTAAAAATATGCACTTACGAATAAAACAACTATAAATTAAAAATTTAAAATACCCCCGACTCAAATATCAATTCAATGATTGGAATACAGCTAATTATTTTCGAACGGCTAAACAGATTTTCTTGAATTATATCTAAGAACACTCTCGATCTAGTCACCTTTCATCCTTACAGATCATCCTCCTCCGCGCCTTTTTCAACTAAGTTTAGGTCGGCTTTCAGTCTAACTACGATACGGCCGAACTTTCATATTTTACCTCCACAACCCAAGCACTAGGCGATATTGAAGTTCTGTAGTTAGATCAGGTTGTCGGACTTTTTAGAATGAATGCCACAGATGTTCGTATGGCACCCGGGTCCGACGGTTTAAGGTACTCTCCGAGGCACGGAGAGGTCTCGATGTGTTAAGAATTGTCACCCATCCTAGACTGACCTGGCTAGTATTACTTAACCTTGTAATGTGCACTTAGCCACGAGTCCCTGATGATGCCACAGACAGATACACAGGTTAAATTTACAACACCCTTCCTTTTTGTTGAAAACTTTTTTTTAAACCTGTCTCAACGATTTATTGGCTGTCCCTACATATATTTTCAACTACTACTATTATTATTATTCTCTTTATTCAACATAAAACTTATTAATTACATTTTTAAATACGTACCTATAAAACAAAATATATATTTAAAAATATAAAAAATATTATACCACCGACATCGGGTACAGGGACCAAGACACCGGTGGTTAGGGCTCCAAAGACAGGAACCTCCTCACTATACGGGCCGTATAGTGAAGAACTGCCTTCTGCATCAGTCCCTTGATCCAGCCGTCTAACGCGAGCCTCTTAAGGTGTTGGTCTAGGCTTTTGGCTATCAATCCATGAGCAGATACGACAATCGGAACAATGATCGCCGAATCGACATTCCACATATCGACAATCTCGTGAGACAAATCCAAATATTTGATTTGTTTTTCTTTTTCAACTTTCACGAGGTTGTCGTCATGAGGAACAACAATATCGATAATCATTGCGCGCGCTCTAATCGATCTATCACCACAATGTCAGGTTTATTATTATTTAAAACATTTTAAATGCTGTATGCTTTAGAAGTATTTAATGGTTCTTTGAACTAATCAAAATATCTCCCATATCAGCGCTTTTTACACTAAAACTACCCACTACCCTGCTTTCATCTATTTATTGTCGTCCTTGTCCATCCAAAGGTTGCTTGTAAGAGATTGCTTTTAGCGATAAGGCCGCCCTTTGTATATATTCACTAGAAGTATTCCATGAAAAATAATTCTTTTGGTGTATCATAAAGTATATTCTATTCTATTCTACATAAACAAACTTACCAGATGGAGTGTTGACATTAGACGCGACGAACAAGCTCTGTACATAGGCGCCGAGAGCGTTCACTATGTCTTGGAAAATGTTTGTGGCGTGAGGCTTCATATCGTAACACTCGCAGAATGCCTTTAACAAATCTGTGGACAGAGGAGAACAATATAAAAATAAAGAAAAAACTGTTACGTAGAGTAGGGAGGGGAGGGTTCTTTAAGCGACTTCAAAAACGAGGAGGTTTTTTCTGTTGAAAATGAGGATTGAAGAATACAGCAGAAGCTTATTACAGTCAGCCTGTGACCAAGGCCAGTGCAACCTGGTCGAAACGTCAGGCAATTCAGAGGTATGTAATACCTTTACATAAATAATATTATATCATGGAACCCGAAAGTTTAAAAGTAAGTATTATTACAATTTATCATGATTGCATGGCGCAAGGAAGTCGTACGACAAATAGTACTATTTTAAAAGTTAATTATTTAACTAGTGTGTTTTGAGACACGATTTCACATTTATGAATGCCGACCACGTGTATAATTATATTACTAGCAACCCGCCCCGGCTTCGCACGGGTAGCAGAGACATCTTCAACAATCATCAACATATTTATTATTTTATTTTTATTGTTATTTTTATAATGTCTTTATTCCGCATATCGCAGGAATTACTCCTGTATCGCAGGGGACTTTACAAACATACAAACAACGGACACAAAGAACACCCAGACTCGGGTGGGAATCGAACCCACGACCTGTAGCATAGCAGTCAGGGTCACTAACCACTAGGCCAACAAGCCAGTCAATTTCAATCAATTTACCCAAAATCTTAACAAATATACACCTAATCCTTCCTCGTGAATCACTGTCTATTAGTAAAAACCGCATGAAAACCGTAATAAAAAAACAGACAGACGGACAGACGCGACGGGGGACTTTGTTTTATAATATGTAGTGATTATAACTTCTAGTAACACTTACGCGGGTGTATGGTCATCTTGTGTAGTACTTCTAAAGCTAGAGCTCTTTGCCACATCGGTTTGTCTGGGTCCAAGAACTTTATAGTCAAGGACAGGAAGATCTCACATTCAGTTATCTGAAAAAAAAAATCACCTAAAATAAGATTTACACATATTTTTGTTTATTTTATTGGCCAGTATAACTTGAACTGTCATTGTATAAACACACGTACTATGACAGGTCAACATAATAATATAAACTGGACGCGTGTAGTTTGGTGTAGCCATGACTTAATTATTTAATTTGTAACATTTGTAAAAGTTTATACATACACACACGTAGTTTTTTTTTTTTTCTTTTCTTTATTTAGGAAAAGACAACTCCCGCATTAGGAATTACTCCTGTGTCGCGGGGGACTTTACAAACATACAAACAACGGACACAAAGAACACCCAGACTCAGATGGGAATCGAACCCACGACCTCTGGCTCAGCAGTCAGGGTCACTAACCACTAGACCAACAGGCCAGTCAAGTTACATAAACTTTCAAGTATTCAAAATATCACGTTCGAGAATACAGGCGTCAATACACAATACAAATTAAGTATAAGTACATGTAGTAACTAAGGAACGTTTTCAGTTCCTCCATGATACACATACGAAATTCTTAAAATAAAAAAACCTAGAACTAAAAATGCATTTACATTCCACATCGTTTCTTGACATATTCTTTACCGTTGTTGCAACGCGGTTGTGGAATGCATTGCCAATCAAAATAAGAAAAGCTAAAACCATACACGCAATCAAAGCCATGGTTAAATGTCACTTCCTAGGATTAGTATATTATGATATTGACATTATAGTAATACTAAATATTGATATGTATATGATTACGTACATTATAGTGTATGTATTTGTTTAGTTATATGTATTACTAGCAGCGCCTCGCGGTTTCACCCGCGTAAGTCCCGATCCCATGGGAATATCAGGATAAAAAGAAGCTTCTGCGTTAATCCAGGTCTTCAGCTATCTACATACCAAGTTTCATCGCAATCGGATCAGTGGTTTTTTCGTAGTTACAAACATCCATTCGTCCATCCATCCTAACTTTCACATTTATAATATTAGTGGGGTTATATGTAGTACACCGTCAGCTACCATTCGCTCCTGTCACTAAATCTATCCAAAGGTTGTCTGGTAAAGATGGGTTTTAGCGATAAGACCGCCCATTGTACTTAACTTTAGTAATACATTTAAGATCCATTGTTATTTTTATATGGTGTACAATAAAGAATATTATATTCTACTAATTTCTCGAGAAGTAAAGGATTTTAATATCATTAACAGAGATTCAGAGAGAAAAATAAATCTAGTGTTGTTACCAATATGCTGTGATACTTGTGCACGATGACGGAGACGAGCCTGAGCAGGCGCATGGTGACGGGGAAGTGGGGCCGCTCGGCCACCGGCGGGGTGGCCCCACTGCCCGCCCCCGGGATGTGCAGGGCTGTGAACGCTGCTCTGTATAAACAATACACGTTTACTTGAGTTTTTTTATGATATAGTGAGCAGACGGGTCACCTGATGGTAAGTGACTACCTTAAATGTTGGACATCTGCAACTCAAGAGTCACAAGTGCGTTGACCAGTTTTTGACACTCTGATAGGGGTCAACTTATGGGGTCACTTAACGAAATTTAAAACCGCGGGCTAGATCATACTACATGCGATTTTCAGCTCTATATGTATGAGATAGGGTTAATATTCACATATTAAAAGTGCTCGAGCATTTTGCGCTCAATGTCAGTTTACTCTTTGGAGTAACTGTCTAGTAGTTTCATATATTTTTTTTTATAAATTTAGTTTTACCATACACGTTGACTCCATCCCTTTGGAAACTTTCTTATATACTATCTTATAAGCAAATATGTAATTACAAACGGGGGAGAGCCATGCTTCGGCACGTAAGGGCCGGCTCGACTCCGCTCAATACCACGGCCTCACAGAAAACCGGCAGTGAAGCAATGCTTGCATTGCATTTCGCCGCGTGAGTGAGGCCCTAACCCTTCCCTCTCTCCTATTCCCGACCTTCCCCTCTTCCCCCCTTTTCTCCTACTCCCACATTTAAGCGCGGCAACGCACATGTGACTCTTGAGTTAGAGGTGCCCATAGGCGGCGGTAGTCATTTACCAGCAGGTGACCCGTCTGCTCGTTTGCCCCCTATACCATAAAAAAAATATATAATATATTATTTAGACATATTACTTACATACAACTTAACCGGGGCTAACGGTAAAGTGATATGTCGGAATCGAACTGACTATCACCACATAGTGTGTGTTCCGTCACAAGTGGGTCCATGGCAAGAGATCCGGGTATAACGTCATATTGGATGCTGTTAAATCTTAATTATTATTTATATGTGACCGAACATTAGGATCGTTCCTTGTATTATTTTTCATGGTCACTTACCTATATTTAACATTCGGTGAGAATAGTCTTATTATAAGAGCGCATACATGCTCCTTCAGCAGGAATCTAAACTCCGGTATCTGAAACACAATTATTTTATACCATTGTAGTGGCTAACAAACAACAACAGTAACAACAAAAGGTATTCCCGCGTACACTAAGATTGTGGAATTACCTTTTCGCCAAGGTTTTCTCTGGAGGATATACTATTGGCTTCTTTAAAAGGGTACAAACAGTTTTTACACCATTTGTATAGCAAACGTCGATAGGCTACGGTTACTGTTTACCACCAGGCAGGTCGTTTACTTGCTTGCTACCTTAATGGTTTACAAAAATTGCTTGATGGTAAGTGGTAACCGTAGCTAATCGTGATAGGTAATCATCATAAATATATTCTTGAAAAGATTACCTCCAATGCCTTTAAAATCACTCCCTACGGAAATACTGAATGAATTACCTTAAAGAATACGGGTGAGAAGTCAGTGAGAACCGTGTCGAGGAGTTCTAGTCCGAAGGTCTTCGGCACATCTGATATGCCAACCAACCAGTGAGCCGAGTCGCCGTTAATTAGCTGAATAATATCCTGGGAAAGAGAAGTCATCAATTAATTATTATCACCAATTGATATTAAAGTAATTTATATATTTTTTTCGTACATGATGGTACATAGTATGAAAACATATATAAATTACTTAACTACCTTCAGGCCCTCATTTAGGGAAAACATTTTTTACGGACAGTATTGTAGATGTTTAGGTGCGGTACGCATGTGTAGTCTCGATAGGGGGATTGATATACAAAAATCTTTAAAAACGGCATCTCTTGACAATCTGTTTAACTAACATGAAAAGCAGCTATTGGTAGCATTATTTGCGAAAGTAGACATCACTGGAAAATATCGAAGTAAATCAAAGGTTTGTAGTAAAGTAAATCAAAAAAAATTGAATCATTATTAACCAATTGTAGAAATTTTCGGATTGTCAGGAGTAGGAGTCAGTCAGAATAAGTCAGTCGTGAAGCTAGTTGCCTGTTCCAATACGTAGGTTCTGTAGAGAAGAACAGACAAGAAACTCCAAGGATACTCTTTGTCAACATGTTATTTTTTACAATTTTCTGGTTAGGTACATTGCTTATAAGCGCAAATGAAATGTGAGGAGAATGTAGCATTTTGTTCTACAATACAAACAGTCCAGTCACGCAAATTACTACTATATTTAAATAATAGCAGCCGACCAACGGCGGCCGTTCACGAGCATGACGCAAGTACCAGCCATGCCTACACATACGCCACCATTGGCAGAACTTCTACACGAGCATGACATATATGATGATGATTGTTGCATGATTTTTTATGTAAAATACTACTAGCAACCACTCGATCCGAAGTTCGATGCCCTGGTTATTACAATCCTTTGAAATTTCACATACAATTCGTTAACTAACCACCAAATAAGTGAGAGAGTTTTTCGGCACGCATGGGCGGCTCGACAGGAGTGATAACACGGCATCAGGTGACCCGTCTGTTCGTTTGACCACTATCCCATAAAAAAACACCAAAATATAGTGATAATTACTCCTTCTAGTATTCGTATAGTAGATTTACCTGTAATATTAAATAAGCGTCGACAGCGCACGGTTTTAGATCCTTTGGAGCTTTATTGTTCGTCTGCGGTCTAATATCAGCAGGGTTTACCTTCAATACACCTATAAATATATAATTACAGTTTAGTAAGACTAAAAAAACGCGATTTAATGTCGAACAGACTTAAAAAGTACAAAAAGAGCTCCACTATCGACCTCCTGACTTCATCATGAGACCATCGTTATGTAACCCAATCTGCTGCCTGCGTGTCCTGCGCAGAAACTAAATGCACTGGTTGCGCCAATTCTATTATATCTATAGTATGATAGATCGATGACGTTATTTAATTTGCTAGCTGCTTGTTATACTCCTAAGACTTACCATCAGCTTCAGCGAGAGCTCTCTCGAAGACTAAAGCAACAAGCTGGCGCACCGTGGCTGCGGCTGCGTGACTGGTGCTTACGTCTCGGTTCTCTGATGGTGACACCATACGCATACACATCACCATTGTCTGTGAAACAAATTTTTGTTTTTTTTTTAACTTGAAAGACCTTACACACAGCCTATTACAGCTGATCCCAAACCGCAACCAGACTGCTGATAAACATACTTATATATTACTAAACACATACATATTATATCTATATATAAAAAAATTAATCTCGCCATAACTTGCGAACGACTTAACTGATTTCGTTCATATTTTTATGTTTTCTACTACTATACTATGTAAAAGATTCTTACGGAACGAAAAATTAATTAATTTGGATAGATTTCACCAAAATTTCGATGTCGCGCGAAGATAAATTACATGCAAATACAGAACAAATGATCGTGCTCATAACTCAATTATTGTCCTGGGTGGAATTCGAACCCATGACCTCTGGCACAGCAGTCAGGATCACTAATCACTAGACCAACAGGCCCTACAAGTCAAATTATTATTTAGTGAGTTTAAAAACCTCAGGGTCGAACTTGGACAGACCCAGGATTGGATTCGGTAGAACATTTGTTGAGATAATACACAGAGACACAGCAATTATACAACTATGTTATCAATGAAATACTCGTCCACATTCACAATAACTGTTTTCTGTTACTAAATCCTATCGCGCATTTTCCCTCGATATAAATGACGCAATCAGGACATACTCAAATGTGAAACTGATATCTGTATTTCTGAATTGACTGCACGGATGGCGTACTGGTTTTAGTGGTCGCCTCGTCTACGCCGCGCAGAATGGGTTCGATTCCCACCGAGGACAATAATTGTGTGATGAGCATGATCATTTGTTCTGTGTCTGGGTGTAATTTATCTATATTATGTATGTAATTAGAAATATATAATTTTGTTTATCCGCAGTCTGGTTACCATAGTACAGGCTCTGCCTAGTTTAGGATCAGACGGCCGTGTGTGAGATGTGTAAAGTTATTATTATTATTAATGCTGTGGGTTCAAAAATTTATCTGATCCACAAATATTGTCCTGAGTCTGGATGTCCTTTGTATCTGTTGTTTGAATGTTTGTAAAGTCCCCCGCGAATCATTCTTAGACCGGGAGTGGTCTTTCTCATACAAATAAATAAAATCGAAGTGTCTGTTTGTAAGTCATAATAACAGCATTTTACTAAATGCATCCGAATGTTTACATACTTTACATATACCAAAAAAAATATTTTTTATTTAATTTTTGTCTGTCTCTCTGTTTGTTCCGGCTAACCTGCGGAACGGGTGGACTGATTTCCACGGGACTTTTACTGGCAGATACTTTTATTTTCGAAAAATAATTCGGGTTCCGCGCAAAATATTTAAATATGTACACGCGAGCGAGAAATAATAACAAACGTTTTTACTAACAATTAAATGAATAAATTTCATATATAAAAACAAGCCCAGATATGATGGTTGGTTGGTGGCACATTGGTGCCGATTCTATTGTACACTCGACTAAACTAAAACCTGACCTAATTTCTTCATATGAAATCAACCTAGTGTTCTTCGTGATAAAGTCTATTTGTTACTAGCATCTATTTCTCAGCGCCGCTAAATTTCAATAAAACCTGTCAACGAGTCTTCATTTATTCAAACGCTGTATAATTGCCGTATAAAAACTTGTTCAAAACGAACAAGGATGACGTGTTTTTAATCGACACCTACGAAGACGCTTACTAAAAACACAGAGCAAAAGAGATGGCATTCAACGGATAGCGGATCTCGCTACGTGGTATTAAAGTTTATTTAAGCGTATCAGACTTTAGTCGACAAATAAATTGCTTATTTCGATAGCGACATATGTTACCTACTTGTTTCAATTTGAAATAAGACCTTGTTTCTAAGTGTGCAAGGTTTACTTCTTATATGAAGAAAATTTTGTGAATTTTAATTTAGCGAGTGAAGTAACAGAATTGGGGCCGTTATCAGTGATATAAGTTCTTATCGAACTACTTGAAACCTAATGGTAATGATATAATACGTTATTGTAATAAAAAGAGATTATTACCCTATATATTCTTTCGCTCTCGTATCTGCTTAACATCTTGAGTTGTTCGGAAATATTTTAGATAATACTAATGTACTACACTGATATGAAAACAATCTAGATAATTCTGTTATTTTAAAATGTGATTTGATTGAGTTTAGTTACAAATATGTAAATTTATGCACTCCATATGATAAGGATCATAGTTTGTTGAACTTTTTTCTTTTCTTTTATTATATTCAACATGGCCGCCTTGAGAATTAAATAAGCATAAACGCTTTTAAATAACGATGAAATTTAAAATGAGTTTCAAAAAGTGTTATTCCCATCAACCACCAACTTCTCCTCCGTTTTATCAATATTAAATTTCTAGGGTTAGGGGGCCAACCATAAATTACGTCACACGTAAAGGTGGGGGAGGGGGTCAACGAAGTGTGGCATTGTGTGACAAGGGGTAGGGGGGGGTCATAAGCTTCGTGACGTCACATGTCAAAATTTAAAGTATTAAACACAAAACTTTACCTGTAAACAAAAGACTACATAAGCTACTACACTTTTATTTAAAAATATTATAATTTTGGAACTGCTCTATTCAGTTCTGGGTGTTAAAATTGCAAAATATGTGACATCACACCAGGGAGGGGAGTTGGGGGGTTTTCACAAACTACCTGTAACAAGGACGGGGCAGAGGGGTAAAAAAAATCATTTAATTCGTGTCACGTAATTTATGGATGCTCCTAATAGCTTATAGACTTCAACTATAAAGGAGTGATATTCGGGACGGTCGTGGATCTCCGCACCGACCCACCACTTAAAAATATCGTCTGTGGAAGCACAAGCAAGTTGGTTGGACGTTGGATCCGCCACGAGTCAGTAACTTCTAAAGTGCGATGCGAGCTGTCTTTCACTTTGCATTTTGAAATGACAAAATGGCATCGAGCCTCAGCCCTCAAGACCGACACGCACCGTTGGAAGAGCATTGTGTGGCTGTCCGTGGTCATCAGAATTGCGTGAATAACTCGCAGAATCTAACACTATGGGACACCTTAACACGAGAAGATTTTTCACAACGGGCGGTCAGCCTCCCATATCTACCAGTCCAACAACGCCCCTTCTGTTCAAATATACCAACGGAACAGTTATGAACCCTGTAGGTCAGGAGTAGGTATTATATAGATATAGACCTATTATATTAAATAGACCTTCGCTAATAGCTTACAGAGTTTGAAGTCTCATGACTAAAATCATGTGATGAATTTTTAAAAGATGACAAATAGCAGAGAGTGCTATTTTATTACACTCCCTCCTCCCTTGTCTGGTCTAGCACCTCCTGCCATTGCTCTAATAGGGTAGGCAAAGCTCAGGTAACAACACAAGTATTGTGAGTATTTTTAGGCACCTGTAGCCAAGTAGACCTGTAGTCAAGCGGCCGCCTGCTTACTGGCTTATTAAAAAATCCAGATAAGTGCGAGTCTGCATCGCGCACCGAGGGTTCCGTAAGCTAACAAACTTGTAACAAACATGTAGATAGAACGTAAATCTCGAGAATTAATTCTCAGCGATTTTTGTCCGTCTTTTTCAAAACACAAACTTAACTTTTCAGTTCTAAAAAAACTCTTGAGTACATAGATTTATGTTCAAATTTGGTCAAATTGAAGGCTTAAAAGGTCGTCTTTTGATTGTGTTGACTTAGAAGCTTGATTTTTTACAGCTTCAAAGGACACAAAGTATTTGGTATTAATTTAAACTTGATGCGTATACGGGTTCCTGAGAATAAGGGTCTTGACAGACAAACAGATGAAACAAAGTGATCCTGTAAGGGTTCCTTTTTTCTTATTGAGGAATGAAACCCTATAATGATTTTAGACTTTGAGACACCATAGCTAAACAGACATTATTCCCTAGCTTAAAGTGGAGGTCGATATTAAAAGAAACGGTCGACTGATAACAAACCATGATTCAAAACTCATTTTATAGAACTGTCAGATATTTAATTTTAAATGAAAAATTTAAATAATAAATACAAGCCACTTTTACACTTTAAATTTCCACTCTGGGTTATTTCACTAGACATTTGTCAGATAGATTAGGAACAGGTATCGCGTTCCCTTGTTTGACACGTAATAATCTATGATTATAATCTATTATCGAATGTTTTACATGGCACAGCACTTCGAAACCTTTCGCTATTATCTTGTTATTTATCTACTTCCTTTTCCTGAATATAATATTATTATCATTTTTTAACCGACTTCTAAAAAGGAGGAGGTTCTCAATTCGTCGGAATCTTTTTTTTTTATGTATGTTCACCGATTACTCGAAGACGCCTGAACCAACGCCTGAACCAATTTGGAAAATTCTTTTTTTTGTTTCAAAGGGTAAACTTCCCCAGTAGTATTTAGTTTATCGCGAACAGACAGACACGCGGCGCACTTTGTTTTATAATATGTATGTATTTAGAAATATACATAAGTATGTTTATCAGCAGTCTGGTTACCACAGTACAGGCTCTGCCTAGTCTGGGATCAGACGGTCATGGTACTAATATTAATTACGCTATCGTCGCCAATTTTCACTTAATATAAAGATTCTACATCTTTAAAAGAGATATATTATGTTCATTGTCATTTACTTTTGTTGTATTCCAAGTGTACACTAAAAATAATGATGTAAACATTGAGCCCTAGCAATTAATCGGTGAAAGTTTTGTTTATTAAACTTATAATTGATCAGAAGTGGAAACGCAATTATTTGCATGATCGATCGAACGATTAAATGCACGAATGTAGTTTTATGAACGAAAGGCACATACAGTTGTCTTAGGCGTCCATTGGACGCTCATGCAAACGTCCATCAATAGCAAAAGTCATGATTGACGAAATAATATCGACATTAAAATCTCATCATGCAACCGTCAATCACCGTTTTGGCAAAACTGACAGCTAAACCTACCGTGTAATGGGCGCCTTAATGAGGTTGATTAGGACTTAAGGCAGACTATAACGGAATACCGCCCCACTGAAAACCCCGGTGGGGTGACGGCCCGAGTAGGTTTCTACACGCACAAAAAGAAAAAAAAAGGGCTATAACGGCCTCACTAATAGCCCCGGTGATGTGTATCAAACAAGAGAGTTCCCTCACGAAAAAAAAAACAATCAAGACAATTATGTAAGAGTAGTTCCTATTTTAGATATAAGTTGTATATGCCATTCTTAGCTCCAATGTGGCCTCTAAAGAATGAGGATCATTCACGTTTTTTGTTAAGTATGCAGATTTTTAGCTATAAAAAAAACAATAAATACTGTGTTTAAATTTTTGTAATCGGATCAAAAATTACCAAGATACAGCGATTTTAGTGCACCAACTTAAAAAACGCACGCGAGAAAGACCGTATAGGTTGTGACGTCATTCATCGCGTATCGGCAAAGTCGTCGCGTTGCCAGTTTGGTAAGCTTCTAGTCCGTCCGTTAAGCTTGTAGTCAGTTAGGGCAACGACCTGACGATTTCTGATTTTTTAGATTATTTTTTAAAGTGATAATGCCGTCAAATAAGTATTGCATTGTGCTAAAATGCAAAAACACAAGCGTTAATGCACCTAATAAGATTTTTTGACTAAAAAAAAATGGTGTAGAGCAGTGCGGAGAAATGACAAAACTCCTTTATAGGTATTGTTGCGAAGATCATTTTGACGTAAGTTCTTGCAGTATCCTAGCTAGAGTATCTACCTAATATCAGTAGGTACAATATGGTCAACGGATCTAGTGCTAATCATTCGTAAAGTTCGCAGTTTCGATGCGCAGTAGAAAATTTAGTATGAAATGCTGCACTGCGCATGCCAAACAGCTAAAATTCACGAATAGATCCACTGACAGTATAGATTTTATTATGATATACCTACCGTTTTGTATATTATTTCTATCATTTCATAATAACATTTCAATTTCCGCGGATAGCTTTGATGTTCGTTCACACAGATGATGTTCGTTCGTTCATGCCTAATGCCTACCTACTCAAGTAAACAATGGAACACAAGGATATTCGAGCCAGGGCTATACCCAGACCACGGGAGAGCCATGCTTCGGCACGTATGGGCGTTCTCAACCGGAGTGATACCACGGCCTCACAGAAAACCGGCAGTGAAGCAATGTTTGCATTGCTTTTCGCCGCGTGAGTGAGGTTACCGGAGGCCCTAACCCTTCCCTCTCCCGTATACCCGTCCTTCCCCTGTCCCAGTCCCCCCTCTCCCCCTACTCCCACCTTAAAGGGCGTCAACGCACTTATGACTCTTGAGTTACAGGTGCCCATGGGCGGCGGTAGTTATTTACCATCAGGTGACCTGTCTGCTCGTTTGCCCCCTATACAATAAAAAAAAAGAGGTCCCCTGAGCGGGTGGGTGATTTTGTCATGTATTGTGATAAACGCAATCTGTGATTATGTGTGAAAGCGCGTTATGTGTGAAAGTGTGAGTATTGTTTTATTTGTATTCTATGAAATACAATCAGGCAAATGTTTGTTGTACCCACGGAGGTTGTACCTAATTTTTTTAATATAAATTTTTCAAAATGCAGTGCATTCGGATAAAATGGTCAAACAAAAAGATTTATCTTGTTCAAACTGAGGGCTCAGTTGGGTATGTGCTTTGCACTTGTTAGAGATAATATTTGAATGATTTAAATAATCCAGAAAAATCTCATCCTCAGAACACGCAGTTAAAGTGGGTAAGTAGGTAGTTAGGTACCTATTTTAGGTACTCAGTAGGAGTAGATATGTATAGACTTACTTACCTTTTCATTTTATCCCTACAAAACCGCCCTCCATAATAGGTAACTACCTACTCGTATCTATTTAGATATCAATAGATACTCAATGTCAATATAAATACTGTTATACTAATAATATAACATCAAATTATAGTAAAAACTAAATAATTTACATGCCACGACATGAGCGTAACGGTAAATAATCTGAACCAAACTGACCAAAGTAGCGATTTTGCACGGGTGGCGGGCGCGATTCGCGACGTGTGACGTCATCATACCAAGCGCGGCTCCGAGCAAGCGTTTTGAAATAGCCGAAAAGAAAACTTTAATAACTTTGTCATTTCTTGTTGGATTTGAATCATATAAAAACGAAATTATCAGAATGTTATAGCGCTCACGCCCCCATATTTAGAAATCTAATATTTTGTTATGTGACTGATCCTCATTGTACATACACAAAACTTTGTATTTTTAACCGACTTCAAAAAGAAGGAATCAACTCTTTATTTTTTTGAGTGAATGTTACATTATATCTTCGCCATTTGTAAACCTATATCAATAACTTTTTAAATTTAATTGGTTGTACCCGAGGTTGGTCCCATTTAAATTGAAATAAAATATTCCACCTCTAAGAAATTAAGAGATAAAGAATATAACGAAATACAAATCAACACGATTAAAGAGATAGGCCTGTTATTAAGGGACATTTACTAATGCCGGAATTCTTGAAACTCGCAACACAAAATATTGTAAGTGTCATAGAGACTCTTAATAAAACTCAAACTCAATACATTGTAATCTACTTAAATTTACTTTATATAATCTCTAAAATTCAAGTTATAATGAAAAAAATTACCTTATGTGAACCACTATACTAAATTATTATTTGTATTTTCACTTACCCTAGCTAAAGTGTCTCCATGTACCAAATCAGACGTAGTCATCAGCAGTGCAGCGGTCTGCAGAAGCTTCAACTCAAGTACTCCACCCTGTCCCAGGTTATACAGGCAATCAACCACATGTCTAGCTCCTTTGGCATCTATACCTTGCTGTGCAATTAGACGTTGAATTGTTCCTAAGCAAAACTGAAAATGAATTATTTTGTGTGTATTAGCAGGCCGGGTCCACTCCACAGTGTAGGCATAAAGCTGCAAGTACACGGCGTGGCCTACTGAATTTTCAGAAGGCTGCCGCGCGCGAGCCTGGCTGCACGTTAGTTCAATGCTCACTTACGCGCCGCATCGTGTCGTCCGTTCGTATCTCGACTATTGAGTACTTGGACTAGCTTTATTTGTTCACAAAAATAGAGTAATAGGCACATAACTTACTGGTAATTAAATATTCAGATTAATTCATTCTTAAGAAAGACAACCGACAACCGAAAAGACGCGGCGTCGTCAGAACAGATAAAGAGTTACGCATTAGAAAGAGAGGCTACTTCTAGGTGAATATAACTGTAGGTACTGTGCGACCTAAATTGCGCCAAAATTACTCTGCCCCACCTGATGTAAAGCACAAGCAGAATCCAAGAGTAGTGGTCACCATCCTCACTGCGAACAAAGACAGTGCAGCATGGTAACCACCACTATGGCGGCCTAGTGAGATGCTTTTTCACGCCCCGCTTAAAGGACCCGGGGTCATAGTGGGACGGAAACATTTGCGCTGGTAGTGAGTTCCAGGTTTTAACTGCTCGGCACAGGAAGGAAGACCCGAATCGATGAGTGCGAGAGCGTATGTCATATATTAATTAGTGATTACTATTAATGTAAATTATAGTAGTATTATATTACCTTTATAATCTTCAGATCCTTGGATTCACACCCTTGTACTAGGGGATACAGAATCTGATTAACAACTCCATATAGTGATGCCTGAGGGTTATTGGCAGCCAGTGACAACTTTTCAATAGCTTCATCACAGGCCTAAAATAGAAAAAAAACTGTCAGTCATAGGACTGCACGTCAGAAGTGATACACACATATATATACATATACGGGTACACATCTGTTATATATATCATCTGAGCGTGACGGTGACGCGACCTCATTGCTTTTTTCCCCATTCCAAAAGTGCCTGCCTGCCACTTCAAAAACATAAAATTTAAACATAATATGTAAGTGTTAAGTATATCATATTATTTGTAACCAGTTGCAAAGGTATAACTTGACCACCTAGTCCAACAATGGCCATGATTTACTACTACTACTGTACTATTAAATTGAAATGCAAGATCAATTTTCGATATAGATTTGTAAACAAAGCCTGAAAGTCAGCCGGTGTTGAAATGTCAGGCAATTCCAAGGTATGTAATACATATTATGGGATCGGGTTGATCCCATTCATATTGAAAATTAAAGCTTGATTGATAACAATTTAAAACAGGATAAAGAGTTATTACTTTTTACCCTGATTGGTATAACCGACATGCAGCACATTTTGTTGTAATAGACCATAAATATTTAGATTTTTACTTTTAATGTACTCCTATATTGTTATCGGTGCTTTTTTAAGTTCATTGGGCATTTTGAATTGGTGAAAATGATGTCGAAAGACATACAAATGGGAGCCCCTACGGGTCATCACCTCACCGAAGCTACCGGTGAAGTGGTATGTCGGAATCAAACCAACTAAAACCACACAGTGTTCCATCACAAGTGAGTCTATTGCAAGGGATCCGGGTATACCCTAGAAGGAAGCCTCCGGGAACCAAATACTGACTAGCAAGCCCAAAAACTGAGACAAATTCCACCTGTAGTATAGTTTCACATAATTATTGAATTTATGTTAAAATTGTTTATGCCTTATTGAGTGTAATCATGCATTTTTATTAACTTAAACTACTTTTCTTAATGCCTCCAATAGAGTTCAGATTAGATTAGATCATACTTTCTTGTATCTATGCCTAAATTCACATTATGTAACACATCTATACTAATATAAAAAAGTTTTGTATATTTGAATAAATGCGATAACCTCGACTTACAAATCCTATTCAAAAAATTCTTTAAGTTTGCTTTTGATAGAGTTTTCATTGTTCCTCAATGAAAACTCTTTCAAAAATTCTCACTCATGCCTCTCAGAGTATTGAAAGTATAATCAGAGATAAGCAGAATCTTTGTAAAATTGAGTGGTGCCCACAGGGTCAAGTATTTTTAAATAAATTATGCAAAGAGTTTTTGCTTTGTTCGACAATTATCTCACTTATGCCACTAACATAAAACAATAGTTAAGCACCAACTAAATTGGGTTGATATGTTATTGGTTATTGTGAAATTGTTAAAAATGTAGGTGAAAAGTGTAAAGTGTAAAGCTGAAAATTGTTATCAACTTTCTCAGAACCGGAATCGATTCAGTCCTTATCAGCACTTATGCCAATACTTTTAATGGACAGTGTAGGTTGGAGAATTCCAAACTGTGCATTGGCAGTGGTGAGAAAATGACCGACATTCACCTACATTTGAACTTCTGTCACTAGCTGCCGGTCTATATGGTATTTGTAAAAATTTTAAACAACATATATGTAAATAGACCTGCTGTTTTGTGAATTTGATGTTGGTATGAATTAAAATTCAAAAATGTAAAATAGTTGTTTTTGTTTTTATTAAGGCATTTTCTATCACCATTTTTTTATCAGTTAGAGTTGCCTAAAAAATTTACAAGAATTTTAATGGATACAGTACAGCACCAGGTGAACTAAGTTCCCATGGGACTTTTAACTTTAAGAAGGTGTTAAAGTATTTAAAAACCATTTAAGTTTCCCGAATATGATAATGTCTGGCTGAATATGAGTATATCCTTTTACATAATTCAAAAATACAGACTAACTTCAGGTCACTAGGTTTAGTAAAATATTTTAATCTATATTATTCTCAAAACATTTTATCATTATTAGTATTGTGGTTTTATTTAAGTTTGGTGAAAGGACTATGATATTATAGAACATATTTAATATTATGACATTTCAATTAGATATAAAAAAGAAACTTATTGTATGACAGACAACAATATAATTAGGAACTCCACCCCAACAATTAGCATGTCATGTACTGAAGTTATATTTATCATTTTCCATTTATAATCTCCGACAGTAGCTAGTCAACAGATAAAACAAATTACATTTTATGGTTATTACCGCCAATTAATATTAAACATAAAAAATATTTTTCTAAGAAATACGACTTCGACATTGAAATATTATGGTGTATCTGCAGTACGTATTTCATAAATAAATATAAGTTTTGAGAACATTAATTCACACTTTATTATTAGAACTAAGGACTACTTGAGTTCTAATTGGACTAACAACGTAAAACAATAAAAACCTCTCTTATCTGAGGATATTTCTTCTTCGTCTCCAAACTCAAAGTCTTGAAATCGTTTTGAAGGACTTCCATAAATTTCTTCGTGGAGTCATCACCGGTTACAGCGCTTACGAACGCCATTGTTTGATTTATTGATACTTATTCACTTATTCACATCGTAATTTACGTAAAAAACTATAGAAATTGAATTTATGCCATGTACACAATCGACATCACAATTTTCAGTTCGGAAATAAAAGGCAAGAAGTAATAAATCGTAAATTAAATACAATTTTGAAGTTACTGTAAGTAAGTCATGTGTGTTAATAAAATATATATTTTATAATAAAAGCTACAATCTATTATAAATATAAAAGTCAATAAATGTAATAATCATAAATATTAAGAATAATATATTAATTTTTGTTTTTATCCAGTTAACCATATACTTCTATTTTAGAACGACAACATTGTCTGTAAAGCGGACCAAGACGATCATGCCGCAGGACCTGCTAAATTATCATGGTGCATGCAGCATGAAGGACCTATGAGAGTCTATTATGCAGCATGATAATTAACTAAATTCTATGTGTATATTGTAAAGCTTGTGGGGTTTTTCAGTACCTGGATTATAGGGTCGCTATCGAGAGGAGGATAATTAAAAGGTTAAACAATCACAACTGTTAACTATAATGAGCATTAAGGTATTTTTACAATAACATCTAATCAAACTTTATTAGATATCTTGAACAAATTTATATTTCTTTAGCGGACCGTGCTGCCCTCACGAAGTCTGTCACCCAAGTCTTCCACGAGTGTCTTCTATTTTTCTAGTTTGAAGCTTCTAAGAATATTCGAATTAATCTAAATTCGAGTTTGACGCCACCAGCCAAGACCTCCGTGCCTTTTCAATGAGTTTTGGAGTATGCAAAGTCTCATAACAACAATATATATATATATGCTTGGTATAATGATTTTATTCAGTCAATAAAGAGTACAGCGAGGATGTCTTGTATCATGATTGCTTATATTTAACTTGTAATTCATAATGTCATTCTTCATGTCCATCGTTGACGCAGTTTCGTAACGAACTGAGCTGTTGCATGACATGCTGATCTGAAGACGATCATGCGTGTATGTTAGTCATAGCTTGCAGGATGAAAATAAAAAGAACTGTCAATCAACTGCCAGCACGTAATTGCAATTAAACGGTCATAGCACATGATAGCACTTAACGCATGTCATGCCACATGATCGTCTGTGGACCGCTTTAGAGTTTAAATCTTTTTTCTGATTAAATTTAAAAAAGAATTTAATAAAATTATTTAATATAAATAAATAACACAAATCACTTCAATTTATAATTAAATAGGAGGGAGAGAGGGATTAGATAGGAGATAAAATATGGCATCTCGAAAAGATCTGATTTCAACATTATTCATTCCATTTTTGCATATAATATCTTCTAAGGGAATCTTATGACTTCTTCCATAAAAAGAAACGTATTTGTCATTTTGGTATGACCAGAACAAAAATAAATGGCAGGGCAGTAAATTTTGCCGACCGTCTCATTTGTAGCTAATTAAATTACGTTGTATAGTAATTTTATAACACAAAAGTAACCTTTAATTAGATTTAATCAAGGTCGAATGAATTGTCAATATGTGATCATATGGTTAAATTTTCCTTGTTAAGTACAATATTATTGTCCTTGTTTTAGAGATTTTTAGTGATCAGTTTTTACAGGTATCCATTTAATTATTTCAATAAACTAGATGATAACTGTATATTAATTGCAATGAAGTGAAAGTGAAAGAAGAAATGCAAGTGATCGATGATGACCCACTTTTCACGGTAAAAAAAATTTCTAGTATAGCAACATCGATTACTGATTGTGCAGAAGAAAAAACAATGGTGTGATTCCAGATTTTTATTTGTAAGTATTTATAGAATCCGATATCAATTTAGCTAAAGTAACGTTTCAGTGTCGTTAAAAACGTTCACCCGCCCGAAGATGCCGATACCGAGGTATAAAATGCATAATATCTATTAGAAATCAGTTTTTGTCAGCTTGACGTGCTGTCATTTCAGATTTTTATTCTATTTATTCAGCTTGATTCAGCTATACGCCATTTACTGCATTAGAACGGTTGCTGTCTGCAGATATTAGCACTACTGGTCATTAAAATCTTCGCATTCCAAGTGTAAAATGTATGTATAATCCTGCCTGGCATGTTAAATTATGAAGTGTCTGTTTCGTGTAACAACTGGTGTAGTTTTTCATGCCGGCACCCAGTTTTCGTTATTTCAGTGTCATTTGCATACTTTTTTTGTCGAGAAATGCGTCACGAAAGCAATCGGTGGGTATAAGCCGGGAGGGTGTCCACTGTCGCAGTTCATACGCGTTTTTGTTGCATCGTTCTGTCGTATCTTTCTACAATTGTTACACTGTAAACAATACAGCATGTTCGTGTTTCACGTGTAAATAACATTGCCTGTCATCCTAAGTACGTTAATTTGCTTAATTTGAGACGTTATAATGCAAATACTTGCATAAAATATGTTGACACATCCATTAGGAATTTGCTTTTGTGAATTGTCAGCCCATCTATACATTGTGTATATATACATATAATAACAGTTGAGTCCATTGACATTACTAGTTTTGCTCTAAGTGCTATCCTTATTGAGTGCATATCAACTATATTATACCCGACAAACAAATTTTAAGAGCAATTAGCTATAATATGGTGCTACTTAATCTTTATGACATTAGTGTAAACACCTTCGGGTTAGTTGATAATTTGATATTTGTGCACACTTGTTCATAAATAATATTGCTTAAATTATAAAGTATGTTATGGACAATATGAAATTTTAAATATTGATTTTATTATTATTAAATCAACAAGTTGCGATCTTGACTTGATAATAAGATTTTAGTAGTTGTTCAATATTATATAGTATATGCCAATGCCTTTTTTTATGTGTTAATGGTATAGGAAGATTCTACGACCACTAAAGTTAACTAACTATGATAATGCTTTCTTCAGATTGTTTGAAATAATAACGAGAGTGCATATCAGTTCTACGGATAAATGTTTTTAAGGGCTATAATAGGTTTACACTTACTGCTATGATATATTAGCTCCAACTTCATTCGGTTCAAGATTGACCATTTATTTATTTATTTAGTTTAGGTACACAAAACAGAACTTAGTACAATAAGGTTGAAATGTATAATAAACAGTTATGTTTTAAACTAGGTCCCTAACTATGCATACACAGCATGATCACATAGGACTGTGTTGTTTATCTATATAAAAACAATGAAAAGTTATGAGAACTTAGAATAAAAATAAATTTATACTAAAAATATTAAAAATATTACAATGTTACAAAACAAATATACAATTATACACGAGACATAACATGTCTAACATTGTTCTTCAATTTCGGGAGTTTGCAATCGAAAATGTCTAAGGTGTTATGGTGCTCCGACAATAAATCATTGTATTTATTAAAAAATGTATGTTACGAACTACACTTATTAAATGTATAATTAACTCACATAAAGAAGAACGTGCAATTTTTATAGAGAGTTACCCCAGCACCAGCGCAAATGAGACCTATCTCAGATTGTTGTACATTTCATGTACTAATCTATATTAATATTATAAAGCTGAAGAGTTTGTTTGGTTAAATGGCACTAATCCCAGGAACTATTGGTTCGAATTGAAAAAAAACTTTTTGTTTTGGATAGCCCATTAATCGAGGAAGGCTATATGCTATATAACATCATGCTACAAAAACTTTGAAAATTTAATGCTCTTATGTGACGCAGATGAAGGTGCGCAGATCAACTGCTAGTAGTAAATATAATTATGTGATCTCCCCAATCACAGTCAATATGAAAAAATGATAAAATATATAATAAAATAAAAAATATGTATATATTTTTTTGGCCATATACAGGCCTAAAATAATAATTATTATTAAACATTTATAAAAAGGTATTATTTTGCAAAAGAATAGTGATGCCACGGACACAACTTGCTTTCAATGAATTGTGACACACTCGCAGTCCTTACTTAGCTTGCATTTGTTCTGTGCTTTCTCTTATTTTGATTTTATTTTAATGACAACTCACCATACATAGTATATAAAGTGCTAAATGTCTGTATGTTCATATGGAAGAATGTAGTCAATAGAAGATATCTTCAATTATTATTATAATTGCCCTTAAAAGCCTTTGTCCTTGGATACCTTACATGATGTCATACAAAAATATCTACATTTATTTTATCGGCATTTTAATTTATCTATAATATGTATGTATTTAGAAGTATATATGTATGTTTATAAGCAGTCTGGTTACCATAGTACAGTCTGCCTAGTTTGGGATCAGATGGCCATGTGTGAGATGTGTGGAGTGATTATTATTCTCTTTATTTATTTAATAGACATATAAATTAAATTTTTAAACACATTTACAATAAAAAAAAAAACAATATATTAAAAAATATCAAAAATAATGTCGCACCGGTATCGGGTACAGGGACCAAGCTATCGGTGGTTAGGGTTCCAGAGATAGAAACCCTTAATGGGTTTGCCGTATCACCGTCCCGTTATGCGTGCCATATCGAGAAGGACTGTTTTCTGCATCAGGCTCTTAATCCAGCTGCCTAACGTGAGCCTCTAAAGGTTGTTGGTAGAGCCTCTTAGCAATTAACCCATGGGCCGAAATGAGTATCCACAAATGAGTAGCCACAATGATTGCTGAATCCACATCCCACATGTCGGCAGTCACGTGGGCTAAGTCCTAATATTTTCTTTCTTTATTTTTTCGCCTTTTAAAAGATTGTCGTCATGGGGAATGGTGAATAATAATAATTATTATTATTAAAACCTATAGGTGATTTTTGAAATATTGGTTCTAATATGTTTTTTCATATTTTTGTTAATGCCTAAAGTATACAATAGGTATTACTTCATATTTCTCTTGATTTATGTTGCCTGAAAGAATAATCCAGGCCATTTTATTTCAATGTTTGACTATAAGTCTGATTCCAAACTAGGCAGAGCCCTTACTATGGTAACCAGACTGCTCATAAACATACTCATATATTACTAAATACATACATATTATAGATAAATTACACCTAGACACAGAACAAATGATGGTCACACAATTATTTGTCCTGGGTGGGAATGAAACTCGGGACCTCTGGCTCAGGATCACTAAACATCAACAGGCCTATCAAGATCACATTCATTGCACCGATGGCGCAATGGTTTAAGTGGTCACCTCGCCACTACGCCACACGGGACAAAAATTTGTGTGATCCACAAATAGTTGTCCCGAATCTGGGTATTCTTTGTGTCCGTTGTTTGAATGTTTGTGAAGCTCCCCGCGGTAGTCATATTCCTAATGCGGGAGTTGTCTATTAAAAGAAAACAAAAAAATATAAAGCAATGTTACAATGTTAATGTGTTACAATGTTACCTACATATGACAACATAAAGATTAAATTCTGCTATTTACTGCATAACAGCCCATAATGCAGATTACGTAGATAACGATTCATTCATTATCTTATATGTAGATAGTTTACAGTTGAAATTAGTAGATCACTCATTTATATTATCCAAGATGTAATTCTGTATGTGTTTAAAATACATATTGCTTTTAATGTTCAACAAATTAGTAGTGACATTAAGCTAAAAATGAAATGTATACTAAAATCCTAATGCAGGAGTGTTTCAATGTTTATTGTATATTCTTACGCTCTTTGAGTCATGATTAGAAAAGATTTTTTCATGTTGGAATCTAACATGATAAAATGGACCATCTAACAGTTGATGGTCCATTTTTTTAAAACCACTTAAAATAAAAAAAAATCTTATCCATTTCTATTTAAAATAGATATAAACTACCAAATTAGGTGATAATAGTAAGACATTTTAACTATTCTAGAAAGTCGAGGAGTAGGTGGATTAGTTATCAACAGAATTAGATAAATGGAGGACTTCCTAAAGAGCCTTGGCAATGTTTATTGGTGTACTTTTATTTTTTATATATTATATAGCTGGTGAGCAGGTATGTAAAGATAGAAGCAAATGGCAGGCTGACTCAATTTTGCCGACTCTGTCTCCTCATCTCTACATTTTTTAGCCGGTGTTGAAAATTAATTGCTACTGAAGGAATCATTGCTGAATTTTTTTAAGAATGGTGTATCGAGTAAAACTAGTCTTAAATCTTGCGTCAAGTAGTTAGACTGACTTAAGGAGTTGAAATTACTTTCAAATGTCAGATTTCAACGAAGACACCTCATATTAGGTGTCTAGCTCGACTTAATCGACATAATATTCATAAGGTACAGTACCTTTTTGGCTACTTGAGCGACGTTTTGATCGAATTGCGCCGATCGTGGTAACGTCTAATATGTATCAAAGTCCCGAAAGTTTAAAAACAATTATTGAAGACCCCACATCATCATCCTCCGCGCCTTTTCTCAGCTAAATTTGGGTCGGCTTTCAGTCTAATTACGATACGGCCGAATTTTGATATTTTACGTGAAGCGACTGCCATCTGAGCTCCGCAACCCAAGTACTAGGCGATATCGAAGTTCTGTAGTTAGACCAGGTTGTCAAACTTATGATTGCTCCAACTACCCCCAACGAATGCCACAGATGTTCGTATGGCACTCGGGACCGACAGTTTAACGTGCTCTATGAAGCACGGAGGGTTCTCAATGTGTTAAGAATGGTCACCCATCCTAGATTGACCTAGCTGGAATTATTTATCTTTGTAATATGCTAACCTACTCGGTTACCACTTAGCCAAGCCTCTTATTGAAGACCCCACATTCGTTATAAATCAGGAGTAGGTACTTTGCGCAGTTTCGTTATTCTATTTTTTTAAACTTGGCAATGTGTGTTAATCTACAAAGTTCGGCCGGATATCTGGCTATACGGCCTCGAGGTTTACCGGATATCTGGTATCTACTAACAGTTATCCGTTTCAGTTCTTTAGTATAAACATTGATACCATCAGTTCCTAGAGCGTTATTAATATGATGTTAATTTGGGTCACGTTTAACAGATGGCGCCACTTGTCTGTCGGATTGTATTACTTATAGTTAATAGGACTGTCCTGTGTGTGTTAGATCAGTGTCTGTAATTTGAAACCTATTCTTCCTAGACTAGGAGTAGGGTATATCGATATAATATATTGTTGCAATAATTTTTGCTCGAATTAGAGCTCCTTCTGAGAAGTACCGCAACCCTTGAGAAGACCATGGATCACCAGTTTGCTGTTGCTTTTCGTCTGATAGTGAGTCAGTGAGTGGCGTGAGTTGTGAGGGTTGTATCGCTAATTCTGCAAGTGTTTATAACCACCAGTAAACGTTTACCGTTATACAATTTTGGTTATGTGACTGTTCGGTAGAAGATCATTTAGTGTCGGTCAGGGACGATGTGTCAAGGTATCTCTTTAGGAGAGACTTACGTTCAGCCGTGGAAGTCCAATGGTCAAAGTTTTGTACTAGATGTATACCTCATAGTTTGACGGCAGGTCAAATACGCCGTCGTTTGGATTGGTGCCGCTCAATACTTGAACAGTATGACGGACGTGATTCGAATGCTGTATATGACATTGTCACAGGTGATGAAAGCTGTATATATTGTTACGAACTCGAAACCAAAAGACAATGGATGGATGTTTCCATTCGAAGATTTGCCGACAAAAGTGAAGAAGGAAAAAAGACGATTGCCTTATTCTTCGTATGGACGGGTCATGTCGCAAGAATTATAAGAAAGAAGATAAAAGTACTGTTACTGCAGATTGATATGTCAGTCATTGTCTACCAGTTTTCTTAGAAAATGTTAGACAGCAGCGCCCAAGAAGTAGGATCCTCCTCCATCAGGACAACGCTCTAGCTCACTCCGCCAAACCGACTATCGAATATTTGTCAATGAAGAAGGTGTGGGCTAGTGAGTCATCCTCCTTACAGTCCCGACCTAGCACCTTGTGACTTTTATTTATTTCCAAAAATAAAAGATAAACATAGAGGAATTCGTATTATGAACCATGAAGATGCCGTGGCTGCGTTTGAAAAATGCGTTTAAGCGATCCCTAAAGAAGGTGTGAAGAAGTGGGCTCACTGCTTCAGTCAATGGTTCCATCGCATGCGACGGTACTTAGAAAGGAACGGAGACGACTTCGAAAAGCAATAAAAATATTAACAGGCTGCTATATCATTCCGTTTTTTATTTTCTAAAAACTTTCAGTGTGACCCCCGTACGTTCAGCTAAGTAAGTCCAATAGCCAAGATGATAATAGGAGATGCTTAGTTCAGTCGTGAAAGTTCAATGGCCAAAATGGTAATAAGAGACTTACGTTCAGCCGTGGAAGTCCAACGGCCAAGATGATAAAATAGAGCTTTGATGTCTTCCTTCAAGAACTTTCTCCGTTTCGCATCTATTGTGTGGCTATTTTTAGATTTAGTACTTCATTTTGTTTTCTTTTTTTTTGCCTGTTTGTATGCTGGGGATGACAGATGAACATGTCCCCTACTCTACATTCTGGGCACGACTATTTTTTCACTTCGACTTATCTCACTCTTAAGCAGAGCGGAAGAGAAAAGAAGGTAGTATGTACGACCTATGCCTAAAGCTAAATATATTGGCTATCTTTATCAATAAATTGGGTCTTACAATGAGTAATCGCTTACGTAAGTAAGTTAGTATTACGGCGACAATCGCGTGAATTGTGATAACCTCTTTTGTTTTTTGCCTTGCAAATTAAATGTTAAGTCTAATTTCATGCAGTAGAAGAATGATTGATAAATTTTTTTTATTATTACGAAATAATAAGGAATATTACACGATTCCGGTGAAAAAGAAGTTGTTTCTTCTTCTAGATCTAACCCGCAGTAAAAAAATGTTATCCAAGAAGTGACGTGTTTTGTCACATTCTGTTAATCACGACCACGCTAGTCGATGAGAGTCGTACTCATCGCGTCACTGTCTGACTAACAAGTAGGTATATACCACCAATGCTGCATTGGTGGTAAACAATAATGGTGAAACACTTAAGTTATATAATACTTGTATTTCTTTTGTGCATAATATCATTGCAGGAAAACGAATGGAAAAAATATATAAGTCCTTGTTCGTGAGGTTCATAATCTTGCCCCTTTTTCCAATTTCCCAATTAAAAAGCAAGCACATTTTGTTCTGGTTTTATTTTGGAGATTCCGCAAGTCTTTTATTTATTCCTTATTTGCAGCCGACTTTTAAATATCATTTTGCTTTCATATTCTGCATACAAACATGTATTTAAAATTATAGGATACATCGATATCACTCTGCACGCTTTCAAAGTTTTTGTGAAATAAACATCGACCAAGTGAGGTTAAATATCTTTACATGTCTTTTGCCCAATTATAGAAATTATAATTGATAAATAATTTCACGATTCGATCTGTTTTGCAACTCCAATGACTGATGATCACTGTCACCACACTTACGCCAGTAGTGCGTTGGTCCAGTCCTAGTCTTGACTGGGGTTGGCGGTTGACTCACCATGTGGGTTTTGGCCGGGGAAGCCCTCAAAAGCGCACTGCCCCGCAGTTCAGCTTGATCCGCATTTACCTACATCAAAAATTCAATGACTTTTTTTATGTTTTATTGGACATAATTCTAGCCACGGTGCAGCGTGTCTATGTACGACTTCGTAAACAAATACAGCTGTTACACAATAAATTGGCTGATAACGTCGAGTGACACTGATTTCATTCGATTGTCTCGTCCGGAGATAGGATAATAGATGGCTGACGTCACTGGCAGTAGTCTAGTATTTGTGTTTTTAATTTTTTAGATTACATTCTTGTCTACATAGAATCATTGTTTTTTTTAATCCATGGTTTTCTCACATGTACATGTTACTGTTCTTTTGCATGCGATGTTATACTATTGAGGTCCTACACAAAACTACCAATGCATCACCTTGTGCTGGCGTCGTCACTCGATGTAGCCCGTCCAGAAGCACTGCTTAGTGCTTGCTTACCGCTGAAGCTTGTTGGTGCTACTTCCGCCCTGGAATAGTTGTTGTAAAATCGGCTAGACCCAGTCTCTTGTCGGCGGCTTCATATCTTTCCTTCAAGCAGATTGGGGGCTATTCCGGACACAACTTCTTTGGAGAGTACTCGCATTCGATTACCAGAAAGGAATTGACAATTGCTTGTGACCATTGCAGCTGTAGCTGCAGTGGTTGTAGCCACAGCGCCGCATTCGTGACATACTTCTATAACTCTAACCTTGCAGAAGCAGCCATCAAAGCGGACACTAAAAGACTTCTTGGTTGATCCGAGAGGCTGCTTAGATTGATTGATTGTAAATCTTAGCCGTGTACCTACAAATTAATGTTTCATAAAGCATAGATCAATGCATCTTGAATTAACTTTTGCCATATCCCGCCGGAAACAGTACTATTTTTGTGGATGAAAGGTACCCTCGTTTCCTTCCGTTATGTACCACTGACATCGTGAATGCAGAATATCATGATGATTCTTAAGAGGCCGTATACGAAATTTTGCCAATTTCGCTGATTTACGTGGTTTTACAGACGTGATTTTACAGTTAAAATACTATATTTCTACAAGTTTTTATGAACAACATAAAAGATAACTTTAATTTAGATCTAATGAGTGAACCACTTTTTTACTTTTATTAAAAATAATAATGCGAGATTTAGGTTGTTTTAAAACATTTTTTATTACCATATTTTTTAAATTTTTTGCAATTTTTTTTCAGAAAATGGGTTAACTTTGAACTGAAGTTTATTTCTGTTGTTGTAATTTTATGAATGAAAGTTCCACGCGCCGAAATCAAAAGCAAAACTTTGTCCATTTTCTGTAAAATTTGACTAAGTTAAACATTTTTTTACTAAAAAATTTTATATTAAAATGGTAAAAAGTGTTTCATACATTGTATAGACGACTTTTACAGCAATACATTGTAATTTTTTCATACCGTTGGTACTTCAAAACAGTTCGTAAATATGTGATATTCTAAACCTCTTACGGCAAAATTTACAAAACAGTCACCGGTTTGAGGTCGATTAATCAAAATTGAATAATAAAAGTAAAAAAGTGGCTCATACATTAGATCTAAATTGAAATGATCTTTTATGTTGTTTATAAAAACTTATAGAAATATAGGATTTTAACTGTAAAATCACGTCTGTAAAACCACGTAAATCAGCGAAATTGGCAAAATTTCGTATACGGCCTCTTAACAAACAAAGAAACTCACATTTGAATTTATAATATTAGGTAATACTACACGTAGCTAAATCTAATTATATCTTGATTAAGTAGAATGATAAGCTTTAGTTATCTGGTTTCTACTAATATAATTTTTAGGTTGCTTATATAGCAGTCTGTCGATGGAAACAATTAATGTCTTTAATGAAATCAAAACAGTTGAGGGCTTCTGTTCACTACTAAAAGATAATAGTTTTTTTCATAACGTTCCTCATTGGTCTGTGGCACAGAATATATAATAAAATATAAGGCTGTTTTACTTAATAAATAAAACACAACACAACAAGTGCCGAACACTCAACTGATTTTAATCGGCCGATTTTGGCAGAAATATATTAGAGCATTGCTGATTGGGCACAAAATTTTAACGAATTTTTGACATTGATAAATATTAATATTGTGATCAGGGTGAATATAGATAGATATATTTAAGTTTTTATGTCATATATGTACGTATATCTGATGTTTTGACGTCTCTCTATCTTGAAGGGGTTACCTGTATAAACAATTGCAACATCAGTTGTGATACTTGTGGGTTTCTCAATGGATCTCTGGCAGCTCTATTCGCCAGTGCAAAAACTAGTCAGAAGTTATAACTATGTATTTACAGGGGAATCAACGCGATTACATACCTTTGACTTGCCTGACGCTTTGACTAGGTTGCACCGGCCGTGGTTACAGGTCAGCCTGTGACTAATACCTTTCCGTGATCGCGTTAATTCCCGTGTAATACATAGTTATATCATGAAGGTTTAAAAGTACATTGAAGTTCTGTAGTTGGAAGTTTACAGTTTAAGTAGAAATCTCTCAATGCATTTAATAAATTCTTTAATTACCCTTTCTTTTGTTACAGATAACATCAAAAATACAACAAGAAAACTTTCCAAAATCTTCCCGAAGACTGTTATTATTTTTATTAGAAATATATATAAATATAATTATTTTTCACCTAGTAATAAAGACAGTTGGAGCGGTTACTTGCGAAGGATGCCAATCACTAGAGAGAGAGAATCAAAAGACGGAACTAGCAATTTATTTATTATTATTTAGTGTAATCCATTAAAACAGTTATTATTTCTAGTTTAATAACTATATACTCTTATACGCAAAATGAATTTATTTTGAAAAAAAAATAACGCTGGAGCTTGCAAACTATTTATTTACGTATTAATCGTTATTTAACCATGATAACCTATATATAAAGGTTTGAATTAAAGGATTTGATAAGCTATGGACAATATGGCGTCAAATGTAAGCATAAGAAGTAATAAACAGAGGAAAGACAATTTGATAACGAGAAAGCAGGACAAGTCTCCAGAGAAAACGATAAGAGGGACGAGAGGGGCCTACAGAGGCATCCCGTCAACGTCCAAAAGGGCTGAGGAGGATGAGACGGGCTCCACGGAAAGACTGGACAGACCAAAGAAATTCATATCACAAAATAAAAGCAATTATGGACTGGGGAAGAGGCCTGATTTCTCGTTAAAGAATAGGAATGTGCATTTAGCTTCGTCTCGGTATGGACAGGTGAGTTGCATTTTTATATAATATTCTAGACCAACTAAACAAACTTGAGCGGCTGCATTAGATTCATTTTGGATTACGCAAATATGATCATGTCTCAGAGTATCGTTCTAAGCTCAAGTGGCTACTGATACACCGCCTTCACCGGAATGTTCATATTCTTTCTCTTCTGTACAGTACTCTGTTTTATCCTCGCGCTCCCTCTTATCTCAAATAATGTTTTGAGTTCTTACACAACACATAGTAGGGACCTAAGGTCATCAGAGAATTTAAAGCTGAAAATGCCGAGACTTTCCACACGGTTAACAGACAAGTCCTTTTCTGTGCAAGCGGTTAGATTATGGAATAACTTGCCTGTAAACTGTAATAATTCGACAAGCCAAAAACTTGCACTCATTTAAAAAACAAGTGAAGGATTATTATTTGTCATTATAAATACTTTTTAATCCTATCATTATATAATACTAGCTGACCCGGCACACGTTGTTTTGCCATATTAATTATTTCTAATGAATATTTTAATGTAATGGGGTCTATGACTGAAAGAAGAATCTACAATATCCGTACAAAGGTTGTCTGGAAGAAATCGGCGTGTGTGAAAAGACCGCCGATTGTAATACCTTAATATTTGTAACTTGTTTGCACTATTTACTACTTTAAGGTGTACAATAAAGAGAAATAAGTAAAAAATAAATATTCCTTAAAACACAAATTGTAGAATTTGTTGGATATAACATTTTAAGAAATATTTTCAAACGTGACCTTGGTAACAATCTTTTTTCGTAAGTTTAAGAATATGTTCAGACGACATGCGTTGGCCGCGTGTTGTGTTTTTGATTAGTGTTTACATGGCGAGCGCTTCTCGGGAGTTGAACGCGCGTTGTCACAGTTCAGTTCGAATTCTGTATTCGTTCTGGCTTATAAACAAAATTAGAGTTTAAGTTCTTGTATATTTTTTATTTTATTCAAAAATAAACTGCGTGAAATGTATGACATGAAGTGTCATGGGTGACACTCATGGCATATGGAAAATGACATGAGGACTTTATTTAAATGACCGATTCCTTTTGTCAAATCAATGATCTCAAAGCGCTCTTTAACGCCATAGGTTGTGAAAATGTGCGTTAGCATGTGAACGACTTGACCAAAATGCGTGTTCTTGTTGACGCGGGTTAGCAAAACGTGCAGTCAACGCGCCTCATCTGAACATGGCCTAAACCTGTGGGATCGTTTTCTCCAAATGACGAGTTTTTCAATTGTCATATCGTTTTCATCAGACTGTTCGTATACTACGCTTTGTTCGAAATGAGTTTCCTCCCACGGATCCTAAAATGCGACAAAGTCTAGTATAAATACGGTTTTAAAAGTATGACTATTGTGAAAGGAAGTATTCCAAAATAGCTTGTTTCTATCAAAACTGAACATTTATGCACTTAGTAGTTACCATTATAATACAACTAGCTGCACCCTAAGGTTTCACACGTGTAAGTCCCGATGCCGTGGGAATATCGGCATAAAAAGCCTATGCGTTAATCCAGATCTCCAGCTATCTACATACCAAGTTTCATCGCAATCGGCTCAATAGTTTTTGCGTGAAAGAGTATCAAACATCCATATATCCATACATCCTCACAAAATTTCACGTTTATAATATTCGTAGGATATTATCAAACAATCTTTTCAATTGTATCAAAATTTTCTACGCGGATTAAGTCGTGGGAAATGCTTGTAGGTACATAACAAAAAATCACGTTCTACCTTTTAAGACCCTGTATACTATTCTGTATTATATTCAGATCTTTAAAGGTACAATACCAATTGTAACCTGAATACTGGCCATAGTTCTCCGCCGGAAATAATCTATCTGTTGTATTGTTAAAATGTTCCTTTAAAAATTGCTACCTACCAGTAAAACCAACTAAAACCTGACTTAATTTCTTCATATGAAATCAACCTAGTTTCCTTCGTAATAAGGTCTATTTGTTACTAGCAGCTATTTCTCAGCGCCGCTAAATTTCACTAAAACCTGTCAACGTATACTCAACTTTATTTCTACGCATCGAGAGTCTCCATTTATTCAAACGCTGTATAATTGCCGTATAAAAACTTG
The DNA here is from genome assembly GCA_949752705.1 of Callimorpha dominula. Taxonomy (NCBI): domain Eukaryota; kingdom Metazoa; phylum Arthropoda; class Insecta; order Lepidoptera; family Erebidae; genus Callimorpha; species Callimorpha dominula. Next base: position 12,155,251 of record OX457015.1, on the reverse strand, counting down.
TTCAAAACGAACAAGGATGACGTGTTTTTAATCTACACCTACGAAGACCTTACTAAAAACACAGAGCAAAAGAGATGGCATTCAACGGATAGCGGCTCTTGCTACGTGGTATTAAAGTTTATTTAAGCGTATCAGACTTTAGTCGACAAATAAATTGCTTATTTCGATAGCGACATATATTACCCTCTTGTTTCAATTTGAAATAAGACCTTGTTTTGAAGTGTACAAGGTTTACATCTTATATGAAGAAAATTTAGTGAATTTAAATTTAGCGAGTGAAGTAACAGAATTGGGACCAATATCGCGTAATATACACACAAAAAATCAGTCCAATTGAGAACCTGCTCCTTTTTACAGTCTGTTAAAAGTGGTCCAGGTAAATGTAATTTTGATGAAATTTGCGAGGATGAACGTTTCCAAGATCCCTAAAGCTTCTATGAAATGAAGGTATTCTATCGTGTTTTAGTCATTTTTAATCATTAATTAAATGAGATCGCATTTTCTTGATATAAAAGAAAGTGCCACCACACCGATCTATTAATTGACTTCGACAGATTCGTCGGTCGATGTGTGTGTTGGTACCCTAAGGGAGGGCCCCATCCGATGAATTAGCCACGGGCCTCGGATGGTATAGTTATGCCATTGCTACCTAATATGCTACAAAAGGAAAAGAAAACAGGCGAGCATTGTATGAAAGACCTGAAAGGGCCGAAGCTGTATGGTAGGATCATGGTACATAGCATTTTATCTAGGAAAAATGACATAGCGACTAAGTTTACACACTATCTGTGCCCCAATAGTACAATACTATATCTGCGCCGCGGGATTTAAATAAAGAACCCGCAGTAGAGGGCCGGCTCACTTATGTTATTACACCGCTTAGTAACCCCCGACGCAAAAAGAGAGGTGTTATAAGTTTGACGTGTCTGTGTGTCTGTCCATGGCATCGTTAAGTGCGTTTTTTTTGTTTGAAAGGTGACTTGAGCGAGTGTTCTTAGATATAATTCAAGAAAATCTGTTCAGACGTTCGAAGATTATCATCATTTTACCCGCGTCACTGCTCGCGTTAAAATATAAAAAACATGGATATTTTGAACATTAGAGAAGGTTGAGATGAACTTTTAAGTTTTAAACAGTGTTCTTTAACCGGCTGTTTGTTTAGGCATGCTTTTAGTTCAACCGGAAATTACATTTTATTACAGGACTGTCCAACAACATTACTTAGCAGGTACTGTCCGTGTAACTCAAGCGTCGATGAATAAACATTTTTTCTTTCTTCTTTCTTTCTTTCAACAACGGATTGTAATGTTTTCAAGGTTTATATAATATGTATGTGAGTTTCTTGCTTCCACCATAACTTATAACTGCGTGAACAGGTAAGCGGCGGTAGCGTAATGGCTACGGGCGGCGTCGGACTTGCGATCGAGTGGTTGCTGGTTCGAACCCCACCCAGTGCTCTACCGACGCGAACCCATCCCTAACACAAGCATTTAGTTTAGCTGGAGGGGTTAACAAGAATACTAGTAATGTCTGACCCACGTTGCTAGTATACTTCCCAAAAAAAGCTTTTTAAATTTACAGGTTTTAAAATACTGTCGTAAGAAGTAAGCCCTAGGTAGGTATGTATATTTCCTAAATGCATACCTTCATAAAAAAATCGCAACAAGATAATGCAGTTTCAATTAAGCAACGCGTAGGTGTACCTTTGTGAGGTCAATTGAACAGGGTCGTCAGGCACGGCTCAGATTTGATCAGTTAACTGAAGTCTAACGAGTGCCGCGGCTTGCCTCTAAACCGTCTTTAAATTGTTGTGAAGTTCGACCAAACAAATATACTGGAACCAAATTGATTTTTATAGTGCAAGCAGTGTTTGTGGCGACCAGTGTTACAAATTTTAGCCATGTGAAAATTAATTAATCATTCTTAATCTCATAGTGGGAGGGACCTGTTAGTTGGGGCCGCGTAATACCCCATTTTTTGGGTAGTTTTATGGAAAAACTTACGTTTAAGACTGATATGATAATTCTTAGATGTTCCCATAAAAAAACCTGCCGCCTCGCCTATGGAATCCCGTGTATGGAATATGCCGCCCCGCCTTCCTTTAGTGTGCTTAAACCTTTGCAATACCAGAATGTCTTTTGCGCAGTACCGAACTTGGCTTTTGCCAGTACTGAACTTGTCTTTTGCTTAATACCGAACTTGTCTTTTGCGCAGTACCGAATTTATCTCTTTATAAGGCACATAAATAGCGAGCGTTCCTGCGTTTTTTAGTTTTTCTCCCCAGACGGTTGGATGAAAATTTGCCAATCTCATCCGCCCTCTCACGGGAAAAATGCAATATTACCCTAATCCTGCTGGTAACCGTTGTCTTCTCTAAGATGAAGGTGCTTACTTAGTCGTGCGTCACCTATTCGAGCAGAGATCTGCTTTATCCTACCATCCATATATGATGTGTGTCTAAAAATATACTATATTTATCCACGAACAAATATTAGGCATTTGCCAAATAAACCATATGTTTATTTGGCAAATGCCATGCCAATGAGTATATTAGAGTATATACCTTATGTCATAGAGTATATAAATCGACTGGCCTGTTGGTCTAGTGGTTAGTGACCCTGACTGCTACGCCATAGGTCGTGGGTTCGATTCCCACCCGAGTCTGGGTGTTTTTTGTGTCCGTTGTTTATACGTTTGTAAAGTCCCCCGCGACACAGGAATCATTCCTAATGCGGGAGTTGTCTCCTTTAAAAGAAAAAAAAAATCATTTGCATAAAACTAATATTTACATTTAAAATATTACCTTTTTTTAATCTCTTTGGATATATCTGTGTATCTAAATTTATTAGTATTCGCTTTATCAGATATTGCTAAGAAGTATACAATATTAAATATATTAATATTAAGGAAAATGAAATATATAATCTTGTGTTCATTTAAATTCCGATTACTTAACCGGTTAGACAAGGTTGCCAACTTTGGATATGGATGCACCTGCCATGGAATCGGACCATGCGATCTCGGAGATAAGAACAATAATTTTCAGAATTAGAATCTCTAATAATAGTCTTAAAATAGACTTATTACATTCAATTGCAGAAATTCGCTTCATCATCGTCAACCATAGCATTTACACAACCAAACATATGCCTCTCTTAAACTCTACTACGAAGAGCAATCTTGCGTAAAATAACATGCTAACGAACCGCCCTGGCTTCGCATGGGTACAATTTACAATAAAGAAATAGTCTTTATAGTACGGTAGCTCATTAGTGAAAGAATTTTCAGAATAATTTCAGTACTTTCTATCACCTTACATCCAAACTTACAAACTTTACTTCTGTATAGTTTTAGTATATACATTGAAAACATATTAAAACTTTTTAAATATCATCATTTTGACTATGAAATGTCCACTGCTGACCATGCCTCTCTCCTAAAGACTTTTTTCAAGAGGATTCTTGGAATCCAAGAGGATCCATACCTATTGAAAAAAAAAACCTGCCGGAAGAAAATACGCATAATCTGATATTTTCAAATGATTCAATAGATTTATACCAAAAATACTTGAGAACGATCTTAAGTTAAAAAATATATAATAATAAACAAAAATTAAGGCACCCCTATATTTGCGTTATTCTTCAAAACGATTAAATAGATTTTCACTAAACATAGCTAAGAACGGTTCCAGGTAAAAAAGCTCTCATAAAAAAACCTGTTTTTCTACGGTACTTAAAATTAAGGCACCCTCTCTTTTTGCGTTAAGGATTAAAATGGTTCTCTGTTCATAAATAATTGATAAAACCTAAATTTATTTACTTTTTTAACGCCCGACGCAAAAGGGGTTGGTGTATTTGTGGCATCATTTATTCTAAACGAATGAACGATCAAGTTTTTTTTTTGTTTGAAAGGTGACTTTATCGAGAGTGTTCTTGGCTACAATACAAGAAAATTCGGTTAACTGTTCGAAGATTATCAGTTTTTTTTCTAACAGTTAAAGGTATTTTTGAGTTATCGGTATTTAAATTTTACAATTTATACTTAAAGTTAAATTTAGTTTGTAACTAAATCTTAGAAATTCGTTTTACTTAAATTTATAGCGTCTACGTCCCTAGACACTACTACTCTCCCTACACTCTCTACTCTCACTACTACTCCCTAAGACATTTACACAATTAGTTTCAATAAAGTTTTATTCCCCTTCGTCTTTTATGAGCAACAATAACCTTATAATACAGATTTCTGTGCCGTTTCTTGTTAAGGCTAATGCTACGAAGACAAGCGACTTGTCCATATCTTGTTTTTAATCATTCCCGTCTGTAGAAATACGCTAGAGTTTATTTTAGACAGATCTGACTGATCTCATGATCTGCAAATATACAGATGTATCTATGGATTTACGCGTTAGTTCAGTAAATATAGCTTTTTTTAACCCCCGACATAAAAACACGAAGGGTGTTATAAGTTTAACATGTGTATTTGTGTGTCTGCCTGTGGCATCATAGCTCCCAAACGGATGAAATCGTTGAAGGGTTTTTGAGCCAGGGCTATTTAAAATTTTTAATTTATTTGAAAGTGGAAGTTACTAAGGCAATTTTAGCAAAGTCAAACAAAATGTAGCCCACTTTTTTGTCAATTACTTCGAGTGTTTAAACTAACTCGTATCATATGTCTGTGTTTATTGAGCTCGTAGAGCATATATTTGTTCAGATTTATAAAATATTTGGGTATCATTGAAATAGTGCATTGACAAATATTAAATCTTGGGAACTGGAGGTAGATTTCGATTATTATGTAAACTGGCACCTTTGGAGTCCTAATAACTATACCTAAGTATGATCACTACAGATTATAAAACAAAGTCCTCCGCCGCGCGCCTGTCTGTTCGCGATAAACTGAAAAACTACTAAACGGATTTTCATGTAGTTTTCTCTAATAGACAGAGTGATTCATGTATAATTTGTTAAGATTTTGTGTAAATTGAATGAAATACGTTGATGATTGTTGAATATGTCTCTGCTACCCGTGCGAAGCCGGGGCGAGTTGCTAGTAGATAATAAGAGAGAACAGAGAACGATATTCATTATCTTTTGATCCTTTTCCTAAATTTATTTAGGATCGGTGCAATGTGTTCTTTTCTACCGTTCTATTCTATACTTTGTAATTTCCCTAGCCATATCATCTTTCAGGAGTTCGTCCATTTTTTTTTGGTCGTCCTCTACATTTGTATCCGTCAACTTCCATACATAAAACTCTCTTCACCACATTTTGCTCATCCGGCAGGCCTTGCCTGTTGGTCTAGTGGTTAGTGATCTTGACTGCTGAGGCAGAGGTCGTGGGTCCGATTCCCACCCAGGACAAATAATTATGTGATCAGATTGTAATTTATCTATAACTACTGGATGGTGTTTTTTTTTTACGTTTTCTGAAAATGAAACTGGTTTGGAGCCGTTTCCGAGATTCAGATTAAATATATATATATACATATATACAAGAATTGTTCGTTTAAATTTATTAGATTAGATATGTGTGTATTTAGAAATTTATAAGTATGTTTATCAGCAGTCTGGTAACCATAGTAAAGGCTCTCTGCCTAATTTGAGATCAGATGGCCGTGTGAGATGTGTCATTTAATTATTATTATAGTTCGCATTACATATCCTGTTGTGGAGGCACGGGTATCATGTCCCTCCAACACAAAGGGAGGATCCTCCGACCAGGCGAGGTGTTCATGCCTGGCGGACCGCGGCCCAACGGTTGATGTTGGGAAGTTGTATATATACTAATCGGCGCGAGAACTCTCATAGCGCGATGCAGGATTAGTAGGTAGTAGATGTTTCTTTTTGCTGTATGTGGAAGTCGCCACACTGTTGTCGCCACATCAATCACTCTTATTTATATTATTAAAAATAGGGACAAATTATGTTCACTATTTAATAAAAATAAGTTAATAGATATTATTTTGACAGGTTATACAGGTAACGCAATACTATTGGTCGATTGATAAATATTAACAAACAGTGGGATTATAAAAGGGTAGGAATAAGTTTAGAACTTGACTTGAGTGCGAACAGAGGTTCGAACAAATTGGCAGTTACTGTTAGTTAGTGATTTTCATAGTTTATATCAGTGGTTTCGAGACTGTTTCTTACAATCCTTACCACGATAATTTATTTGCTCCTCAACTTTTCATTCACTGGCCCTACTTTCATGTTCCATCTATTCTTCACCTTGTCCATCCTAGTCACACCACACATCCCCCTCAACATTCGCATTTAGCTGCATGCAGGGGTCCATCATCCGTTTTCTTGGTGGGCTAACTTTAAAATGCATATTGGACGGCAGGTCTGATGTGTCTTATAGATTTCTACTTTCAGTTTAACAAGAAACCTGGGCTACCATATTGTCGCTGTTACCTGTCGCCAGTTCATCCATCCTGTATTGATTCGATGCTGTACAGTCCTATCTATTTCGCCAACGCTCTTTAGTGTCCGACTGTCATTTTATACATTTTTTTAGCATGAGTTATGGCATAGCTGTTTAATTACTGTTGGTATTAGAACCGCGTGACTTTGTAAGCACGTTTACCTTACAGAAAACCGCTGTTAGGGATATCGGTTTTGTTTCATTAATTTCTTGTTTGTTCATTATTACTCTCTTATTTAGTACAGTAATAATAAACAATAATATCCTACTCATAATACATAGTTCAAATTGTATCCTACTCCTACATAGCCGTTTATAATGAGATTGAACTGACTTATAATACCGACCCTCAAATATTTTTTCCTTTTTTTCTTTTTTTAAAAGACAATAGGAATATTCCTGTGTAAATATTTAAACAACGCACGCAAAGAAATTCCAGATTCGGGACAACTATTTGTGGTTCTCACAAATTATTGTCTCGTGTGCTATTTCCATCCGTGCATATAATATAGTGTAAAAGTTCAACATAAAAATAATTCCTTTTAAGTTTAGTAAGCGGTAAGCGACATTACTCGCGGATTGTTAAGCTATATTAGGACCTGTGCTATGGTAGAATGGTAGCTTGTACTCAAAATTTGTAACTATAACACTTAAAAATGAAACTTACTGTCAAATTGTCGCTCCTGGAAGTTCCTGATAGCTGCTCTGTGTCTTGTGTCAGTTTTGTAAAGACAGATTATGGGAAACTGTCTCACAACATTATGCGACACCTGCCGGGTAAATATGCATATAATTTTTATAAGAAGTGTAATATTTATAGAAGAACGAAAGGACAGCAGTCTTTTCTCTCCTACTTTCTCCATTCGTGCCAAATCCGTCTTTTCTCTTTAAAAAGAGGGATTTGGCATTCGCTTTACTGTGTTTTCATTTTTTTTTATGGGGTAAGGTAAACAAGCAGACGGGTCACCTGATGGTAAGTGACTACCTTCGCCCATGGCCACCTGCAACTCGAAAGTCACAAGTGCGTTGTCGGCCTTTAAAGTCGGAGTAGGGGAAGGTTAGGGTAACCTCGCTCACTCGGCGGAACAACACAACGTTTTCAAGGCCGTGGTATCACTCCGAAGCATGGCTCTCCCACGAATAAATCGCTTCTGGAAGATCGTGGTTAACAATCACTACTAGCGCAGTATTGTTCTTCTAATGGTAATTAGGGTTGCAAAAGGTTTGTGGAAAGAGAAAAATGTTGACAAAGCACAAGTACTACCACCGCTGTTGCGAGTTATTATATGCTCTAGTTACGCTTACCATTAGCCACGGTTCCCTAGCCTAGTTACTTTTTATAACATCGCCTTTCATCCTAGTAATGTCTCGTCAAAATTTGTTCGGCCGTTTCGGAAATTAGCGTTAACATAGTCGGACCAAATAAAAAAAAAACCTTTTTTCTTATAAGTACCTTGTAAACATTCATATGCATTCAATAAAAAGCTGTTATTTTGTCACTACAGACAGACACTTTAATTTTATTTATTCGTATATTGATATTTAAAAAAATTTCAGGCATCGGGAGTGTGTCCTTGCTATCTCTCTTCTACAATGCAGTACAAAGTCGAAATATATAAATACAACACCGACTAGTAGATACGCAATTGATAACAAAATTGTACGCAAATAACTTATCAAGTACAAGCAAAATAGAGATTCAATTGCAATGAATTTGGAAATAAATTATTATGTGACAATCGTCGGTACAAACAAATCGATGGTCAATATAAGACCTATTATGACAGCTTTTGTAGTGTATCAGAAATACTTGTGATCTCACGTATAATTAGATTTTCAAAGAACGCCACAGGCGACATGCTTGGAATAGCGGAGCGTATAGCGTTTTAATAAGCGGCTGTATGTTCCCGCATCTCTACTCGAAGAGGGGTCAGCAAATTTCAAACTGAAAACGGGTCCTTGTGTCCATTTGAAAAATCTATTGTAACTTTGTCTTTGCTGATTCAAAACATTCCGTATTCTTTAACTGGATTATGTCGGCCTAACCGACGCACACAAATTGTGATAAATCGAACATCAGTTTGGCCACGGGATATCTTCTGTAGAATATTGGCCTTACAAACGGCTTTTATAAAGAGCCGTGTTTCGTCGCAATCATCCAATTGCTTCCTGCAATTTCCGATGCATGTAGTGGAAGTGTTATATTTATGAGATTAATTTAATACACACTCAGAAATGATATTAGTTTCGTATGAAAAGACAAATTTAATAATAAGTAAATTGAAAGAAGTAAGTTGAACGTACAAAATCAACTTTACAATAAAGTTAACTCTTTAGCAAAACAAGGAACCGTTGAAAAAGAAAGCCAAATGGCTCAAAAATAAAAAAAGACTCCGCCGGCTCTAACGTGAAAGGTCCTAATTGATTCCATATTTAGTTACAGTTCCTGAAATTCAAGTGTTGAGTTATAAATCTTTGTCTGTGAAGTTGCATCCCATCCAAGAAATTTAAATTTTGCAGTACTTTGACACTGCATTAACCGCCCCGCTTTCCGCTTATGTTTAAACGCAAGTCTCGATCGCTCCCTTACAACCTATTATCTTTACAAACAGCTAATACAAATTTATTTACGATTGTCCAAACACTTGTTAAGTTTATACACATTGCTTGCGTAAACTCTAACCTATTTACTTATAAGTGTTCGATAGTCTCATCTCGATCAATAAATTCGATTTGGTCTTATTTTCGCGAGCGTATTTACGAAAGGTGGAGTATTTGGTACTTGGGAGGTTTTCTAATGTCACAAACGCCTTTATAGAACCAAAAGTTTTTTTATAACAATAAATGTCAGCCATTACCTAGTCAAAAAGGCTTGCAGCCGGGGTGGCACTCAAACTTTTGGATTAGTTTAATTTGTAACTAATTAACTAACTAACAATGAAAATAAATCTTGGAACTCAATTATAACCTACTTCTTATTTCAAGGCTCAACCATTTGGAAACGGGCGTTTATAGATCGACACAGGCAGATATGATATGTTATCATTTTTTTTTTATACAATTTTACATTTGACAAAGCAAAGTATTGTTGCGGTGACACCATGTGTGTTGATCTATAATTTTAAATTATAATAATATTTTTTTAAATTGACGATTTCGAATAATTGATGATCAATTTTATGAAATAAAGATTGAATTCGAATTTGATTCTCGTATCGGAATGAAACTTCGAATGTACTTCGGATTCTTCGGATGTATTTTGGCATCTCGGAGCTGATTTGATAATGGTGCCAGGGGGTTGATAGTGGAACTCTTAAGTGGCTACTAGTAAACCCCGTCGAGTTTGGGCTCATGTGATTCGTTTTAACGAGCCCAACAAATGTGGCTTGGTAACGATGGAACTGACTATGTAACCAGGACATGCATAGTGGAAGTCTTTCTTCCTTGTTAATTCAGTTCGCCATTAAAACCTGTTTTTATTTTAGTTGTTTAGAATGTAATCCTACTTCCTACTTATATTATAAATGTATGGATGTTTGTTACTCTTTCACGCCAAAACTACTGAACCAATGGCGATGAAACTTGGTATGTAGATAGCTGGAGACCTGGATTAACATATATGCTACTTTTTATCCCGAAACTCCCACATGATCAGGACTTACGCGGGTGAAACCGCGGGGTGTTGCTAGTTTTTGATAAATGGAAAGACGAAAGACGAAGGAAGCATTATTCTTGGTGAAGAATACTGTGTTAATTGTACATAATATATACTATACTACTACCTCACAGAAATAATAAGTTCGATTTAGAATTTGGTTTTATCCACCATTTAATACTTACTTAGATTTATAATATCGGAGTTAGTAATTGTGCCCAATGTAAGGCAATAATAATCACGAACTCTAAGAAAAAAGCACCATGTTCGCGTGTACGTGTAGTTATTTTGCCGTCCTTATTTTAAATTATTACAAATACTTCCACTGTCTTGTTTATATATTGTTGAAGTGGGGAAATTTGTTAAACAGCACCCAAATTTGTTTAAAGAGGCGAAGGATATTAGAGGCAGAGAAGACATGAGGAATCCAGACCGGCTGGTACTTGACATAATGCCCAGAACCACAAAATTTATAACAGTTACGAAATGTGCATTAAAATTTATAATAAAATTCCGAAACGATTTAAGGACTTGCCATTAAATAAGTTTGTACCAACCCTAAGCTATTGGCTACTGGAAATTTGTTTCTATTCCGTAGAGGAGTTTTATTACATATCGTGAGCAATGAGCAACACCTATATTAGTTGATCGATATAATTATCATTATTTATTGATCTATTAATCATTATATTACTTACGTTAGTGAGCAATGTTAATATTATGAAATGTAGTTATTGTAAAGTATAATTTAATGGAAATTTAATATAGAATATCACAAATAATGAAATATATGCAATGTAATCATTAGTTAATATTTTATAAATAGCAATTAAGGAAAAAATTGCATGCTGTTACTTGAATGGCTAAATGAGCTTGTACATTTATTTAAATAACAACCTACCACCACTCTGTATCCTCATTTAAAGCAATTAAAGTGTTTGTATTTGTATTTGTATTTAATAATATAATAAATAAAATTGTTTTGATGCAAATGTACTATTACTATTCACACAAAATAACGCAACTTACACAAATATCCGTGACTTTCTTTAGTTTGCTAAGCCAGAGGACAAATAATTGTGTGATCAGCACAGTCATTTGTTCTGTGTCTGGGTGTAATTTATCTATAATATGTTTGTATTTTGAAATATATAAGTATGTTTATCAGCAGTCTGGTTACCATAGTACAGGCTCTGCCTAGTTTGGGATCAGAGGGCCGTGTGTGAGATGTGTGGAGCTATTATTATATATTATATTCTTTATTCCAAATTTATATTACGTTTTGACAGTAAATTGACCTTTTTTTGTATAGATTAGAGACAAATAAATGTTTATCTCCTAGAATGTAAAGTTTTATATATCGCTCATTTTGGTGATTTGCATAAACTTCAAGCGGCAGTGGAAGGCTAAAACTACGTTCTAATATTATTCTGAGTTGAAATTTTAATGCATTTAAAATTTAATAAAGAACATATTAGAACTAAAGCAGCGTACTTAACTAGTCAAGATTAAAAATAAAATAAAAAAATATATTTAATCTAAATATAATTCTTTAATTTAAACACTTTGGTTATATAATATTGTTTGATAAAAGTATTTACTGCATGAAGAACACCGGATGCTGTTCATGCAGTCAAATATTGAGATGAGCTTATAGTAAGTGGTAACAATTACTTTACATATTGTCTACGCGTGGTTATTCCTCACAGCGCATTGATGGAATATTAATCTTGGAATTGAACTTCAACCACACGGTGACGAGCTACACAGCTCTGATTACTGTGGTTAGATTAGTCAATCTACCTCCTTTTTAATCAATACAAATAAATAAAATTGAAGTGTCTGTTTGTAATGTCATAATGTCAATGTCAATTTGTAATAAGGAGTAACTTAGGCTACTTTTGTTTTGGAAAAAGAATTAGGTTCCGCGCAAAATATATAAATATGTACACGCGAGCGAAGCTGCGCGGGAACTGCTAGTTAGTAATCATGACTACATATTATAAAACAAAGTCCCCCGCCGCGTCTGTTTGTCTGTCTGTTCGCGGTAAACTCAAAAACTTTCATGCGGTTTTAGAGCAATTCATGAGGACGGTTTAGGTGCTTATATAATTTGTTGTTGAAGATGTTTCTGCTACCCTTGCGAAGTCGGGGCGAGTTGCTAGTAATAATCGTATAATATTCTAGGACGTACTACGAATTGCCAACTAGACCCAAACTAAGCAGAGCTTGTACCATAGGTTCTAGAACACGGATAAATAAACACGTACATATTATACATAGAAGTAGCAAAAGCAATGCAGATATACATGATAATCTATATAAAGATTTTCACTGACATTGATTGTTGAATTCTCTACCACGGAGCCACATATGTCGTTAAATAGTAATAATTCTCGGCTACTCGTAAATCAAATATCTTAGAATCCTACTAATATTATAAACGTGAAAGTATGTGAGGATATATATGGATATTTGTTACTCCTTCACGGAACAACTACTGAACCGATTGCGTTGAAACTTGGTATGTATAAATCTGGATGACTTGACTGACTTGGGTTAACATATAGGCTACTTTTTATCCCGATTTTCTTACGGCACCGGGACTTACGCGGGTGAAACCGCAGGGCGCAGCTAGTTTATTGGAATTCACGCGATCACGAAGTATAAGTAAGTTATACTTCGTGATCGCTCTAAATTGCCTGACGTTTCGACCAGGTTTTTTTTTTATGGTATAGGGGGCAAACGAGCAGACGGGTCACCTGATCGTAAATGACTACCGCCGCCCAAGAGTCACAAGTGCGTTGCTACCCTTTAAGGTGGTAATAAGGGGAAGAGCGGGAAGACAGGAGAGGGGATTAGAGGGGAGAAGAGGGGGAGAGGGGAAGGACGGGAATAGGGGAGAGGGAAGGGTTAGGGCCTCCGGTAACCTCACTCACGCGGCGAAAAGCAATGCAAACATTGTTTCACTACCGATTTTCTGTGAGGCCGTGGTATCGAGCGGAGTCGAGCCGGCCCATACGTGCCGAAGCATGGCTCTCCCACGTACGTACGTTGCACTGGCTGTGGTCACAGGCTGATTGATTACCCGTATATGTACATAATTATATCATTGTAAAAGTTATCAAAATTAAATATCTTATTCATCATACCAATTTATAGTATACCTACATAGGAAACTAAGCGAGTTGTTTCCTTTTTATAAAAACAAAACTAGTTTCGCTCGCGTGAAAATATTTTTTTCCGTCCCTCGGGAAGAGTAGGTACTTACTTACCAGTAGAAATGCAACATTAGAACAAGGTCATGTCGATCAGTTGCTTCCCTGTTTCGTAACAAAAGGAGAAACCAACAAACATGTAAAATGTTATAATGTTATGTAATCATTGATCTACTCTATGCTACTCATGAAAATTCAATATTTAATGTCCCTTTTTAACAACCATGTGCATACGCTCATCTAGAAGAATAATGACATAACTCAAAATCAAATGACTTGACAATCTTGACTTGATTCCAGTAGGATTACAGTGTATAACGTCGTATTCATGCATACAATGACAAAGAAAAGTGATGGCCGAAAAAGATTTATGAGAAAACTGACACAACTCAAAAAGTTGACACTTCTCTTGCAAATGTACGTATTTGTATAATAAACAGCCACATGATATGAATCCAAATGAGTTGTTTACCACATATACCTAAGTCGGATAAAGAAAATAAAAAGGCAGTAAACAAATCATCATTGATACAAAATAAAAAAATTGCGTCTTTCAACCAACTCTTGCGGTTGGCAAATTGCATATTAAATTACGACTAGTCAAAATTCAACCATGATTCTTGTTTTTTTCTTAATTTTGTACATTGTTGAGGTTCTTGTGACAAATATAAAAACTTATTTATTTTGGAACAATAAGTGATACTAGAGCTCGTCTCGCGTTCGAGTTTCGACCGTTTTGAATGTCATATTTTACTTCATTGCCCTGCATAACTTGAACTGTCATTGTATAGACTGACAGGTCATAATATATACTGGACCTCTAGCATTATGTAGCCGTTTTTACATAATTTTTAACTTTATAGTACCTATTATTTAAAGGTTTTAGCTTTCTGCACTTCTTCTACATATAAATTTTAAGTATTTTAAATTCTAGCGTTTGCTTAAAAGATGCGTACAAAGAATTCTTCTGACGTATTAATATATAGATTCAGTGTACACAGGTTCAAAGTAGTCGCTATACTCATTCTACTATTATAAACGTGAAAATTTGTGAGGGTGTATGGATCTTTGTAGCTCTTTCACGCAAAACTAATGAACCGATTGCGATGAAACTTGATATGTAGATAGCTGGACATCTGGATTACCACATAAGCTATTTTTATCCCGATATTCCCAGAGCACCGGGACTTACGTGGGTGAAACCGCGGGGCGCAGCTAGTTTTAAATATGTGAAAAATGTATTACCTACTTTTTACTGTAATTTACTTGTACCTTGGCAAAACGATGAACCTAGGTCAGCGAATACTGCATAAAATAACTTATTGATTTATAAATAAAAGATAAATTTGTATTAATGTTGCTACCTATTATTTTTGTAATAATATACGTGTATTATCATTATTCTTTGCCTTGTATTTCGTCATTATTACTCTTAAATTTATTGTTGATCATTTTCGCTTTTTTATTTAAACTGTCCTTTAGTGTAGATGAATACCGACCCAAATGTAACCTATCTTTTATCATATCATATATCTTAACTATAGCAAAACAGAATTCGTCTACATAACAATCCTAATCTTGGTATTAATTATGATCCAGTTTATTGCATGAATTTTGTAGTTAAACTGATGATAAATCGTCGCTTATAATCAAGATTTTTTATTACAATATAAATCTATTTATTATGGTTAAAAAAAAACCAACATTACTATAATGCCTTTGTTTGAATTTCATAGACTGTAACTAACTAACTTTTAAACTTTCGCGTTTCATGATAATTCCACGACATTATTATATTGACGTTATGCTGAAGGTATTATTACACACAGTACTCTCCAAACTTATTGGCCGGCCTAAAGTTGGCGCAACCGCCATCTCGCGCATCGTACAATCGACTGGAAAATTACTAACCTAAATATGACTTTGATGTTAATATAGTATTAGATCAAAGTTCCTAAATAGATTTTAATTTTATTGAAAACCTATCTTAGTTTTGCATTCTGCGCACTGGCTCGCGGCTAACTTCAGCCCGGCCAATAACTTTTCTGATTGCTGTACTTTTGATTTTCCTGACGTTTATTTGCCAAAGGTATGGAATACCTGATTGCTCGATTGATAAATTTAAAATATGTGATCGCGTTAATTCCCGTTAACATAATTATATTATCAAATGTATATAAACAAGATCTTACGGTAATCATTAAACAATGGTGGGTCGTTCCAATAAAAGTTTATTCAATCACGTCATCTGATCTGACAGGTGGTTTATCTTACATAAATTATTATGATAATGCCACCACAAGTATACTATTGTATAACTAACAATAAGCTAGACAATTAACGGTCGTAATTAAGTAATTATGTAATAGCTTTGAATTTAAGACATCGCCACCATACATCAAATTGGTCAACGGGTTAACTATCGTATTTTTAATAGGTGTTCTGTCCTGTTCATGAGCAGTTAAAGATTATAGAAATAGCGTCATACAATCTTATGTAACTCATTCGTCATGGGATAGCAACTGATCGAAAATATCTTGTACAAAAACTGGGTACATACACAGTTACGTTTTAAAACAATAAACTTGTTTGTTATTACATTCGGAAACGTGTACAAATAGCCAAGACATACAAAGGCGACTTGCGCAAAAAGCTCACGATTTTTCTTAGAAGAAACATTTTAGGAAACAGGTGATTATCGGCCAGTTATCCGGAATTGTCAATTTTATGTGAACTGCTGGCTATTGACAATAATTCATAGAATAACGTTTTCCTCTTTGAAATGCGAGTATAATATAGATATTAATTAAAGATATCCAACAATACCACTTACAAAAGTGTTATATTGTTATACGAGTACATATATAATAGTTGATACAAAATATGTACAAAGGTAACCAAATGAAATCAATCTATTTCGAATGGCTTGTATTTTTAACCGAAAAGAAGGAGGTACTCAATTCGACCGTATGATATATATATTTTTTTATGTTTATTCAACCCTCACTCCGTTATGATTGGCACGGGTCTAAATACACCCACTAGTCAATACCAATAAATAAAATTGAAGTGTCTGTTTGTAATGTCGAAATATTAGTTTTTAAGCTTATACAGTTATTTGCACGATACCTATGCATAAAAATTAGTTTAAATTTTTTTTTAACCGACTTCAAAAAAGGAGGAGGTTCTCAATTCGACTGTATATTGTTTGTTACCTCAGAACTTTCGACTGGGTGAATAGCTTTTGATGATTCTCTTTTTATTTGAAAGCTTCCTGTGTGGTCCCATTTCAATTTAGTCCAATTTTGGCAGTGGCATCCATGAGAAAACCATATAAGTCTTTTATTTGAAGTCGTTTACCGCAACCGGTAATTAGGGTTCAGCGCAATATATATATATATACAAGCGAGCAAAGCTGCGCGGGAACTACTAGTTTATAATATAACAAGTCTACTTACGATAAAATAGATAAAATCTTATCTTGTCAGATTAGATTGATGATCATTTGATATCGTAAATAGACTAGACTGGCTATAATGACCATCTAAAGATGTAATTTTATGACTGTGTCATTTTGTTATCTCGTTATTTTGACATAGCGCCATTCTGAGATCGTTTCATTCTTGGCATTTTCCGATCTCAATATTCTGAAATAATGTCATTATGAGATCTTAACATTAACTGATGTTTTGTGACTCTAAACTTTGAAATTATGAGATGGACCCGCTTGGAATCTCTCTCATCTATATATGAATGGCCAAAGTTCAGTTCAATTTTCTCTTCTCTTAACCAACTTTTTTTTGTTTGTTTATTAACTACTAGCAGCGCCCCGCGGTTTCACCCGCGTAAGTCCCGATCCCGTGGGAATATCGGGATAAAAAGTAGCCTATATGTTAATCCAGGTCTCCAGCTATCTACATACCAAGTTTCATCTTAATCGGTTCAGTAGTTGTGTCGCGAAAGAGTAACAAACATCCATCCATCTAAACTTTCACAATTATAATATTAGTGGGATTAACGAGTAGCTTGCGAGTAGGGTCACCATGAGCACCATGTGAAGGTGGTTGACATAGCACAAGTGAGACTGGTCTTCCGATTGTTTATAGATACCGGTAACCACTTACCATCAGGCTAGTCGTGTGCTTTGTTTACCCATTAGTCGCATAAAAACAGTTAAATCCCTTTTCACTCAGGTAGGACTCCCACTCGTTATCATAACGCTATGCGTCAGTGTGTGCGTATAGTCCCTAAACACGTCATAGAGTACGGACATTTGAGTAATTTATTTATGATGTTTACTTACAATTTTTGTTTCTCAGAATCGATTTATGTAAACAATTAGTCAAAATACGAACGTTAAGGATATGCACTTTTGTCTTAAGGGTGTGTTCATGATGTATGTTATGCCATTTCATTCCATGTTCAAACTTGAAATGTTATGTACTTATCTTCAAATTCAAACAAGTTAGGTACATTGAATAATAATGACATGTTTCAAAACCATTAAACCACTATGAGTATTTTTGAATTGTCAGGAGTAGTAGTCAGTCAGACTAAGTCAGTCGTGAAGCTAGTTGCCTGTTCCAATTCGTAGATCCAGTGAAGAAGAACAGGCAAGACACTCCAAGGACACTCTTTTTTATCATGTTTTTTACAAATCTCTGGTTACATTGCTTATGCGCAAGTTAAATGTGAGGACAATGTAACTAATTGTTCTAAACTATAAACTACTACTATATGTAAGTAATAGCAGTTCGGAAATGACCAGCCCCAACCAACGGCTCTCGTTCACAAGCAGGACGCTTTCCATTACTCTTTAAATCTAAAAATGTTAGAAATTGCTTCTCCATAATAATAAAAACTTCACACGTCTCACACCGTCTGAT
This sequence comes from Callimorpha dominula, assembly GCA_949752705.1. NCBI lineage: Eukaryota > Metazoa > Arthropoda > Insecta > Lepidoptera > Erebidae > Callimorpha > Callimorpha dominula. The sequence continues at coordinate 12,137,066 of OX457015.1, read as the reverse complement.
ACCAAACTAGGCAGAGCCTGTACTATGGTAATCAGACTGCTGGTAAACATACTTATATATTTCTAAAAACATACATATTATAGATTTACACCCAGACACAGAACAAATGATCATACTCAGCACACAATTATTTGTCCTAGGTGGGAATCGAAGCCTAGACTAGACCGACAGGCCAGTCAAATGATTAATTAGATTTATTAATACACTTTTCTTAACACAAGTAATATTAAAAAAATCTAAAGGTCTCATTTAATTAAAACTAGCAACCCGCCCCGGCTCCGTTTAGTAGTTTTTCAGTTTATCGCGAACAGACAGACAGACAGACGCGGCCGGCAGGGGACTTTGTTTTATAATATGTAGGATATTAAACTACCTGTTTTTATCCAGTAATTCTCTGTCTAACAAAAGAACACGAGTTATTTTTATTACTGGAAAATAAAAAATAAATTCCTCGTTCCGTTTCTGATATTTTAATCAGAATAGCTGCAAAAAGACCATTTCTTTTGTATAAATGTATATTTACTTAATTTTATAAAATAAACTAGTTACATTTAAACAAAAAAATATTTGATTTCGACTGTAGCAATAATTATGTATACAATAATGTTGCTTCTATAAGAACACAGAAAATATAAAAAAAAAAAACGTAAGACATTGATTAATCTAATTACTGTAAACATTTTAAGCTGTTGATACAAACCTTGTTTGTTTTTAGTCATGCTTCAAGGAAAAAGATAGTACTAGTCCAGATGGGTTTTTGAGTCAGTTTAGTATTCGATTTTACCCGTGCAGTAATGCGCGTAGGCAAGTGCATGCGTGCTTAGGCGCATGCTGCGTGTGTATCAGATAATGGTCTACCCTTGCGGTCTGAAGATAAGGCTATTTTTTGATTTTTTTTCACATGTCCGTTGGTGCTAGATAATAAAAAAGTAGGTATTTATCAGATAATGAAATTTTTTTTTCAAACGTTATACACTATTAGTTCTGCTATTTCTAATCACAAAAATTGACTACTAAGTTTTAGATTAAGGGCCATCCATAAATTACGTCACACGAATTTCATGATTTTAGACCCAACGTCCTTTTCACTGGTGGTCTTATTTGTGGGACCCTCTGGTTTGAAGTCACATATTTTTCAATTTTACACCCAGAATGGAAAAGAGTAGTTGTAATCTTTTTTAAATAAAAGTGTAGTAACGTGTCTAGTCTTTCATTTACAGGTAATGTTTTGTGTTTAATACTTTAGATTTCGACATGTGACGTCACGAAGCTTTCATCGCAATCGGTTCAGTGGTTTTTGCGTGAAAGAGTTACAAACATGTTTGTTACTCTTTCACGCCTTTGACGCTTGTGTGGCCACTCCCCCACACTCCAGGATAACGTAGCCGACCGCTTCCTTTGGCTTGGAAAACTAATATTACAGGCAGATTAATATTAGGGTAAGCTAACCTAATGCCTACGAAAACCAACCAACGCGTTACAGTGAATCTGTAGTTCCTCCATATGTGTTCTATCGTATGGTAAGTGGTTAGTGTACGTGTCATAGGTAGGTGCTCTACTATACTTCCGGGTACGATAGGTAAACGTAAAATTAGGAGCGGTCGTGAGTGTATTGCCTTTTTCTTATCACGGTCTGTGCCAATAGCATTGCGAACCTGAGAGTATGCCAATTTAGCAATTTAGTATTAACGCTGGGTGGACTATACTTTAGATATAAGGTTTGAAAACTCATTTTTGGATTAGAAAGCCCTTTTATTTTTTACGACCTAATTTAGCGTGGTGTGGTGGTCGCGGGATCGATTATTGCTCAGTTCAAATATTTGTATGTACGTATATTTGTATATGTGTATTTGTATATATGTATATGTGTATTTGTATTGGTCTGCGTGTTTCTGTTCTGTATGTTGTGTGTATTTACAAAAAACTATTTAAGTATGTTTATTCCTGTTCTAGAACAAAATAAAAGTTCTGCTTAGTTTGGGTCTACATATTTATATATCTTGCGCGGAACCCTAATTTTTTTTCAAAATAAAAGTAGCCTAACTTACTGCTTTTAACAGCAACTATCTGCCAGTGAAAGTCCCGTGGAAATCAGTCTACCCGTTCCGGAGGTTATCCGGAACAAAAGGACCTAATTTAAAAAAAATTTTAGGTATTCGTATATTTACCGTGTAAACTTTCGGATGCATTTACTAAAATGTTGTTATTATGACATTACAAACAGACACTTCAATTTAATTTATTTGAATAGATTTTAATATTTAAAAGGGCTTTATATAACCTTAGAGGTATACAATATTAAATCCATTTTTTTCAAATCTGGTTTTTTACACCAATAAAATCGTTAAAGCGAGCTCTATCTTATGGTATAAAGCATTAATTCACACGATGTCAACGAAAAGAAATAATATAATGAATGATATATGATATTAAATTCACAAATTCAAAAGTGTTACAAAAAAAAATCGTATTAATACCCGTAAATAGCTTTAAAAATAATAAAGAACACAGTTTATATCATGCCAATACCTTTAACAGTTCCTGAGCAATGTTGCATTAAAGTTTTGTGCTGCGTATTTTTGTATCTACTGCAATATTTACGTTTTGACACTTAATGTTGTGTACCTCTGAGGTACAGAATTCAGCTACCACTTATGGGAATATGAATGGTTTTATAGGGCGTATGAATGGTTAATTCAAATTATTAACGCGGATAAAACTGCGAGACTCACTTCTAAAACGTATTAAATATTGTGTAGGTTTATGATGAGTCATTTTAATATAAGTATGCAAAATGAATCTATAGGTTAGCGTAACGTAGCATAATAAACAAAATCAATTAAGATATTACGTTTTAAATACTTACACAAATATGCTATTACTAGCTGTGCCCACTACTTCGTCCGCGTGGAATAGTGTAATTATATCGAATCAACAGCTTCTAGCTCTAAATATACTTCCATACAATTTTTCATCCCCACTTTTCAACCCCTTACACCCCTTTTTTTCAATTTAAAAAATAATCTATGTATTCTCAGGCTCTAGACTATCTGTGTACCAAATTTTATTTAAATCGGTTCAGTAGTTTTGGCGTGAAAGGGCGACAGACAGACAGACTGAGTTACTTTCGCATTTATAATATTAGTAAGGATAAATCACAAAAGACGTTCGATGCCGTTGTACAGACAAGGTTTTTAAACACTATATTTCTAAAGAAAGTTGCATAAAATTATACGCGATGTGAAAATGTTTTTTTAATAAAAACTGTAGATCCTTTAAAATTTCAATTAGTTGTAAAACAATTTGAATTAGCTGTAGCCGATTCAAATTATTATTATTAATGTTAATTTATACAGCTTATTTATATTTATTTTAATTGAACTTTACGAAGGTACTTTTGTCTAAAAATAAAATCACTTCTCTGCATTGTAATTAACTGTTTAAATTACCTATACTTGAACAACAAAAAAAAATATTACATTCAATGCTATTTTGGCTTGCATAATGTTTTGGAAATGCATAAATATTAAAAAATCTTATGGTGTAAGCAAATAATGAAATAGGGTTCCTCCATTCCTCGACACGTCACTCTTCCACATATAAAAAAACAATGTTATTCACCTGACTACCACGATACACAATCGATTTAATCGATTAAACATAATTTTTCTGGCAAAATGCCGTAACTTTCCGAGAAAAATGCACTATAGACATAATAAAAATATTTCAAAGTTGACACGTATATGTACAATAAGATTTCGTGGAAATTGTTATATTTATTGATAGTCAGCATAGGAGGCGGCGTCCGCGTGTATCTGGGCGTCACCTAATTGAGAGGTGTTTCAATTTTTACACGGATGATGCCTTTGGGGGCAGGCGCCCACCCCTAGGGTGGTCCAGATGTCTTAATAAAAGCTGTTCCCGGATACCTCCTTTTTTAGGCGCAGTACGGCACACCGTGGTGTTTTAGTCGGTTCGATTCCGACGCACCGCCCCACTGAAAACCCCGGTGGGGTGACGGCCCGAGGGATTTTCCACACACCCAAAAAAAAAAGAGGGTCTAAGTGATAACTGAGTAGGATAGCACATTGCAAAGTTTAGTAATACTGTCAGTCTAGGATAGTGACCGTTCTTAATACATTAAGACCCCTCCGTGCCTCGGAGAGCACGTTAAACCGTCGGTCCCGGGTGCCATACAAACATTCGTGGCATTCGTTACTGGTAGTATGAGCCCTAAAATATCTGACAACCTGGTCTAACTACAGAACTTCAATATCGCCTAGTACTTGGACTGTGGAGGTCTGATGGCAGTCGTTTCACATAAAGTTCGAAGTTCGGCCGTATCGTAGTTACACTGAAACCGACCCCAACTTAGTTGGGAAAAGACCAGGAGAATGAGGATGATTGATAGTCAGCATAAACAAATTTGTTTGAGTGCTGAGACTTCCTGGCAATAGCTAATTCGAGCCACAGGTATGCTGATGTGACCATGACCTTTTCAAGCTACTGCTTACACTCTTCAATCCATCCGTATATATAATATCCTTTTCCTTCAATACTTTGCCTTCCCTTCTTGGCTATTTTGTTCCCAATCCTTAACTCTCAAAATGCCCAGTTGGCGCCATAGGGTTGTCCCTTACATGTGTGGGACCAAATTATTATAATTGGCAAAATGTGGGTGATTATTACTCCTTACTCCTTCAGGGATATAGGTGTGAGTGTATGTATATATATAAACAAACGTAAATCTTGCCAGTGGTTCTAGAGTGGTATTTTTCATGTTCTCCCTGTTAGGAAAGAGGGTACTTCTCCATACTCACTTGAAATGGTGGAAAAGTCACATTTTTTTTTCTGAATGATATGCACATGCTTGTAAGGGACTAAGGAGGACTTCGAAAGAGGAAGGAAGACTTACGTGTAACGGTGAAAAAAAAAAAAAAACAAAAAAACAACAACAAAAAACACATTTGTGCATTGAAATTGACCTGTTTCAAAGACTATGTGCTCTATATTTTAAATGTTATCAATTTATCATTCATGTTTTTTTTATTTAGTGAATAGATTTTGAAATCTCTAAAAAGCTTTATTTCTGCAAAGGGTGGTGAGAAATAAGTTAAAAAGATGCAAATAAAATAAATTTCGCTCAATTTTCATGAAATAAATTTTCCAGAGAAGGAATGGTAAACATTAAATGTATTAGATTCTAATTCGAATCGATTAATCTCGAAGAAAGAACTAACTCTATCAACAATAAAATTTCCGCACTTACCTACTGCTCACTATAGATTGTCTACACCAGTGGTGGGCAAACTTTCTTAATGGAGGGCCAGAAAGTTTTAGAAATTTCAGAGGAGGGCCAGAATTATAGGAAAATTGCATTTTGTGTTGAAACTTTTAACCATATAAAAACATTGCAGCATTACACACTTGCAGAAATGTCAAAAATTACAATTTAACTTTTATTCGAAGGCCCTGCCATGGTAGGCGTGTGAGACATATGAAATTGGTTTTGAGTTTGCCAATAATATTTTCGAATGCAGGTTCGAGCTGTGACGAAGTAACTTTCATCAGCACATCAAGCTTTAACAAACTCTCCTTCCAAGGATGGTTTATTATTTTTAGCAATTTTATAAGCCACAACATCTTCAGCCAGTGCAGAAGCCTTTTGAACAGTGTTTTGCTTTGACCAGATATTGTGTTTTTTTTTGGGTTTTTTCCGCATTCACCTTTTTTTCTGCGTCATTCATCAAAGCATATTTAGTTTTAGCATGCTTGGTGTTAAAATAGCGAGGTTAAAATCTTTAAATGCCGCCACTGTTTCATTACATTTAAGACATACTGGCTTATATTTTCATACAGTTATGAATGTAGTGCGTTACTCGAACAAGCAAGAACACGGGACAAATTTAAAACAAATTTACCTACGCGAACAACCAAAACTTTACGTGCGGCTCGCTCGGTGACAGCAGGCGACCGCGATCCGCAACACAATCATGAACTACGCGGCTAGTCTAGCTGGCTCCTTTACCTATGCGTCTATTATTCTACTAAGTAGAATCAACTTTATACTTCTGGACCGTCAAAATATAATTATCTCGGGCCATATACTATTCATGTCGAAGGACCGTCGCTCGGCGGGCCGGATTAAATTCTTTCGCGGGCCGGAGCTGGCCCGCGGGCCGTACTTTGCCCATCACTGGTCTACACAGTTATGGAATGTTGTTACATCATAGTATGCACACGATAAGTGATGACGCGCTATCAACTTCCCATTCAACACACAGATTACTCGTCACAAGTTTATCCGAGCGGTACTAGGCAAACGTATATTATTGTTTTGAATGATATTTTATTGCTCACTCACTCATTGTTGTTTGTTATGAAACGTACGTACGCGCGCGCTTTTTCGATTTAATTTTTCTTTTTATTTTTGTTATATTGTGGAAAAAGGAACAGACGATTTATAGTGAAATACAGTTGATGTAGTTTAAAGTGATAATAGTTCTGTGATTTATTGTGATTTGGTATGTATTTTTAGTTTATTTGTTAGAATTTTCGCAGTGAAAACAAAAGAAATAGTACCTAATACAAAGTACATTCGAGATGTTTCCAATATTTTAAACTAGTAGCGCCCCGCGGTTTCACCCGCGTAAGTCCCGATCCCGTAGGAATATCGGGATAAAAAGTAGCCTATATGTTAATCCAGGTCTCCAGCTATCTACATACCAAGTTTCATCGCAATCGGTTTTGTAGTTTTGGCGTAAAAGAGTAACAAACATCCAAACATCCATACATCCACACATCCACACATCCACACATCCATACATCCACACATTCATACATCCTCACAAACTTTCACGTTTATAATATTAGTAGGATATGGCTATACATATAATAGCTATACGGATGTTAAATTCACGTGCACTTGAACGTTAATAGATAAAACAAGAAATATTTAAGTATTATTCATAATTCTATTTAAAGATATTCTACCAATGTTTAATTATATCCTTTCAAATTGATATTCAGTCAGTAAAAGGTAAATCATTTCTAAAATGAAAACTGAATACGGTATTGTTTTAATGTTTAAATCTTATTATGTACTTTCATTCAGTACATTCCGTTTCATAAAGTTGTACACGATACGAGAACCGATGACTATATAAAATAATAAAAATGAAAGACAAATTAATACGATATTAAATATAAATTTTGTATCAAGTAATTAAAAAAACATTGCTTTAATGATCCATAAGAAACGATAACAATAAGAAGTTAGCTAGTGACGCTTCTGTTCGACTTCAGACAGAGTAAATAAACAATGGTCCCAATTCTGTTACTTCACTCGCTAAATTAAAATTCACTAAATTTTCTTCATACAAGATCTAAACCTTGTATACTTCAGAACAAGGTCTTATTTCCAATTGAAACAAGTAGGTAACATATGTCGGTATCGAAATAAGCAATTTATTTGTCGACTAAAGTCTGATACGCTTAAATAAACTTTAATACCACGTAGCGAGAGCCGCTATCCGTTGAATGCCATTTCTTTTGGTCTGTGTTTTTAGTAAGCGTCTTCGTAGGTGTCGATTAAAATAACGTCATCTTAGTTCGTTTTGAACAAGTTTTTATACGGCAATTATACAACATTTGAATAAATGGAGACTCTCGCTGCACGGAAATAAAATTGAGTATACGTTGACAGGTTTTAGAGAAATTTAGTGGCGCTGAGAAATAGATACCAGTAACAAATAGACCTTATTACGAAGAATACAAGGTTGATTTCATATGAAGAAATTAAGTCAGGTTTTACTTTAGTCGAGTGTACAATAGAATCGGTACCAATATCAATATTTTTTACTTTTTAATTATGAAATTAGATTCCGCCAATGTGTAGTAGCGTGATTCTGTATACCTATTAACCTCCATCAGTAATATAACAGAAAAAATATTATTTATATCACTGGGACATCATGAGCCTATCACGTTTATACTAAAACATCCGTATTATAATAATAATGATTGTTATTTTTATTATTTGAAGGGTCTGTTGGTCTAGTGGTTAGTGATCCTGACTGCTGAGCCAGAGTTCGATTCCCACCCCGGACAAATAATTGTGAGATGAGAACGATGTATGTATGTATAAGTATGTTTATCAGCTGTCTGCTTACCATAGTACAGGCTCTGTCTAGTTTGGGACCAGACGGCCGTGTTTCTCAAGTTATTATTATCTCACTAATCCCACTAAAATTATAGATGTGAAAGTTTAGATGGATGTTTGTTACTCTTTCACGCCAAAACTACTGAAGTGATTGCGATGCAACTTGGTTTGTAGATAGCTGGAGACCTTTTCGATTTATTATTTATTAACATATATAGGCTACTTTTTACCCCGATATCCCCACGGGATCGGGACTTACGCGGGTGAAACCGCGGGGCGCTGCTAGTTAATTATAATTTGCGTGTAGATCAAGCCCTTCCCTTTAACTACTGAAATACTATCTCTACAAACCAGAGGCGTGATACCCTTTTTTACTTAACAGATATTAATAACAAGGAGAGGCAAGAGCCTCTCCTTGTTATAATGTTTAGAATATAAGGCGTACAATAAAAGGCGTTCGACTCGCTTAGTATGTCCACCCCACGCAGGATCGGTTATCTAAAAGCTCCTGCTCATGGTGCAGCTAGGAATGATCCACTCCGCACTTTAGGTATAAAGTTTCAAGTACGCGGTTACTACTAATCGTACTAAAATTCTGTTGGCTGCCGCGCGCCGGTCACCGAACACTTTAGTTCGTATGCTCAATCACGCGCTGCATCGCGTCATCCGTTCGTATCTAAACTGCCGAGTTAATTAGTACCTAACCTAGGTTTATTTGTTCACAAAAATAGAGTATTCGTCACATAACTTACTGGTAATTAAATGTTCAGATTAATTAATTATTTAAAAAAGATAACTCTAACGGCGCCGTCAGAACAGATAAGAGTTAGGCCATAGAAAGAGAGAACTTCTAGGTGAATGTAACTGTAGGTAATTAGCGCTGTGCGTGAAATGCGCATGTTTTTTCTTTCTTTCCTTTTCTTTAAAAAAAAAAGACAACTCCCGCATTAGGAAGAACTCCTGTGTCGGGGGACTTTACAAACATACAAACAACGGACACAAATAACACCCAGACTCGGGTGGGAATCGAACCCACGACCTATGGCATAGCAGTCAGGGTCACTAACCACTAGGCCAACAGGCTAGTCATGTATCGTGTCGCAGCAAGAATCGCTATTTATTTAAATTATTTTGCGGAGTGCCAGTTCTGTACCTTCCTCCTTCTGTACCTTCCTACCTTCTTCAGCTGCTATTGGTCATAGCGCGATGTTGTATAGCTTTCCTCGATACATGTGGTACCAGTAGTTCCTTAGATTAGCGCGTTCAATCAAACAAACAAACAAACTCTTCAGTAATGTCTTTAAGCGCCCTTTGGACTGGTTGACCGCTTTCTCTACGAAGGACAGTTCAAATGTTTGGTAGCAAATAATAACAAGGACTTTTGTTCAGAACACCTTTATGGTTTTTTTAAACACGGTCTTTCATCTTGGAGGGCGTAGAGAAGACCCAGGTAGGAGTGCACCCGGTCCGAGGAATCTTTTGTTTCTTGACCCTTATCGACTTCAGAAAAGGAGGAGGTTCTCAGTTAGATCGATTTTTGTGTTTCACGATATCTCCGCCAATTGTGAACCGATTTCTATATATTTTTTAAATTGAATTGATTGTACTCAAAGTTGGTCCCATTTAAATTTATAGAAACTAGCTGGTGGAAAATTAAGATTATGAAGTATACAGCTTATTCAAATTAAAAGATTACCATGATTTAAGCGCACTGAAGTCGGTAATTTTTTTTTCAAAGGTAATTGTTATATATGTAGGTGTTAAGAGACTGTATGTGGGTAGTCACTCTCGGAATAAACCTGTCACGAGTTACACGTCTTTTATTCACTAGTAATATACAACAAAGATGATAAACCCTCATGGGCCGCCAACGAACTTCTGTGCCAAGGATGTTACGGATATGAAATTTCGGATTCGGATTTGGATATATTAATGATATTATACCGATTTCGGATACGGTTACCGGTATGAAATTATTTCGGCTTATCCGAACATTTCAGTTTTCATCCATTATAGGAATTGTAATGGGAACGAAAAACTTTATTTATATAAGGCTTTATTTATTTTAGATTATCATGTAATAGTAAAATAAAAAAGCAAGTAAGTTATATATTATAGCTACTCATTTTAAAATATTAACTACAAAATTCAAAAACTAAATTAAAATAACCATAAACAACATTACACAATCATTTCAGCCATGTAGACACAATAGAACCTGTCATAAAATTTCCGAAGTTATTCGAAGCTTGATATTAGATTCTGATTATACATAATATGTGAGGTGAACTGGAATTTCAAGTATTTCAAGCATTGATTTGGTTTTTGACAACCTTATAGAGTCTACCTTTCTATATCAATAAAGTGGCAAAGACATATGATCTCCTTGATGAAAAGCGGTCACCGTAGTCAATTTACGTTTGCAACATCGATCTTCTAAAATAAATTTGATCTTCTTTTGAAGAAGTACATGTATAATGTAGTATTCTTGGAACAAAGTTCCTTATCGCACGTTACAGTTCACATGCTCCTGCGGACGGGGACTAGGCGGAAAAAGTGTTAGCGCATCGAAGAATGCTGACTGCGAGTTGATTTTTCATTTACGCCATCTGTGGATTTTGCGCGATGCTAATGTTATTTGATGTTGGTTATATACTTATTATCCATATATTAGTTCGGTAACTTTCGCAGATGGCGCAATTTTAATTTCGAGTTTTTACAATATTTACTATATTTTGAAACAATTTATTCAATTCATTAAATATATTTATACCCATATAGCAAAAGGAGCTTCGTTCCAACCGGATGTCCGGAAACATCTCACGCGTTTTTTTCGGATATCCGATAGTTTTACGGAACTCCATAATCCATAACATCCCTATTCTGTTCGCACATTTAAGGCCATTGACATTACTGTTGACACCTTAATGCTATAATTATAAAATCACCGTGTTTGTACAAATTAATTGCATAGAACACATATCGTTCCTCCGATTCGTTAGGTTTGTGGTCGTCTGCTCCGAGAGAGGAAGGAAACAACTATTACTGTGACTAAATAAGTATGGAAGTTGGTATAAATAGGCGGTTATCATGGTCTGCGTATGTGTCGTTGACATATATATTTCTAATAGATAACATTGTTATGGAAAGATTGGCAATGTGTTGTTAATTTCACTGCAAACGGCCAATATATATTTTTTTTGGAATACTAAATCTATAAATTGCGTAGATTCCTGTGTTTAAAACAAATTATTTCGCCTGAATCAGGAAATGTCTTGTCATGTCATTTTACGTGGGAGAGCCATGCTTCGGCACGTATGGGCCGGCTCGACTCCGATCGATACCACGGCCTCACAGAAAACCGGCTGTGAAACAATAATTGCATTGCTTTTCGCCGCGTGAGTGATGTTACCGGAGGCCCTTACTCTACCCTCTCCTATATTCCCGTCATTCCAATCTGCCCCCTCTCCTACCCTCTAGTCCTCCTCTCCCGTCTTCCCGCTCTTCCCCTATTCCCACCTTAAAGGGCGGCAAGGCACTTATGACTCTTGAGTTACAGGTGCCCATGGGCGGCGGTAGTCATTTACCATCAGGTGACCCGTCTGCTCGTTTGCCCCTATACCATAAAAAAAAAAATGTCCTCCCTCCCTCCCTCTATATATTCTGTATATATTTACACATATAAATAACATAAAGGTATACACATATCTACTTACATGCGTCGAGAATAAGGAGTAAACTCCAATAAAGCATAAAAAGCACAATAAAGCGTTACGCTGCCCTCCGATCACTAAATTTTACTCTTCATATTTTTTTCATACCGGGCGCCTTATATGCAAATCGATTCTTAAGGAGTAAACTCCAAAAAAATGTAACACCTTAACGTATCTGTTTCAGTTATTAATTTATTTAATAATCTTCATATCAATATTAATAGTGAATTATTTGACAATCGGCTTGGCAAATTTTTAGCCCAACCAAAGGCTTTAGGAAAGGCCACACAAAAAATACCGGTAAAAAATAAAAAAAATAGTAACTATATTTTGTCAAATAATACAAATTTCAATATAGTAACAAATGGATTAGTCAGTGCCACTGGTGCCACATCACCTGGTCTTCTATCTTCCGTGTCCAATACATCCCAGGTGACTTCTTTAGGTCATTTGACTGGAGGGTTTTCTACTTTACTTTTACCGATTTATGATCCTATCTATCCATCTATGATCCTATCTATCCATCTATGATTCTATTTGATTCTAACCACCGCCGCGCGCCGGTTCTTCAAAAGATATTGGCCAGCCAACTGCCCCTTCAACTTGCTTGCAACGAAACCAATATTAACATAATATAATAAAACAAAATAAGTAATGATCAATATTTGTAGATAGACTAATTGTACAAATATCATAGTCATTAGTAAATTCTTAGTCATATAAATTAGGATTACTGTCATTAAGAAATGAGTCACCTGACTGTGTTTGTATTTTCCAGTAATTAATAATCATTTCTTTCGGCATAATTATTGATACTGGAATTTACAATGTTTACTTTAAAGTATTAAAAAAAACGCAATCCTAATAATAAACGTTGTTGCTGTTAAATAAATGAGTTGACTAAGGATAAATAACGGACAGTACAATATATTACAACTGCGACCGCATGGAGTTGCGATTTCGAAAAGAAAAACAAGATAAGAAAGTCACTCGCGGCACAAGAAGTCCAATAATCCAAAGTCTTGAATAAAGGTAGAACTTCGGCATCCTAGGTTTTATTCCTGATAGAATTGCAATTGTCTATAATCGTAATAAAGTAATTCAGAACGAAATTACGGTTCGTAAAAGTAATATTAATGAAAACCGCATGATTGCAATCTATTGCCTAATAATACCTTTTTAACGTATAACGGATTTGAGCTAATAGGGCACTAAATAAAATACAAGGCAGAGACTTTACATTTTTTAGTAATATCATGTTGGTACGTACAGCGTACATGTATTTTGTAAGCTTACTAGAGTGCATCGTGTATAGCCGATATATCATTTAGTGATAACTTTTGCACCACTCTGACTGTAAAGTGTAATGAGTCTGGTTATTATACCTATTTATGTTCTTTGGTCTCCCGCTTTGCTAAGGATGGAAATGAATTAATAATATCTCTATCGACTCCATTAAACTTTCGATTAAATTCGTTGCTGGTTATAATACTTTTTAAACTTCCTGCCACGCGCAGAATGTCATGCGCTGTGTTTTATAATAATAATAATAACTCCACACATCTCACACACGGCCGTCTGATCCTAAACTAGGCAGAGCCTGTACTATGGTAACCAGACTGCTGATAAACATACTTATATATTTCTAAATACATACATATTATAGATAAATTACACCCAGACACAGAACAAATGATCATGCTCATCACACAATTATTTGTCCTGGGTGGGAATGGAACCCACGACCTCTGGCTTAGCAGTCAGGGTCACTAACCACTAGACCAACAGGCCAGTCAACGTGTTTTTTGATTTCGTTGGATTTTTCAGTTCCCCGTTTTTCCTGGATACCTGCTGTTGATCCTGGTATACAGGAATCGCATCAGTAGGAATATAGGTTGTATTAGTTCCTTAAGGGATTTTAAGTTGATTGCACTATTTTCAGATGACATCAGGGCTGCACGGCCACAGTCACCAGATATCTCAGCCGACGGCACACCAACTCGAACCTACAGTACTCCCCGCCAAGGAGAAGACTGTGCACGGGAAAGAAAAGACTTTTAAGGTAGAATAACTAAATTTTACAATTTTAGAGTGATTTAAAGTAACATTTTCTCTGAAACAAAGCTTTACATTGACTCTTAGGACCCGTAGCACACATTCTGTTCTTACTGATCTAAGAAATGGTTAGGTCATAGGAGTTATTTGGAACCCCAATCTCCTTTTCGACTTCGGAAAATCTATAACACCTCGACCAGACAAATTAAGGCCACATAAGTGACGTGAAAATTAAGTCTGGTGTGCTAAGATGGAAATGAGTATCAGACGAAGGTCAGTGACGGAAGAATTTAAAAACCCTAGCCGGAGGTGAGAAGCACTACAAGGAATATCAGAACGAAAGTACGAGTATGAATGTGGCCGGCCTTAGAAATACACTTAAGGTAAAACTGATACTGCTAGAAAGAGAATTAGTATATAATTGATAAATGACAGTAAGAGCCTGTAAATGATTAGGGTAAGAGGAAGACCATGATGGTGATTGGTATTTGAAAGTCTTAGTACTGATGGCAAATTACTCCTGAAAGGATACTCTAAACCATGTTGACGTTCATTAAGTGTTTGTGCTCGTGTCTCTAGGTCGTGGTTGGCAACGAAGTAGGCGTGATGAAGGCTCCGGTGCTCGGCCCGCGGCCGTACAACGCGTTAGCAATTATCCACACACAGCAGAGCAACACATTTGACATGCTGAATTCTCTCACCACCAGCGTTGTAAGTAAAACTAAACTCGATTTTAATAATGTTGACGGGAATTAACGCGATCACGTATTAATAAGGTCTTACATACCTTTGATTTGCCTGACGTTAAAGGTTAGTATAAACTCTATTCGTCAATAATAAACGACGCAAGTTGCCTTTGCTTCATATTAGTATTTAATAATTCATGCACTTCTACATAACCTTAAGGAAGACTGGTAGATAATGCATATGGCAGAGAAGTTCTATACATAATGTGCTTAAAGTTTTAATAAAATAAAATCTAAATATGAAAATAAAAGTTAAGTAAAAAAACAGAAAGAAGCGTGCGTTTTTACATTTCTATTTAATAGGATAAGTACATATCGTCTTAAATCACTACATATTATAAAACAAAGTCCCCCACCGCATCTGTCTGTCTGTTCGCGATAAACTGAAAAACTAATGAACGGATTTTTATGCGGTTTTCACCAATAGACAAAGAGGTTCGTGAGGAAGGTTTAGGTGTATAATTTGTACCCGTGCGAAGCCGGGGCGGGTTGCTGGTACATAATAAATTGGCTGAAACTGCAGAGGTGTTTAAAACTTCCTAGTCATCGACTTCCAATCAAAGTAGAGTCGTCTGGTGAACAAAAAGTTGTTGTTTGTTATAAATATTTCCGCGATTAAGTCCTGATTTACTCATCGATGAAACTAAAAACAGAATCAAATATAAAATTCCTTAAAAATATGACATACGAGGGGTGATCCAAAAGTAATGAGAATGGGTACATTAAAATAACTATATACTTAAAAATAAAATTTATTTTTCTACATAGTCTCCTAATAGGTCAATACATTTAGTCCATCTCTTTTCTAAACCAACGATACCCTTCAAAAAAAAATCTTTATCTTGACTCTCCCAAAATGCCTCTACAGCGGCCATCACTTCGCCGTTATCCTCAAATTTCTGGCCCCGGAGGTGTTCCTTGAGCCGAGGAAACAAATAAAAGTCGCTGGGGGCTAGATCTGGAGAATAGGGTGGGTGTTCAAGCAGCTGGAAGCCAGCTTCTTGAATGGCAGCCATCGCAACTTCAGCTTTGTGTGCAGGTGCATTGTCTTGATGGAACAGAACTTTTGCGCGCAGTTTACCCCGTCTTTTTTCCTTGATGGCCTCTCGCAATCTTTTGATTTGGTCAGCATAGTAGGAGCCTGTTATGGTAGCGCCCTTATCAAGGTATTCAACCATAATTATTCCCTCAGCATCCCAGAAAACAGACGCCATAACCTTGCCGGCAGAGCTTGAAACTTTGAATTTCTTGGGAGTCGGTGAAGATGGCCTTTTCCATGTCATTGACTGTTGTTTGGTTTCGGGATCAAAATGATGAATCCACGTTTCGTCCATAGTCACAAATCGAGCCAAAAAAATATCTTGATCCGCCTGGAACATTTCAAGATTGGTCCTTGAAATGTCGAATCGTTTCTTCTTTTGTTCGTCGGTTAACATTCTCGGGACCCAACGTGCAGAGACCTTTCTCATGTTCATCTCGGTAGTTAAGATCCTTTGAATGCTAAAAAATGAAATGCCTATGTTCTCAGCTAAATGACGAATGGTCACTCTTCGGTCTGCCAAAACCAGATCTTGAACTTTTTTGACGTTTTCTTCAGTGAGGGAGGAGGACGGACGGCCTTCGCGGTGTTCGTCTTCCGTGGATGTTCTTCCCATCTTAAACTCCTTGCACCAGCGTGCAGTTGTAGAATATGGAGGAGCAGAGTCTCCCAATGTTTCCACCAAGTCAGTATGAATGTCTTTGGTGGACATTTTTTTCAAGCACAGGTATTTGATGACGCTTCGCACTTCATGTTTCTCCATTTTGATGTTATCACTCCGACTGCTAGTATTCAAATGAATGTATATTTTAAAAATGACGTCCTATTTATACCATTTTTTGTCAGGGAAGTTGTGAAGGATTAGGGAGTTGAAAAAATATTTGTTTAGAATTTTATTATTACTAGAAATATCCGTTTATCATTACTTTTTGATCACCCCTCGTACATTCTTAGATATTATAACAACTGCAATATAAATTAAAGTTATGAATCTTTTAACGCAATGCTCAATTTTGCTTGCACTACAAATATGCATTACGCGGCTTATAGCAGATTCGCGCTCAAGACTGTTTTCACCTTGAAGCTTTTAGCTATCGATCTAAATTTCGAGCACATAGAATAAATGGAGTCGTGTTAATATTAGGAATAGTTTTTTTGTCTTGACCGAATTTTATTTTGGCGAAAATATTTTAGAATTACTATTTATATAAACAAATTAATTTATTATTTTGATCATCTTTATTATTACATCTGTATGAAATATTGAAATAAACGAACAAAAATGAAACATAATATTAAAAATCAAAGTTATGGGTTCCACGTAGTATGCAAGAAGCAAGTATATTTTTTCATTGTGACTACAATAGATTATGATGTTATGGAATGAAAATGACCAAAAAATATTTTTAACTAGCAACTTGCCCCAGGTTCGCACGGGTGGGTACAAATTATACAATTATACTATACTCTATTAGTAAAAACCGCATGAAAATCCGTAAAGTAGTTTTTCAATTTATCGCGAACAGACAAACAGACGCGGCGGGGACTTTGTTTTATAATATGTAGTGATGGCCGGTGAGTTTTTTTCAAGAATTACTATTACAAACTAGTTTAGCCAAGAATTGAGATCAAAATATTGTGGATTAATTTTTTTAATAATATGTAGCAACATGGGTTACACATTACTACTATTCTCCAACTAAGCCAAATGTTTGTGTCAGGAGTCTGTTCACATGGCAAGTGTTTTCGGTAAGGTTCGAACTCACAATCATTTGATCACATATCCGACAGCCTTACCCATTACGCTACCCCCGCTCAAAAGCTTAAATGCCTTAAACATAAATGGTTTCGTTATATAAGAAATATTGAATTTATATTTCTAAATTGTTTAGTGTCAACGAACTCTCCTATCACCTGCTGAAATCTTAACGACCACAATCCGCTGAAATCTTGCTTTATATTAAATAATATTATTGTGAAAATTTACTACAAACTTAATTTCAGTCGAATAGTAATATTTGATAAGTATAAAGCTGTTTTAATTTTTACAGATTTAATTTAATTTTACTAATGCGTCATTTCTAAGCCATTTAGCCCCATCCTGCGCAGTAAATTGAGTTGTTCGGCAAGCTATAAAAACAGAAGTCAGACATATACATATACTAGCCGTCACCGCAGTTTCACCTGCGTTTATGGTCACTAACCTGCTCCTATTGGCCGTAGCGTGATGTTATAGCCTATAGCATTCCCCAATAAATGGGCTATCCAACACTATAAGAATTTTTCGATTCGAACCAGTAGTTCCTGAGATTAGCGCGTTCAAGCAAACAAACAAACTCTTCAGCTTTATAATATTAGTATACATATACGTATTTCTAAAATAATAATAATCTACATCACGAAGAGGGTAAGTTACATTATTACTAGCTGTTGTCCGCGGATTGGCTCGCGTGTTCTGTTTTAATGTAAATCTTTACAACATAAAAGGCATCAACTGCCAAATTTTTAAGTTTGTAACCTCAGCGGGTTAGGCTCTATGTTGATGAAGCCAGTCAGGACAAGTAATTATACTTATATGTACAGATAAATTCTACCTTCTTCTAGATAGCTAGAGTGAGTTGTAAAACTCGGTCAATTGGTCTAGGTCACTCTATGTTAATCTTTTCACATCTATGTCTACCCCATGTTTTTCACTATTCCTTCTAAATCAAATATTGGCAACCAATGACCATCCGTAAATCAACATTGGAAAAATATGAAATTTGTAAAATAAAAACCATTATTTACTTATTAAAAGTATGATATTCCTACTGATTTATTGTATTGATGACTGATTTATGGTATTGAGTTGTTATTCTAAGGCACACACTCTATTTTATATTGAAGCGGAAACGTTGGCTTTGTTGCAAGCTGTTTAATATGTATATAATTGTGCCCAACGTTGTCAGTGAGACCTTATTTGCATCCCTTATAATTAATATATTCAATACCCTTCGAGCCCCTTCAAGCCCACAGCACATTTTCTCGTCAGTTACAGATGCGTCTATGGTCCAAATTAGGAGAAAGTACAACAATTTCCAAGGCATTGAAACTGATATCGTGTTTTATCTTAGAATAATGTTATCGTGGCATCGATGAAATCCGCGTTCTGTGACGGGGTTCAAGTGGTTTATTGTTTTATAAGAGAGTTCTTATCATACGTAGGAATCGGTCGTAGCAAAATTTTGTTACCTTAGGAATAGATAATTTGCATATAGAAAATGTGTATAAGAAAAAAAACCTTGTTAAAAATACATATATATAGATATATTTTTTATTAATTACCTTTGTTATTGTAAATATTAATGTATCCTACTGTAATATGATAGATATATTCTTAAGAATGAAAAAAATAAAACGTTAAGAAATATAATAATTTGAATAAGTTCATAAAAGTTTGGTAACAGAATGATTTTGAAGTACTGATATCTAGTATTATTTGAGAGACATCTAGTATTATTTGAGAGAAATTCATTGTGCTAATATTGAGTGGTTAATGTGGGTGTATAAAACACACCTCTGTCTACCCTTTCAGTATTAAGCGATTTGCACTTTAATAATCTCACCCATTTCCAAGCAAGTAAATCCCTTCCAAAAATAAGATTTTTATGAAATTCTTAAAATAGGCTCCCGGATGTGCATGTATTTTACATGATTTTTTATAAAATGCATCGCCTGTTTGGTGTCAGTTATTTAGTACTGTAATAACTACACCTTTTGATACCTTAATAAGTCATAACTTTATTTTTTTAACATTATTATTTGGCATATTCGGGTTATTATTTTTGGTCATGTTTCCTTGCTTACTGTTACTCGTTATGCTTCTACCAATGTACCCAGGTAATCAATTTGATTAAAATCAATAAATAATTTATTTACATATCTAATCGCTCACTTAAGTTAATACAAAAGTACCCACATTTTATTTATTTATAAGTTTAACAAAATACAGATAAATATATATAAATACAGATGCAACATAAACTCATTCGAGTTTTACCGCGCATCAGTGCCGTCAAATGTGTTAAATATAATTACACCCAATGAAAATAAA
This sequence comes from Callimorpha dominula, assembly GCA_949752705.1. Lineage (NCBI taxonomy): Eukaryota > Metazoa > Arthropoda > Insecta > Lepidoptera > Erebidae > Callimorpha > Callimorpha dominula. The sequence continues at coordinate 12,117,259 of OX457015.1, read as the reverse complement.
ACAGGCATTCTTACCAGATTTCCAAATGTTAGCAACAATCTCACCACTATTTATATGAAAATTAATATTAATATCAAATTCTCAAAATAACAGTAACTCGCGCCTCAATCAGCACCCAAGTGATCGTTATCCCCTTATAATGCAAGCCAGTGTTTTATCACCCCACCATTGAAAGACCGGCCAATGGCTTTGCGTTACCGGTATAACTATTTTTTTTTATGTGATAGGGGGCAAACGAGCAGACGGGTCATCTGATTGTAAATGACTACCGCCGCCCATGGGCACCTGTAACTCAAGAGTCACAAGTACGTTGCCGCCCTTTATGGTGGGAGTAGGAGAAGAGGGGGTGGGGGGAAGCGTGGAAAAAAGGTAGAGGGGGTGAAAGGACGGGAATAGAGGAGAGGAAAGGGTTAGGGCCTCCGGTAACCTCACTCTCGCGGCGAAATGCAATGAAAGCATTGCTTCACTGCCGGTTTTCTGTGAGGCCGTGGTATCGAGCGGAGTCGAGCCGGCCCATACGTGTCGAAGCATGGCTCTCCCACATTAAAACAAGTCGTAATAATGTCTATTAACTAATTTTTATTAAATGTTGAATTGTTTTACGGTCTGTTATAGTTTGTCCCCTATTTTTAATAAAATTAATACGAGTTTTTCATGTGGCGACAACATAAAACTCTTGCAAATAAACAGCATAACTATAAATACAATACAAAAAAAACAAATCATTAGCGATTTAAGTACAGAATTATTAAGGTTGTTTGCTAATATAAAAGACACGTAAAATTATACTTTTCTTCAGTAAGTTAAGTGAGGAAAATTACCGACTTTATTTTGTTCAATGGCAATGACTTTAAAAATACAATGTTGATGTCTCAAGTACCACTTACTAGTGGCACGTGTTGTTGTAGTGCCAATAATACAAAAATAATGAAAACTGTAGTCTTTACTCCTTGTAATAGAAATTCGCTTTTGTTTTCACTTAATAAAACACTATAGTAGCAGAATTGATGAACGGGAGTCATCTGTCTCATTCTTTTATCTTCTATTTTGGGATTTATTAATTACACTAGCTTTTGCTCGCTTTAAAGTTATTTTTCTGTCCTTAAACTAGATTCCTATCCTTTTTTTTTTTTTTTAACGCGGGGAATGCTTTTCGCACCATACCGTCCGTCGGGGATACGAAGGGCGTGTGTGGGACTCCCGGCGAACCGGTCTACCCACTAAACCACCGCGGCGGCCTACCTCGGCAGTCGGGAGGAGCTCCAGGAACGCATCGGCGGCTTCTGGAGTCCCCCCTGCCGTACCTCACGACTGAGGTACATCCCGGGGTGACCAGAGTCACGCCCGTGGCAGGTCGGTGTCACGCCCCTCACCGCTTTACACAGTAAGACGCGGAAAACCGACCCGCCTTGGACGACACCCCCCGGCCGCACCGGGGTGTCACCGTTCTCGGGTCGCCTACAGCGGTCACATCTTCCCCAGATGTGGCCACAAACGACCCTTAGGTGACGATTGGGGAGCTAGCGGCCTCTACCGCGTCCCCTTCGTCGCCTTCTTCGAGCGGGATCGGCCCTTTCCCGATCCCGCTCTGCGGACTCCTTCTGGAGCATAACGTCCTCACAGAAGGAGACCGCGGCTTCCCAACCCTCACTACTCGCCAGCATTGCCGCAATCAATGCTGGCGGTGAAAGGTTTCGTCCATTTTGTCCGACCAGAACTCGACGCTCGGACTCCCACGCAGGGCAGTCCTCCAGCGTGTGCTGGGCGGAGTCCCGGTCGGATCCGCAGTGGTGGCATTGTGCCGTAGCCTCTCGTCCAATCCTGTTCAGGTACTCACCGAAGCAACCGTGCCCGGTGAGCACCTGAGTTAATCGGTAGGTGACACAGTCGGTCCTCCCTACCCAAGCTTCGAAGTTCGGCAGAACAGCTCCAACAGCGCGTTGGCTGGCACAGCCCTGGATTCCTATCCTAGACCTTGCTGTAAAAATAAGGTATCTTGTTTCTAATTGTAACGGTCCTCCCTTATAATTAATATCATTATATCTGAGTATATATTATACTAGCTGCGCCCCGCGGTTTCACACGCGTAAGTCCCGATGCCGTGGGAATATCGGAATAAAAAGTAGCGTATGTCTTAATCCAGATCTCTAGCTATCTACTTACCAAGTTTTATTGCAATCGGTTCATTAGTTTTTGCTTGAAAGTGTAACAAACATCCATACACCCTCACAAACTTTCATGTTTATAATATTAGTAGGATTAATGTATGTGTATAGTATGTATTATATAGGTATACATTTCTAAGTTCGATTTAATTTAATGATTTGTTTTTATTTAAAATGTTATTAAATGAATAATAATTTAATTTGTAAAGGTATAATATTATACGAGGCTTTAGCTAAACACTGTCTCCTAAGTCACAGGTCGTCCTAGTTTAGGAGATACTCCAATCACGATGCACACCTTTTACTTAATGCTAAATGTTATTGTATCAATGCTAATGTAAAAAGGTTGCTGTAATAAAGCTTATTAATATTATATAATATATTTAAATGTGGGAGAGCCATGCTTCGGCACGTATGGGCCGGCTCGACTCCGCTCGATACCACGGCCCAAAGAGTAAAGTAATACTAGGGGAAAAGAGAGCCCACTTTTGGCAAAATTTTGCATTCCAATATGAAGCGCCATCTATATTTCTGAACTTTAACTAATTGTGTGTCGTGTCATTGCCATAGCTACCTATGTAACATATATATATATATATATATATATATATATATATATATATATATATATATATATATATATATATATACATATATATATATGTATATATATATACAACAAACTGATTAATTATCAGAATTTTATATGTATCTACATAGAAATGGATATGGCTCTACGTAGGTAATTAATCATTTTATTATTTGGCGCCTACTGAAATAAGTTTATATAAAATTTGATAGTTTATGTAACTAAGCTCAATACTTAAGACTTAAGGTTTATTTATTTTTTGCTTTTTAGTTATTTTCGTCGGTTTAATTTTTTGTTAAAAAGATTTTTATTTTATGATTTTTTTCTTCATCAGATTAGCTACATGATGTGATGATTTCTAAACGCAAATACCTGATAAAGTAATGAAAAGCAAACAAAAACACTATTCGTTACTACAATTTTCGAGGGTTCTTCACAATTTTATCAGGATCCCATGATCAGATCCTGACTTCCTTGACATGGGACCATCCTTGAGGTATACCCTATCTAACAAAAAAAAAAATTAAAATCGGTTCATAAATAACGGAGTGAGGGCTGAACAGACCTTCTTTTTTTTCCGTCGGTTAATAAGATGTGTATAAGATAAAAAACTTGATTTTTTTTTTTAGTTTTTATGAATTACATTACCTTTGTTATTGTAAATATTAATGATTCCTACTGTAATATGATAGGCATATTCTTAAGAATGAAAAAAATAAAACGTTAAGAAAAATAATAATTTAAACAAGTTCATAAAAGTTTGGTAACAGAATGATTCTTCGTACTTTTACTTTCAGGCTTTCAAAAAGTTAATTAATCTCTTACAAATATATTTTAAATATCTAAATTCTTGTCAATGTATTCAAATAATATAGTACTCGTAAGACGATTACAAGGAATATTCACCCACCCACTCATGTGTCTGTGACACATCGGTAATGCGTCAACATGACACACGGGTAATATGTACAATAACTTGGTCATAAACGACGAATACATGTCGTATAATGAGTTATGCGCGTCAAACCCTCTGCGTAGTACAATGTAAACAGTAATAAAATATGCATCAAATATAAATGTGCGAAATTATGATGAGACTATGGCTGATTAATGCATGAATTGATATCATATGAAGAAACGTTGGAGTTATACTGTGCTACTTCTTGTAATTTTGAATAAGGAATGTTACAAACAGTTCTGCGCATGCGCATTTATTGTCACAAAATTATAAGCACCCATTGCATAAAATTTTTATACAACGTTTAAGTTAATACTAGGTATTTTTATTATTTCTTACTGCAAGTATTTCTAAACAGTTACTTACTCCAGAGTGAGAAAATCAGCCCCTTGCGAAGCTAAAAATTCAAAACATACTTTGTTCAAGATGTCATACTGCATTATAGGGCAGCGATATTTCTAAGAGTGGTATGGTGATGATGGAATAAGATTTATTCAACCAATTTGTTCATTAGTTAACTTTAAATACTAACCCGCTTTTCTCGTTAGAAAATAAATTTGATCCTCGATATAACACGATGTTATCTTTGACATTGCTAACATGCGCTAGGCACCATCAAAGGCGGTGGTCCTTCACGTAGCCTAGCATCGGCAAACGCTTCTGAGAAGCACTTGATGCTAAGCCCCGCTTCTTGCTTATAAGTTTTATATTCGTAATTATACTCTGTCCATACATTCATTTATTTTCTTTTTGACATTTCGATAAGTAGTCAATTAGTGTATTTAAAAATGTTGGCAATTCCATCTAAAATAATCGATTTTATTTAAGAGGTGGTTTTAATCGATTTAAAAAAATTGAAAGTTAACTTTAAATAAAAATACTGGTCTCGTTTAATAAAACAGATAGACAGATAAACAAAACACCAATGTAAATAGATGCACTTAAATCGATTCCATTTAATGCAGACACCGAGTCCAAGGCATCGACAAAGCGCAATACATTATCAATATACAGATACACCTGTAGGCCTAGAATCTCCTAATTACAAGTAATAATATAATCTAAAATAAATAAAAAGTAATTTAACATTTGACAAAGTAACCTATTGTTGCGGTGTGACTTTGCGTTGATCTAAAATATTTACAATTTCGAATAATTGTTGACCAATTTTTTAAAATAAAGATATTGAATTTGAAATTTAAAAGTACCTTACATACGGCGTTCGTATTCAAACGCTGGATACGAGGGCGGCACTGAAAATTTCGGGAATCAAGGAAGTGACACAACATTACTATTTAAAAATGTATTTATTGCTTTTCGAAGTATTCTCCGCGTAATTTGACAGATTTTTCCATACGATGGAACCAATCATTGAAGCAACCATTCCATTCGGAAGTTGGGGTCTCCAAAATGGCCGTTTTGTAGGCGTCCACAGCTTCTTCAGGTGATGAAAATCTCTGACCACGCAATTTATTCTTTATTTTAGGGAAAGTATAGGAATCATTAGGGCTTAGGTCGGGGCTGTACGACGGATGGTCTAATAATTCTATGTTTTCTTGCTTTAAAAACTCTTTTGTTCTGTGCGCGGTGTGAGAACTCGCATTGTCGTGATGGAGGATGATGCGGCGGTTGCAGTTCTCTTTACGGAGTTCAGAAACGACCTGTGGCAAACAAATGCTAGCATACCATTCTGCATTAACCGTTATTTGTCCCTCAAGAGAAATAGTCGCAACATGGCCGGTTTTGGAGACAAACGTGGCCACCATTTTTTTTGCAACACTCCGTGAACGAACAATTTTTGTTGGCTTTAACTCATTTTAGAACACCCAAACTCGTGACTGGTTTTTTTTTCGGGTTCGTACGCGTATATCCAGGATTCGTCACCTGATACGATGTTGTATACAGCATTTGAGGATCCTGCGTGGAATCTTTCGAGAGTTCTGACGCACCAAGTAACGCGAGCCGCTTTTTGCTCTTCACAGAGCGAATGCGGTATCCATCGGGAAAACAACTTTTTTACACCTAATTGTTCATGCAAGATTATTTGTATTTGACTCATGCCAATGTCTAAAGTTGCCTGAATTTCGCGGTATGTAACATGTCGATCTTCCTCAATTAGCTTACGCACAGCATCAACGTTTTCTTGGGTGACTGCAGTTTTTGGACGACCTTGACGGGGATCATCACTGAGCTTGACACGTCCACGTTGAAATAAACCAGCAAACCAGCGATAAATTGTGGTTTTGGATGGAGCTTCATCACCAATTGCAGAAATCATCCGGTCAACACACTGTTTTTGCGTTAAACCACTTCGAAAGTCATAATAAATCATCGCTCTTGAATTTTCTCGAGTCAATTCCATTTTCTCAACGACTAAACAAGTTTGACAAAACCTTGTGATAAGACCGAGAATCTTTTTTTAAATAAATAAATGGTATTCAATTTTTAAAACCAAGGAGTTTTCAATTAAAAAGATTTTAATATGACAGAAACAGTGTAAATATTCCATTCCCGATACTTTTAGTGCAGCCCATGTAACTTAACTTTGGCAATTCATTTCAAGCAGATGACCACCCAACCAGCAGACCAGCTAATTTAGCATAGAGTGAAAAACATTTTAATTTGATAATATTTTTCATTCTAGGCCAGTCAACCGGTAGTCGGTGTGGGTGTCGGCGGGTTTCACAGGCGGAGTTCGGGCCAGGGTACGTTGTGCGACCCGGAGCTAGATGACAGCGGAAACAAGCTGGTGGCAAGGCTCGAAGACGACGCTTTTATCTCGGAACAAGATCTGGTGAGTATAGAATAATACCTTTTTTTTTAAATAGAAAAACCGTATGTCATGAACTTAAGGGGTAAGATTTGAGATTTCAGTTGTTATGGCCTCGGACACAAACATGCCATACAGAACACAACAACCTAGTACAGACATAACAGTGAGTCCAACATTTAGTTATTTATACAAATTTTTGTGGGTGTAATCTTCTCACCATTTTAGCATGGAGCTACAACCATCAGACCTTTATGATCAAGGATACAATACTATAATAAAATCATAGGCGCATGCCCTAATGACCATTCAACTATTATAAATAAACATTCCAACTAAAATTATCTTTCTCTCGCAGTTTAATAATCTTGATTTTCTCCTTCATAAGTGTGGATTTACTCGTAGATGTGTCTATGTGTTAATTAATGACACAACTGTCTCTGGGCCAAGGTTCATACAAATTCGTTCAGCCATTTTAGAGTAAAGGAGTAACACGTACAGATAAATGAACGTTCGCATTTAAAATACTAGCTTTCGCCGGCGTTGAGATCTTGATTTTCGTGTGTGGTGTGTTCATGTATTCAGGACACAACTTGTGTGTATGTCAGATGTCATCAAATTTGTACAGTCAGGTATATATTTTGCGAAAGCTATTGCAGTTCTGTCTCATCTCCTAAGACACTTTTACTTATAAAATAATACACGTAAAATTGTACCTCCTCGGATCCTGCCTTACTCATGCTGCCTCACGTTTACTATACGGACGGATATTTGTGAATGTATTTTATGAATGAGTCCTATTTGTAAAGTTTGAAAAATTAAGGACCGATTTTACCTTTGTTGAATAATTATTATCTACTAGGGACTAGACTCAAACTAGCTAGCTAACTAAGCTTTCTCTTGCAGTTTAATCATCTTGATTTACTCCTTCATAAGTGTTGATAACACACGTACACACAAATAAACTACTACTACTAATAAAATACTATTAATATTATATATGTTATACGGACTCATATTTCCGAATGTATTTTATGAATGAGTCCGATTTCTAAAGTATTAAGACTTAACCTTTGTTGAATAATTATCTATAATAAATAATATATCTGAACTTTACAAAAGATCTTTCCAAATAAGTGCAGGGGACCCTGTTTTTTTTTTAATAAAATCATATCAGTAACGTGGGTTACTAGTATTCTTATTATTCCCTCCACCTAAGCTATTTGCTTGTGTTAGGAGTGGGTTCACGTCGGTAGTGCACTAGGTGGGGTTCGGACCCGCAAACATTACACGTGAACTCACAAAATTCATTTTTTTTTCTTAATTATCTCTTACTGTACAATAGAAAAAAATACCACTCTTTTCACGTGACCTTATTTAACAACATTATATAAAAAATAAATAAAATTGTTCATAATCTTGGTATCATTTTCCAGGAAGAAAACATAGAAATAGCGACGGCGACAGAAAAGCGAATATCGAACACCGACGCGTCTGGGGAAGACCAGCCGCAGGAACCACAAAATGGTAATTAGATTATTGTATTTTGTACCACAAAAGTCACAAAACAAACATACATCCTTCCTGATAGCGGCTGGTTTGTGTACGGTGTGTCACCGTAAACCATTTACTTGCAGCTTTCAGAGGTGTCACACTGAAATTATCGGTTTACACTTAAACAGAAACCCAACAGCCACAGAGTTTGTTGTTTTTTTTTTGTACTCACTGATCTTTGGCACCTACAGAACTACTTTGACAGCCTAATTCTTAAGAAAGGTTATATTCTCTTCAACATCACGCTACCACCGTTAGGACTGAATCAGTCAATATAAACTCGAGTGGAACTGCGGGGGGACGGCTAGTAGGTATATTATAATATTGTAGGTAAAACATTTCTAGTGTAGCGACTTCCATATGCAGCAAAAACATAATTCTAAAATCTATAAACTATCTGAATTACTTAGTAACTACTAATCCTACATCACGCAATGAAAGTTCTCGCGCCAATTAGTATATGTATATACAACTTTCTAACATCAACCGTTGGGCCGCGGTCCAGGTTCACTACGTTAGTGCACTGGGTGGGTGGGGTTCAAACCCAAAACCTCTCGATCGCAAGTCTGATCTTAGCCATTACGGCTCAGCTGCTTCTTTTTTTACAAATGTTTGTTTCTTCTCCAGGTCTAGTGTATGGTCCTATATATGAGCTTGAGAAGCTGGAACAGAAGGAGAAGGAGAAGCAAGACAATGAGGATGAAGAAGAGCCTATTGGAGTATCGCCTTGTGGCAGGTGTGTACTAACAAATCTTGAATTTGTGTTATTGTATTCTGATATTGATACTTTTATTTATTACCTACCGTTACTTATCAATTTAATTGTTTTTTTTTACCTTTTCGGTGCAAAACAAGCATACAGCGCCTAAGGATGCTTGCAATTCCAGAGGACGCGCATGCGCATTGCCGACCCTTTAAGAACCTATAAAGTCTTTTCCTTCTTTAATTATTTTCCTTGCAGTTCGGTTTTTTTTAAATTTTTTTTAGTTTAGTTAGTTTTTTTTTACTTTTAAATTAAAAATACGCTGAAGGCAAGCAAAGTATTCTGCGCATCTGTTTCTATGCGGTTACTTAAGCATGTGGTCTTTCAAATGACCACTTAAAGATACGCTGTACATTTGGATGTGTTACCATCAGAAAACTCTTATTGTTTTTTTCACTTACCAAGTATAAAAGAATATTTGTTGATACCTCTAGGGACTAAAAAGTGAGAGTAAAACATACTTCCTTAGGCGCGCAACATATTGGTTTTTTTTTTTTCGATTTTCCTCAAGCGGGCCTTGCTCAATATCTGTTTCTTACATAAGCATGAGAATACAATAGATTTGTTTAATGTTTAAATGATACGTACTATTGTAAAGATTGAGTTCATACCTATATATGTTATATAATAATTTAAAAATAATAATAATAACTTGACACACTTCACACACGGCCGCCTGATTCTAAACAAGGCAGAGCCTCTACTATCACCAGACTGCTGATAAACATACTTATATATTTCCAAATACATACATATTATAGATAATATTACACCCAGACTCAAAACATATGATAATGCTCATGCATCACACAATATTATTTGTCCTGGGTGAGAATCGAATTCACGACCTCTGGCTCAGCAGTCATGGTCACCAACCACTAGACCAACAGTCCAGTCAATGCAAATATGAAAACGTAATGTGACGTCTATTACACACATTACATTACTGCGCTTTGTCGCCCTTATATGTATATCCTTTCAGACAAGGAGAATATAAAAAAAAAATCCACAAATTGACTATAAACAGTAGTTATAATCAGTGTGGTGAATATTTGCAGATTCTTTAAGTACGACAAGGAGGTGGGTCGCGGCTCGTTCAAGACGGTGTACCATGGTCTCGACACGCAGACCGGCGTCGCCGTAGCTTGGTGTGAATTGCTCGTGAGTCACGATATCTGCTTAAAACTTAAACACAGTCGCACATCTGTTACACACATTCATATCACTTGTTTTAATAGTGATGAAAAACATCAAAGTAATTCTCTAAAATGCTGCCGAAGGTTTGTGAAGTTTCCATTACGTACTAGACCAGCATGCCTAGATCCACGATTTTTTTTTTCATGTCCAGAATAAGTCTGTTCGCAGTAGTGAGCTAGACCACAAAAGGTCACATGAAACTTTTTACTGGGGCCCTGGGTACAGCCTAGAAATTAACGTGAAACCTTGGCCTCTTATTAAACAAGGTGGCTTCACTGGAGGATGAGCCTTGATATCTGGCGTCATGTCTGTGTCTCGGTAGACAAATTATTGAGACATCCTCGGAAAAATAGAAATTGGAACTCCTCTCCCGTTCCCTTTTGCCACCTCTAGCGTACATAATCTATCCATGAACTCGGAAGAAACCTAATTGCTCATACGTATACATCTGACCATATTTTCTGTGTCCAGGAGAAAAAACTGAACAAAACGGAGCGCCTGCGATTCCGCGAGGAGGCAGATATGCTTAAAAAGCTGCAGCATCCCAACATTGTGAGGTTTTACAACTACTGGGAAGGCACAGTGGCTAAGAAGAAAAATATTGTGTTAATCACAGAGCTCATGTTATCTGGCACTTTGAAAGCGTAAGTTTAGTTTCATATTAAGTCATATTTACTACAGATAGGACAGAAATACGTATTAAAAAAAGAGATTCGAAATGTTTTTATTACTAACTGGCTGTAACCACAGCAACTTAGCTCGAGTGTACATATTGAAGTATATTTGTTGCGTGGAACCCTAATTCTTTTTCCAAAATCGATATTTTGGAAAATGATTGCCACGGTACTTTTACTGACACTTAGCTGATGTTATCTGTCAGTGAAAGTACCGTGGCAATCGGTCCACCCGTTTCGGAGATTAGACGGATCATACAGACAGACGATAATGTATTAAAATGATTTTTAGTATATCTACCTTGTACATATTCAGATGCATTTAGTAAAACACTGTTAATATGACATAACAAACAGACACTTTAATTTTATATATTAAATTTGTGTAGATAAGTTTACATGTTTACATGTATGTATAACTCATACGCCACATTTTGCCTATGGACAGTCGCCGTTGTCCATCACGGGTCCATGATCTGGTTCGATATGACAGACCATCGACCTTACACTAAGTATGACCGGCGACAGGCCTTGGCCATCTGTCAAAAAGAAGTAACCTCACGTTGGAGACTAGTTGCCGTTTAGTTTAGTAGTTCTTAGTTCTTTGGGGAAGTATACTACTAATAATAAAGTTTGCAATTAAAATGTAATGGTGCACAAATGAAATGAAAATTTGTAGTATTTAGAATTATTTGTACTACAATACAATTGTTATATATCATGGAACGTAAAAGTTTAAAAGTTAGTATGACTTACATATTCTTTCTATCTGAATCTTGTTTAGTTAAGTAATTTATGTTATAATTATCTGGAGCTTACATAGATTCTTAATATTTCAGATATCTCCGGCGGTTTAAGCGCATAAACCCGAAAGTGCTGAAGTCGTGGTGTCGCCAAATACTCAAGGGACTGAATTTTCTACATTCAAGAACACCGCCTATTATACACAGGTAATTATGTAAGGACTATGTATATTAAACAGTATGGTAGTCATATTTTTATACAACGTAAGGAGCCTTAACATGTGTGCGTTCCGGTGGGCTCTAAAGGGGCATTTACCAAGAAACAAAACGACCTGTCGTGTCAGTGCCAGGTGCTGTTAGATTGATCTGACTGAAAACTAGTCAGGTTCACCCGAAACATTCCATACCGCTATTATTATTTCATAACCACATTAACTTATAGTGATATCTCTGTTGTTACGAGTACCCGCTTACGACGCCAGACGAAATGCTTATTTACTAGAACTAGCTAAGGATTAAAGCAAACATTGAAACGATGAGTTGTGATGAATTTGTTGTATGTTGCCAGAGATCTGAAATGTGACAACATCTTCATTACCGGCACGACGGGTAGCGTGAAGATCGGAGACCTAGGACTGGCCACGCTCAAGAATAGGAGCTTCGCTAAGTCCGTCATAGGTAAGTTTATAAAGTATAGTAAAAATTGTAACAAATATTTAAAAAACTTCTTTAGTTACTAATAAATATGTACATCAATACATTTATGTAGTTTCTAAATATGGGAGTTTAGTATATTTATCCCGAAAAGTACACGATACATGCAGCTACAATAATTTGGAAGTTGTCAAATTTCAGTCACCTAAAACATTCGGAATATTCATAAAAGCTATATATCAGATTTGTACACAGAAATGCTTTTCATGTGATAAAAATAAAATTTTCAATAATTTAAATAATTTAAATTTTTAATTAAATTTAATTTTAAAACCTTTAATATTTTTTTTACTTTACTAGTAAATTAATATTTATCTCAGATTTTTTTTTTAAATTACGGAAAATAAAATATTTATGTTTATTCTAATTAGTATATAATAAGTAAGTTACGATTTTCGAACAAGACAATGTAAACCCATTTTATTATTCCTTACTTTTTTCACCGTCCCCATTTATAGTTATTATATAGGCCGCCTATAAATGGTCGTAGTAGTAAAGAACATTGAAACACGGCAGGTACGCCCGAGTTCATGGCGCCGGAGATGTACGAGGAGCACTACGACGAGTCGGTGGACGTGTACGCGTTCGGCATGTGCATGCTGGAGATGGCCACCGGCGAGTACCCCTACAGCGAGTGCAGCGGACCCGCGCAGATATACAAGAAAGTCGTCTCGGTTAGCGAACACTTCTCACCACAGCCTATTGCTGCATAACTATACTTATCATGTTTTAATCGTATTTTTTTTTTATTTTGGAACTTTTCGTCCCTTACTAAGAAAATCCATAAAAACTAACTACGAAAACTTTTTAAGTCAGTTTCTATGGATTTTCTCAATAACTAAGTGAATAGTTCCAAAATTAAAAATAATATTAAAGAGGTTGCTCCTAGAAGGTTCCCCCAGGAGGCTTCTATGCTTCTGGAAGGAGCTAGGCTGGCTCAATTAGCCAGCGTTATTGGCAGGCATAATGGACCGTTTTTAGTATAAATGCTAAAACAGAGCCCTTAACCAAAATACCAAGTGTTCAATTGTCAGATACACCCTGTATTCAGGGTGTTAGTGAAACTTACCGAAAACGAAGACAGACGATAGTACTAATATTACGATGTGAATACAGCAATAGTTGTGCTCACAGTCCTTTTCGTTACGTCACGTATAGTGGGGAGGTTTTCGTGTCTAGAACTCTGGAACAAAAACATTATCTAGACCTTACCTAACTGATAGCTTGTACTATGGTTAAGCGGAAAAATAACGGACACAGACAACTGTGTACCACTCATTTTAAGATTTAGAATATAATTGAACTTCAAAATGATAAATAAAGTTATAGTTCATATTGACATACCCAACTTTTGCTGCTATTTTGTATATTTGTAGTTCTATGGACAACTTAATTTTTCTTATATTAAATTTTATATTTTTTTTATATTGTAATAATAACAGACTTCGGAATGTAAGGCTAACAACACATTTCAAAACAGATTTCAGTTATCAATCAAGTCAATATTTAAATTACCTATTTAAAATAAGTTTATTAAAATTCTCTCAGTTTATTCACATGATAAAGCAAACATAGTCAGATAATTTTTTATTGGTTTATGGCCATGCTTCAAACGGGTTGTAGCGTGATGTTACATAGCCTATACTATTCCTCATGAATCTGACTATGATATACAAAAAAGATTTTTTTAAATGCGACTAGTTTCAGAGGTTACTACGTTTAAACAAACAAAAAACTCCTCACCTTTATTATATTAGGATAGATAAGTCATATTTTTTATTTACATGTACTATTTAATTACATTAATTATTAACATTAAAATTTTTGGTACACAGGGTGTGAAACCTCAAAGTTTAGAGAAAGTGACCATCCCGGAAGTTAAAGATATCATCGAATCCTGCATCAAACCGAACAAAACGGACAGGTGTGCCTTCAAATCCATAACTTTTATCTATTCTTAAGAGTTTTAAGTTGTTTTCTAATTATCATATCAGCGTAGTTTATAAACTGTTCCTGAAAATTAACCTCTTCCCAGTTTGAGAGAGGTAAGACTTATGGTCCACCTAGGCCTTGGCTATAGCCATCTTATCTGTCAATCAGCACTAGAGCGGCATCATCGTCTGCATCAAGACCAGTGCGAATGCATGTCAGATGTGCTCAATCGGGTAAATGATTCGTTGCAAAATGTTGTTCTTTAAAAATGTATATGTAAAAACATAATTTGTTAGGTTACGCTACAGTATTCTTGTTAACCCTACTGATGCTACCTTACCCGCGATGTAGTTTAGTGACCACTAAGTTAACCTGTGCGAATTCATTGTGGGTGAGCCATGCTTCGGTACGTGTATGGGCCGGCTCGACCGGAGTGATACCACGGCTTCACAGAAAACCAGCAGTGAAGCAACATTTGCATTGCTTTTCGCCGAGTGAGTGAGGTTACCTCTCCCCACTCCCCCTTTTCCACCCTTCCCCTACTCCCACCTTAAAGCCGGCAACGCGAGTTGCATGTGCCCATGGGTGGCGGTAGTCATTTCCATCCATCAGGTGACCCGTCTGCTCGTTTGCCCCCCGATACCATAAAGAAAAAAATGATTTTAGAATTTAACTTCTCAGGCCGAAAGTAAAAGATCTGTTGAACCACGAGTTCTTCGGCGAGGACATCGGTCTTCGGCTGGAGATCGTGGGAAGAGATCTGGTGACGTCCTCCGAAATAACCAAAATACAGTTCCGGCTTAAAATCATCGATCCTAAAAAACGGTTAGTGTACATATTTGAGAAATAATTTAAGTACCACTAAGATGGTAAACGGGCATACTACATTCTTGGTAGTAAGTTGGTGGTTTATGTGGGCTTTCGACACAACCGAGACTAGTATCAATTCTAGTTATCAACGCTGAAAATATATAAAAAGAAGACGTAAAGATCTGCTGACAGTACAGCGTCTTTTTATACAACTCTTGGTGACAAAAATGACGTTAAGTCCCGTTCGCCACCAGTCATATAGCGACAGACGCAGTGTTTAAGTATTTGATAGACATAAATAAAGTAGTGTAGAAAGCTTCAATACTTTTTACGTGTTTCTAAGAGCTTACGGAAAGTATAGCTGTGTGAGATAATGTGTAAGAGTATTGTAAGCATTTTATTATTAGTCTCAATAACATAAACTTATTCAACGTGTTTGAGCTAACATCGATACACACATGGAACAGACATTTCGATGAATAAGTAGTAAACATATTAAAAGTAAATAATGTATACGGAAACTATATTGGGGTCGCTGCTATTCAGGTGACATACATATTATTGAGACTAATAATAAAATGCTTACAATACTCTTACAAATGGAAGAGCACACAAATCGGCGTGGTCTAAGTGTGTTTAGTCAGCAATTTAAGTTGCTTTAGTATAGAGGCAGGAGATAGCAGATTTAGCTTGAATTTCGAGCACAGGGACAAATCTTCAGCGAGGTAACTGCTTACCATCAGGCTGTCAGGTGCTTATTTTGTCATGTTGGTTGTATAAAACAAAATCATCAAGTTCACCGCTGTCTCGATTGCTATGGTTGAAGCCAACAAAATCAACACCATCTAAGAACATTAACATCATCCAAGAATAGATTATCACATAATATTTATTTGTGGCAGGTCCTACACTCACAAGGAGAACGAGGCCATACAGTTCGAGTTTGATATGGAGAACGATGACTGCCAGGAGGTGGCCAACGACATGGCGAAAGCTGGTCTCATCATGGAGGAGGATGCCAGGATTGTGTTCAAACTGCTCAAGTCGCAGCTCATCAGTCTCAATAGGTCAGTGGAAAAGTTGTTTATTGGAATTTTATTTTTGAGTTTATACTGCAAATATTATGGCGTCGTTACATTCTGCTTACACATAGAGCGGCTTCTAGAAGGCCGCTTCTGAAATAATTTTTCAACATACATTGCGTTATGAGATTTTTTGACCATTATGTAATAATAATATGAATATTAAGTGGCCTGATCACTATGTTTAAGGATTGTCCTCTGAATTAGAGACATAGGGAATATGATGGCCTTTTTCAAAAGTGTATTCAAAAAAGTATTTAAGGAGTTCCTTGTTCAAAAACTATCCAAACAAGGACACGACGGAATGGTTACGTAGGATTTAAGTGTCAAAAAAGTATAATGAGTAATCACATCTGCATTAGGGGGAAGAAAACTTAGTCGCGTAATTTTTACAGCCAATTATTATTCACGACAGGTCTTAAATATTGAGTCCCTCCTATCATATCAAAGAGTTTTACTCATTATACTTTTAAATTATGTAATAACACGACTGCCCAAATAAGAGTTTAATGCTTTCAGGGTTCATGTATGTATGTGAGCTTCTTTATTCCACCTTAACTTCTAAAAGCCCAAACAGATTCAGATGTATGGAGTATCGTTAGAATCCTTATCCATCACTCCGAGTGCCACTGGCTAAAAATATTTCAATATGGCGGCGGTATGGCGCGTAATTCGTTTTTAGGCAGGGCAGTTGTGTATATTTTTTTTAAATTAGTGATTTGTTTTTAAAACTATTAGTAAAGATGGAGAACACATTACTAGTAAAGGATGGATTCACGTAAATTATTTAGTGAGTATCACTCACTCATAGGTAGACGACTGTAAAGTCAAATCTGTATCCTTTTAATAAACGTCAAAACGGAAGTTTCATTTTTGTATAGAATACCAAGCCATGACGTCACGCCTTAATGTTGCCATCATCAAATCATGCATAAGTTGACGTTTCACCCGCGTTTATGGTCACTGCTCCGCTCTTATAACCATAAACGCAGGTGAAACTGCGGGGACGGCTAGTATTCCTATAATCTCAATCCCAATGACTTTGTCCTTTGTATTCTATAATTTTACCAGTGACTAGCGTCTAGCACTTTGTGGTTCAGGAATAAATAATCATTATAATGTCAGTGTCTAATTATCTTAAATACACACTTAGAACTTACATAATGTATTTATTACAATTTACTTTATTTTTATAACAATTAATAAGAAAGTACTTGACACACCTTACTTACACACGGCCGTCTGATTCCAAACTGCAGACTAGTAACCAGAATGCTGATAACCATACTTATATATTTCTAAATACATACATAATTATACAGGGTGTAAGAGACACCTTACCGAATCCTGAAATAGCGTACTTCTGAGTCGAAAATCATTGGAATTTTCTGCCGGAAAATTCATAATTTCTTATATTTTATTTTTTTTGCTTAAAAGTGATATCACAATGTGTAAACAGAACATTTTACCGATTTTTTTTAAATAAATACCGCATATGGCCAAAAACTGCAATATACTCAATGAAACAACATTTAAACTTTTTATGCAATGCTGATTTTGACGGCGCTGAACGTTGAAGGTCATTCAAAGTACCGCACAAAAAGAATACCTACGCATATTGCATGTACATTGCGTAGCGCCAAATGACCATAAATACTTAACCTCGCATTTTTATAATGAACTGACTTTTCTATTGTGTTAAATATAAGCAAAAAGAGGTTATTGTAAGTTTTTCGCGTAGCTCAGACTTACACTTTACACTTTTGTTGTCTACTTTATATTTCTTTAAGTTTCATTCGAACTAAAAAATATCTTTTTGGGCACTTTTTCAACACATATTCGGGATTGTATGGCATTAATTTCAGACAAAGTAAAATGTTTGGCACTTTTATGTTCTACCTTTACCTGAACTAAAATACCTTCTTTCGCTGAATTTTTTTTTCAGTAATTATATCATGTGCAGTACCAATGAGTTCCGATTTGGTCAGCTAGCCAGGTATTCAAGTTTTACTGTTCAAAATATTTAACGCCCTAAAATACCTTCTCTAAATTCGTTATAAGCTATATATATATATATATAGGAGTAATAGTTGACTAAGAAATCGCAATTAGCGCTAAGGCCACCGTTTCTACCATTATTTGATTTTAGGGTTCCGTACCTCAAAGGACAAAACAGAACCCTTATCACACACACTTTGTTGTCCGTCCGTCCAAACGTCTGTCTGTCTGTCAAGAACCTTTTTCTCAGGAACGCGTGGAGGTATCAAACTGAAATTTATATCAAATACTGAGGTCTACTGTCCCTTAGAGCTGTGAAAAAATCAAACTTCTAAGCCAACGCAATCAAAAGATACAGCCGTTTATGCCGCAAATTTCCGCAAGGGAATCAAAACCTACAGGGTACGTCCCGTGAACTCAGAATCTTGAAATTTGGTACGAAGCAACGTCTTATAGCACAGATAAAGGAAAAATTGTGAAAACCGTAAATTTTAAGTTACGTATATAATAAAAATATTTTACGGAACCCTCTGTGCGCAAGTCCGACTCGCACTTGACCGGTTTTTCTATATTGCAAACTGTATTTCTGTGGTTTACAATTAACCATATATTATTGCATTATATTTCTATGCCTTCATAGTGCAAATTTCACAAACCTTCGAGAATTCAATTATTTGGTGGAACTAATAATTATAAAGTAATAATGACTATATCTGAATTGCCTTTACGGTACATTGTCTACGTGACTGGAATTAATTATTGCAAAGGATGATGAGTGATTTCAAAATACTGCAATTACACAGTTGTTAACCGACTTCAAAAAAGAAGGAGGTTCGCAATTCGTCGGAATCTCTTTTTTATGTATATTCAGCGATTATTCGAATACGCCTGAACCAATTTAGAAAATTCTTTTTTGTTTCAAAGTTTATATATTTCCCAGGTGGTCCCATTTAAATTTTATCGAAATTAGATGAGCGGTTTTGGAAACATCAACAAATATCTAAAAATTAAAAAACCTCGCTGTCTCATTGGAGCAGTGCGTTTAGTTAGCACCCATATTATATTTAAACAAAATACATCTACTTTCAACTAAAAGGCACGTTGAAGTCGGTGATGCTTTTTTTAAAAGATAATTATACTTTTATCTTGAGGTAGCGATCGACCTGTGTGGTTATACACTCGATCGGCAGATAGACATATTAATGTTCATTAATGGCTTTTCCTATTTACCGCTAGCTATTCCCCGCGTTTATGGTTATTGCTCCAATCCTGAGGGTCGTAGCGTGATGTTACATAGCATATTCTTTATGAATCTAGCTATCATATACAAAAAGTTTTTTTCGAATCGGACTGGTAGTTTCAAAGATTAGCGTATTTAAATAAACAAACAAACATAAATTATCACTACATATTATAAAACAAATGCCCCGCCGCGCCTATCTGCCTGTTCGCGATAAAATTAAAAACTACTGAACAGATTTTCATGCGGTTGTCACCAATAAAAAGAGCGATTCATGAGAAAGGTTTAGGTATATAATTTCTTAAGGTTTTGTGTAAATTGGTTGAAATATGATGATAATTGTTGAAGATGTCTCTGCTATCCGTGCGAAGCCGGGGCGGGTTGTTAGTATTAGTATATGTATGCGATAGAAGACCTCCTACGTCGTATCATAAATAGAGATAGAAGAAATATGTCGTAATTGTTTCTAAACGCGAATTGCAAACATTATGAGTTGTATAAAATCGAGACCTTTTTGATTACCCGATGTTTCGACCGAATTGCACCTATCGTCACGGGTGGACTGTAAATTTAAATCAAGAATATGGGTACTGCTTGTCAACATCATGGAATCCCACCATTAAATCATCAAGCCGTTAGTCATAATTAAATTTAAATAAGAATAGTAGCGCTCCAAATCATATCACAGAACTGTTCGATAAAAAAGAAATTGTAGGTGTAAGAAACAGTCTCGAAACCACTGATATAAACTATGAAAATCACTAACTAACAGTAACCGCCAAGTTGTTCGTACCTCTGTTCGCACTTAAATCAAGTTCTCATCTTATTTGTAACCTTTTATAAACCCATGATTCGTTAATATTTATCAATCGACCAATAGTATTGCGTTACCGGCTTAACCAGTCAAAATAATGTCTATTAACTTGTTTTTATTAAATAGTGAACTGTGTTATCTATTATAGTTTGTCCCTATTTTTAATAAAATAAATAAGAGTTTTTAATGTGGGCGACAATATAGGTATGTACCTAACTTGTAATAATAATTCTTTTAGTAAATAAACGTGAAACCGCTTTCAATGTCGGCGTTTATGTTCGGAGACATCGGCATGAAGACGGAACGTTTAGCGGTCACGCAACGTCAAAAATTACAACGAATTTTCATATAAATTTGTGCGAGTAGGTATACTGGTTGAGCGTGTGTCGTGATTTCGTTTACTCGAGAGACGAATAAGTTATGTGGTATAGGACTTAAACTAGCTATTTCGCATATAATTTGCTCGGAACCCTAATTATTTTTAAAAAATAAAAGTAGTCTTAGTCACTCCTTATAACACCAAGTATCTGCCAGTGGAAGTACCGTGGAAATCGGTCCACCTGTTCCGGAGATTGGCCGCAAACAAACAGACAGACAGAAAATTTAAAAATTTATTAGTTTTTCCTTGTTTCCTTTCCTTGTCGGAACTAGTTCCAGGAAACATGTCCGAGGAACTATCTAGTTCCTTAGTTTTATCCGGACATTGTAGTTAACAGTTTTATTTCGGTTCAGACAGTTCCTCGGACAAACATGGTGGTTGTTAACAATATCAATTAATTTAGACTTAAAATATTTTAAATTAATGTATTGGCTTGGTCCTTAAAAATCAATTGATAGTACATATACATAATTAAGTAATATTTAAATTTGTAGATCATAATATATTATATAAGGATATTTTTTATTTATAAATGCTAACATACTCGTAAAAAGTAGCTCAGGCACCTTTGATGTCTTCAATAGTTGCTTTCTGTCCATAAAAGTAATTCCTGCTTTTCAAAATACACCCTTGCACGGAACAGATCGCAATGCTCGCGGCATACGTCACACGGACAGTTCGATATTCGTTCCACCATTCAATACCGCTCCGGCCGCTCCTTCAATCCGCGTGATCGTTCCGAGGAACTGTGGAACTGGAACTATTAGGTTGAGCAAGTCGGAAAGAACTGACATAGTTCCGACTGCGGACATAGTTCCAGGAACTATTACGCTCCGGAACTACACATGTCTAAGCAACACCTATTTATAGAGAAATGTATTCTGATTAATTCCTGAGCAGTTAGAAGTTTCATTTCTCACGTCCAAGGACTCTTGAATTTTGTCCATGTTTTTTTTTTTTTTTTAATAATACAGGTTAGTCGTGTTTTTTAATTAGTAACTTGTTTGTAGAACTAAGTTGACCAACACTCTTTTTATGGTAATAGGTTGCCTATAAATAAGACCAGGTGGTGTGTATGGACCTCTTTCAGAATTAGAATAGAATAGAATACTCACCAGCTGAAAAGCAGTGATGCTTTAGAGATGCTGGCTAATCGTGGTCCGTAGGTGGAGGTAGTTTATTAGTTGAGCGGTTCCATTTCGATCTTAAATGTTATGTGAGCTGATTTATTGTACTTAGTAGAAGCCATGAACGTAAATAATAGGGAATATGCATGTTGTTTAAATTTACTTGATTAATTTTCCCTTGAATCTTTATTGTCCAGATATTATGCCTAACCAATTATTTTCTTATTTAGTTCGTGTTTAATTGCAAAAAATATAAATTAAAATATGCAAAATAAGGCCGCGAAATTCAACTTTGCAAAACGCTTCACCATTGGTCGAAACAAAACATGACGTGACATTCCACGTTCTGTCATTTATCGGCGCCTATATTCGTAGTGTTACGGAGAAAGATAGGTGTTCCTGTGGTTTTTGCTCTTAGCTAGTGCAATTTAAGCATTCTAGTGATATTAGAAATCATCTAGGACAATGACTGAATGTAGTTTTGTCAAAGAACACAACAAGCACAATCTGAAAATCTACCGAAAATAGGTGCATTCATAATGACTATATATTTTGCATCAAATCCAGATTTTACGTCCGCTGAGGTTAAAGGAGTGAAAGTCTCAAGGTAATTATTACAATACTTGTTATATTATAATCAATCATAAGGATAGGTAAGATATGTATAGTTAGTTATATTCATGAAGTTTTATTGGACTTAAGTTACCTAGTTTAAGTAGACAAACTTACCTACTGCTTGATATTAAAAAAAAAAACATAAATTACTGCTGACTAATTCACACTATACTAGCAATTAAATTGTAATATACTTATATTAAAGTGATCTTCACAACAATATAAACACGATATTGAAGATACTTCATCTCTTCTCATTAATGTACACCATTGTTTTCGTATTTTACATTATTATTTTGTACAGGAAAAAATACTGTACTGGGTGTACTTCTTATAGTGTTTTTACACTTAGGGACAAGGCAATACCTATAAAATGGTTTTTTAACTTTATCCATCGTCCAATAATTACAATAAATAGTAATTACAACTGGAAATCGGTATAAAATTACTGTAACACTTCAAGTAAGTTTATGAAACAAATACTAAGCGTGGTACGTGACGTCGTCCAAGGCCCGCGAAATATGGCGGCGTTCAAACAGATCAAATTTTATCGATGTTTTCAATGTTATTTTAAAAATTAATTTGAACATTGCCAAGGTTGTTTATATTTTTTATTAGGGTAGAATGAGTCAATAAAGATAAAAAAAAAATACATGCATATTCCCTATTGCAAGGCTGGCTGTAAGTACTGCATAAACAATCATAACATCTAAAGAATTCAACAATAATGATGAAATGCATTAATATTTATGTTTGTGAAATTATTTGATAACATTCTACATATTTACTAACACTTGATAACTTTAGTGTAAATTAGTCTTACTTACTGCTGTTCTTAAGGACTATATGACACATAAAAAATTACAATAGAACCAGTTGCTAGATCGTGGGTGGGTCTGCGTACCGTACGCTCGATCGCTCACGAGTAATTAACTATGATGCAGAGCGTTTTGTACTGGTAAACGCAGAGTATAGTGTTTTATATATATAGATATTTCATATTTATAAATTTTTGGTAAGTATACCAAAAAAACATTCAAGCGATTACCGGATCCTATAACAATAGCAACACCAGAGGTGTCACTTAAGTATTGCCAAAACTATCTCATTCCCCAACCCTATTCACCAGAAGAAAATACCTACCTATACCTATAAAAATATAACAATTTTAATATTAAGTTTTCTCTTTTATAATGAACATTTTATTAATACAAAAACCTAATTTTTTAAACATAATCATAACTATCCTTAACTTTAAGCTTTATTTATTTGGATACTAGCAGTGCCCCGCGGTTTCACCCGCGTAAGTCCCGATCCCGTACGAATATCGGGATAAAAAGTAGCCTATATGTTAATCCAGGTGTCCAGCTATCCACATACCAAGTTTCATGGCAATCGGTTCATTAGTTTTGGCGTGTAAGAGTAACAAACATCCATCCATCCATCCAAACTTTCGCATTTATAATATTAGTGGGATTAGTGGGATGACTCCCAACAATAACTTGCAATGAAGTTGAGTTTAGCAATTTAATGAAATAGTACTAACTGAATATACAGAGTGTTAGGTGAGGTCAAATTGTTAAGTGAAGCCGACAAATAGTTGATGTACCTTGAAAAAAAAACGGATTTCCAAAAAGACTCGTCCTAATATAAGTGCACATTTCTAAACAACATAATATTATAATTTTGAATAGATTTTAATGATATTACTTTTTATGCAGACATTTTCAGAAAAATCTGGACATTCCTTCACAATACTTGGTATTAAATACTCAGAGTTTCATTTATGTCAACCCTTTTTTTTTCGTGTGGAAACCCCCACGGGTCATCACCTCACCATGGCTATCGGTGAAGTGGTATGTCGGAATCGAACCGACTAAAACCACACGGTGTTCCGTCACAAGTGAGTCTATCGCAAGGGATTCGGGTATACCCTAAAAAGGAAGAAGAACCCAAGGCAGACTTTGCGCCCTCAAACAGAAGGCAGCCACACCATTGGTAGCGGAGGGCCTTGCCCTCCTTCCGATTTAGAGAGGCGCACGCGGAACACGTCGCGCCACCGTCTCAGGCCTGCTTCTGCTAGGGTGACGGGCATTCCACCCGTTACCCCTAGGCCAGCGCTCATGGAGGCCGGAGATCATTCTGCGCTCTCCGGCGCCTGGTGCACCTTCTCTCATACCAATAATTAGCTTTATCGGCCGATTTTCAACTTCAATTTGTCAGTTTTCAAAAAGATTTCTATTTTAATAATTTAGAATTTGCCTAAAATTGTTACAGCTTTACGTTATTTCCGGGGTCTACTGTACGACGTCAAAATATGACCTTTCTTTTTCTTTTTGACAACATGTTTAGCAAAACAAAATTGCTATAATATAGAAACTGTCCGCCTGAATTGAAATCTTCCTAAAAAACAAGTAATGGTAACTAAAACAATATATTTTTAATGTTGTGTCCATTAGGATCGTTATTAAAACAAGGTCACAAAACAATTTTTTTATGAACAAAGGCATCCCATATGTGGTGAACAAGGTATTTTTAGCTGAAAACCACATACCATTGTCTTGTAATGTGTGCGGCTTTCCTGTTAAGCAATATTACATAACAAATAATAATTCATTTAATGGCAACATAAATAGTTTGTAAAACCTTGGACTTTACACTTTTCTAAATGGATAAGAGAAAAGTGAATCATCTCTCTCTCTCTAAGAACATTACGATTCGAAATAATAAAATGTCAAACATCTGAAAGACAGAGAAGAAGTTCTGCAAGACAAGTCCTGCACAGGACACGGATCAAACATTCAATGAGTTGACAGGAAGTATATCCAGAAACCGTAAATCTGGATATAGTGGTAATTGGCGAGATGACCGCCTTTACTCTGCGCTATCTTGTTCAGCCTCTCTTTCTGTTTTGAGACAGTGTGGTGTAGAGCGAAAGTGTCTCTTTTCAGAACTGTTGCGTTCCACTTGTGTTTTTTCCCCATCACTTCCTTTGTAATCAGCTTGGAATTATACCTATCAGCCAATTAGCCGCATTTCCTCAGGCAACAGTTAACCCTTTCCTAATACTGCGACAATGCCATCACAAATGTTGATTTACCACAGTCTGTCGTTACCTATCAAAGAGTTTTCAAATATAGTCACAAATAGCTTCCATTATGGCCTAATTCTTTGCAATTGAAAGATAATAATTTTCAAGGTTAAAGATTAATCGTATCAATTTATTTATGCAAAAGTAATTGAGATTATCTTTAATACTAATGTTTTGATGTTCATAAAAGTTTATGTATTCCACAGTATTATCCTACTTCCTACAATAATATTATAAACGTGAAAGTTTGTAAGGATGTATGGATGGATGTTTGTTACTCTTTCACGCCAAAACTACTGAACCGATTGCGATGAAACTTGGTATGTAGATAGCTGGAGACCTGGATTAACACATAGGGTTAGACTTTTTATCCCGATATTCCCACGGGATCGGGACTTACGAGGGTGAAACCGCGGGGCGCTGCTAGTATATATATATAGATTCCGCCTTTTGGAATACACCAAAGGAACCTGTTTTACGTGTAAACCGTTAGCCTCTCATATCAAAGAATTGTAATGTAGGTTAAATAACTTTCGCCTTTAGCCAGTTTGTAATTAATACACAAATTAAATATCAGTTCTATATGTGTTACGAGACACTTCAGTTCTACATGTATTACGAGACACTTGTGTTTACCACTGTACCATATGCACGCGTGTAAATAGCAATGTACATTCAGTATAATCATTGCGAACGATATGAATGATAATACATTTTCTTTTATTCACTGAGTTCCGTGTATCAATCGTGATAACTTTCATCAGAGATTGTCTGTTGGATATTTTGGATTTGTTTATTAATTTATTGAGTGAAGTGTTAAGAGTGTTTCCTAACTAATATGTATGGTGTTCCTTAAATATATATTTAAGATAGAGATAGAGAGAGAAGAGATAAGTACTTATCAGGTGGGTTATTCGCTCTACTTATTTTTATTGACGTTGTATTGTTTTATGTGATAAAATTTCAGTATTGCAGATATATAAAGCAATTAAGTAGCATATTTAAGAGTGAGGTAGTTTTTGTACAAGTTGCCGGCTTGTTAGTTAAATGTATGAACTTAAAAATGAGCTATGGGATCCCAAGTGACCCATTATTGAGGTTTATTTGTTTATGGTAAATAAACGACTATATTAAAAGGGAATGGTAAGTAAGAATTGAAGGCAATGTTAGGATAAGGATATTTCTTATATAGGTAGATTGGGGGGGGGGGGGGGGGGGGGGAATAGCTCGAATAGGTCAGGTGCGCATACGCATACCTGTAACTCGAACTGGCTGTTGTGCAGGAGCAGATTCGTGTCCAGTAATGATAGCTTCTATACAAGTTAGGTATACCTTTTTTTTTTTTGTATGTTGACGGGGTTTAAAATCCCTTCGGATCTCCGGCTCCTTGGGGACGCAGGAGCCAGGAGTATGTGGTGTTTCCACTAAAAACCACCACGACAGCCGGTCTCAGGCCCCCTACTCTGGGGAGGACCCGGACCATGTTATTTCAGGTCCCCCCCGGATCGACGCCGCGCCTATCCAGGCCCTATCCCGGGGAATTTTTTAATCTGCCACCAGAGTCCCCACTCTCTGGCAGCCTGCGGCCCCGTCGACGGCTGATACCGCCGCCGACGTCCTCTACGCTCGGGATCGGCCCTCTCCCGATCCCGTTCAGCGGTCTCTTTCTGGAGCATTACAGCTTCAAAATTAGGTATACCTAACTTCTGAACATCACTTTATTTCGACAAAATCTAGGTTGTGTGGTGTATAGACGCAAATAGGTATTTGCGTCTATACACCACAAATCCTAGACTTCAGGGGCACTCTTTATCTACCTAATTTGTAATCGACCTTACCACCCCCTTAAAGGTTAGCATTGACAATAAGCATTCATGTTATGTATCAGTTTGGAGCTTGATATAATTACCATTCTAATAAATAAGCGACCTAGGTTTTATGGCTGATCATTCACAAGAAGCGTTTCATGCAAAGTTGTAAATGTAGGCCATGTTAGACCCGCCCAAATGGAGGAGCACCACCACACTTCAGACGTCAGCGACTTAATAACACAGCTAGCATATTGTTGTTTTTGTGTTGGAATGAAATGAAAACGAATGGAGTGTGTGTGAGTAACTCTGCAAAACTGTTGCCGGCCTAGCAAAAGATTAATTATAATTAAAAAAATATAGATCAACATACTTGTCACCGCAACGATAGGTTGCTTTGTCAAATGTAAAATTATAAAAAAAACGGGACGTATACTTTTTCACTTGTTGTTTAAAAAAACACGTACGATGCACCCTTTAATGCTTGGCTTAGTCGTTCAATAGCGCCAATTCAATTAGCGGGAAACTGCGGAGCACGGCTATAAATAAACATACATGAAGTAATACTGGACTCACTTTTCTGAATTGTATATGTATTTTGGTTCCTTAGTAGTATGCAAGACGTTACATTACACGTCGTCCTTACGATATAGTGAGCCGAGACCTTAAATCACCATGGTTACGGTAACTAAGTAAAGAAGTTTAGTTGCAGGCAACCTCGCGTGCGTTCGTTCAGTTCTCAATACGGCACCGTTCAATTTAATTGGGCTGATTTCCCTCCGTGAAGGTTGTTTATTAAAATTTATTACTGTTTACGTACTTTTAATTTTTATACAATGTGATTTTCCAACAGTATTCACGTTGAGGAAGTCTTCGCGTGCTGTGGTACCGAAACACGTAAAAATATTTTCGTTTTAAAAATATTCTTTTTGTGGCGTTATCTGTCAACATTACGCAGTGCCTAATGTCTGTGACATGCCAATACGTGGCCACGGTTTATCTTAGTAATTTACCTTCTAAAATACCTATGTTGTTTGTTTTATATGGGTATGTTACTTCTCCTGAATGTTCACATCCATGCAGTTGTATATAATGCACTACTCAATTGGAAAGTATTACGTAGTGGTTTGGTTTGCCACCTTAGAGAAAGTGTAAGAATAATGGTAGATCATTATGTTTTTCTTGAACAAAACACTGTTTTCATAGCGTAGTGTACTTTTTGGTGAGTAGTACAAGTATATTTTTAACCGACGAAAAAAAAAGGAGGTTCTCAATTCGACCGTATAATATTTTTTTTTTTTTTATGTCTGTTCAGCCCTCACTCCGTTATTTATGAACCGATTTTGATTATTCTTTTTTTGTTAGATAGGGTATACCTCAAGGGTGGTCCCATGTCAAGGACGTCAGGATTTGATGATGGGATCCTCAAAAAATTTAGAGAAACCCTCGAAAATTGTAGGAACGAATAGTGTTTCTGTTAACTTTTCATTACTTTATCAGGTATTGCGTTTAGAAATCATCACATCATGTAGCTGAGCTGATGATGAAAAAAACCATAAAATAAAATCTTTTTAACAAAAAATTAAACCGACGAAAAGAACTAAAAAGCAAAAAATAAATAAACCTTAAGTCTTAAGTATTGAGCTTATTCACATAACCTATCAAATTTGTTATAAACTTATTTTGAGTCGGCGCCAAATACTAAAATGATTAATTACTTACGTAGGTACATATAAAATTTTGAAAATTAATCAGTTTGTTGTTTGGCGCCGACTCAAAATAAGTTTTTAACAAATTTGATAGGTTATGTGAATTAACTCAATACTTAAGACTTAAGGTTTATTTATTTTTTGCTTTTTAGTTCTTTTCGTCGGTTTAATTTTTTTCTCACATTAAGTCAGTACTCTTTGTCCTATATTTTTATTATTATTATCACTCAATAGGGCAGTTTCATTATTTAAACAGATCCCATGAAATTAACTGTTAGATAATACTGAAAATCGGTCTCAAAAATAATTAGTTCGGTTCGGTTATTATTTTTAACCGACGAAAAAAAAGGAGGTTCTCAATTCGACCGTATGTATATATATATATATTTTTTATGTATGTTCAGCCCTCACTCCGTTATTTATGAACCGATTTTGATTATTCTTTTTTTGTTGGATAGGGTATACCTTAAGGGTGGTCCCATGTCAAGGAAGTCAGGATCTGATGATGGGATCCTGATAAAATTGAGAGAAACCCTCGAAAATTGTAGGAACGAATAGTGTTTCTGTTTACTTTTCATTACTTTATCAGGTATTTGCCTTTAGAAATCACCACATCATGTAGCTGACCTGATGATGAAAAAAAAAAAATAAAATAAAAATCTTTTTAACAAAAAATTAAACCGACGAAGAGAACTAAAAAGCAAAAAATAAATAAACTTTAAGTCTTAAGTATTGAGTTTATTTACATAAACTATCAAATTTTATATAAACTTATTTTGAGTCGGCGCCAAATACTAAAATGATTAATTACCTACGTAGGTCCATATAAAATTTTGATAATTAATCAGTTTGTTGTTTGGCGCCGACTCAAAATTAGTTTATATAAAATTTGATAGTTTATGTAAATAAGCTCAATACTTAACACTTAAAGTTTATTTATTTTTTGCTTTTTAGTTCTCTTCGTCGGTTTAATTTTTTGTTAAAAAGTTTTTTATCAAGTTAGTTGTTATTTTGCGATTGGAGCGAAGCATGACGTCAAAACTTGTCATTACGTACAAGTTTCAACAGTATTACATACTGTTGTGACGTATGTTTTGAACTTTTGACGTTTAATAAAAAAAAAAATAGTGTTGACTGTCAATCAACTAGCGTAGTAGTTATTATTTGTTGATGTTAGTAATCTATGGTCATGTCAATTTCATCAAGGTCCAAACAAACGCTATAACAAATCGTAATTTATCCTTGATATTATCATCTGTCTGCCCTTGTCCCAATTTTATTTGGGGTAGACGGCGTCATTTGTTGATTCTTCTATTCTACTCTATCCTTTATACTTTTCTAGCGATATCTTTATCCACAAAGTCCATCCATCTTTTCTTTGGTCGTCTTCTTCTTTGTATCCGTCAACTTACATAAAACTCTCTTCACCACATTTTGCTCCGCATCAAATGTCTATTACCACGATAACCTATTTGCACCTCATCTTTTTATCCACTGCCGCTATTTCAGGCTAATAAATTCATCTCAACATTCGCATTTCAGCTACATGCAGGTATCTGTCGTCTGTTTTCTTTGTGGGCAACTTTCAGATTCGTACAGGACAGCAAGTCTAACGATCGTCTTATAGACCAGTTCCTTTAGTTTCCTCGATACGTAATCATCAGATTTCCATTGCCCCATTTCCGAAGAAATCTATTTTATTTAGACCTCATAGGACAATACGCAAGTTGTTAATTTTTTTTTAAATTTTATGTTATCAGTGAAAGTATGCTTTCGATCTAAAATTGCTTACGATCTAATGTGCTAGTCAGATTACTAATAATAAACTTCAAAGGGTATATAGACACAATATAGATGCACAGTAGCTCACATTTAAAAGCAACAAAAAACCGTTACGGGTGGATAAAGGATGTTTCTTATCATATATATCTGTATTCTGATAGGATTTTAACACTAACTGTGCTAGACTTGATTGACACCTATTTCTAACTAGAAAAGAGTTCAAAATTTATTATATATTTTAAGAGTTAAATTTTAATGTTAATGTTTTTTTATCATTTAAACTGATCAAGTTATCGTCACCCCTATTTTAGTTTAAACAGTAAACACAAAGACGTTAGGTATACGTTTATGTGGAGCGATTCAAGCGCGTTCATTTAGACACAATGTATGCGACTGTGTGCGTGCATCGACTAACTCTAAGTAGAATGCTTGTGTTAAGTAATGGTTTACGTCAGAAATGTACTGGGTGGGGTTTGAAACCGCAACCACTCGATCGCAAGTCCGAAGCCTTAACCATTACGCTACCGCCGTTTTATATAGGTATATACAGAGTGTATATGACAATGGAACACTTACTTATTTCACTGAAAAGGTATGACTCTAGCATGCAGTTACAAAAACATCCGACTCATAAAAGCACATGGAATGTGTGAAATTAAAGATGTTAAAATAGTTTTTATGTATTTTCTTAGTAGTGGAATGAAAAATTCCAAAATAAAAAACAGAGACACGACGGTAATAAATAATACCTGAAAATTCAGTTTTTTTTTTCCAAAAACTCTTATTGTAACAGCTTACTAGAGTTAGAGTTTCAGTGGTTTAAGTAAGTGTTCCATCCTGTATGTGATGTAGTAGATTAAAAGTTCCGGTGGGCTTATGACTAAGGAAGGCATCGGACTTGCGATCAAATTCTTGTGGGTTTGAACCCCACCCAGTATTGACCTGACCCCAATCCTATCACAAGCATTTGGCTTAGCTGGAGCGATTAACAAGAACACTAGTAACGTGAGCTCCACATGAATACTTGTCTCAAAAAAACATCAGTCTAACGAATGACAAACTGTGGGTAGACTTAATTAGCCTGACATGTGTTAAAGTATACATATTCCTGTTAAAATCTGACATCCCAAAAGTTCTGAACATCAGATTATAAATTTGTCTAATTTTTTTTTGGTGTTAACAGAGAGAGGAGTGAAAAGAAAGCGCAGATGCTCTTCAATCAGGAGGTGATCATTGAACAAAACAGGCAACAGATCTATGAGCAACAGCTGAGACAGGTCAGTATCAAGTCCATTGTTTTAAATGTGTACGCACTGAAGGTGAAGGTCGCTTAGAGTTTCTCGGCGAGTGCGATCGACAACGGCAAGTCATACTGACTAGTGTTTTTTGTACCATTAATCGCTTGACATCGGACGAGCTGTATGCTTAATTGTCACTTTCGTCGTCGTTCCCTATCTACTAGTCACCCGGAGTAGATAGGTTCGCAGCCGGAACTACGGGTCCGGCTGTTAGATCAGGGTACCACGGGAACCGGATCCTGAGCCCTCTGATGGCGAAAGCTGTCAGATACCGGTTTTGGAGTTGGACTCGTGGGGGTATTGTGATTAGCTGCAGAGAACGGGCACGTTCGTCTGCTCCACTATTGTCGGTGGAGCATCGGTTCTCGCGCGCAGCGAGCAGCGGAATTAACCGGTCTAAGGCGAAGGGCTCCTTGGTTTTCCGCTGCGAGGCTTGGAGCGTCCTTTAGCAGAGGTCCCGTCGGACCGATGCAGCTCGGGTACTTGCCTGCTTAGCAAGTAGAAAGGTGACTAGACACTGATCCGGACACCCGACCGTAGGCCAGGGTAGACCTACACTTGATTGTAGATCGGGATGTGAGCGTGCTGACAGCTCCGGTACCAGCTGGATACTGGCAGTCGGCTTCTCTGACGAACTTAGCGGTGTTACCGCGAGCATATGCAAATGTGCGGGAAGAGAGCGTGCCTTACAGCTCCGGTACCTATCTGGACAATAGGGAGTGTGCTGGTTGCGAATGGGGGGTCGCTGCGAGTGTGGTTTCACGAGTGGCGATCTTCTGTGACCGATAGGCATACGGGTCACTAGCCTTAATTAGTACCGGTGCTATGGCGTTGGAGGTAAGACCTGCCGTATGAAGGTCCCTGCGTCTCGGGATCTTGGTTTGGGGAACTTGATGCAGGTATACTGACCCTGCTCATATAACGTAAAGTTGGGTGGGGTGGGGGCAGTATAAACAAATACGTAGTCGTGAGGAGGAGAGTTCAGCTGACCTTACTAAAGTAATTTTCAGAAGTTGTTGATAGTCCCTATATTTTAATCATGATAACAGTGGGAGAGCCATGCTTCGGCACGTATGGGCCGGCTCGACCGCAGTGATACCACGGCCTCACAGAAAGCCGGCAGTAAAGCAATGCTTACACTGCTTTTCGCCGATGAGTGAAGTTACCGGAGGCCCTAACCCTTCCCTTTCCCCCTCTTCCCCTCCTCTCCCCCTCTTCCCCCCTTCCCCTACTCCCACCTTAAGGGCCGGTAACGCACTTGTGACTTTTGAGTTGCACTTGGCGGTAGTCACTTACCACCAGATGACCCGTATGTTCGTTTGCCCCCTATAACATAAAAAAAAAAATATAATTCATGCAACATTCGTCATGCATATTTCATAATCTGTATAGATTATGAAATCTTTCAGTGTTATTGACGATGATGATAATGACGAATTGTAAATATATTCCAGATGAAGATAATTCAAAACCAGCAGCAAGTCCCTGTGGACCAGGTGACATCTGGACTCCTCAATGGTGTGGGGCCCCAGGCCGTCCAGTGAGTAGACATAGTTTGATTTAAAGATTACATAGGTTTTTTTAGTCTCACTCTATAATGAACTTGAAAAATGGAATAAAGTAGTTTTATAGTTATTTTTTTTCTGACTTGTAAAGAGTTTGTATTTTTTTCAAGGTTAATGAGGTTGTATATGTATTCTCAAAAACCTGTCTATAAAATACATAACTATAAATAATCATAAATTTAAATTAACCCCGACTTGAAAATTCCTTCAAAGATTAGAAAAGAGCTGATGATCTTCGAACGGCTGAACAGATTTTCTTGAAAAATGTCTAAGAACACTCTTGATCAAGTCACCTTTTAAACAAAGAGAAATCACACTTAAATCGGTCCATTCGCTACGATGCGACAGACAGACAGACACGTCAGCTTATCCCTCTTTCTGCGTCGGGGGTAAAAAAGAATATATCAATATATTTCTTCTGTTTCCAGACTCGATCCTCAATCACAGCTCCTCCAAGCACAGCAGCATCTACTCCAACAGCAGTTCCAGCAGTTGAACAACGAGGAAACAGCGATGAAGCTGCTGCAGCACAATCTTATGCAGGCGAGGATCTCACCGTCGCTCGGTGTGGATCAACAGTCGCTTTTGGAGCAGAACTTTCAGCAGCAATCGTTGTTGGAGCATAATTTGAAGCAGCAGGTGAGTGATAGTCTTAGAGAACAACGTGTATTTATCACTAGAAATTATTTACACTCCCAGGGAGGGTTTTAAAAAAGACTCAAATGTTTGATTTTTGTCTCGTTGCTTTTATTTAGCTCTCTAGGACCTCGGTAAGTACAAACAGGTGCCCATTATTCACCATTATTATTGCCCAAATCTTGCTTCGTCTATATCAGAAGTTAAAACCGTTATTCAGTAGCCAATTCCATGACTATACACACTGGGAGTCCATCACCGTCGACAAGTGGCAGCGAAAGGCGAAACGCGAGAATGTTTTCATGACATCGAAAGCCGGACGGACGACATATGCCTGTCGGCAGCTTGGAATGCAGCTTTCAAAACAGATGCTTTAATTTTGATTGTTTTCGATGTCGATGGGCTTTAGTTAAAACACCTGAAGTTCAGAATGAACTTCAGGTGTTTTAACTTTGTTTGAAGTTGAGGAAGATGATGTTAATTTCTCTTCTATCATCATCCATATGTTGTCCTTAATGTGGATACTGTGATAGTCTTTCGCCTGATGTGATGAGAACTAACAAAATTAATTAATATACCTTATTTGGTATCCGTTAACTCATACGAAGTTTTACGAAAAATAGTCGTTTGTAGAGGTCAACCGACCTATACTGATGAAAATCACCGTTACAGTCACCTGCAGTATAGATTGAATTAAAAACTTATTTATATACCACTTTGAAAAACGAGGGCTTTGTCTATGGCATCATACGTACGAAACGGATGTAGCGATTTTATAATTTTTGTTTTAATAGGAATTTGGTTTAACTGGAATGGTTTTAAGCTATATTTTGTGAACATTAGTTCAACCCCCTTTCAAGATTAGCTTTTGTTGTCTCTGTAGATGTTTTAATGTGTGTTCATGTTAGCTTCTTTTATATGAAATTTTCTGTTTGTTTTTGTGTTACCATTTTATTTAGCCTGTGTGTCTCTTTTTTAAATTAATCAATCTCATTGGACTAATACCATGGATTTTTCAAGAAAGTGATTACATATATTTGCTATTTGTATAAATTAATTTATGGTAGTGTTTAAGCTTCGTAACATCCACTTTTTTATTTTACTCCCTGCTCGGCAGCAGTGAGAAGTGAAACCCAACCTTTGTATTTTATTATTTGGTTTTGCCGGTATTCTAGTACATTTGTGTTTTTATTGTTCCGTAGTGATCGTAAGAAGCTGTTTTTATTCTTGGCAACATTGATTGCGCTGATTCTTTTCCCTCAAACGGTTTTTTTTATCTTATTTATCGGGTGAACGGGGAGTATCACTTTATTAACAGTCAAAAACCGTACCCATTCCTGTTACCACTGACCATACTAATGTCATCCTTACATCGTCTTAGATGTAAGTAGAAATTAAATAAAGTAAATATGTTACATACAACAAATACCACCATTTTAGTGGGTAAAAGAGGTTACCTCACGTATTAAGTTTAAAAAGGACGTTAATCACTGTAATTATGGTTAACCGCACTTTAAGAAAGTGTTTGAACCCAAAAGAAGCTTAAACTCTGTTCTCACTAAGCGTGCCTGAAGGTCAGAGTTGTGTCAGCCTTATGAACTTCTCCAAGGCTATATAACACTTATAACTGAATATTTATAGTCAATTCAAAACATCTGTTCTAGGTGATGATGGAGCAGAATCTCATCAACCAGCAGATGCTGGAACATTCAGTCCAAGGCCAGGTATTAATGGACCGGCAGGTTCAACAGAATTTTCTAGAGCAAGTTCCTTCTCAAACACAACTCCAACCGAATCTACTTAACCAACAACTTTCGGCTGAAATCAACAATCAAAATCAAGTGTTGCAGCAACAGATTATTCAACAGCAACAGAATATAATCGCTCAGCAAGCGGCAGCAATACAACAGAAGCAGCTAGAAGAACATCTGACTGCCCAGGAGAATATAATCTCTGGTCCACAGAATCTCGTCACTGGCCAGATATTGGATCCTTCATTGCAGAATTTGCAAAACATTCTCTCTCAAATAATACAAAGGCCTGATACATTACAGCAACCTAGGTAAGTTACCTAATTACATTACGTTAAAACACCTTTCTGAAAACTCCATCGTAACATCGTAATGCAGTTTATTTTTGAAGACCATCGTTGCTCTTGTGTTGTGTGTGTACTAAGAACCAGAGCAGTTGGGCAGATGGCTGTCAAGTCAAATCAGTATCTTTTTAGGAAACGTCAAAACGGTAGGTTCCGTACGTTTTTTTCATGAATTGTCAAATCATTTACTTTAAATGTGAATTTAACAATTATAATCTAAATTAAAAACGTTAAAATTATACTTGACGACAATTTTCACAGCATTTTAAGTTATTTTATTGCGACACTTGGCGAAATAATTTATTTTGAGCATAGGCATCTACTTAATTGTTTATGAAATACACCAAGTTTACACAGGAGTATCAAACGAGGATGCGGTGACTGTTGACACTTGCACTACTTAAACCACTGCGCCATCCATGCTAATACTTCCCTACTGGGATATACAATTATCGTTATTATAAATTTACACAATACATTAAGTAATTGTTATTATTGTTACACGTTAACAGTTTTGCTTTTATATTTACCAGGAAAGAATCGGAGTCAGAAACTCAGCCTCAGCACGTCCAACCTCAGCAAACCCAACAAATCAGTCAACAGCAAACAGAACTTGTCGATGTGCAACAAAACCAGGAACACGAACAACAAGCTTTACAACAAAAAATGCAAATGTTAATAGGAGCTCAGATGCAACAACAAAATGTAAATTACCAACAAAATCAGCAATATATGCAACCAATATTGCCTACAGCTGTTGACCCAACTTTCATGGCCCAACAACAACAAGTCGCCCAAGCCCAGCAACAAGTAGCGCAAGCCCAACAACAATTAGACATGCAGAAACAAGTCCTAACGCAACAACAGTTAGTACTCCAACAACAAATGCTGACACAACAACAGTTAGCAATGCCAGGGCAAACATTATCACCTCAGCATTTTAGGCATTTCCAACAACAACAACAGTATTTAGCTCAGCAAGAATTACAATTACAAACTCAACAAAATATCATAACCCAAAATTGGGCAATTTTAGCCCAAAAACAACAACTTATGGAGCAGCAACAGCAGAAAGTTGAAGAAATCCTTAGATCCCAAAGGCCTATGTACCAACGTCAAGGATCCGAACAAAGTCAAATCAGTTCTGCTGATGTCCATGATCAGCAGCAGGTCATGTTGCCAGAACAGTACTCTCAGAAAGCTCCATTACAACAGCAGATATCAGTAGACCAAATGCAATACGCAAATCAGCGTTCTGATGACCATTACCGGCAGGTGCCTCCTATGCAAGGTCAGTCGCTTCCGCATAATATGCAAATGCAGCAAAATTTCAACGTGGTGCAACAAAATGAGAGGCAGATTTCTAGTCATGAAGGCACTCCGGTGCAAAATTATACTGCCAATCCATTACAGATGTACCAGCAAGCTCAAAGTCAACCTGTTCAGATGATGCAAAATGTCCAGTACCAGGTGGAGCCTTCCATACCGTCATCAGTTGCTGGTACAATGCCCCAGAGCATCCCTCAGTCAGTTCCTCAAGACAGTATACCGCAGATGTCTGCGGTCCAGCAATCCATTCCGCAACCAATATCTACAGTTCCTGTACAACCAATACCGCAACCGTCAGTCCCTCAGTCAGTACACTCCGTCCCGAAACCAATTCACTCGATTTCTCAACCCGTTCAAACTATTCCACAACCTTCTCAGTCGATACCACAACCTACTCAATCTATACCTCAACCGGTACAAACTATACCTGTTCAGTCCACACAACAGTCTATCCAATCGATACCACAACCTGTCCAATCCACTCCACAGCAAATTCCTACACAGATATCCATGCAACAACCTGTACAAACGTTACCGCCAGTTACTCAAACGATTGCGCAACCTATCCAGCAACCAACACAGCAACAGTTACAACAAATTCAACAACAGCCAGCAGGTCCTGTGCAAGAAATAGCACCACCGCAATTGAACCTTGCTTCGGAACAGGTTGAGAATGGCTATCAAAGTAACGGGACCCAAAAAGAACAGTTCCTGACTCCGCTGACCGAGATTCCTAATAACCACGTGGAAGCTAGTAGGCATCCTGACCTTAGTTCTGTTGAGGAGAAGCAGTCAGAGTCCCAGCAACAAGAAGGTAAGCCATACAATAAATACATATATATGTTATTAATCTATTAATCTTCTATATATAAATAAAAATGAATTGCTAAATGTGTTGCTAAGCGTAAAACTCGGGAACAACTGGGCCGATTCGGCTATTTTTTTTAAATCTAATATTTTTTAAAGTCTGAAGAAAGTTCTTATGAATAGAAAAGTTTAAAAAGTCCCTGGGATAAAAGTAAAAACACCATTTCTCTAATCGGGCCTGCTACACACTTGATTTGACAGAACGAGGTCTGTCAGGTCACCTAGTATGTAATATAGATAGAACTTCAAAACCTAAATTTTTAAGTTTAAGGTTCATAAACAAATGCATTAGAATAGTTAAAAGGGTTAAACAATAATATGTAACCACATCACTACTAGCCTGTATAAATAAAAAACGGTATTTCAGAATATCATTAT
Organism: Callimorpha dominula; assembly: GCA_949752705.1. Taxonomy (NCBI): domain Eukaryota; kingdom Metazoa; phylum Arthropoda; class Insecta; order Lepidoptera; family Erebidae; genus Callimorpha; species Callimorpha dominula. The sequence continues at coordinate 12,078,577 of OX457015.1, read as the reverse complement.
TACATCTGACAAATGCATTCTTAATCAATAAATCCTTATAATTATGTATAAGTGACACCGTACCGAATCCTGAAATAGTGTATTCAGACCATCATTCTAAATGGAAAATCATTGGAAATTTCTACCGGACAATTCATATTTTTTAGCTAAAAAGTGATATCACATGGAGTAAACAGAACATTTTACCGGAAAAAAAATATCAGTAAATACCCCATACGGCCAAAAGCTGGTTAGACGATAAAGGTCCGGTCCGCACAGTACGCGTGTTGCGTTACATCAAACTCAAAATCAAACTATTGACTGTAAATTCTTAATCTCGCATTTTTATGATGAACTGACTTTTGCATTGTGGTAAGTATCCAAAGAAATACGTTTTTGTAAGTTATTCGCGACGGTGATACCACAGAATACATAATAGTACTAGTAGAGAAGGACCTCTTCGCAATACTAAATAGCGACTCTTGCTCCGACACAATAAGGTGCAATTCAGATCGCACACCGCTAATTCCAAATGAGTTAGATTAACCTAAAACTTGCCTCTCTTTCTATCGCATAACTCTTATCTGTTCTGATGCCGTTAAGGTTGTCTTCTGTAAGAAGAATTAATCTAAATATTTAATAATCAGTTATGTGCCTACTACTTTACTTCTGTAAACAAATGAAGTTTTAAATAAACCTAGGCTAGGTATTTACTTAGTAGTACCTACGTAAATGTAACTTATTTTAAAGAAAACTATTTTATTTCACAACCTCTGCATAGATACTTTAATCTCTAAGAAGATAGGCATTTGCCATACGTTAGTGTGTACCTTGGAAAGAAACTATCTCCTTTAGGCGTTTAGCTAGGTAGGTAAATGCAAATTAAATCGCGGAGCCCTACTCCTTATAAGACCAGCTATTTGCCAGTGAAAGTCCCATGGAAATCGGTCCACCCGTTGCGGAGATTAGCCCAACAAACAGACAGACAGACAAAATTGTTGTAGTCCTAAACTTATCAAAGCTAAACTTGACTAAGTTACTCCTTATAACACCAGCTATCTGTCAGTGAAAGTTCCGTGGAAATCGGTCCACCCGTTCCGTTGATTAGCCGGAACAAACAGACAGACAGACAAAACGTGAAAATACGTGAAAAATATTTTTTTGGTATAAGTACCGTGTAAACATTCAGATGCATTTAGTAAAAATCTGTCATTATGACATTACAATCGGACATTTCAAATTTATTTATTTACTAGCAGTTCCCGAGCGGCTTCGCTCGCGTGTACATATTTATATATTTTGCGTGGAACCCTCATTCTTTTCCAAAATCAAAGTAGCATAAATTACTCCTTTTAACATCAGCCATCTGCAATTGAAAGTCCCGTGGAAATCGGTCCACCTGTTCCGGGGATTAGCCGAAACAAACAGACAGACAGATAGACAAAAATTGTTAAACATGTTGTTTTAGTACATGTACCGTATATACATCCAAATGCACTTAGTAAACAGACACTTCAATTTTATTTATTTCTATAGAGTATAGATAAAAGATGTGTATCAGATGTTTTGGTCCTAATACATAAATATACTTATCATAGGTAAACTTGACCTTGTAAATATTTTACTATACTGATTATAACTATAATATAATCTAACTACGTAAATACGGGAAACGTAATACGTAAGCGACGAACGGACGAAGCGACGTAGCGCGTGAGTGAGTATCGAAACAACGTGCTACCTGGCCGGCGCGTGGCAGCCCACTGAATTTCGCTCGACTCGTCGCCGCTGCTAGGTATCTGCAGCTTCATACCTACTGACAGGAGTGGGCCTAGCCTGGTGATACTTATGCGCTGTATAAACGAGTATTAACGCGATCAGGAATAGTCAGCCTGTGTTCACTGCCAGTGCAACCTGGTCGAAACGACAGGCAATTCAGAGGTATGTAATGTCTATTTCGTGATCGCGTTAATTCCCGTGTGTATAGTATATATCCCGTGTATATAGTGTATATATATATATATATATACATAGTTATGTCATGGAACGCGAAAGTTATAAAGTCAATATATCCTTGTAGTTAAGTCGAATTGACAATGATTTCAAAAAAGGCTAAATGCCCACAGGAACAGCCATATCTTCTCCAATAACGAGCGAGAAAAAATCCCGCGGGTCGAAGAAACGGTCCCGAGAGAAGGATAAGCTGCCGAAACTGACGGTGCTGGATATCAATGAGGAAGCTACTGTGGTAGAGTGCCAGTTGGAGTCCAAGTCGAAGACTGTCACCTTCAAGTTCGACGTCACTGACGTGAACCCTGAAGAGATTGCGAGTAACCTGGTACGTTAACCTTTTAATACCAGTATTTTTGTGTGTGTATATATATTTCGCGATATGTATCTGTTGTCAATTTTTATTGGATAAGTGTGTAGACAAAAATTACCCCTAATGGGAGTAAAATAACTTATTAAGGAATATACGTCTACTAATTCTCCATATTGAGGTCGGGTTTTTTTTAAGATGACTGATATTAATTGTTTCTGAATGCAATGAAATGCAAATTGAATGAATACATAAACATTTGTATTCTGATACCTTCTGATTCAGGTTTAGTCTTTAGCTAAAGGCATATTGAGGTGTAATGGTCTTGATTTGTCAAACCCTTAATTGTAAAAAAAAAAAAACTTAAATTAATAATGATTCTGTGAAATATTAATGTAGGTTTTTGTCAACGAATCTGTCCCTCCGAAACCTTTTCAATCTGTTTTGAGTATTGCACAAGTTAATGTTATTCTTTATTTTATTATATAAAACTAAATACACTGCTTTACAACATTTCTCATTAAAGCTTTTCTCCGTCAGGTGTCTAACAATCTTCTCCCGGAGTGGCAGAGCGCCGCGTTCATGGAGCTCATCAAAGATATCGTGAATCAGTTGATCAACAATCCTGGAGTGACGCCAGTTCTCAACCCAGCCCACCACTCGCTCAGGCTCAACATAGACAAGGTAGTGTTATTTGTGAGTGTTTATATTTTCGCCATCAATGGCAGAGTTATCTTTATTTATAAGTCAGCAATATTTCTGCGCCTAATTGCAGAGGTATAATAACTATCTTTTGCCGGCAGCTTCGCTCGCTTTATTACATTTCACTACAAAATATAAAACAAAGTCCCCCGCCGCGTCTGTCTGTCTGTCTGTTCGCCATAAACTGAAAAACTACTGAACGGATTTTCATGCGGTTTTCACCAATAAACAGAGCGATTCATGAGGAAGGTGTATAATTTGTTAACGTTTTGTGTAAGTTGTTTGAAATATGTTGATGATTGTTGAAGATGTCTCTACTACCCCGTGCGAAGCCGGGGCGGGTTGCTAGTTGTTAATAAATTCTGGTTACATTTTTTAATTTTTTTTAAAAATACATTTTTTTTCTGGTTCAGTGATATTACTATTTGATATATTCGAGATTACAATGAGTAAACAGAGCATTTTACCGATAAAAAAAAACAATAAATACTACATATGGCAAAAAACTGCAATGTAATCAATCAAACAGCATTTAAACATTTTATCTAATCAGTTACCTTGACGGTGTCGAACGTTTAAGGTCAAATTCTTAATCTCGTATTTTCAGGATAACCAGACTTGTATTATGATAAGTATCCAAAGAAAGACGTTTTTGCAAGTTTTTCGCGACGCCGTAACTCCGTAGCTTACACATAATATTAGTTAGGACAATATTCTGGTATATATTACGAACGCGAGCTTTATATATTTAACTTTTTTTTAACAATCGTTCCTCGTTTGAAGTACGTTTTCCCATGAATCATTGACTACACGGATGGCGCAATGGTTTAAGTGGTCACCTCGCCACTACGACGCGCCGAGTGTTGTCTAGTTGTCCCAAGTCTGGGTGTTTTTTGTGTCCGTTGTTTGAATTTTTGTGAAGCTCCTGCGACACAGGATATTCGTAATGCGGGAGATGCCTTTAAACCAGTTGAACTTTTTACCAGAGACACATGAAGAAGAAGAGAGAAGTATAAGGGAACCGAGTATCACACATAAATGATTCAGATATAAATAATAATTATCAAAACATGCATTTGATTCGATAGTTTTTTAGAATGTATGACTTTTCGCAGACTGACTACGATTCGGAGACGACAGAGCGCGAAGAGAATCTCACGGACTCGAACCAAGACAACTCGGAGTGCACGACGCCCACAGCGTCACACGACAACATCGCGGCGGAACTGGCTTACGACCAGGCGGAACCGGAGCCTCTATCCGAGGTGGTGAAACTCACCCACATTGATACTGTATCCAGGAAGATTAGCACTGCCTCGTCTATAGGTAATCAATATACATATTTTAATTGGCTGCCAGACACATCCTGAGGCGAATGTAAATTTCCGAGTCAGCAGATCATGGCAACATTCATTTGCATATAAGCCTTTGTGACTCCAGGGTAGATAGACACCTGCAGGTGTCTTGTCCTTATAAGGCTTATCTAATACTTTTCGGTACCGTCAGTAACCCTTTCAGGAAGTTTTTGACTGCTTATTTTCCCCCCCTTTTTTAAGTATCTCAAGAATAAAAAGAAATCAACAATTTAGGCGGTGTACGTTGTTTCTGGCTAACCAAGACCAACTTACCTTATGTCATTTATTTTCTCGATTTGTTATTTATTTGGAGAGTACATGAGCACTGAATGATCTTTAGACATGCTTAAATAACTTCAAAATACCTTCAAATATTTTTAAGAACTTTATCATTACAGCCCTAGGATGGAGAGGAGAAACCCACTTCTTACGTAAAATTTAATAATAGTTTTCAATTTTTTTTTTAGGTTCTAATCAATCAGATGGTGGGTCAATGGCCCCTGATCGCTCGGGAAGTACAGAATCACAGAACGGCGAGAAAAAGCAACAGAAACCAACACGGAAAATATCCAGATTTCTAGTCAGCCCAGTGGTGGACCGTGGGGAAAACGTCCCGGAGGAGAAGTTACCCGAGGCCGAACCCCCTCCACCCGCAGTCAATGGCATCGATAAAGACATCACAACCCAACCTCAAGAATTTGTTCCTACTCACCAGTATTCAGTGCCATCACAGGCCCCTCCCGTAGACCACAGGGCAGAGATTACAGTCCCTCAAGTAGAGCTTAGGCCCGATATCCAGCCAGAAAGACCAGTAGAATTAATTAAAGAGATTCCTGTTAGCGTTAACGTGCCAATACCGGCCCCTATAGTTTCTAATATACCAACCATCTCACAAATTCCGGTCCAAAATGTTATCAACCCTAATTTACTCACTGCTACTACATTACAACCTAATCTTACAACGCCTTTGCAAATAGCTACCGACAGTCCATTATTAGGGTTAAGTCAAGTTGGTACTCCCATGGGAGTTGGAGGAGAGTTACTAAATATCGGGCTGGGTCATGTGGGGGGCGGTTTGGACCCCACTTCAGTGTCGTTGGGTTTGTCTACGCAGCAATCACTGACGCCTATCCCGGGGGTCGTGGATGCGTTGTCAAACACTGAGAATATACAGAGGATGTTGCTGAAGCAAAATATTATGAAGTAAGTCATTTAAATGATACTTGTTTTTTTTTTATATTATTATTATTATTATTATATATTTTTTTTTAATATATTTGTTTAAAGTCGACTGTTTTATTAGTGGCTGGTATCTGTGTCACCGAGGTATTTTAAATATATGCAATTACACAAAGTAGGTTCAGAAACTCAGAACAATTATCTGTGGATCACACAAATAATTGTCTCATGCGGAAGTCTAACACAATGGACAGAGAGGAGCTGTTCTAAACTATAAAACCACTGCCTCAACCATGCACTCTTTTTTTTATTTTACACCTCAGTACAAAATGAGGGTTTATATGAGATGAAAATTTCTTTTTTCTCTTTTCTTTGTGTAACAATAAATTTTAATAAAAAAGTATCACTGAATTCAGTCCGCCTACATTATAATAAGCCGTATTCTTCATCCCTTAATTTTCCACCCTTAGAGGTGGAATATTTTCTACAAAAAATTGGACCAACCTTGAATTCAACTAACTCAATTCAGTAAAATAAATATATGAATTCGTTTCACAAAAGACGAAGATATCGCGTAACAAACTAAAAAAATAGGCAGTCAAGGGATTGCCAACAGAAGTAAAAACTTAAACGAAACGACGAACTTAAAACGTCACATTAGCAGGTTGGTGGCATTAATTAATAAGGAGCTGACAGAACTCAATGTTTAGATAAGCGCCCTCTAGTGGATCTATATATGTATTATTAGCGTGACGGTCACAAGTTCAGTGCTTTTTCCCCATTGCAAAAGTGCACAAACGTGCTTTAGGCAGGTAGTTTTCACTTCAAAAATGTCGAATTGAGAAACTCCTCCTTTTTGAAGTTCGTTAATAAACAGTCCATTGTTTGTTACAGTCAGCAACAGAATCTATCAGGCCCCAACCTATTGGGGTTGCTCAACCAGCAATCTTACCCACAACCAGAACTGAGCTTACATAACACTCTTCTTAACAATGCGCAGCCCGGTGAGTCTTAACCTTTCTGTAGTTTTGTTTTTTTTTCGACATTTATAAAGTAATATTAATAGTTAAGGGTGCATTCATATATATTGCTGATTTCAGTTTACTATGCTATCTGTACCCAAAAAAGTAGATTAGTAGTAGTAGCAGATTAAAGTAGATAGTAAAGCAGATTTTTGCATTGAGCTAAACTCGAAATTGCGGCCTCCGACATAGCACTCTCATCTAATGCTCTACAAAACATTGACTTATGTTTCACTGATTTCTCACTAAACATACGAGAATATAAATCACGCTCCATAACCTTTTTCCGTGAAACTGTAAAACTGATTTAGGTGATATTGTTACCTATTAATAAATCAATAATTGGAACGAATTTTCTTTTCGCACGTTACACTTCAAAAAGGTGGTTTACGCCATCTGTAGATTTTATACGCGCATATACTAATTATTCATATATTAGTTCAAGCAACTTTCACAGATGGCGCAATTTTAGTTTCGAGTTTTTACAATATTTACTATATTTATTTGATCCATTAAATATGTTTATGTATATAGCGAAAGTAAATTCGTTCAAACAAGGTGCCTCAAAGCCATCTAACGCGTTTTTTTTTACAAATTTGTAAAGACAGCAAAATTCTGAATGTAGCCTTAACGTGTAAATATTTATTATTTAGTTGCTTTGACTGTAGCTTACTTTATTCTTTGAATTATACATTAAGTATTTGCTGCCTCATTGTAATAACAATTGTTTGCTCACTTTGCACGGATTTTTTTATGTTTTTGTGTGTTAGATCCTAACTCGAATATGTGACGTTGATATTTAGGAAATTTATATTTTCATATTAGCCCGAACTTATTAAAACTACGTCTGACCGATGACTCATAATAGATTGACGGTCTATGTGCAAAAGTTTCTTACATGCATACCATGAAGAATTTTTTAATCTGAAAAAAAAAATCGGGTACTTTCTGTTAATCTATAATATATACCAACACCTTTCTGATACCCGTTGTATATAGCTATATAGTTATGCACGCTTAATTAAGATATCATTAAGTGATATATTTATCCAAGATCAAAAAACTAAACTTCCCTCCTGATCTTCCCTGTCTGTGCGAGTGTGTGTGACTAACTTGGATGTTGTGACGTCAGCACCGGTGATCATGACCGGCCGCCTGCCCCCGCAGTATCCGCAGCAGAAGTACTACCAACCGATGAGAGCAACCCCCAACGACTTTATTGGTAACACTGTGTTTCTATCTCTGTCTTTCTTTTAATGTGGGAAAGAGAACTGATTTCATGATATGAAAAGAAGGTGACCTACTTGTGTTTGAGCTGCAGTTGCAGCGGTAGTTACTTACCATCACGTGACCCTTCTGGTCGTTTTCCACCTATATCATACTCTACTTATAATAAAATAGCAAATGTAATTACACCTTAAGCACGTGAATTTTAAATTAGTTTTTACGTTACTAGGGTTCGAAATCAGTTTTCTTAACCAATTTCCTATTCTTCATGCCACTTGCACAATATACTTGTATTTGTTCTGAAGTGTACATGTGTATAAAGCTGGAGTGTGTACATAGATATGTGATTTTTTTCAAGTATAACTTGTTTAGGTCCATCATTCATTACATATTCATTATATTAATACGTGAAGGGAATTCTTTGTACCCCTTAATTTTGGCATATTTACAAATTATATATAGAAGTGGAGAAAGCTAAAATTTTTAAACAATATTTGCTATAAAGTTAAAAAAAATGCAAAAACGGGTACATAAACCTATAAGTGTCCAGTATATATTTTAGCCTGTCATGGTGCAAAATTCGATGCAATGACAGTCCAAGTTATATTGGCTAATAAAATAAACCATGGTCGAAATTCGACCATCACGCGATCTCTAGTAATAATAATCTTGAATAATGGGTTGTGCTCCGAGGAACTGTTTGACATGATGCCCACGGCCGCATGCTTCCACCGCACCGCTCCCTGTCGGCAGCTCACACCTTGGAACCTTAATGGTCGCGCACGGTACGGTTCCAGAGGAATTTCCTTCCGCGAACGCTCCGGCTGTGGAACTAAACTAACTCTCTGGCGAGGTTTTTCCGAGAGCCTTCAGTATGGGGTTCTTCAAGACAATAGTGTATAGGTTTTTAAAGGGTTAACTTACCACCAGGCGGGCCGTATGCTTGTTTGCCACCGACTTTTAAGTATAGACACGAGTTATATTTGGAAACCTCCAGCGATACAAGTATTAATGCACTGTGTAGAAATACTTTCCTAAAACAACTGTAAATACTTACTATAAGTAAATGAAAAAAATGAAAATGTCACAAGAATATTGTAAAAATTTAATTAACACATAAATATTGTCGTGGATCTAAAATCAATCATGGTATTTACCAGCCAATCGTAAGGTTCGTAAGAATATAAAACTGAAACTCAACAGTTGGATGTTCTTAGATTTATTTACTGAACCATAATGTATCTTAAACTAGCAACCCGCCCCGATGAAAACCGCATGAAAATCCGTTCAGTTGTTTTTGAGTTTATCGCGAACAGACAGACAGACGCGGCGGGGGAATATGTAGTGATACAGAGTGAATTTTTCAAGTGGGTGTGCCTGTGCATGCCCAATTTCGAAACTATGAGAAATAAGAACTCAAATGAGTCTCGGGCCATATTTTGATGAAAACTAAAACTACGTCATTGGATTAATCAAACCCATTGAATTAAAAAAAACACTAAAATTACACCATTCGATAGTGTCACTAATAAGGAACGAATTCTGGGAAGTAATGACATACGACAAACTTAAGTAAACAGCTCATTTTAAACAAAATACTTTTTCATCAAAAAGCTAGTTAGTCAGTGTTAGAGCTTATTGAAGATAAGTTTTGAGTTTGGACCTTCCAGCTCATTATTTCGGCAAAATTCCCACCAAGCCGCTCCAGTCAGACATTTTTTTAATGAAATTGTAATTTACAATCGTCTGTGATCTTCACAGCCCAGCAGCAGGCTCTCCAGACATCTGTCAACCAATTAGCTAATCAACAAATGAACCAGTTCGGCATCATGGGGCTTACAGCACCCCTGCCTCCTCAGTCAATGTTCCAGCATCAGAGCATGGCGCAGAACCTTGCACTCAACCAGAACCTTATGGGGCAGAATCTTGGGCAAAACTTAGGTAAGATAGTTTTTAGCTGAGTTGATGTCGGACCTGTTTTAAATTGTCCCTGTGCTCCAATTGCTGGACATGCGCCTCGTCCCAATATGAGAGTGGTTCGGCCAGACTTCACAGTTCTTCTAAAACATTACGGAAAATTTTCAGATGTGCAGGTTTCCTCGCACTGTTTCGTTCAGAAAACAAGTGGTAAATAAATTTTTAATAGGCATATCAACTTTAAAAAGTCAGAGGCGTGCAACCAGACTAAATTGGAACCGCCAGTGAAAGCACGCGAGGGAAGCTGCTAGTAAAAACTAGGGAAAAATTTTAGAAATAGGGAATACTAATGTAAATAGTATTTTAGTAATATTAGTATTATCACATTTACAAAGTATTTCTCAACTTCACCCCCTACAGCCCAACGTACGTAAAAAGGACGAAAGTATAATACAATTATTTTATTTCAGGTCTAGCGACTCAAAATCTCGGCTTAACGGGACAGAATCTCATTGGCAGTCAAAACCTAGCACTTGGTAGTCAAAACTTGGCACTTGGCGGTCAGAACCTGGCCATCATGGGACCAAACTTGGGACAGCTGGTGGCGCAGAGGGCTGTGCATCACGCGCTGGCTAGGAGGGCCGTTGATATTGATATGGCCGGTAATTATCAGAATGGTATGGCATCTATCAGTATGAATTCATTGTCTTTGTAGTTTTGTGGTTACGAACAAATATAATAATAATAACTTTACACATCTCACACACACGGCCGCCTGATCCCAAACTAGACAGAGCCTTTAACCAGACTGCTGATAAATATACTTATAAATTCAAAATACATACATCCTATAGATAAATTACACGCAATTATTTGTCCACTAGACTAATAGGCCAGTCAAATTATTTAGTCAGTTGTTTAATTTTAATCGCAATGTCTACCTGATTGTGAAGTTACTGGTGCTAATACTCAGTACCCACTAACTTTCACATTTAGAATGTCATTGCAGTTCTCAATATTATGTAGTATAGAAAAACCAAAAACAACAGCCTTTAATAGCGAATCAAATTAAACAATAAAAAATAGTTAGACTATCCACCTTTTGGCTCCATAATCAGACCATTGTTACTAAGCCCAATCTATTAGACTCGTCAAAACGAATCATATGAGCCCAAACTCAAAGAGCTTACTAGTAGCCACTAAAGAGTTCTACTATCCACCTCCTGACTCCTTCATCAGATCAGCTCCAAGATACTAAATTACAGTACTGTCATCCGAACTACATAAAAGCGGGTTCAAAACATTGTAACGTCACAGAAGAACAACATACATATCAAATAACAAAATGCTATCTATAATAACTGTATTGTCAAACAGGTATGACAAACGTGAACTCGACGAGTTCAACGCAGCCGGGCACGCCGAGCAAGGGCCAGTCGTACAACGAATACATGCTGAGCCTGCAGCATAAAATGGCCTCCAGCGTAAGTTTCACTATTGTGTATCTTAAATAATAATAATAACTTGACACATCTCACACACGGCCGTCTGATCCCAAACTACGCAGAGCCTGTATGTACTATGGTAACCAAACTGCTGATAAACATACTTATACATTGCTAAATATATACATATTATAGATAAATTACACCATGACACAAGAACCAATGATCAAGCTCATCACACAATTTTGGTCCTGGGTGGGAATCGAAACCACGACTTCTGGCTCAGCAGTCAGGATCACTAACTACTAGATGAACAGGCCAGTCCAATGTATGTTAATAGGGCTTGATAATTTAGTCATGTAGCTAATAATTCGTGAGAGTGGTTATAAATATTAAAAACTAGCAGCGCCCCGCGATTTCACTCGCGTAAGTCTCGATCCCGTGGGAATATCGGTATAAAAAGTAGCCCTATATGTTAATCCAGGTTTCCAGCTATCTACACACCAAGTTTCATCGCAATCGGCTCAGTAGTTTTGGCGGGAAAGACAAACAAACATCAATACATCCATACTCACAAACTTTCACGTTTATAATATTAGTAGGATAAGACGGACAGCGCGCCTAAGTGGCAATGGGCTGGTAACGTATGCCTAAGGACCGATGGCCGTTGGAGAAAACGGGGCCTTAGAATGGTGACCGCGGGTCGGTAAACGGAAGGTAGGACGCTCCCAGCCAGATAGACCGACAATCTGAAGGTAGCTGGAATGGTCTGAATGTGGAGGACTGGGTGCTATGGCGCACACTGGTAGTGGCTTATGTCCAGCAGTGGACTAGAATGGACTAATTGATTGATTGACAGAGTATTCGAATTTGTCTGCAAATGTGTAAAAGAAAAACCGATCTATAAAATTGACAGAAAAATGGTTGGTTAAGCAATGTGTCCCTACACCAATAAAATAATAAAAAAAAAACATTATTAAAAAACAAAAAGCCGATTGTTGGAACTATTTATCAGCTTTACATCACAACCTTAAGCAAAATGACCATACTTTTCTGTAACACGTTTTTTAGATTAAATTAGTGTTATGTTTCGTCTTTTACAGGGTCCTGTGTCGCCACAGTCACCTCTAGAATACAGCCCTGCTCTATCTCCAACTCATAGGCCACCCTTACATAGTATGCCCAAGGTAAAGTATATTTATTCATTTCCTCATTTATAATAATATTTAAAATCTTAATCTATGTGATAGAAATTAGGTATTGAAGGTTCTCTTAGTAAGCCGAATTAATAATAATATAATCGGCTTAAGAATATTATACTCATAGAAATAATATTAATTAGTTTTAAAGTACATACACACACTAGGAAAGAGTAAGATTTCAAAGCTAACATGAGTATAATTCCAGACATGGACCAGAAGTGACGTTTGATTATTGTCTGAGAAGAAATATACATTCACTACACACATACTTCTGAGACGATAATCGAGAACGAGTGTTGTGGATCAGTAGTCGGTAATTATAGTCCATCAAATCTTAAGAAGTTCCGTTTGACGTTTCATTGAAGCCGAAACAACTTTGTATAGGCGTAACTCACACAATTTCAATAACCATTTCCGTAAAACCATGGAATTGTGAAGCTATTTTTATTTTATCACAAGTTGTACCATACAATTCTTAATGACAAAATTTTAATCTTTTAAACTAAGTAAAGTTACCGATATATGCAATAGATAGCTTTTTTTTAGACTTCGTTTCAAAGTCACGTAGTTAGGTCCTTTACTGTAGAGTAGCGACTCTTCAAATTCACGTTTACGAATAATCGTAAAGATGTTCGATTAATCGAACTTATTAATAACGAGCCGTTTTCTATCCAGGTGTCTTTTAGTGTGTCCTATGTAAATAACTACAATATTTATAGTGCCAAATCTAAGAATAAAAGGGAACAAACATTAATAAAAATTTAATTAGTTTTCAACATAATACTTTAGAAAATTATTATTATTAACGTCAATTTCACGCATATTACTTAGACCCAACCCGCCTTTCTAGTGTGGTGTAAATGTTACTCTAAAACTCCGTACTTTAATAAATCCTATGATTTTCCAGTAAAACCTAAGATTTACCATCTCTTGATGGTAAAAGTCCGAATTGCTCTTTGCTTTTGAATGTGCACAACAATTAATGGCAGCGGTTGGCGAGTACCAGAACCGAATCACTTCTACGAAATTCAAACTTAATAATGCAGAATGTCGGTTAGGTTTAATTAGGATGGAACTAAAAATTATTTCTCTCTTATAAAATTCTGACATTTACGTTCGAACGGTACTTCTTAGATTTGATAGACTATAGTTTGTGTCGCTTACAGAGTGAAGTGAGCGAGGTGTCATCGAGCGTGGTGGGGGTGGTGGGGGGCGCGGCGTCTAAGAGTCGGCACGCGGATGCGCTGGCCGTGCTGGATCACGAGCTCAGCAAGATCAGCCTCAACTACAAGCAGCAGCCGCCCAAGGACGGGTTCGACCCCGCCACCGAACACGACGCTGTCAATAACTACGCAGGTCGGTTACAACTACACAGGTTGTCATTTCATACAGTTGTCTAAAATGATATCATTGCTATCATAGTTGAAGTACCTACATAAAAATGTATTAAGAGAAGTAGTCGTCCGCACAGAGCCGGGCGCGCGCTTCCGCGTGTCGCGCGCCGCGCCGTGCCGCGGCTACGGGCTGTGCCGGCTCGTGCCTCCCGCACACGGTCAGTCTACTTTATACAATATATTCATAACATTGTTACGTTCATTCAAAAATGTTTATCGTAGGCGCCAGGTACACTCGTTATTTTTTAAATTATGAAACCAATAGATTCGGTAATACTACAGCTAAAAAAGTAATTTTTCTTTTTAATGTTGCACAAATTAGTTTTGTGTGCAAACCGAACCTTATAAGTGACAGTTGACAGATTAAGGTCATTGACGTTCTTATTCATATTTGATACGCATTGTTCGCAATTTTAGAAGTTCTAGAATTGCTTTCAAAATCAATATCGTTATACAAGGTGAATATATATATTCGTATAATATCTTTATCGTACGTACTATCAATTGAAGCATCAAAGCATTTACATTAATGTTGGTTCCCATAACGGAGTATTTAATAAATTATACACACCGTGATTTTTTGATTATTTTTGGACTCAGAAACAATCTATTTGTATTTCAAATGTCAGTAATAAATACTCACAAACTTTTTGTGTCATGTGTGAATTGTCTATGTAATAATTAACCTTAAAAAAGTATCACCTAAATCATTCCGCCTAAATCATCATAAATTGTATTCTTCATCCCTTAATTTGTCACCCTTAAAGGTGGAATATTTTCTTGAAATTTAAATGAAACAAACTTTAGTACAGCCAATTTTTTATTAAAATCGATTTACAAATCGTGAATATACCACTTTTATTTATGTGTAAACAAAAAAAAAGTCGGGTTGAGAATCGCCTCCGTTTTTAAGTCGGTTAAGAAGTTAATTTTATTAGATTGGATATCTACATTAATTTCACTGACAGCGATGAATCTTAAACTTATATCGAAATCAAAAATCTGTTTTCAGCTAAAGACAAACTAGACATACTATCTCAGACTCATCCGTATACGGAGGGCGGTTTAGACTCAGTGTCGATGGCGGACAACAATTCGATGTACGAGGAGGGGGCCGCAACTGCAGGGGGAGGGTGTGGGGGGGAGACCTACGTCATTACAGATGCGCGCGCGCACACTTACCTCGTGCACGACGCTCTCGCTGACGTCGTGGCCACCATCATCGACCCCAACAGGCCCGCCGCACAGGTCAGTATTCCCATATACTTAACATATTTGTCCCAGGTTCTTGTCGTTAATCTCCACCAGATCCTTGTAGTTATATCTTTAACCGTAAATGCTCATAAATATGTAGAAACTCCTGCTCGTCTTTCGGAAATATGGGGCGTGTTCATATTTAGTGTTGCGGGTGACGTAAGTTGGCGGTCGAGGAGAATAAAACGTGATTTTCACAGTTATTTTACTACACTTATTAAAACACAAAAATATACTCTGAATAATCATAAGACATCTTCAATCAAGCTTTAAATCACGACACTCCACAGAACACGTGGTGCGCCTACGAGATGCAAATCGATTCTGCCTTTCCAACGACGTATCCGAACCGTTACTGCCATCGGTCGCGCGCCAGCGCTCGGTGTTGCGTCAATGTCTTAACTTCTGAGGGCGAACGCTAAAACTCGCGCGAAAAAGTTTGTGCAGCGCAAGCGCGTGGGACGGAGCGCGGACGCGGGCGACGGATTGTAACTCGCGCGGCGGGCACACGGGCGTCCGCATTTGTAAAATTCGTTTTCATTGTCACGCAACTTCGAAAATTTGGTTACGAATTCTCCGCCGAGTAGCCTGCTTGTTACGAACAGGTTAGACAGTCGACGTTGTTTTCGTAGACGTCTTTTTGCCAAATAATAAATTAGCAAATAATGCATGCTAATCTACTCGACACTACTGTACACGCTCGTGATCAAAATGATACTAGCAGCGCTAAATGAGACGGGCGCACGCGACGGGTGCCCGCTCGCGGATTCGTGGCCTGCGGCGGACTTATGACGCGTGCACCCGCGTCCGCATCCGCCTGTGTTTTAGCGTTCGGCTTGACACTTTACTCATAATGTTGCCAACTAAAATAATCGGTGCGCCGTCAATTATATTTGAATATTTTTTGTAAACACTTGTGTGAGGTACATCGAGATTGATCTAACACTCATGGCTGTATGTGGGTAAGGCGATTGCAGTCGGGATGGGAAAATTAGGAGTATATTTACGGGATATTGCTTATATTGATGGATTGGGCTGTGTAAGCAATGAATAGCTCGAGCAGACCAAGGTCACTTGGAATTCCTAGCCCTCTAACATTAAAATAACATATGTAGTTACAAATCTCTCCTGGAGATTAGGAAAGAAGGTGTTTATAAAGTTATATTTTAAGGGATTGTCCATTAATCACGTGAGGCTCGAAAAAACACGGAATATCACAAGGGGTGTGTAGTGAGATATGTGTATTTATTTTTTCGTAGAACGTGCTAGTATATCTGTATTTAAAGAATAAACGTGATTTTGGCTTGGGAGCCGGCTAAAGCTATTTGATAATAAAGTGAGTCTGAATGTGCGGCAGGCGACGGCGCCCAGGAGTGAGGAGAGGCGCGAGGAGGCGGGCGGCGCGGCGGAGGGCGAGGGCGAGGGCGAGGGCAGCCACCTCATCGTGGACCCGTGGCGCGAGCTCACGTGCGCGGTGCTGGACCGCGCGCTGCGCCTGGCCAGCGACCCCGCCTTCGCGCCCTTCGCCGACGACAAGTACAAGCTCCCGCACACCGCCCTGCACGAGGTACGTACACGTCGTACGCCTGGTACTGAGGTGACGGGCGGTTACATTTAACGATTTTATAACTTTTTTAAGATAATAAAAAAAAAAATTGATAGAAAAAATGTGTAGACCATTATGGATGATGTAATAGCGTGTGATATTGTTATATCACACACTATTACATCATCATTTGTTAATATGAAGAGTGTTTTCATAAAAAAGATCATAATTTTTACATCAGACTTGGAGCCTCACACATAAAAAAAATGGCTCTTGTTAAATTTAATATTATTATGTAAGTGGTCTTTTTAAGAATATTTCGCAAATTCAAATTCAATATCTTTATTTCCTAAAATTAATCATCAATTATTCGAAATCGTTAATATTTTTTATATTATAATTAAAAATTATACATCGATGCACACAAAGTCATCGCAACAATAGGTAATAATATAATATTTTGTCTAATGTAAAATTATAAAAACAATTTGATAACATAATATATTTGCGTGTGTCAATCTACAACCGTCTGTTTCCAAATGGTTGAGCACTGTGAGAAGAAATTGGTCAAACATACTCACGGCCACGTTTTGCAAAGTGAGGGACGTGACATATAAAATAATTAAAGTTTAAATACATATATAGAAGAAGTGCAGAAAGCTAAAATGTTTTAATAAAAAAACCTTTGCATTATTCTTTATTATTAATTAGGGATAAGAAAAATGAGCTACAAATATTTTACAGCGACGGTGACCTTTTAACACTTCACGCTTAACTATTTTACCTAATTCAATGGTCATATGTCTATTTCCCATCAGGGAGGCGAGGTCGTATCTGTAACGGAAGAGCTGTCGCGCTGGAAGCTGATCGAGAGCGGGGACAAGGGCCCGTGGCGGGAGGGCGCGGCGGTGGTGGGGGGGGGCGCGGTGGCGGGGGGGCTGCGCGCGCTGCAGCACCGCGACCGGGAGCTGGCCGCGGACGTGCTGCTCACCGAACATCTCACCGACAAAGGTACGAACACACCGCATGTGCGTCCGCGTTGGGCATTCTGCGATCTAGGTCACAAACTAAAATGTGTGGGTTGTTCCAGTGTTGTTCCGGCAGGTGGTGTTAGTGTCAGTGCGGCCGGGGCCCGCGCAGTTATGACGAGAGTAGCGATCGCACCTGATGTACCTTATATTTATTGTAACATATATTATATCACTACTCGTTAATTAAATATTCATATGTGATATCTAGATATTGACATTTTTATTGTAACATACCGTTGACATCCTAGTTTATATTATAATATAAATTGCGGCCGGGTAACCTGTAGTCCGCCACAGGTAGGGAGGGGTAAGAAAAGAAGTTCAATCTTTTGGTGGCGCGCACACTACACCGATTTATAACTAAATAATAATAACACGTGTAGGCCAGGAGCAGACAGAAAATGGTTTCTAAAACCCATCGCGGCAATCCTCAAACATCTCCCGTACTAGGATTATCGACCGACTGTTTAGTTTATACAGTTTCACATACTTTGTCGTATTGTCTGTGCAATCGATTGACTAGGAACTAGGCAGTAATTTTCAATAGTTTGATCAGTCGATTTTAAATCGTCAATAGCGCGCACATAAATCTTGATTACCAGATCAAATTATAGGCCGGTAAATAATAGTCATTACTTATGTGTGTATTATTATTAATACATTATTAATTAATAATACATTAATAATACATTACAAACAGATTGTTACTAACCAATGTCTGTGCCAAAACTCTGACGAAAGTTCCATCTTTTATAATTTATGCCATATACGGTCTATGCGGTCAAGTGGGTTCCTCCATTTCCAAACGTCGCGGCGCCCTTTCACCGTCTTGACGCTCATATACCGACGCAGCGCCAATATACCGTCGCGGCGCCCATATACCGTCGCGGCGCCCATATATCGTCGTGGCGCCCATATATCTTCGCGGGGCCCATATACCGTCGCGGCGGCCATTATCGTCGCGGCGCTCATATATCGTCGCGGCGCCCATATATCTTCGCGGCGCCCATATACCGTCGCGGCGCCCATATATCGTCGCGGCCAACATATAACGTCGCGGCGCCCATATACCGTCGCGGCGCCCATATATTGCCGAGGCGCCCACATACCGCGCGGCTTCCATATATCGTCGCGGCGCAAATACATCATCGCGGCGCCCATATATCTTCGCGGGGCCCATATACCGTAACGGCGCCCATATACCGTCGCGGCGCCCATATACCGTCGCGGAGCCCATATACCGTAACGGCGCCCATATACCGTCGCGGCGCCCATATACCGTAACGGCGCCCGTATACCGTCGCGGCGCCCATATACCGTAGCGGCGCCCATATACCGTCGTGGCGCCCATATACATACAATTACATTAGTTGAAAAGAGTACAATACTCTTAATAGAACAGATAACATTATAAAGGCTTAAAGGAACGTACCAAATACCACGCTTGGTCACGCGATGGGGGGGGGGGGTTCCTCTAGGGAAATCTCGTGCTTTTTCGAGCTAATTATAATAGTAAATAATAATTCGGTTAATAATGATCTCATGCATCTCTATAAACAAGAACGCACAAACTCTTTAGTCAATGTTACTTAATTTCAAGAAAAATCAACAAATACTACTTATGCTTTTAATTTCTGAGGGTTCCCATCGTGGTAATCACCCGATGATTTCCTTTTAAGAGGGCACCTTAGGAGTAAAATATTTTAATCGGTTTATAGCTGACGGAAATAATGGTGAGCATACATTAAAATACATATAGCCGAACATAGAACCTCGATTAAAAATGACATAAAAAAACAGTTTATCGTTAACGTTTATTATGTTAATACACCTTAGCTAAAGTAGGAATACCTACTTTACAAAGTACTTTAACTTTAAAATAATAACATTCCATAAACAGCCTAACCTATAACAATGAATTTTTTACAGATATAGATATAGACCCTGACTGCTAAGCCAGAGGTCGTGGGTTCGATTCCCACCCAGGACAAATATCATTTGTTCTGTGTCTGGGTGTAATTTATCTATAATATGTATCTATTTAGAAATATATAAGTATGTTTCTCAGCAGTCTGGTTACCATAGTACAGGCTCTGCCTAGTTTGGGATCAGACGGCCGTGTGTGAGATGTGTGGAGTTATTATTACTATTATAATAATGTATTATTTATACAATTCAGCAACCTTCAATATAAATATATTGTATTCTGAACCATTTAGTTCAGTAACTACAACATTTTACATAATAAGTGTATTATGTGTATCATTCCGCGAATAGAGAAATCTAAATTGCTAGGAAGTTACGATTAATCTTGTTATATATTTTATACAATATCATTTTATTATACCCGGAAGTATTATTTAAAACATCAGTCACAAAATACTTAAAAAGTTGTTAAAGTTATCCTTAACTTGAACAATTTTTTTACCCATTATTATAACGCAAATTGGCGCAATACAGGGTGTGGCCGTATCTCATCGGATGAGAAGCCCATAATTATAATTAATATGCAAAACAAATTTTGTAGCTAGCTACAATGTGTGATATAATTTTATTTTACTGAACCCTGCAATCAAAATCTAACTGTGGTGTTTCGGCTAATCGCTCTTAAACGCTGAGCATTACGAATAAGAGAGGCACCAGTACAGCTATTATCCCGGCCTGGCTTCTTGCGGAACCATTATATCTGGTCACCTGTAAAAAAAACGTCTTACTAATTACACAGTTATATTGTTACTAGCAGCGCCCCGCGGTTTCACCCGCGTAAGTCCCGATCCCGTGGGAATATCAAGATAAAAAGTAGCCTATGTGTTAATCCAGGTCTCCAGCTATCTACATACCAAGTTTCATCGCAATCGGTACGGTAGTTTTGGCGTGAAAGAGTAACAAACATCCATACATCCACACATCCATACATCCATACATCCTCACAAACTTTCACATTTATAATATTAGTAGGATTATCCCGGGACACTATTACACAGCGATTTTTAAATTTAAACTAAGCATTGCTCACACTACGGGTTTTAAGGCACAGGTGTGCCTACTTAGGAATATTTTACGGAAGGAAGTTCTTTATCGCACGTTGCACTTCAAACGCTCACTTCAAAAGTGTTAGTGCAACGAAAAATGCTGACCGCGATTTGATTTATTTTATTTACGCCATATATGGATTCTGCGCGACAGCTTCCCCCCTTGGCTTCAGTAAGCTTACGTAGTACTAAGGTAAATTCAAATTTTGGAGAATACCGATTAGGGATGTACCTAGATACATAAGTGTTATAGTTTTGTTGTGTATGGTGAATGATATAATAAACGCGTGAGATGTCTTTGGCCCCAACACCCCCCTTTGAATGAAGTTCACTTTGTTACATAGATATTCATATATTTTATGTCCAATCCATGATGAATTGAATAAAATCTAAATATAGTAAATATTGTAAAAACTGGAAATAAAAATCCCGCCATCTTTGAAAGATGCCTTAAATAATATACGGATAATTAGTATACAACACAGAAAAATAAAATAAATCAACTCGTGGTCAGCACCTTTCATTGCGCTAACACTTTTTTTCTGCTAGCTCGCTGCCGCCGAGCGTCTGATAAGGAACTTCAAATAATAAATTCTGTGTAGATCGAAACTAAGCATAGCTTGTTCTAGAACATGGGTAAACAATTCAATTCAATCCTTTTAAATACATACTCATAAATTGAATGACACCGACAATACGTACACGAGGTCTTACCGTTTGATTGATCCACGTGGTGTACCTCGAGACTTTGGCGTACACCCCCGGGAACCTGGGGTCAGCACAACTCACGCCCCAGGAGGTTATCCCTACAACAACGCCGTTGTAGACTAGCGGACCTCCGGAGTCACCTTGGCATGCATCAGCCCCTGAAATATTAAAATTGATGTTAAATTGTTTTTATAAGAATTTTAGAAAAAATTTATGAATACTATATATATATATATTTAAAGATAAAAATAAAATATATATATAAATAGGTTTGTATATAATATTATAAGACATTAATATTATTATTTCTATATATATATATATATATAGAAGCTAGAGTTAAAATCATAGATCGGCGCAAACAGACGCCACAGCATGTGCTGGATTGTCGAAGTAAATTAGGTGAAAACACCAAAATCTACTGCCTGCTTGTGTCGATCTATAACTTCCAGTTTCCAAAATGCGTAGGGCCTTATGAGAAGAATACTGGCAAAGAAACTTATGGCCACTCTTTTTAAAAGTCAGATCTTCAGGTACAATAGTGTTAGTGTTACACGAAAGGTAAACAGGATGCAAGCTGATGCCACCTGAATTTCAATTTATTGAAATGCTCCAAAAGCTAACGTACTAAAAAATAAAAATCACTCAGTGATACCGTTGAAGGTTTGAACTTATTAAACATAGAAATCATTCAAGGTGCACATCTACCTTCATTCAGTTACAAAATCTACTGTTAAAAATAATTCGTGACTGGATTAAGAGGCTAGAGTTGCAGTTGATCGAACCAAAATAATAGTATAGGCTAAAGCATCGCTGACTAGGCCGACCAGTCACCCCAAGCAGCACCCGTTCACGAGTATGACGCATGGACCAGCCATCATCTCCTTCGCGATATCAGAGGGAAAGAAATGACCCGCCCCATGACGACGCCGCTGTCGCGCTGGAAGCTGATCAATAGTTTGATCAGTCGATTTTAAATCGTCAATAAACATTGAGTTCTGTCAGCTCCTTATTAATTAATGCCACCAACCTGCTAATGTGACGTTTTAAGTTCGTCGTTTCGTTTAAGTTTTCACTTCTGTCGGCAGTCCCATGACTGCCTATTTTTTTTTATAAAGAATACTAGTAACGTGGGACACACATTACTATAAATGTTGAAGAAAAGAGTATACAGACCTCCAATATCTAGCAGTCCAGCGCAGATCATGTTGTCGGTGACTGGCAAATATAAGTCACTGTTATTTGCAAACCATGCGTAGCGTTCTCGGCAGATAACTCGATTTACCGTCCGGACAGACACTTGATTGAGCACGTTCGACACCCCTGGGACTCGTATCTGCACATCAGTAACGAAACAAGATCATTTATACATATTTGTGTAAAATGTATAACATGTAGAGGAAAGTTTTGTTTGTTTGTAGTGAATAAACTCTGAAATTATACTAATAAATAGTTTCACCACTAGGAAGCTACTTTATTCAAAGTTATATTTTATTTTAGGAGTATTATAGGTAAACGTGCGCAAAGTCATGTAAGTTCTTTGGAGTTTGAACTGAATATATGTACCTACTACCCAAAAATAACCGGGTTTTATTTAGTACAATGGGTTTGTTCCGTATGCGGATCAAAAGCACAGCTTGGTCGGTCTAGTCCAAAGTACCTACCTCTCCTTGCTACAAGTGATATCTACCTAACTACGGTGCAAAGGCTGACCCCTGATCAGCCAGCTGGCACAGACATTAGGGCAAGTACATACTCAGCGCCTCATCGGGTTTTATTATTATTATTATATTAACCTCGCCTCTTTGATCTACCAGTTCGATTTGATTGTTTTGTTATAACCTCAGTATTACGCTGTGACCCACAGGAAGGAAGAACGTGAACCACTCTGATAGACTTTTTATGTACGCGAAGAGAGATAATTCGAATTTAACACAAATGAAAGCGCCGGGACAGCGGCCGACCTACACCACCTGAGGCCCGTGGCTAATTAATAATAATAATAATAATAATACAGACCGCAAGGAGATATGGAAGAGCAAGGCGTTGCATGGACGTTTTTATCGGGCCTTAAATATAGATTTATTGGCATCAGTATCCTGGCTACGGTTCGGTGACCTCTTCGGAGAAACTGAAGGTTTTGTCTGTTCAATTACAGATGAAGTTGTTATGACGAATAACTATCGGAGAGATATCCTGAAGGACGGCACAATTGACATTTGTCGGGCGTGTCATCGTCCCGGAGAAACTCTCAGGCATATAATTTCTGGTTGTTCTCGTCTTGCCAACGGCGAGTACTTGCATAGACATAACCAAGTGGCCAGGATAGTCCATCAGCAACTTGCTCTTAAATATAATCTTGTGGCTGTCGAGTTACCGTACTACAGGTATGTGCCCGACCCAGTTCTCGAAAATGGTCGTGCAAAATTGTGCTGGGATCGATCTATCATCACTGACAGGACTATTGTTGCCAATAAGCCTGATATAGTGGTGATAGACCGATAAGAGCGCCGAGCAATGATTATTGACATCACCATTCCCCATGACGACAATCTCTTAAAAGCCGAAAAAGATAAAGAAATAAAATATTTGGACCTAGCCCACGAGATTGTCGACATGTGGGATGTGGATTCAGCAATCATTGTGCCGATAGTCATTTCGGCCCATGGGTTAATTGCTAAGAGCCTCGACCAACACCTTCAGAGGCTCACGTTAGGCAGCTGGATTAAGAGCCTGATGCAGAAGGCAGTCCTCCTTGATACGGCACGCATAGTGAGGAGGTTTTTATCTCTGGAACCCTAACCACCGGTAGCTTGGTCCCTGTACCCGATACCGGTGGGACACTATTTTTTATATTTTTAAATATATTTTGTTTTTTTATAGTAAATGTATTTAAAAATGTAATTTATATGTATATTTAAGTGAATAAAGAGAATAATAATATTAATTCAAATAAACTTTTGGTTAAAGTGGCTCCGTAGCTCACACGTACGATTGGCATCTCAATTGCAATCATGCTTAGAATCAGGTTCGCTTCCGACTTGTATGACCACAGGCGTAACTCACCTGCTCTTTAAGTCTGGCAGTGCCACCATCCCAAAAACTACAAACCTATAACGTGTTTACCTACGCTTTATAAATTACTTACGTCTATTCTGAGAGTGAGGATAACATCTCACATAACTAACAACACTATTATGGCTTACTCTCAGAATGGATGTAAAAGAGGGGCCCGTGGCACTAAAGAGCTCCTTATTATTGACACGACCATTAATTAACAAGTTCGTCGTAACCGAAAGGATTTGGCGACATGTTGGATAGATTACAAAAAAGCCTATGACTCTGTACCGCATACGTGATGACACACAGAGTGATAGAGTTGTATAAGGTAGATACAACTCTATGCACTTTCTTGAAGGCATGTATGCGGCAATGGAGAACGGTGCTCTACTATCCAGGATGTCGGCGGTCTCAGGGTTACGGCGAGTATATTAAGATCAGGCGGGGTATATTTCAGGGTGACAGTTTGAGTCCCTTGTGGTTTTGCTTAGCTTTGAATCCTCTCAGAACTTTACCGCAAACGATAGCCTAGCCCTGAACGGGCTAGGCTATCGTTTGCGGAAAGAAGGTCAGGTTATATCCCATCTCCTTTTCATGGATGATTTGAAACTGTTTGCCTGCAACAATTTCCAATTGATAAAATTACTTGAGGTAACTGAAACCTTTAGTAAATGTATCAGGATGGAATTTGGTGTGGATAAATATGCAGTCAAGCATGTAAAAAGAGGCAGGATTGTGGAATCTGAGGGGATGGAACTCTCAGATTCTACACACCTTAGATGTCTTTCCGCCAACGAAATTTACAAGTATCTAGGTATGACACAGGCGTTAGGTGTAAATGAAATGCACCATCCACGTTCGTCGGTCATGAGATTGTATATCCCTAGGAAATGTGGGGGTCGTGGTTTTTTAAATGCCAAAACTCTTCATAACCGCAAGTATGCAACCTTAGAGATTACTTCCTCTCCGTTGACCTGGATGTGTATCGGGATGTGGTGGCAGTTGACAACGGACTCACTCCGCTTGCTCTAGGAAAAGAGAACTGGCGCAAACCAGCAGTACTTACTATTACAGACCGCAAGGAGATATATGGAAGAGCAAGGCGTTGCATGGACGTTTTTATCGGGCCTTAAATGGGCCCGATATAGATTTATTGGCATCAGTATCCTGATAAGTCCCGGAGAACTCAGACATATAATTTCTGGTTGTTCTCGTCTTGCCAACGGCGAGTACTTGCATAGACATAACCAAGTGGCCAGGATAGTCCATCAGCAACTTGCTCTTAAATATAATCTTGTGGCTGTCGAGTTACCGTACTACAGGTATGTGCCCGACCCAGTTCTCGAAAATGGTCGTGCAACATTGTACTGGGATCCATCTATCATCACTGACAGGACTATTGTTGCCAATAAGCCTGATATAGTGGTGATAGACCGATAAGAGCGCCGAGCAATGATTATTGACATCACCATTCCCCATGACGACAATCTCTTAAAAGCCGAAAAAGATAAAGAAATAAAATATTTGGACCTAGCCCACGAGATTGTCGACATGTGGGATGTGGATTCAGCAATCATTGTGCCGATAGTCATTTCGGCCCATGGGTTAATTGCTAAGAGCCTCGACCAACACCTTCAGAGGCTCACGTTAGGCAGCTGGATTAAGAGCCTGATGCAGAAGGCAGTCCTCCTTGATACGGCACGCATAGTGAGGAGGTTTCTATCTCTGGAACCCTAACCTCCGGTAG
The DNA here is from genome assembly GCA_949752705.1 of Callimorpha dominula. Lineage (NCBI taxonomy): Eukaryota > Metazoa > Arthropoda > Insecta > Lepidoptera > Erebidae > Callimorpha > Callimorpha dominula. Next base: position 12,052,457 of record OX457015.1, on the reverse strand, counting down.
CTTGGTCCCTGTACCCGATACCGGTGGGACACTATTTTTATATTTTTAAATATATTTTGTTTTTTTTATAGTAAATGTATTTAAAAATGTAATTTATATGTATATTTAAGTGAATAAAGAGAATAATAACTCCACACATCTCACACACGGCCGTCTGATCCCAAACTAGGCAGAGCCCCGTACTATGGTAACCAGACTGCTGATAAACATACTTATATATTTCTAAATACATACATATTATAGATAAATTACACCCAGACACAGAACAAACTATTGTGCTCATCACATAATTATTTGTCCTGGGTGGGAATCGAACCCACGACCTCTGGCTTAGCAGTCAGGGTCACTAACCACTAGACCAACAGGGTGGATGGGGCCTCCCTTAAACATGCATGCTACGACTCACATCGATCGATGATAGAATGTTCATCATCAGTAGTTACCACACCAATCGGTCGATGATGACATCGATCGATTAGTATGGTGGCAAACTTAATGTAATAAGGCTTGAAGGCTCAATTTTATAAATCACTAATTACGGTGACAGGATGCAAAAGACATTGGAATTGTAAACAATTTCTTTCATTGCAACGACACGCGATCTCGGTTGATTAATAAGCTTTCGGGATCTTGGAAACATTAACCCTCGGAAATTCCATCAAATTACCTTTCTCTGAAGAGTTTAAGGAAATGCAAGGCTGATGGACCATTTTTAGACGACTTTAAAAAAGAGAAGGTTCTCAATTCGACTCATTTTTGTGTGTTTATCGCGATATATTCGCTCTTGTGAACCGATTTCAATCATTCTTGTTGACGAACTTTGATATTTTACGTGAAGCGACTGCCATCAGACCTTCACAACCAACAACCCAAGTACTAGGCGATATCGAAGTTCTGTAGTTAGACCAGGTTGTCGGACTTTTTAGGGCTCCAACTATCCGCAACGAATGCCACAGATGTTTGTATGGCACCCGGGACCGACACCGGGGGATGGCACCGGTTTAACGTGCTCTCCGAGGCACGGAGGGGTCTCAATGTGTTAAGAAGGGTCACCCATCCTAGACTGACCTGGCTAGTATTACTTATTTTTGTAATGTGTTAACATACTCGGTTACCACTTAGCCACAAGCCCCCTGGTACTTTACTAGTTCTGCAAGATAAATATGCAAACACTTCAAAAGCAAAAGGAGGCATTCAAAAGAGCATTATTTTTTGGACTGGAGTACTTGGCGGCTGCGACTCTATTTTACAAAATTTGGCAATGGTAACCAATTACGTCAGTGATCTAAAATTACGCTAGAGAAATAAAATAATCCATTTTGTGTCCATGGCCTTTGGACCCCAGGGGCCCCCTCGGGCCGTGCCGGCCCTATGCCCTATTGTTACGCCACTGCTCCGGGAATAGTAAGTAGGTACTATAATGTGGTAAAAGTGAGATGCACTTAAGTTACTATATCACAATTAAATTAGCCTAAAATGTCAGTGAATACTTTTTTTTTAAAAGATTTCCAGTTGTAATAATATATAAAATACGCAATCTAAACTCACGCTAGTCCTCCCCCAGCCGACAGCCACAACCGTGCTGTTATCAACCAAGGTCTCATCCTGAAGGGGGATGCGTGCCTTTTGCACGCTGTCACTAATTTGTAAACTAGAGCTGAGGACCATCACGGCCACGTCGTTATCGTGTGTAATATAGTTGTAGCTCTGGTGTATAATAATTGTTGATACCGAGTGGACTGTGCCCCCTAGAACACAACACAGATTTATAACAGGCGAGAAGATAAACATTATCTAAGTGAAATAAATAAATTGTTTTGAGAGTCAACTACCATATAACTAAAGCTAACAATGCTTTAAAACATTAAAAAAATATATGTAAAGTCAGTTATATAAAACGGGTACAGGACGGCCTGTCCTGGTGGTATTCATCCCAGGAGCTGTAATTTGGAGCTGTCCAAATTCCGGCTCCCTGGGGATAAAACCACTTAGGAACGTGGAGTTGATTATGGTCATATAATAGCTCTATCACAGAATATTGAATAGTTCTAAAATAGTAAAGAAACTGTGCGGAATGATCGATGTCCAGGAGTCGAGATTTTTTTTTTTTATAGAGGGCAAATGAACAGACCACTGTCGCCCATGGACACTTGGAGATGAGCAATATTCTTTGTTTTTCAAAGTTTTCCTTAGCCTTAAGAACTTGTTTCTTTCTTTCTAAAATAGTTGGTCTGTAAGATGATGATTTCCCGTGAAGTTTGCTGTATTTAATGATCTTCAAAATCTGAGGTTGGCAAAGTACTGTCTTGAGAATAGTTATTCTCTTAGGACCTTTCACTCTAGCGCTTTTTTATTTCAAATGCGAAGGCCAGTATTGAGTAAATTTGGTGTAAGCTGATTTTTTGTATATCAATTAAATAATAAAGCATCACTTTTCATGGTTAGCTCAGCTTAGCTTTGTGGAGGAGCGGGTGCTACGTCCCTTCAAACACATAGGGAAGATACTCCGACAAGGCCACATGATGATGTCTTTTAGGCCAAGGCCTAATAGTTAATGTTGGGAAGTTACTACAAACTAATCAACTTGAAATTTTTATTGTGAGATATAGGTTCAGTAGTTTGTACAAATTCACCTTGTTTTATATGTTTGACCTGTATTTATATACAGTCCGTCCCTTTGCTCCCTCGTAACGGCTGAACCGATTTTGATGAGTGAGGTTTTTGTTAGATTTGTTAGCTTCTTCAATTGTCCCACTCACAGAAACACACACACTTGCATAGACACTCGTACTCACAAATAATGTACTTGCATGTATTTTCGCAGTAGTACTGATTAATTCCTAAGCATAAGAATTTCGTAATATTTGAATAGCCACGATACAGTCTGTGCCTAGTGTGGCTAGCACAGTAAAGTGGTATATATGTAACTATATGGAAATAAACTTTATTATTATTGTGTGAGTATCCCTGTATATTAAAATAAAAAAATCAAATAGCGGATTTTTTCATTGTTCTCGCAAAACTGTCAAGTGGCTAGTGGGGTACCAAATTGAAGGGTTTTAAAAAATGTTTTTACAGAAATATATACAACTTCGTTTATTAGTTAGAATTATTAACACAGTCGGGTTAATAATACTATCTACTAAATTAATTTTAAACAAATTACATAAACAAGTTAATAAAAATACTAAAAAACACTACTTATCGTGGGTCACGCATTACTAGTTTTCTAGCTAGCTAAGGTATAGGCTTGTGTTGGAAGTGGCTTAATTCTCAGTAATGTACTGGAAGGGGTTCGAACCCGCAACCACTCGATCGCATGCCGGAAGCCTTAACCATAACGCTACATTTTAATATTGATTACTGATTTTACATCAGATGTTAAAGAGCCTTACCTTCATTTAGATTCGTGGCTCCTGCTCGTATAGAGAAGAATGAGGGGCCGAGAGCTACACCAGTACTGCAAACAACATTTTTTAGTTAGTTGGGTACTAAGTACACCTATTACTTATTAGGACTTGGTTTCCATATATATTATTATAAACCACTATATTATATACAGGATGTGTATGACGATGGAACACTTACTTCACTGAAAGGCCATCACTCTAGCATGCAGTTACAAAAAGAAAAAAAAAATCGTAGGACTGCACGTCAGAAGTGAAAACATAACTTACTTACATATAATATATGGTTTATATGTATACACACAAACATCTGTATATATGTATCTGAGCTTGACGGTCACGCGAGTTCAGTGCTTTTCCCCCAATACCAAAAGTGCCCAACGTGCCTAAAGAAGTCTCCTCTTCAAAAAATGTTATCCGTTTAAAAGTTATGCGACCATTTTAATTTCCATAAAAACTAAGATGCATAATTTTTTAACTTATTTTTAATTGATTTTCTCAATAATCCAAAACTTTACATATTCCACCTTTTATGAGAAACGGAGGTGCTAATACCGGAAGTTAAAAACTGTAGCCGTTAAAGTGATAAAAGACAAACATCGTCTATGGCAAGTGCAAGCTTACCTCAACATTGTCCAGTTGCTAACTTGCTCAATGTTGTCATTTGATAACAACGTGTAGATGTATTGCCGAAATCCTAACTAATATTAGAATCTTATGCGAATGTGAGTTTGTTTGTTTGTTAGGCTTTAACGCCTTAACTACTTCTTCTTATTAAAATTTTGCAGAAAATAGGGTACCTTCCATCCAAAAACTATTCCGAGGGACTGAGCTTGAGTTTATTGACAAATTCTGCATAATTCGAGCGAAGTCCCGGACATAGGCTAGTAATACTATCCTACTAATATTATAAACGTGAAAGTTTGTGAGGATGTATAGATGTATGGATGTGTGAATGTATGGATGTTTGTTATTCTTTCACGCCAAAACTACTGAACCGATTGCGATATGAAACTTGGTATGTAGATAGCTGCAGACCTGGGTTAACATATAGGCTACTTTTTATCCCGATATTCCCATGTGATCGGGACTTACGCGGGTGAAACCGCGGGGCGCTGCTAGTAATAGAATAAAGTGAACGAGCGATACTTCACTGAAAGTAGTGTTAAAATGAGACTTACTCCGTGTAGCAATGGGCCGCAGAGAGGACGTGCCTTGTGGTCAATAACGAACCTCCGCAGTGAAGCTGCCTGTTGTAAAGGATCTGTAAATATTTTCACTATTATTGTAATAAATATACTTCGAAAAATTACTATCCTATTCCTACTAATATTATAAACGTAAACAACAAAAAATGTAACACCATTATGACACATGTTTACAGAAATAAATGAAACGAAATGAAATTTTGTGAGGATGTATGGATGTATGAATCTACTTGTTACTCTTTCACGCAAAAAACTACTGAACCGATTGCGCTGAAACTTGTTATGTAGATAGCTGGAGACCTGGATTAACATATAGGCTACTTTTTATCCCGATATTCTCACGACCTCCAGACGTACGCGGGTGTAATTTACGAGTATATAACTTCGATTACAGTCGCTCAAAAAGAGTTAAACTAGTATAATATGATTACTCAAAGACTTGCATATAAGGTGTGCGTTCGCGCAGCGGAATGTTGTTGAATTTAAAGATTTTAATTATGCAGATATTTAGTATATTACGTCGTGTAATTGTGTATGGTAAAAAAACTGATTCCGCTTCGCGAACATTGTCCTGGCGGAACTTTTTTTAATCCATGGACTTAGAAGAAAAAAAAATGTGTCCAAAAATTAGTGTGTATTTGTGTGTAACTGTGTATGTATGAATAAAATTAGTGCATGCATAAACTTTGGAGAAATTCAAGTTTCCGCTACGCGAACGTTTGGCCATTAGCTAGTTTTCATATAAAGCGCTTATATAGAGAGCTGTAGATTTTTACATACGTTGTTTTGAATTTGTTTATATTTGTTTAAAAAACAGATTTAGAAAAAATCATAGGGTTTACAAGATAAAAATATAAACGTAAAATACGCTTATTAGGTCTTAGTTCGTAAAGTATGCACTTTGGGGTCTAGTTTTTTACGTTTATACAAACCTTGTAAGTGTCTGCAACATGTTGCCAAGTATCAATGATGTCCCGTTAGTAATTAAAGAGTTATAGGACAATTTACCATGAATAGACCACTGTTTACAAAGCAGTCAAATATCACGACGTTCTAAAGGAATTGCATAGTAAAATGTATTCCAATAATTAGTGTATTAATTCAACCTCACTGTTATATATGTAGGTGTTAAGAGACTGTGTATGTGGGTAGTCACTCTCGGATTAAACCTGTCACGAGTTACACGTCTTTTATTCACTAGTGGCGACGAGGATAAAAAGGAAGTGCGAAATATTTGATAATATTACAAATAACGTAAACTAAAATGTCTGTTGGGGAATTGTGTGAGTTTGACGTGAAGAATGGTAATTGGTCTATATATTGTGACCGAATAGAAATGTTATTTCTTGCAAACGGGATCAAAGATGAAGTGTAGTTACCCACATTAATATCGGTGATGGGTGAAGACGCATACGAACTTTTAGCGAATTTATCAAGCCCCAAGAAACCATCTAAATTAAAATATGATGAAGCCGTAGATCTCCTTAAAAAACATCTGCAACCGAAACCTTCGATGCTATCGGAAAGGTACAGATTTCGATTAAGGCGTCAGACGGTAGATGAATCTATCGCCGATTATGTGGCAGAGTTAAAAAAACTGGCAAGATATTGTGAATTCGGATCAACACTGGAAGAAAATTTAAGGGATCAATTTGTTTGTGGCATCGCGAGTGAAAGTACACGCCAAAGATTGTTCGCGGAGGACAGTGTACCGTATAGCAAAGCGGTGAAGTTAGCTTAATACACTAATTAAAAAAGTTAAAAGTAACACTTAAAGTATGGTAGTTAGTGGCTACAACAACGAAACGGCGTCAGTGAATAAAGTTATGACGTCATTCGAGTGCTCGGTATGTGGTGGCAACAGGCATCGTATGGCATCGTTTGTGTGCAGTTATTGTCAACAGGTTGGTCATTTAAATAGAATGTGCCCTATTAAAAAAAAAGATTATGACGTGAGAGGCGGTGACATTAAGATAAACAACGGCAGCGGCGGTCGGCAATCGCGCGGCGGTCGCGGGAATACCGACAGTATGCGGAGTAGGGGCGCGAGCGCAGGGGCGAGCAATGACGCGCGGGCCCGACGCACAAGCGTCAATCAACGTGGACGCGGGCAGCACCAGGCCGGGGGAACCTATTACGTCAAGGAGCCAAAGGTCGAGAGCGGTGACCGTGGCGGATCAATGACGGATTATACGAATTCCGAGGACGACGATGAACAGCCTATGTTTCAAATGGGCTTAGCAAACTACAAACCGGTTTGTATATCGCTTTACGTACATAATGCATTGTTGAAAATGGAAATAGACACAGGTTCCGCACTATCGTGCATAAGCAAAGATACTTACTGTAATTATTTTAGCGATATACAATTGAAATCATGTAATTTAAAATTAAAATTTTATGATGGTTCAATAGTTAAGCCGTTAGGGTACTTAGAGGTGTGTGTTCAATATAAAAGTATTATTAAAGTATTAGATTTATACGTAATAGATAATGGAACGACCAAAATTGAAATACCAAAATTAAGTGTATATCACAGTAGCATAAATAATAGTGAGTACAAAGTAAATAAAAATAAAATTAATGCTAAAATTTCCCGACATGAATCATTATTTGATGGCGCGTATGGACGGTTCTCGGGAGACAAGGTGCAACTGCACTTGCGCAGGGAGGCAAAGCCGGTATTTTGTCGAGCACGGCCCGTGCCCTACGCCCTGTGCGCGCGCGTTGACGCTGAGTTGGATGCAATGCTGCGCGCCGGCGTCATCGAGCCTGTCGACCGCTCCGACTGGGCTACGCCGCTAGTCATTGTGCGTAAGGCGGACGGAGGTCTGAGAATTTGCGCAGATTATAAGGTTACACTCAATCGTGTTTTAGAAGTGGATAGGTACCCGGTTCCAAAAATAGAGGACAGTTTTAGTGATTTAAATGGGTATTGTTACTTTTCAAAGTTAGACCTCTCACAAGCCTATCAGCAACTGGTTTTAGACGAAACTTCCAGAGCATATACTGTAATAAATACGCATCGCGGTTTATTTAAATACAATCGTTTAGTTTATGGCCTCGCTTCTAGCCAAGGAATATTTCAAAAAATTATGACAAAATTATTTGCAGGTGTAGATGTAACAGTATTTTACGACGATATTTTAATTAAAAGTAAAGACTTAGCCGGTCACTTGAACACTATAGAACGCGTATTCGAAGTTTTAGAAAATAGCGGCTTAAAGATAAAAAGAAGTAAATGCGATTTTTTAGTGAAGCACGTTAAATACCTAGGTTATATAATAAGTCAGGAAGGGGTTAAAGTAAACCCTGAGAAAATCCAAGCGATCGTAAACATGCCCTCGCCATCAAATGTAAGTGAATTAAAATCATTTCTAGGCATGATAAACTTTTATGGAAAATTTATAAAAAAATTATCAACTTATCTTATGCCATTATATGAACTGCTTAAAAAAGGCAGGCATTACCGGTGGACAGACAGACAGAATGATGCATTTGAGAAAGTTAAAAAGTTGTTATGTAGTGCAAGTGTATTAGCGCATTATGATAGATCGCGGCCAGTAGTAGTGACGTGCGACGCGAGCGCGCGAGGGGTAGGGGCTGTGCTCGCGCAGCCTGCGCCCGACGAATCCGAGCGTGCGGTTACATATGCGTCGAGGGCATTGACCGCTCCCGAACGTCATTATAGTCAAATACACAAAGAGGCGTTAGCGATTATTTTTGCGGTAGACAAATTTCATCAATACTTGTATGGAAGAAGTTATGTTTTACGTACGGACCATAAACCGTTGGTTAGCATTTTTGGGTCTAATTATGGTATTCCAACGACGGCGGCGAGCCGTCTACAGCGATGGGCAATTAAACTCGCGGCTTATGATCTCGAAATAGAGTATGTGAACACAGAAAAGAATACAGCAGATGCCTTATCGCGCCTAATTGAAGAACATAAGGGCGATTACCGCTTGGAGGAGGAGGCGTTGCCAGAACAAACGTATTAACATTTTGCTACGGAGGCTATGCTGTTAGATTATAAAGTATTAAAAAAAGAAACATTATCGGATCCGGTATTGAGTAAAGTTGTAAGCTTTATAATAGACGGGTGGCCGCAAGAGCCCGAAATGCACGAACTCAAACCGTACGCTAATCGAAAAAAGGAACTATATTGTGAGCTAGGGTGCGTGATGTGGTGACACCGGGTTGTGGTGCCCGCTTCGTGTAGGGATAGGGTTATCAAAGAATTACATGAGCCACACATGGGCATGGTTAAAACGAAAGCATTGGCCCGCAGTTACGTGTGGTGGCCTGGGATAGACGAGGCGGTGGAAAGGGCGTGCCGTGCATGTGCTGTGTGCGCGGCGGTGGCGGACGCGCCGTCCGTAAGCGCACCGCGCGCATGGCCTTGGCCAGACAGACAGTGGTCACGGCTGCATCTTGATTTTTTGGGCCCAATAGCAGGAGTCACGTATTTAGTTGTAGTTGATGCGTGCTCAAAATGGATTGAGATCACTAAAATGAAACGTACAACAGCTGAATCCGTAGTTTCAGTTCTGCGTGAAATGTGGTCTAGGTTCGGATTACCGAAACAAGTTGTGCGACAACGGACCCCCTTTTTCGAGCGAAGAATTAAAAAAAAATCTTAAACAGAACGGTATCGATCAATTATTTTCGGCTCCCTACCATCCAGCCTCTAATGGAGCTGCCGAGAACGCGGTTAAAATTTGCAAACGCACAATCCGGAAGGCAATAAAACAGAACATTGACATTGAAACGGCCTTGTGTAGATTTTTGTTAAATTACAGAAATACGGAACACTATACGACGGGGGAAAGTCCGGCTCAGATACTTTTAGGGCGGAGATTGCGGATGCGTTTGATATGTTGAAACCGGAATGATCTACCCGAGTAAGTCAGAAACAAGCTCGCAGTGAAGAAGTTGCGGGGGGCTCGGCGCGAGAACTGGAACCCGGGCAGTTAGTGTGGTACCGAGATTATGGGGAGGCCATATATCTAAGTAACGTTCTTAACCTTCCAGTATAGTATTTATTAATATGGTACAGTTCAGTACACAAGCGTTAGGAAAAAATAAAACAATTGTATTTCTTGAATGAAAAAAAAAAAAAAAAATTTATGGTATAGGGGGCAAACGAGCAGACGGGTCACCTGATGGTAAATGACTACCGCCGCCCATGGGCACCTGTAACTGAAGAGTTACAAGTGCGTTGCCGCCCTTGAAGGTGGGAGTAGGAGAAGAGGGGGAGGGTGGGGGGTTGAGAGGGGAAGGACGGGATAAGGGAGAGGGAAGGGTAAGGGCCTCCGGTAACCTCACTCACGCGGCGAAATGCAATGCAAGCATTGCTTCACTACCGGTTTTCTGTGAGGCATGTATGGGCCGGCTCGACTCCGCTCGATACCACGGTCGAGCGGAGTCGAGCCGGCCCATACATGCCGAAGCATGGCTCTCCCACGTTTAATAATAACGCCAATATTTTTTTAATAATAACGCCACTATCTACGATAGAAATAAATCTTCAATTAACAAGTACTTCTCTAATTAAACATCAGAGTACAAAAATATTTTTAATTATGTAATAATTATGTATTTATTATTTATTTCTCGCCACCTGTTACGTAGAAACCCAAAAATTGGCGAAATGTGGTCGTCACAGAAATGTCACACCTGTGCCTACCCCTTCTGGAACAAAAGCCGTGAGCATATGAATGAATGAATGAAAATACAGAAAATAACCTCAACATTTCTAACCCTCTTAGGGACTAGTCATGACAATCCCTCGAGCGCGGGCCCCAGTAACGGCAGAAACTTGACATACAACTCATGTGCGCGCACAGGCACGTGTATTTTGAGCGTATCGGGAGCGCAGCTGAGGCGCTTGTCATGACTAGTCTCTTGTTCATAAAAACTTAACGTTAACAAACGCTTGCTAAACATACTCTGTCATTGGTTAGAGACAACAATAGACTTAAAATGCATACATACATAAGTCACTACCAGTACAACGGTAATATCACCTACGTAACGTACCTACGTAAATAGTACTTACTGTCATAGTCAAATAGATTTAAAATAGCAGTTGTAGAAAATTAAACCACCTATAAATTATATCGAAACAACAATTGTGTTGTCACCTGTACCAAATCAATACCGGTATTATACTGTTAATTTTAGAATGTTACCTAAATATATTGCACGGCCGCTTTTTTGTAGCCATCCGAACTTGGTCGGGTTATGTAGGTTTTCGATGCTTTGTCAGTATTTTAATCGTTTCTCTTTAATTACTGAATTTAATGAGATGAAATTTTGCATGTGAGTAGTTGAATTAATACACTAATTATTGGAATACATTTTACTATGCAATTCCTTTAGAACGTCGTGAGATTTGACTGCTTTGTAAACAGTGGTATATTCATGGTAAATTGTCCTATAACTCTTTAATTACTAACAGGACATCATTGATACTTGGCAACATTTTGCAGACACTTACAAGGTTTGTATAAACGTAAAAATCTAGACCCCAAAGTGCATACTTTACGAACTAAGACCTAATAAGCGTATTTTACGTTTATATTTTTATCTTATAAACCCTACGATTTTTTCTAAATCTGTTTTTTAAACAAATATAAACAAATTTAAAACAACGTATGTAAAAATCTACAGCTCTCTATATAAGCGCTTTATATGAAAACTAGCTAATGGCCAAACGTTCGCGTAGCGGAAACTTGAATTTCTCCGAAGTTTATGCATGCACTAATTTTATTTATACATACACAATTACACACAAATACACACTAATTTTTGGACACATTTTTTTTCTTCTAAGTTCATGGATTAAAAAAAGTTCCGCCAGGACAACGTTCGCCCAGCGGAATCAGTTTTTAGCGAATTTCTCCACAATGGCTGCATGCACAATTTTTTTTTACCATACACAATTACACGACGTCATACACTAAATATCTGCATAATTAAAATCTTTAAATTCAACAACATTCCGCTGCGCGAATGCACACGCATATAAGACTTACTTATATATATGCCTATAAACGGTTAAATAGTAATTACTTATTAATCTGTACAAGCTTTATCGGGATAAAAAGTAACCTATGTGTTCATCCAGGTCTCCAGCTATCTACATACCAAGTTTCATTGCAATCGGTTCTATAGTTTTTGCGTGAAAGAGCAACAAACATCCAAACATCCTCACAAACTTTTACGTTTATAATATTAGTCGGATAGAAACAGTATTAAACCTGGAAAAGGTACATTAGACAGAAAATACAGACCTGTACAGTGTAAGGGAAGTTCATTATTGATGTGGGCGAGCCCCCGATGATCCGCGAAACGACACCAGGTGGTGTTAGTGATGCAATCGACACCACATTGATTCTGAATTCTTCTACGTCACTTGCATTCTGTATTTCTCTCGCACCACCTGGATATGACATGTGTATATACCTTAGAAGATTATAAATACGTATCTAATAGAGAAAGTCGTGTTAAAATCTCTTCTTGTCATAGTCATACTTAATATACAATTTGTGAATTTTATATTGAGCAGGTTGAAATTGGGTGAGGTCAAGGAACCAGGCTCATAAGATGAAAGTATATATCATCATTGTCCCGCCTTTGTGTAATCTCTGCCTGGCCATGACCCCAATTTCAATGATTTTGTTTTTTGTGCAGTCATTTTCATTTCATTTAATTAATATTAGCCCTCTTCCGAAATATTTTCTATCTTATCGGTCAATTTTTAAGTTCAATTTGTTAATTTCAAAAAAGGATTTCTAGATTTCTTTATTAAAAATCACTATTTTTTCTCGCGCCACTTGTTCATTTTCATTCATTTCATTTCTTCGTTTTGTAAAATATTTTAACTTATTTTCGTACGATGTACAAAAAAAATATTTTATTGTAGCCTGCTGAAAACTCTAATGAAAAAAAGCTTTAGTATCTACTGATTTAACAAAACATGTTTGGGATTTTCCTTAGGTAAGATAGATCTAACAGTAGTAAAAGTAAGACGTCTAATAATAAAAAAATAAAGAAGTATGTGCAATTCACACACGGCAGAAGTGAAACTTCTAAATTAATTAACCAACGAATTTTAATACGCAAATGCACAAAAATGATACACTAGAATGACATAAGAAGGCTTCGTAGTACGCAGACGTGCTAGAATACAAAGATTATAGGAAACACAATAAATGTATTTTTTTTTAGTGTGAATTTATCGTTTCATCGAATTTCGAATCACAACGATTCTAAAGAAGTTTCACTTCAAAAGTTTCACATCAACTAGGCATTGAAAGAAAATAAAATAAATGTCTTTATTGCTACGTTTATTTATGTTTAGTAGTCATAGCAGTTTACAACGATAACAGACTGAACACTTATTTAGCCACTCGTGTATCCACTTTTATCACCTGCGTGAGTAGGGTTTTCACCCGGTGACGTAGCATACACACATTTTGTTAATATATAATAATGATAAGTACGTGAGACACAAGTAACGCTTATGAAAGCCAGGAATTACATTTATATTAAACTAGCTAATGCCCGCAAATTCGTTCGCATGGAAATTCAAATTTATCCCACGGGAACCGTACATTTTCCGGGATAAAAAGTAGCCTATGTCCTTCCCCAGTATATAATATATCTCCTTGCCAAATTTCATTTTGATCCGTTCAGCCGTTTAGTCGGTAAAAAGTGAAAACGTAAGAAATTGACAAACAAACAGAATTGCTTTCGCATTTATTATACATAGACCTATGGATAAATAGCCGTTTCTCGCAATTTTGGCCGCCTTTATGGTCACTGCTCATATCGTGTCGTGGTCGTAGGTCGTATCGTGATTTTAAATAACTTACAACCTTTCTCAAGAAACAGATTAGGAATAATTTAATCCAATCGTTAGTTCGAGAGATAATCGCTTTTAACTAACAACGTTCCTTTTCACGTACTTATTCTATTATGGCGAATTGTAAATATAGTAAATGATAAAATATGATGAAAAAATATATCTTGTAGTAAACCGCAATAAGTGACTAATATAATATATTCGTAGACAATCCGGTTCCATTTTGGCAGATCTCTTTTCAGCAACAAATGAAGAGAACGAAACGCCAATATCATGACTTTCTACGGAAATAATGCGTAGCAATTGTTAATTTAATGTTTTTATTTAAATCATAATTCCGGATACGAAAACAAAATTCCTGAAGTAAAAATGTTGTAAGTGTATTCACTGTGGATTTGGTGTGTAAGTGCCGTGGGTTCTGCGAGAAACTACTGTAATCACCGCGGGCTTTTTGTATTTTTACAGATTGTAACGACTGTGGATTGATTGTGTATTCACCGTGGATACTTATTGTGTATTCACCGTGGATTTGGTGTGTGAGTGCTGTGGGTTCTGCGAGAAACTTCTGTAATCACCGCGGGCTTTTTGTATTTTTACAGATTGTAACGACCGTGGATTGATTGTGTATTCACCGTGGATAATTATTGTGTATTCACCGTGGATTTGGTGTGTGAGTGCCGTGGGTTCTGCGAGAAACTACTGTAATCACCGCGGGCTTTTTGTATTTTTACAGATTGTAACGACCGTAGATTGATTGTGTATTCACCCTGGATACTTATTGTGTATTCACCGTGGATTTGGTGTGTGAGTGCCGTGGTGGAAACACGGTGTTTGAATGAAACAAACACACGGTAGAAACATTTCGGAACCTACACAGTGTTTATACGAACACAGTGTTTCCATTACCGGGTCCAGGGGTAATTTTAATTACCCGTGGTTCCATGGCACTAGGGATTTTTCTCTGGATTTTTGACTATATCGATAGAAAATTAATTACAACCATGAACACTTTTTTTTTGTTTGGAAACCCCCACGGAACGTCACCTCACCGGTCCAACAGTAAGGTGGTATGTCGGACTCGAACCGAATAAACCACACAGTGTTCCGTCACTGGTCTTCTTGCCGGGGCAACCATGAACTTACTCAACATTAAATACAAATCCATAATAACAGCATATTACGTACGTCAAAAGAGATCGCATATTAAAAAGATAGTAATCTTTTTGCTGTATTAGTCTTTACGCATTTGTAAAAAGAATTAAAGAAATAACAAAAAAAATCTTATAAATAATTATGTCAAAATGACAAAAGAAAACAAATCCTCTAATTAAAGAACCATTTTTTTTTTTATTATAGGGGGCAAACAAGCAGACTAGTATTTAAAGAGTATTTAAGAACATGATTTCAAATGATAACTTTTGAATAAATAACAACCGATTACAAAAAAATAATTGAAGTTCTGTTTATAAAGAAAATATCGACTATATTTTCTTCAATGATTTGATGAATGATGTTCAATGATTCGAGAACTTACTTTTACTTGAAGTTGTTTAAAGTATAAGTAGGTAAGTCTCTTTTATAATATACTAGTTTAATTATAAATAGCATAATAACTACCATACTAGTAAGGATGCCTAAAATAATGATAGAATAATCTTTATTGTACACCAACGACATATTGCCTAAATAAATACACAAAATTATTATCGCGTACCTACAAAAAATAAGCATCTCCTCAAAATTACCAAACGTATAAAATTTAATAAAATCATTATCATTTTCCAACATTTGATAGATACCCACTATCTTTATGTGGGTAGGTAGGTACCTACTTTTAAAATGAATATGTCGTATTCTATGAATGTATGTATGTAATGTATGTATATGTTCTATGAATCACACATACCAGTAGGTACATTTCTAGACAGTGCAGTGGCGTAACTATACCATCTGAGGCCCCTGGCTAATTCCTCGGATGTGTGTGCGTCTAACTTGTATTTGGCCGTTTATTTCTTACGGATGTGTTAAAATCTTGATAATTCATTAATATACTTAACTCGTGTATTTTGTTTGTTTAATAAATTAGATAACTTATGTTTATTAATACAAAATTAATATTTTAAATATATTTTGTAATTAGTTCCTCTTGTGCCCTTGGTGCCCGGCCCCCTTGGGTCGAGGGCCCGTGGACTTTTCCCCTCTTGCCACCCTATTGTTACGCCACTGTTTCTAGTCCTATGCTAAGTTGCAATTTTTATACAACTCTTTCTGTATTCAAGCAATCGCACAATCTGCATTAAGCGTTAGCGGTTAAGTGTCAAGCATTCTTAAACGCTAAGCACTTGCCACTCCAGCAGTGGCGGTGTTATTAGGGCGTTTGCAACAATATTACACTTTTTTTTTTCTGGCAAACTGCAGTCTTTTGCAGTGGCGTAGCTAGGTAACCAAAGGCTCTGGGGCAAAAAATAAACTAGGGCCCCAACTAAACTATTTAAAATCGTTTGTTCCGAATTCGACGTACTCCAGATTTGTCGTAATTCAGATTCATCGTACTCCATAATCAAATATTCAAGTACGCAATTTAATATAAATAGTGGTTTAGACACAACTCTAGTACAAACCTGATAACTTCTGGTTCTAAAAAATATGGTTTATTTATATTCCGAATGTGGGAGAAATTTTCACTAGTTCAATTTATAGTTTGTAAATCAGAGTAAGAGGCCCCCCCTGAGCTTGGGGACCCCGGGGCACTGCCCCATTTAGCCCTCCGGTAGCTACGCCACTGGTCTTCTGTAGGGTGGAATGGCTTATCCGGTAATTCAGTATAAGCTGAAAAGTTTCAACCTTAACTAGTAATGGAGAATGTAGAACCACTTATCTACATTAATGTTACCCTAGACTACACAATCGACTTCTCGACAAATGACTAATCGCTTAATTAGTTTTGTAGGTATTTGTACGAGTTTAGCCAACAGTTTCCCGTTAAATTTAACCAAAGGGGAATTACCTTTATTCCATGGCTACAAAAGGCTAAAAACTCACTATTTAAGGGTACACTCACATTAAATCTAAAAGTAAAAAGCTGACTTACAGTTTATTATCGCAATTAATATAAAAGTAACACACAACATGTTTGTTTGTAGGGCTCACACTGTATGTCCTACATATTATAAAACGTTATCAATAATGATAACATATTTTATCGGCATCACTCAATACGTTGCGAAAAATTGTGAGACAATACCCGAGTATGTGCTCGAAGTCGATACAATATCACAGTTTATAGACATCACTGATGACTAATCAATCGATCAATCATCGAAGTAATATAAGTTACATATATTATATGTATTTACAAATAACATCAAAAGTAAATGAAATGACGATAAAATCATGAAATACCTTAAAAGTTCACCATATGCCTATCTCATATTATACACAACACAAGCCATTATAAGGTATTTCATGACTGAAAATATTTTTTTGTTATTTTATAATGAAATCTGCGACTATCAAGTTCATGTAACGGAACTAGACATCAAGTTATATTTCTTGGGAACAACACCACCGGGATCGGATAATTACCGGATATCCGTTTAATCTTTAGTCACATTAATAATATAGTTGGTTGAGAAACTGTACCCTTCATTTCTCAACTTATTTAACTATGAATTTGTACAAAAAATAACGAAATAAATTATAATTTAGTATGCACCTATAATCCTGTCAACTGAATCATAAAACTACTTAACACATGGGTTACTTGCTAACGTAACAGCACAATACGGCCTCTGTATGACGATTACTGCTAATGATAGTCCAGGATACCAATCTATTTGCGTGTCAAATTGCATCCAAATCCGTTGAGCCATTAAATCATCGTCTTCTATAGTGTTAGTGAAACGCTCCCGAAAACAAAGACAGACCATAGTACTAATGGTATCTTTTATGATGGGTCAGAAAAAAAATGTCGTGTGTTATGGTGCCCGGAGGGCCTCCTCGGGCTACGGGCCCGTGACATTTTGCCCGCTCTGCCACCCTATTACCATATGTTAGTTTATTGATACAATACGGGGTAAGGGTTGGCTACACATAACTAGGTACATTAGATAAAGGTTTTAGCTATCTCATCTCTTTTATCTTTCTAATCTGTTGGATTTCCAAAAAACTTGTTACGAATCTTGTCAATTTCAACGATTTTTTATAATGCAGGCTTTCTCATAGTATTTCGGGCATTCCATCAACATCCTTAGTATTAAATAGCCATAGTTTTATTCACGTCAACCCTCTCTGTTACGAAACATTAGATTTTTTGGTCAATTTTTAAGTTCAACCTCTCAGTTTAAAATAATAGATCTGTAGTAGTGTGTGTAGTAATATTTTGGGAAAATTCGTGAATTGTATCACAAATTTTCCCAAAATTTTACTATACGACCCTCAAATATTATTATATAATATTCTGTATAAATAGGTAAGGAAAATTATACAATTAAGAAACATTTTTTCCTTATTAGCTTTAGTGGCTTAGGGGCTGGAACAATCCCGAAGATGCAAGATTCCTGTATGAGTGGGGTGAGTGGCCTTGAGTGATTTTGGCGGAAGAGCTTGATGTATTTATGTTATGTAATTTGTATTTCCTGCCTTTTCCTGTTGAACAATGGTAGAACTGTGGAACAATGAACAAAAACTATGGTAGGCAAACATACATATTATACATAAACTTACTATATATAAACTTACATATTTCTAAATACATACATATTATAGATAAATTACACCCAGACACAGAACAAATGATCATGCTCATCACACAGTTATTTGTCCTGCGTGGGAATCGGACCCACGACCTCTGGCTCAGCAATCAGGGTCACTAACCACTAGACCAACACGTCAGTCTAATTTATTATTATTATTATATAATTTAAATATTTTTTTGATTTTTTAAATTAAATGTTTCAGAAAATAGAAGTATCTCTATGTTACATAAATAATATTGCGCCAGACATCTTTAAGTGTATATACTTTGAAAAAAAAAAAAAATTTTTTGTTTATAATACATACTTACCTACATATTGTTAGTAATATTTCTTTATTATTTACGTTACAATACACAAAAAAATAAAACATGCATAAAGGAAAAACAATATATATATATTCACTTTATTAATTATTTTAAATATTTTTTGCATTTTTTGCAATTCTTACAAAAATGTATGTAATGACTCTAAGCTGTCACCCCCTCCGCTAAAATTGCGTTTGATTTAGTGTAGAGTGTAGTAACTATTCGCAAAATATAGAATCGTGTAATTGGCAAAACCTACATTCTTATATAGACGCATTTCTCCCACCCTCAAGGAAGTATCATTTTGATCCATTCATCATTCTAAAACAGCTGGACTGATTTAGATATATTTTATCTGTGGTATTAAATATATACTCAATGACGCTCTTACCACAGATTGATGAGCAGATTTGGGTATAATTTATCAAACAGATAGATTTCACTGTAGAATAACACGTGGATAGGTATTTAATGTTCGTACCCAAATGCGACTATTCCTTTTCTTTTTTTTTTGCTTTTGACTCATGAATCTCATGATAATAAAAGCGCTATAAGCTGCCGTTTCAAGAAAAACGTCGTCTATAGCAAGCAATATTTTCCAATTAAATTTTTCGTGTATGAAAATATTGCCTATTTTCTTGAATTTGCTCTATGTCGCGCAATATTATTGTTGCTAAACATTTTGACAAATTGATTGCTTGTTGCTGCTGCCGTCGATTGCTTGATATGCAGTTACGTCAGAATCGACTAGTATTACTCATATTTAAGCGATTTTCATTGCCCGTGTAAGCGCGTCTTTAGAAATCTACTTTAAAATATAATTTTCGTTTTTAGTTAAGGTGAAAACGAAGGCAGGGTTTAGTTTCTGTAAAGCCAAAATTAATGAATAAAAACTTAAATTTCTAAGAGAGCCCGCAGCTCAAATACATACATACCGTCAGTCAGGACCCAAACAATCTAAAAAAAATAATATAGATTTCTTTATTGCAAGAATCAGTAAATATTTCAAGCTTTAGTTTCTTTAACGTATTTAATTGGTAAAGACATTTATACTAAACAAACACAGAACAACCAAATTTTCTGTTGATCTGTAGGTAAAAATATTTTGTTTAAATAATGCTATATTCTCATTAACAATCAAGTTCATTGTTAACGTCTTGGGCGGTTCTGGCGCAGTTTTTTCGAATATGAGTTGCCTTCTCCGTGCTTGAAATCCGACTGACGCACATCCCTCTAGTAAAAATAAAGAAAAATAATAATTACTTATAAAAAATTAATTACATAGAAAAATTTTATGTATGACGATTGTAAAGTAGGTACCTTAATTTTCGATAATAGGTTAGTACTTCATCACTATATTATATAATTGTGTATTATTCTGTTTAATATTAGGTGTAGTTACATAAGGTGGTTCATTGTAATGTTAACGAGCGCCTCTCGCCCGCCATCAAACGTAAAAGTTTGGCGAGTTTAGAATTAAATATGATCTCTGTATTTATAATTTCATTCGTTAAATAAATAAAAACTACTATGAACCACCACTTCCGCCTTTACGAAATAGGTACTTACTTAACTAATATTTTCAGTTTAAAAATATTTCTGAAATACGTGTTTAATTACCAGATTTTTCGGGTAAACTTTTCTATTACAGCGCTTGCAGATTTGGTAAGAGTTGGGAAGTGACAAGATACTGTTCCAAAATCGGCCGCAAAATGGACAGTTGTATTCACCATAGCAAGCTCGCGGAGATGCCTGCAAATATTATTTTAAAAATATTTATACTGACGACTGTCTAAATGTTGGTGAGTAAATAACCACTGTGACCACGGCCAGTGCAACCTCGCCGAAACGTCAGGCGATTGAGAATTATGTAATACTTATTTCGTGATCGCGTTATTATTAAATGTTTTTCTAAAATTTAGCAACGACGTCCCTTTGGGCACTTGGAGGCTTCCAGTGGTGCAGTAGGATCAAAGAAATTGCGATTGTCTAAAAAGGTCTGTGTTGTGGGCGAGTAACCTGGAAGACGATCAATGCTGACACCGGCCAATGATGATTGTTAGATACCCATTAGATGTAGCCAGTATCTGTATGAGCCCATTAGATGTAGATGTATCAATCAGTCTCTTTAGAATGACTTCGCTGATAGGTAGGTAGGTATACCTACCAGTTAGTACAACTTACTACTTAATTTGTTGTAAACTCTAAGTAGACCCTAACTTTAGAAGAAAGAGATATTTTTTAATACCATTTTTTAATAAAATGTTTCACATTTTGCGATTTGCATTTTGAGCTATGCTTATTGCAAGATATGCACTTATTGCACGTTTTTTCGTTAGTGCACATTTTGCAAAGTGCGCTTTCTGCAATGGAGCTCCTTCTAGCTACCACCATGGTGCTCCCAATGCAAATGGCCAAGCAACATCCTATGAGGCTTTTTAATTTTTTTTTTAAACAAAATATTTCCCACACTACGAAAATCTTTCTGTGTAGCTGGGGACTTCACATGCTATACTGTAATGTACACCTAGATTTAAAGTCAGTAGATCTATGAATCATACAATTATAATATATCTAATTGTCAATTGTGGGGATCGATTGCAGGTGATTGATGAGGTGACAACATAAAGCAGTCGACCAGCAGAGTTAGGGTAAAAGCCGTCTGAAATAACACTTACACAACTTCTTTCAGGTACATTTCTTCTAATATTAATATGAGTCGTTGTATACTCAACACGCCTTGCGTGTTCTATTTCTGCCACGCTCCTCGTAGCCTGGAAATTACACTTAAGCAGTTAGTGACCTAGTTACTAAAGAAGTAATATAATGGTTGGTAACAAATAAACGACGACTGTGTTCTGGCCTTCATGGTAAGATCTCTCCTATTTGAGGGCCAATGCATAGGCCAATAAGACATGCATCGGTCTCCTATTTTGTATTCTGTGGCCTCGGTAGAAAAACTGTAGCGCGTTTCAGAAAACCAATAAGTACATCGGCGTCTAACATAACATTAACACTTTTTTTTTTTTTTTGTGCGTGTGGAAACCCCCTCGGGCCGTCACCCCACCGGGGTTTTCGGTGGGGCGGTGTGTCGTAATCGAACCGACTAAAACCACACGGTGTGCCGTACTGCGCCTTAAATAGGAGGGATCCGGGAACAGCTTTTATTAAGACATCCGGACCCAACATAACATTAACACTAGCCCAACCCTCGACTGTATTTTTGTTCACTAGTGACGTAACTGTAAAACAAAACAAAAATAAAGGAAATCTTTTGACACACAAAAAAGACGTTCTTGAGAAAGAGAGGTTCTTGTCCATAAGGAACTACTCAAATACGTGGCAAATACAAAATACTTACTTTATAAGTTCACAGAACAATGTAAACTATTTGAATTTACACAAAATAATATGCTAACTCACTGTTGCCCGCGACTTAGTTCGCGTGGAAATTGAAATCTATTCCACGGGAACCGTACATTTTCCGGGCTAAAAAGTAGCAAATTCCGGGCTATAGTTTATCTCCCTGCTAAACTTCATCCATATCCTTTCAGCTGTTCTAGCGTGATTGAGTAACTAACATCCATCCATCAAACCTTTCTTTATACTACCCAATAAACGCAGTTAAACCCATGTTTGTCACTGCTCCGTTCCGTTCCCACATGTCATAGTATGATTACGTATGTTAAGTGAGTTAAACAAACAATCCATCTGTACTGGTGTAACCTGATATTTAGTAACTCTTCGCCTTAGTTATACACAAATCATCAGATGTACTTACTGACCAGCACCCTCCCATACTTTGTTTTGTTGACAGTTCACAATTCACTTCAATAAATAAAAAAAAATTAAATAATAAAAAAGGTGTTGCTGTAGAAAAATATCCGTACCGTGCCAAGCCTAACAATAGCAAATAATCTCTTACATTAATCTGATTAAGTAATTATAATTCTGCTGAACGACGTTAATAGTCTAAGTCTCTTTTCAAAGGTACAAATAAAACAGCGCATTTCTAACTACCTACATATCAGTTTCAAAGATTAGACGGAAGCTATGCCTTGATCATAAATAAATAGATGGTGTGGAAATGTGTCCACGCTCATGTAATTGAGCGCAGCAGAAAGAAGAAGTGAATAACGCTATTGAGTTTTTGCAAAATTGATCTTAAGCAGTTGTTGAAAGGCGCTTTCGTGCATTTGGTGTTTTGAAATGAAATGAAATTATACTTTATTTTCAGAAATATAGTACACAGGTTGTAAACAGTCAGTATAAAAGAATCACATGTTATTATTTCGTCAGTATGTTCTGACATGCAATATTTTAAATGTAGGGAGGTACATGCATATTATAATGACATTGATTTAATAACAAATACAATTCTACTTGTTTAGCTCATGTCAATAAACAAATTATGTAACTATGTGAATGTACTTATACTATTTTAGTGCTAAATAAAATTATTATTATTATTATTAAATAATTATAAATAATGTCAAATATTGCAAAGTCAAATTTTTCATTCCCATCATTTATGATACTATTAATATAGAATAGAACATACATTAAAATATTATCATATATCATAGCAACTATCGCTCATTTAAGTATCCATTTACTAATCCAGTAATCGAATCAAGAATTATTTTTAACTGTAGATTTTGTAATTGAATGAAGGTAGATGTGCACCTTGAACGATTTCTATGTTTAATAAGTTCAAACCTTCAACGGTATCACTGAGTGATTTTTATTTTTTAGTACGTTAGCTTTTGGAGCATTTCAATAAATTGAAATTCAGGTGGCATCAGCTTGCATCCTGTTTACCTTTCGTGTAACACTAACACTATTGTACCTGAAGATCTGACTTTTAAAAAGAGTGGCCATGAGTTTCTTTGCCAGTATTCTTCTCATAAGGCTCTACGCATTTTGGAAACTGGAAGTTATAGATCGACACAAGCAGGCAGTAGATTTTGGTGTTTTCACCTAATTTACCTCGACAATCCAGCACATGCTGTGGCGTCTATTTGCGCCGATCTATGATTTTAACTCTAGCTTCAATTTAACGTTCATAAATGTCACTTAGTGTCTTAATTGAATAAATGATTTTGAATTTGAATTTGAATTTGAAAAGATTTAGAATAATAAAAAGCAAAGGATAGATAATATGTAAAGGACGTGACGTTAGCTAATGCGCCAGCCCGCCAAAGCCAAGTCAAGAGAATACACAGAACACTTATACTAAAGAGAGAATAAGTCAAGCCTAAAACGGCATCCACACGCTACAATTTTACTATCTGATCAGAATTGTGATTTAATTGGCATATCTTATTAATATAATCATCAAAGTGATAAAACGCGTTAATACACAGCTCTGAAAAAAAATCAGAACACATCCGCTGTGTATGCCGCATGCACGAAGACTAAATGATAAAATTGGCCACAGTAAATGTATAAAGGTGAAAATAAATTAGCTTCGGTCATGTTACATATTATGTCACATATCTTGTCTTAAAATAAATTAAGTATTAAAAAATCATTTTTAAAAACAAGCTTTCATAGACATTAACGAACTTTAGAACAGATTATCATAATTTTATGCACATATTTATAAAGTTCACAGTTGACAGGATATATAGACTGAGTGCAGAATCAGGTCATGCTTATCATAAGAAATGTTTTTTTTTTTACAATTTTTTTTTAATAATAATTATTTATTTACTGTCATCCAAACTAAACGTGTGTGCGGAATTTCAGCATAACCGGTGGAGGATAACTGCTTTAAAATTCAGTTGCAAGACTTAACCCGGACAAACGTATGTTTATACGTATATATACAATCCTTGCAAGAAAGCTTGTAAAATGAAGAAAAAATAACCAATCATTTCTATTGAAATAAGTAAGTAATTTTATACACTTTACTAAAACCTTTTTGCCGGGGACCTATGGTGTAGCCTAGAATCACTGTCTATAAGTAGGTAATTTTATACACTTTACTAAAACCTTTTTGCCGGGGACCTATGGTGTAGCCTAGAATCACTGTCTATAAGTAGGTAATTTTATACACTTTACTAAAACCTTTTTGCCGGGGACCTATGGTGTAGCCTAGAATCACTGTCTATGGTGAGGCATCAACAATATTAAATTAAAATTAAGAATTAAATCTTGCAATTTTAGTTAAGTAGGGGGTTTTATAAAGTCCTATTAATAAATGATATGTAAATTAAATAGAACTTAACTAAACTAGTTGTTTAAATAAATACTAAAAAGTAAAAAAAGTTTAGTCCTAAAGGCCTAAAAAAATATTGGACTGGAAGATTGTCGAAAAGTGGAATGTGGATTCCGCAAACCGGTTAATTGCCAAGAACCTCGACCAACATCTTCAGAGACTCACGTTAGGCGGCTGGATAAAGAGACTGATACAGAAGGCAGTTCTCCTGGATACGCATCGCATTGTAAGGAGGTTCTTGTCTCTGGAACCATAACCACCGGTAACTTGGTCCCTGTACCCGAATAAGAATTTATTTTTACACCTTGCATGCTCATGTATGTATACACGTGTTTATACAAATAAATATTATCTTATCTTATCAAATGTGGATAGATAAGTGTCAACGCTTTTTTTACGTTTGGAAATCCCCATGGGTACTTCACATATTGCACGATGACGCGGTTATGTTGTACTAAAACCGACTAAAACCGCACGGCTTATAGTCGGCAGTCAAGGTATGTCCTAGAAGGATTACCACTCAACCCCCAAAGGACTTCACATACCTGTCAGGACATCTAGCGGCGTCAAAGTGTGCGTGGGGAGCGTTGTCCCCCTTCGAAAAAGAGAGGTGTGGGATACGTTACGCTACTGCTCTAGACCTGCTATGCTGCCGAAACCGCTGCTCATAGGTGAGCTCTCATGGAGGCCGGAGATGGTAGTATCGATAGTGTTAACGCCTAGTATATTTTTGTAGCAATATATGTAGGTACTATCTATGCTCCAAAGGTTTGGGTACTTCACTAAATGGTACTAAACTTAAGGCTATTTTTTCGGTTAGACGTTCTCGTTTCAAAGTACGCTTACCTAAGTTACATTTGTTCATCATTTAAACAATGTTTTTTAATTTCTTATTGTAAAATGAAGCTTTATGTTCATTTTATGTGATAGATCTACCCTTATGTAAATAAACGAAAAAGCCAGATTTCCCAAACCTTTGTAATCGTTTAGTTGTTACTTTAATTTTGTAATAAATATTTTATTAAATAAGGTCTGAACTGAAGGTTCTGTACTATAGATTAGTTTCTTTTTTTTTCACCACAGCAGTATAGTACCTACTAAACTGTAACTAAACCTTTTGTTATGTATTAATAGTATCATTCAAGAAATCAATGCTTAAAACGTAAGTTTGTAACGTAGCAAGTATGTAAAAAATGGTGGTGTCTTTGGAGTGTGCGTTCGCGCAGCGGAATGTTGTTGAATTTAAAGATTTTAATTATGCAGATATTTAGTGTATGACGTCGTGTAATTGTGTATGGTAAAAAAAATTTGTGCATGCAGCCATTGTGGAGGAATTCGCTAAAAATTGATTCCGCTGGGCGAACGTTGTCCTGGCGGAACTTTTTTTAATCCATGGACTTAGAAGAAAAAAAATATGTCCAAAATTTTTTGTGTAATTGTGTTTGTATGAATAAAATTAGTGCATGCATAAACTTCGGAGAAATTCAAGTTACCGCTACCGTTTGGCCATTAGCTAGTTTTCATATTAAGCGCTTATCTAAAGAGCTGTAGATTTTTACATACGTTGTTTTGAATTTGTTTATATTTGTTTAAAAAACAGATTTAGAAAAAATCGTAGGGTTTAAAAGATAAAAATATAAACGTAAAATACGCTTATTAGGTCTTAGTTCGTAAAGTATGCACTTTGGGGTCTAGATTTTCACGTTTATACAAACCTTGTAAGAGGGTCTGCAACATGTTGCCAAGTATCAATGATGTTCCATTAATAAATTAAGAGTTATAGGACAATTTACCATGAATAGACCACTGTTTACAAAGCAGTCAAATATCACGACGTTCTAAAGGAATTGCATAGTAAAATGTATTCCAATAATTAGTGTATTAATTCAACTACTCACATACAAAATTTCATCTCATTAAATTGAGTAATTAAAGAGAAACAATTACAATACTGACAAAGCATCGCTTTATATGAAAACCAGCTAATGGCCAAACGTTCGCGTAGCGGAAACTTGAATTTCTCCGAAGTTTATGCATGCACTAACTTTATTCATACATACACAATTACACACAAATTTTTGGACACATTTTTTTCTTCTAAGTCCGTGGATTAAAAAAAGTTCCGCCAGGACAACGTTCGCCCAGCGGAATCAGATTTTAGCGAATTTCTCCACAATGGCTGCATGCACAATTTTTTTTTACCATACAAAATTACACGACGTCATACACATATCTGCATAATTAAAATCTTTAAATTCAACAACATTCCGCTGCGCAAACGCACACGTCTTTGGAACACCCGGTTGTATGACGAGTCGTCTCACTTTTATTATTTATTTACCCTTTATGCACAAAGAAAATGTACAATGGCGGACTTAATGCCGTAGGCATTTTCTACCAGTTTACCTTAGGGTGGTGCAGAAATGAGTGAATAACTAACTGCTAATAACTTTTCATTTAAAGGTACAGGTAGTGTGGTGTACTACAGTATTAGAATAAAAATTTTCGTTATTGGTATTTATATTTTACTTAGGCATACACCGTTTTACTTACGTGTGTATTTCGGGGATGCCCGATTAGTTTTGGACCCGAAGGGGCCCTTTATCAAGGGATGAAGCGACCTGTCGCGACGGCGTCGGCGAAACTAGTCGGGCATCCCCGATGTACACACGTGAGTAAAACCGTATATCTTGAACTAGCCGTCCCCGCAGTTTCACCTGAGTTTATGGTCACTGCTCCGCTCCTATTGGTGGTAGCGTGATGGTATATAGCCTATAGGCTTCCTCGATAAATGGGCCATCCAACACTAAACTAATTTTGCAATTCGAACCAGTAGTTCCTGAGATTTATTTTAGCCGCCGTTTAAGGTGGGAGTAGGGGAAGAGGGGGGAAGAATTAGTGAAATACATCTTAAAGAAAACTCAAGAAACTTTGTGCCATAACTTTATTTTTTATAAAAACAAAATCCACGTTATTGCGATCATCACAACGAACAAAGTCGATCAACACAAACTACGTTAGTACACGTATTTATACACAATATTATAAACTACAACATTCTTTATTAAAAACAAACAGTATGAACCGCCGAAATACAGAAGTGTAACTATGAACAACCTTTGTTCTTTATATAAATAAGCTTCACATTATACCTACATATAAAAAAAAACCCTTAAGATGGAGATAGCAAGAGTAATTTCCATCTAAAATTAAAAACAGGTTAAACTTCTGTTCCTTGCCTGCATAGTTCAAAGATTCAAAAATACAGATCTGAATACAGTGGAATATAATATAATAAATAATATAAAAAATACATTGGGAATGTATTATGTGCGAAAAATGTATTTTATAAAAACATTATATAGATTTAAAAATACAGTTTTAGAGAGAAATATTATAACTATACATTAACAGTTGGTCTATATAATATATGTAGTTTGGTGTAAGGTCCAAGAAGTGGAACTAGATTGTTCTTTTTTTATTTCGCTACTATATAGGGTGTTGTATAAACACTAATGATCTATAAAGGGTGACATATATCTATGGAAAGTACCATTAATACACATGTATAACAATTTTGAATATAAACTGGACAATTTTTTTTATTTATTTTTTCAAGTTATAAATATTTTTTATTAAAATACCCCTGCAATATAAACGAAAGTGATTAAAGAAATTTATAATTAGTTAAATATATACGTTTTAATCTATATCTTTAAAGTTATAAATATGTTTTCTGAAAACTATAACTATAACTAAGTAGTTACTTTTTCTTTAACCACAATGTCAATCCAGGCAGCATATATTATAAAAACTGAAAATTAAAGCATTTTTTTTTAAATAAGGAATGTTAGTTAAAATTATTGTTTGGTCAGTTAGTGCATACAGATTTTAAGTACTTACACATAACAAAAATCAAAAAGACAACTATAAATATAGAATTATGCCGCATTTTAAAAAGCCGCGTGCGAAAGAAACTAATAAAAAAAAAACACTAAACATGGACAATAGCAACATATTTGACGTTTAAAATTTCACAGAAAAACGATGATATTCTCTATGCTTTTTCGACACATTGAGCCAATGTAATATCACAATCTATTGTAAAAAAGTGATAAACTAAAAATTTTACTTGTATCTTAAAAGTAAAATAAATAACATTTTCACAGCTACTTGCAATAAAACTGTAGAGAAGATGGGCCAAAACAAGATAACTTATGACAATGTGAACTCTAAGTTAAGTTTTCACAATTAATTGCTATCAGAATAGTTATATGTTTATTGATAATTTCATTTAACCAAGGTGTAGAGGAGACATAATATGTTACATTAAATACATTTCAAAAATATTAATATATGTTTGTGTTTATAAAAAAACCATCACGAATCTATGGCACGGCGTGTATATAGAAGCTTAAAAATAAAACTATGTCGTTCTTAAAATGAACGTACACCAACTGTTTGTCAATTTATTAAGTTCCTCATGATTGTATTTATTTGAATAAATTATATATACATAATATAATTCGACTACTAAGTGCATCACTAAATCACAAATGTTACGCATAATAAATAGTTAAAAATGATTTCACTGTAACTTCAGATAGTGAATGCCTAGGAATTAAAGATATAGTAGACACGATTTCGTGACGGTGAGAGGCGATAAATTGGCAAGTTGACCTCTTGGCATAAATTAGCTCTTATCGTTCTGACGCCATTTTCGTTCCCGAGCCCGGCCATTTGTTTTTGGGTTTTTTCGTTCAGATTTCCGAAAACTAGCCTGTTAGGATTACAGTGGCGGCTTATTATGCGGGACCCTCTATCAACCCTTCGGGTATGAGTATAGAAAAAAAAAACAGCTTTGGGCGTAGTGTTATTAGCAGTTTTAAAGAGGTTTTCATAAATTTAGATAAATAACTTGTATAAGCTACCTTGGTTTTTCTGGGTGATAACTTGATGAATTTATTTAATTTTAGAAGTTATAATTATACCTATGCGCAAAAGCTGGCTCAATCTTAGCAACTTACTTAGTAGTTAAATTCAGACGATTTTCATTCAAGATCATGAGGCTGTACATTCCAAAATCTATTTTTTTTTATTTTAATATATAATAATATAAATAAATAAATATTAAGCAGTACTTATAGGGTTTTATATCACTTATGGTTGGTAACTAAACTCCAGTAATATTTCTCTAACGCTGCGAACAAATTCGAATCTTATTCCAGAATGCATAAAGTTAAAAATAGATTGTCTTTGGCGTATTAGAGACTTATGTATTCGTTAAAATGATTGCTTTTGTGTAGTCGTATTATTTATAGAACTTTCTTCATTATATATAAAAGATATGTTTAAAACAAACGTGAGGTTTGATACCCATGTCCACTTTTTAGCTAAATCAATGTTTAAAGAAATAAAGAAATAAATACCAAACCTCTAACAGACCTTTTAACTTGAAAAGATTCGAAGACTTAAATCTATGAACACCTTTTCAGCCGCGAAGTCACGCAT
This sequence comes from Callimorpha dominula, assembly GCA_949752705.1. Taxonomy (NCBI): domain Eukaryota; kingdom Metazoa; phylum Arthropoda; class Insecta; order Lepidoptera; family Erebidae; genus Callimorpha; species Callimorpha dominula. The sequence continues at coordinate 12,022,174 of OX457015.1, read as the reverse complement.
TACCATTCTTGGTTTTATAAACAATTTTCCCACCAAGGAACCTGCTTTAATGTATATACGGGAATTACGTGATCACCAAATAGGTGCACCACTGAACCAGTCAGCCTGTGACCACGGCCATTGCAACCTGGTCGAAACGTCAGGTAATTCATAGGTATGTAATACCTATTTCATGATCGCGTTAATTCCTATAGACAACTATTTTACTGTATTTACTAGATATTTAAAATGAATCATGTAACGATAGTATGACATCACAAGTTATTATTACATACAAGTATCTACAGAACGTGCTGTGTGACGTTTAATAAAGACATATTAATTTGACATGGCTGCCAACATGTAACCTATACAGGAGAAGCGCGACGTCGCGATTGAGTTGTAACGTACACACATACATAAGTAACAAACACTATCACCATAATACAACTATAATTACAACAAATCACCAAACACGCGAAATAACTAATTCAGATCTTTAAAACGTTCTCAAATAGTATATAATTTGTTAACTAACTAGATGTTTGAGCTATGTATTGCACGATTTAGGGCTAAGGGGGGGGGGGGGGGGGAGACGAGACGAGACTGATTTGGGTTAGTGACCCCTGTCATAGATTAAATGACTGACAGGGTAAAATGTACAATCCTGTTATTAGAATTTGAACTTAACGTTCTTAGTAGGTGACTGATCTATCGTGCGAAGGCTGCTCTTAACGAGTTAAGGTTGCAATTATGTATTTTAACGCGAATATAGGAGTATTGCTCTTTGTACAGATATTTTGGTATTGCTATAAACAGGGTACTTATATGGCTTCTCATCGCATAATTACTTTAAATAATCTGTGCGTAGAGAATAAATCTATTTCATTTAATTTTAACATTAAGTACTTAAAAAATAATATTTTGTAGATTTTTTAAATGAAACCATGGCAAATGTATCAGATCTTAGTTGAAAATAATATATACTTATTCAAAATATTAAAAGATTTTTTCTTATTTTCGAAATAGATTTTAAAAAGACAAATTATTTATTGCATAATAGATAGAAACTAGACATGTAGCTATATAAAATAGAAAAAATATATAATAAATAATAGACAGAAAATATAAAAGTTGATTGTAGATAATATGATTTATGTTACAATATGTGGTCCATACGACCTTTTAAAGGGTAACACCATCTCCCCCTTACTAAATCTAGTCTAACTACGAAAAAAACTAAATTTGTTCAAACTTTATAACGAGTAGAAATATAACTTTGATGTATATAAGATAAAACATTGATTTTATTGAGACTCAGGACGAGGTCCGAGAAAAGGCCATAGCGTGGAAATATATAGGATGTTACAGAAATTTGTGGTCATATTTTAGGAGTATTATGAAAAAAAATTGAGCTGGTTTAAAAAATTGGATGTTGAAATTTTTTTTTCCGTTCCATTTCTTTGAAAATTAAAAATATTTTCGTGGTGAAGATGCAAATCTCTCAACAACATAACATTAATGTTCATGTAAATTTTATAAGATTTTGATATTTTTCAGAAAAATCAGAGCATTGCATGAAAACAATCGTAGGGAATTTTAGAAATGTTCGAGTTAAATTTGTCAATTTCAAAATGACCTTAAAAATGACAGCACTTTTTCTGTAACACTCTGTATAAGGAATAAATTCGCTAAAAATCAACAAGTCAATATTTTCTAATTGTAAGTAGAACACTACATTTTTAATAATATTCATACGACCTTTTATTTATCGTATATTTTACTTTCTCCTTTTTACAGGTCGTCCTTTTTACCATCTGTCCTTCATTCAAATCGTCCTTTTACAGATCGTAGTCTCATAAATTCTGTGACTCTCGAAGTCGATTAAGAATTTAAGTCACAATTAGGACATTAAATATCTACATAACAAGCCCTTTGCACTCAAATTGATAACGCTCTTAAACATTGTGTAAATTATATAGGTATATTGCTGAAGAAATATTAAATTAACATAATTAACATGGATTAACACAGCAGATGCCTGCTAGAATATAAACTGCCGACTTAAAAAATAACCAGTATTGCATTTAGGGGTTGCCAGTCTGCTGCCGAGTGAATTCTTGCATAGACACAAGAAAGTATCTTTATGGAATAAGGAATGCATAAAAAAAAAAACATTCATTCTGTAATAAAACTGACATGTGTACAAGAAGTAACGCTGAAATTTGTATAAACATTCTTATGGAGTTGATTATTGTCTTTACTAAAACTCGCTTCTGAATGTTGGGAGCGAGCTAGGCGAGAGCGACTCCACTCCACAGATGAGGCAGATCTGCGGATGGCCGCTGTTGCATCATTGAATTTTCAAAATGTATCGTACATTGCCTCTACCCTTTATTTACAAGAAACCGTATCATGCTAAATGCGTCATCAACTTATATAGTAATGCATGTAACATTTAGGTGCAAGAGGGCGTCCTAAAATGATTATCTAACCTAATAGTTTCTACTCAAATATCATTTTGAGATATGTTACGATATCTAAAGTTAATGGATATCCGACTTATTTCGGGCGTCATTTATACTATTTATATAGTTTACGTATTATTAATCTTTTAATTTGACACGGCATGAGCAGATGTTAAAAATATAATAGTCAAACGGCAGTCAATTATGAGATGCCGTTGATTTTTAAAATCGTCGTTCTGTAATTATAATTCATCTTAACGTGGTAATGACAGGACGAATTTTAACGATGTCTTATAATTGAGTGACGTTTGAGTATGTGACAATAGTTTAAATTTAATAAGCAAGTATTACATTTTAGACATCAGTTTCAGACAGATTTTCTATATGAAAAGAATGTAATTTCAACAGATTATCTAAAGAGAAGTTGCGTTTATTACACGTTTAGGGTTTTAATTAGATTACCTATTCATCTGTGCTATATAAGTATATATATATGGGTATGTAGATCTCAACTTAACAAAGTTACTCGTAATAAGCAAAAATATTTCATAGTTTTAAAGTATATCCTGAAGTGACAAGATTCCAATTTCTATTTTATACCATTGACATGGCAAACAAGGTAACTAGTCAGATGCTTCTACGAGTATAAGTTTCTTCGATTTTTACTATTATTAAGAAGAAACAGAAAGTTTTAAAAGTTTTTAATATAGTAATTAATATTAGTGCTAAAACCGTATATGAGGATTTTTTATATGTCATGCTTCATTAATCCGTATACCATTGGAAATCAGCATATGAAAGAGACAAAAACCATAATTCACTATTTCACGTGAACGAATTTCACGTATAAAACGCGACTTTTCGTGCGTCGAACCTTAATTTTATAATATGAACCTACATTTTACAAATTGTGTCATAATAGTCATAATATAATAGACCAGAATGTTACGTAATGGTCTCCGTTTCCTAGTCGGAAGTAAGACCGAGACGTATCGCTAGAGCTATCGTAATATTATCTTCTATTAAAGGTGAATACGAAGTAAATTCACCGTTAGTAGCGTTTTTTACCAATATGTAAGAAAAAGACCGACCGGGCAGACCAGAATTTTGACCTCTGCTTCCCAATATGGTGTAATACTTAGACCATTTATTGAAGGTTATCGTAAAATTTTGTTCGTACGTAAAACAAAGACCGAAGTAAATTTAAGACCGAGACCATACCTACCGGTATATAAAGGTTTCTGTCTCTTCTGTGTATGGGAATAAAATATTATATTTTTAATATAGTTATGTGGTATAGCAGTATTCTATTAGTGGTGTAGGTGTACATATGTTATGTTGCACATACACGCGAATATTTTCAAAATCAAAGTCAATTTAAAAATATCTAAACAATAGAAATAACATCATTAGAAATTTTGATTTATATGAACAAAAAAATATAACTAGCTGTATTGCCATCGCATAAAATTCATTTTCGATGCAATATTGCTTAAGTGAGCAAATTTTTTTGTTTGCACGAAGTAATATCTACTTTACTGCTTACTTTTAAAGTTAATTTTTGCTTACATCCTAAGTTCGGTTACAATCGCGTGTATGAGCGGAGCGCGAGGCATGTGGCTCACGGTGGAAAGTTCATTTGCAAATTCTGCAAATATGCCGAGGTCGAGTTCAATAATCCGATGCGTTGTTTCTGCTTTCTTTGTTCCGTCATCTACGAAATAAACGTATATTAAAGTCGTATATAATATTCTTATTACGTACATATAAACTAACACAACATTTTAATTTTTTTTTGCAAAAACCAACTCTCGCATTAGGAAAGATTTCTGTGACGCGGGGCTTTACAAACATTGAAACAATTTAAACAAAGAACACCCAGACAACTCGGGACAACTGTTTGTGGATCACAAAAAATTTTGTCCCGTGTGGGAATCGAACCCACAATACTCGACGCGGCGTAGTGGCGAGGCGACCACTTTAACCATTGCGCCACTCGTGCAGTAAAATTAACATACAACAACGTTGTATGAGAATCACACATGTAGTCCCATTAATTCATTTTTTCTACAATTAAAACAACCTGTGAATCACACACATGGACTATGTGTTTGGACTATGTGTCAATTAGTTCCTATGTGGGATTCGAACCCACTACTGCACTTGTTGCAGTGCTAGTAAAAGTGACCATTCAAAACACAGCGCCATAAGAATCTTGTACAACGCTGGCAACGATATCTATGTATATAACATTTGCGGATAATCATGGGTCATACAAAATTTTACCTATTTGGTGTTGTCATCACATCAAAAACTCTTATTTATTTTATTAAAAATAGGGGCAAACTATAATAGATGATAAAACAATTCACTCCTTAATAAAAAACAGTTAATAGACATTAGGACATCCTTTAAACTGCATAACAATTCGGGCACACCTTCTTCAAAATGAAGTGGTACAATTATGGTACATACCTGGTCCCTGAGCTCAGTGAGGAGTTCGGTGAGGGTACTGACGGCCACTTGCGCTCGATCCAGCTGGCCCTGGAGCGCTCGGTACTCCAGCTCACCAGCCTCTCCCTCACCACCCCCCACTAATGATAGTGTTCGGAGCCGCGGAAACCAATCTAAATTGCTTGACTACGTAAGAGAAAGAATATTATAATAAATAAAGGCATTTTATAAAACAAGTATTAATTAAAACTTTTTGGGGTTACTCAGGTCAACTCAGGGGTTCATGATAGTGTATGTAGATATACAACACTCATCACTACATATTATAAAACAAAGTCGCCCGCCGGGTCTGTCGGTCTGCCTGTTCACAATAAACTGAAAAACTACTGAACGGATTTTCATGCGGTTTTCTCTAATAGACAGAGTGATTCATTTAGGTGTATAATTTGTTTATATTTTGCATAAATTGATTAAAATATGTTGATGATTGTGGAAGATGTCTCTACTACCCGTGCGAAGCCGGGGTGGGTTGCTAGTGAAATACATATTTCAACACCATCTAGTGAGTGCAAGGCGAACTTTGGACCAAGGTCCAACAAGCAGGATCACTTAAGCTAGTCTGGTCGGAGGATATTCCCATAGTGCTGGCGGGACATCACATGTGTTTACACACACACATTCACAATACATTTTTTTATTACAAGTTGATTGATAACTGCATACCTTAATCATAGAGTGCACATAGCTCTCGGGGCCGGTGAACTCTGTCGGATCCTTGACCCTCACCAGCACCATGAAGTAGAGGTAGTGCCACATGTTGTGTTCGCTCTTTATGTGCTCCTCGAAAGATACTGTCTTGTTGTCAAAGGCTGACCTGTTCAACCCTGTCACACACCAATCAGAATAATAATTAGACTAAGATCTAAGCCGCAATAAATCTCTGCTCTAAAGAGAGTCGCCTGGAAGTAGTACCTGCGTCCAGAAAACTAGAGTTAAATATCACTATTAGCATGTTGTTGTTGCGTTGTAAAGTAGGATTGGCTATGAGGGAACGACATACTGGAGATGCAGACGGAATTTTTGGTCGTTTCCAGTCTTGGTAGAATTAATAATTATCTTCTAAAAAAAGTATTACTGACTTGATATAATTTAAAATACCCAAATCGCTTCAAGTGTGCTTATAAAGTTTTAAGAGTTCCCTCGATTTCTCCAGGATTCCATCATTAGATCCTGACCTGATGACCATGGGACAACCTGGGAAATATACCCACCCTTTCAAACATAAGAAGAATTTTACAAATCGGTCCAGGCGTCTTTGAGTAATCGGAGAACATACATAAAAAAAAATACATACATAGAACCTCCTCCTTTTTTGAAGTCCGTTAAAACAACTTATTTTGAAAAGTTAACCTCGAAGTGGAAGTAAACCTTGTGCCAGTCGGTATCACTTTGTTGTAATTTTGTATTTAAAATAACTTAGTTCAACAATCATCCAAACGTTTAGACTTCGCCACGGGTTCAAGACCGACATGGAGGTAGTAAAGACACTGCACGAGGAGGTCACAATGGGCCACGTCAAATGGGAAATGAGTGAGGCCTTAATATACATACCACAAATAAAACATGTGTTCTTCAATATTAGTTCTTTTTGCTGTTTCTCACTGCGGAGGTCCGCGAAGGTGTCAATGATGACACCAAAGATGAGGTTCAGCACGATGATGATGACCACGAAGAAGAACAGCAGGTCGTACACTACGCGGGCAACGAATAGAGGCTCCTGAATGACAATCAAAGGGCAACATATTAATCCTATATAATATAATAAATATGAATCGGAGTGTGTCCGTTTGTTTTTTATTGCTTTCATGCCTTAACGGAAGGATTTACGGTACCTTTCATCTAGAAAAAAAGTACTGTTCTTGGGCGCGCAATAGCTAGTAAAAATATAAAAAAATTAAAAATCAAAGAGGCTTGTTGTATTCAATTTATTATTATTTAAATTAAATTATTGTAGCTTTTATTGTGATTAAAGCACAATGTAAGCTCGGTTTTTTCATTAGATTTTTTATTTGTTATTTTTTTATCGCAATAAATAAAGATGTCTAATATCGATACGGTCAGTCAATGTCCCTTTTAATTTTTGTTAGGGACAGAATTTTGACAAAAAAAAAATCGATATTTTTAGTCAATTTGTGGAAAATCCCATGGTTCGTCACGTCATCACACACATTCGTCTGAGTCGATTGAAAGTTAACGATTGTCCTCCAACGATTCTTACTGTGGAGCTCTAGGGGGTAACCTAGGACAAAATCTGGGGGGATCTTCACCACCTGTCGACTAGCAGGTAGCCTCGCGCGCCCTACGTGCTTTTCCTTGTGTGTAAGAGCCTCAATGCTAAAGGGCGAGGCTTGCTTTAGAGAGGCGAGACATGCTCGCTTCTGGTAAAGCAACGTCAGCTTAGAGATTCAGCGGAACAAATATAAAGTCACAATGCCCATGAACGAATCGAACTTCTCTCACTCTCACACATCAGAACGTGCTCGAAGTAACCTGGGCAGTCCGTTGCTGTAGAGGCAGCCGGTATCAGCTGTGAACTTTGATTACAATCGCTCACGCAGAAAGTACTATACTCAATACACTGAAGAAGGTCTAAATTATAAAAGCGCCCGTAACCGGCGAACTTGTTTGAAAGGTCTAATGAATGTAGAACAGGCGCAAGCTGTTCGTGTCAGGATCTTGATTAATGGCGCTATATCTGCCTCCCCCAGACGGAAATAAGGCGGTGATAATATGTACGTATGTACATTAGTCTGATATGATAACTAAAAGATACAGACACAGACACTCACTCAGTTACATGCGGTTAATCGATACTTACAAAGCTGGCAGGGGCCCTCAGTATGTCCCCTATGCCACCGCCGTTCCTCAGGCCCTGGTTGAGCGTGGTGACGATGCACATGATGAGGGAGTCGCAGCTCCTCTCCCTCAGTTCACCGCCGACGGACACAAAGCGGGAGGAGCGGCGACATTGGTCCGACTCCTTCAGGTACTTGGAGGCCGGGTCTTCGGTACAACCTCCGCTGTCGAATCGAGGGTCGTCATCGTCTACAAATATGATATATTTTGAATCAATGTTCTATTAGTACAATATATACAAGGCAAGGTTGAGAACGACCCTATGCCCGCGAGGTTGTATGAAAAGTTTAATGGCAGAAGATGCTCGTGAGGTATGAAAGAAAAGAAGCAAGTGGCGGACTGTCTCTGCTTACTCCGAAGAGAATAATGCCTGGGTTTATGTAAAGAAAAGAGCGAGTAGTAAACTCACAGTATTTTATTTATTATTACTACTGAATGCAGCATTTCATCTAGTTTTTTATGGTCTGGGGGGCAAACGAGCAGACGGGTCACCTGATGGTAAGTGACTGCCGCCGTACATGGGCACCTGTAACGGGAAGAGGGGGAGAGGGGGGGAAGAGGTGGAGACCTCACTCACTCGGCGAAACACAACACAAGCATTGCTTTAGTGCCGGTGTGACCGTGGTATCACTCCGGTCAAGTGGCCAAGTGGCCAAGTGGTCCGGTGGCCCTTATGTGCCGAAGCATGGCTCTCCCACAGTGCTGTGTGATCCAAACGCGATTCGCTTTTTAACCGACTTCAAAAAAAGAGGAGATTCTCAATTCGACTGTTTTTTTTTATGTTTGTTACCTCAGAACTTTCGATTGGGTGAACCGATTTTGGTGATTCTTTTTTTATTTGAAAGCGGGTGCTTCCCGTGTGATCCCATTTTAATTTTATCCAGTTCTGACAATGGCATCCATGAGAAAACCATATAAGTCTTTTATGAAATAGTTTTTTTTTGAAGTCGGTTTTTTTTAAAGAATTATTTCGACTTTGTGTAGAGGAGATAATAACGAATATCAACCTCTCAGCGACCACAAGACATAACAAATCTGTTGAGTGGGTACTCACCGTCTAACCTGTCAACGCTGACTAGGAAGTGGTCTCGGAAGAACAAGTAGCCTGCGATGGAGAACATATAGACCAGCACCAGCGCCAGGACTGCCGTCAGAAGGATGGACCGCCCGTTGCGTGTCACTGATCGCATCACGTTTAAGAGAGTCTCTTCGCGGTACACTATGTCAAGAAGCTACCGGTGAGAGAAAACAGTTTAGTAAATGTTGTATATTTACCCTATTAACCTTTAAAGTGAAGGGGAGGTTGGGGTTAATAGATCCTCGTGGCTAGTTTGTTTTTATTTGTGACATGAAATAACGAGTCGAGTCTGAGACAAAAAGGGCAGTCTTTTTTATGAAATAATGTCCTCAATTTTGCAATTTCGACTCAAATGTATGTGTAAATATGTATCATACAAAATCTATGTCGTACTAATCGGCACGAGAAATTTCATTGAGCGATATAGGATTAGTCACTGTTGTGTAGTTCAGCTTGTCTTTGCTAGATGGCGCTGAAGTATGTTTTTGTTGGACGTGGATGTCCCCAAACTACTACTAAAAGTATATCAGTAAAATAACGTTGATAATTTCGTCGTCATCATCGTGTCAGTCGAAGGACGTCCAATTTTTAACACGGGCCTCCCCAAAAGACTTCAACAACGACAGGTATCCGTATATATAAGGCCTGTATCAGACGGATTCTTATATCAATTATGTGCTAAACAAGAATACAAAACTCAGATGTACATTCTATAAAAAGATAATTGCACTGTAATATGTTAAAATATATTAAAAACTTATAACTCATATAAAGTATGTTATTCAACTCACCAGAATAGAGAAGAAGAATGGATGACAGCATATGCCTAAAAAGCAGATGACAAGATACGCGCTGTGGTACAGTAGTTCAGGGTCTGAGAGCACCTTCCGAGGGGATTTGGAGAGTGTGCCCTGGTTGCCCATTATACTCACTAAGTGGATACCTTTTACCACTATCTGTTGGAAAATAAAAAACAGGTAAAATATAGGTGCAAGAAGGTTAAATAATAAATATTTACGTATTATAAAAGTACAATAATAATTAGTACTAGAGATCGCCTCTAGGTGGTCGAATATCGACCATAATTAACCTGACCATAATTCTCATGTTTATGGTCCTTAACTGTCTTGTCTTGGCTATTTATACAGGGTCACATATTTTAGAGTCGTGTCGCCTCCTCAATAATGTAAAGCGCTAACAATTTTAGAAAAATTTATCACCAATCTTATTTTGAAACTTATAAATTGATCGATAAAACTGATATTTAATAAGTGAGAGACAGCTGACATGAATGAAACTATGAGTATTTAATACCAAGATTTTTTGTGAATGACCTGAAATTGACATTGAATACATAATACGTTATTTAGAAATGTACACCAGGAAAAACAATTTTTCATCGAAAAATATGTTTTTTACAAGAATTTTCAAAATCCATTTATTTTCAAGCAAAATCAACTATTTTTCGGCTACACATAACGCTTCTAAAATTTGACCTCACCTTTTTTGTAATTTATTTATTTATTTATTTATAGGTTTGCCTACAATTGTTACACATTTTTTACAAATAATACATGCATGATAAATAAGGTATGGGTGTACAATATCAATCGGCAAACACCACTTGTATATAAAACATTCGGATTTTAGTATTAACACAGGTTAGGTTAGATAACAGGTATTAATGTTACAATATATTAGTGAAAAAAATTTCAATAATGCAGAAACAATAAACAAAGAAATTAAAGAAAATTAAAATAAACACAAAGCTAACAAACAATAGTATAGCCTACAGTTTTTAAAAACCTAATAATTAATTGGTACATTTTAATTTAATTAGGTTACTAACAGTAATTAGTTCGTTAGTATTTTTTCTGTAACACCTTGTTTATAGTAAATACTTGAAAGCTGAAAGTAGAAAACGTCACCACATATCACCACGGGGGAAAGCGGTCCAAAAACATCACGTGATTAATGGACGACCCCATACATATTCCCAGCGGCGGAATTACACATTTGCCGCCAGTGGGCTATTAAAATTTTACCGCCCCTACCGGTTGGTCTATCTAATTCGATACCCCAGAACAAGACATAAAAAAAATAATGTGGGCCCCATATTTGCTGCCCCTAAAATCTGCCGCCCTAGGCTCAGGCCTACTCAGCTTGCTGGTAAATCCGCCACTGCATATTCTGCTACTTATTCTCAAAAATATAGTTTTTCAAAAATGGGTCGTCAGGCTCTTCAAATTCTGGATCAGTATAACGTCAATCATCAAATGGAACTACCCATGGCAGACTGTTTTATTTATTTGAAGGTCATATTTAACGCTTTTGATTCACTTATAACTAACTAACAACGTAAACAAACCTAAGAAGTCAATTTTAACCTACTTGTAATTGTAACACTCAAATCAATCTTTGTAGTTCAGATGCCAGACCATAATTTAGCATCTTCGAGTTGATCTGATGATGGGGTACTAACCGTGAGCATGGCGAGCGCCCAGAGCGTGGGTTCAGGCCCGGCGGAGTACATGAGGCGCACGGCCACGGAGGCGAGCAGCGCGCGTGCTCCCCCCCCTCTCGGCAGCCACGTCACCAGCGCGCCCGCCACTCCCGACACGCACCAGACCACCAACGACAGGTGCTCACCCAGTTCTGTACCAAACACTCAGTTCAAATTCGCTCTGTCGCTTACGATTGACGTGACAAAGACAGCATAACACTTGTAATATTAAATATCGTCTTATAATCCTATCCTAATTGATTTTATTAATGCGAAAGTGAATTTGTGATTACCCCCACATTTTTTTTGTTAATATGTTTTAGATTTCTAACTTCTCAACCAATAATCATTACATACACGTTGTCAAGGGTACAAAAAAGGATAAAGAGTACCTTTCATAAAAAAAATAATACTGTACCGCGAGAGTAACTTAAATTGATTAACTCTATTTTAATGTGAAGGTAACTGCGTGAAAAAGCTAGTAACGATCAAACACTTACTTGGATTTTCATCTTGGAAAGGATAGAAAAAAGCTACAATAATGTTGATTAGAACAGCAAAGTTGAACAGTATGTTGCTCCACAATGACATGTAGGAAGACACGAGGGACAGAAGACGTTGTCCTGCGAACAAACACAATGACATACATAATATACATACGTATATGTATATAGAAACTTAAGTCATCCTTCGGTTATTTATTCTTTGAATTATTTACTAACATAAAGGAAAAAGAAACAATTTTAGCACAGTATTTGTATAGATATTTTGAAACTGTCTTTATCCAAGTTGATATGAACAGCATCATTTAATTGCACAAGAATAGTTATATTAATTTACAAAAGACTTAATTGCAATACGACACTACGAAAAGAAAATGGATGGTGTAATTTTTTTTTCTAAAATTTTATTTTCTTTTGTAATTGTTAGTGATTTTCCTGGCAAATTTCGAAACAACATATTATGAACTTGTATATCCATTTATGCCGAGTTCCAATAAACAAGAAACGATTCGTTTTGCTTACGCACTGTAAAATTTCGTTGAATTTTCGTCCGTAAGCAAAACGAATCTTTTTGAGTGTATTGGAACGCGGCATTAAAGGATTTTGTTAAAAATCCGGACATTCCATCGACATCCTTGATATTAAATAGCCATAGTCTTTTTTTACAAAAAAGACTACATTAGGAATATCCCGCATTAGGAATATTCCTGTGTCGTGGGGCTTCACAAACCATTTCATTCAAGTCAGTCCGTTTCTTACGAAATATTTGCTTTACTTACTAGAAGCCTACTTACTAGAAACGTCAGGCAATTCAGTGGTATGTAACCTTTTCGTGGTCGCGTTAATTCCCGTAAATAGACAAATAATATTAGACTTACTAGAAGTTTAATATTTTTGTCAATTAAAAAAAAAACTAAAATTGTTAGCGCTTTACGTTATTCACGGGGTTATGTACTATAAACCTTACTGGTTTTACAGTATATATATGTAGTTTTACAGTATAAATAATGTGAATATATGTATTTTTTAAGCGTTAAATAAATAAAAAAAATGTATAGGTACTAGACGTACCCGACAGTTTTACGCGCGTTAGCAGTCACTGCTAAGCTCCTAAGGGCCGTGACGATAAATAGCCTATAAATATTATTAAATATGCTAAGTTTTAATAATAATTTTAATAATTTATTTATTTTACATAGCCATTGTTGCAATACATTGGAACCCTGCCTCCTGTGGTAGGTGATAACCTGTGTTACAGGAGACAGTTGTAAGCTATACAAACACTACATAATATAAAACAAAGTCCTGCGCTGCGTCTGTCTGTCTGTTTGCGATAACCTGAAAAACTACTGAACGGATTTTCATGCGATTTTCACTAATAGACAGAGTGATTCATGAGAAAGGTTCAGATGTATAATTTAATAAGATTTTGTGTAAATTGATTGAAATATGTTGATGATTGTTTTAGATGTCTCTGCTACCCGTGCGAAGCCGGGGCGAGTTACTAATAAAAATACAGTTAAGAGTGTGTGTACGTGTTAATTTTAACAAATTTTGTTTGTGTGTAGTCTAGTGTTAGTAGCAATGATTTAATTTTAATTTTGACGTCCTTATCTGCCAGTGGATTAATGAGCAGAGTTTTGTATATTTTATTATATATGAGTATAGCTACCTAGCTATACGCATATATAATAAAATATACAAACCTCTAATGCTTATACCTATAAGCATTAGTTTGTGTCTAAATAGCGCTGAGTAACATATTCCAGAACATTACATACATACCCCTTGGGGGATACATACGCTTGTATCCCCGGTAGCCAGAGGCGTATGAAACACCCACATTTTGCAAACTATAATTTTGTCTTACAGACGTAATAGCAATCGGTCACTTTGGAAATGAAAGATGCGAAAATTTTAAGTATTTTGCACAGGAAAGAAGGGTTAGAAGGGAACTGACTGCCGCGAAGGCCAAGTTCTCTTATACGAATATCACACTCGTAAATTTAGAATAATTAAGAATATTGTATAATTAAATATACATAGAATATTTTCCATATTACAAGCTATGGTCAGTGTGGGCACAAAATCTATACTTATAAATAATACATAACAATACTAGTAAAGATTTAAATAAATAGCGACTCTTGCTCCGACACAATAAAGTGCAATTAAGTGTGCAACCTCTAAACCAAAAGCTCTAATCACGTGCAGTTAGATTCCATTAGAAGTTGCCTATCTTTCTATCGCGTAACCCTTATCTCTGACGACGTTAGGGTTAACTTTCTTTACCTTTCGATGTCCTTTGGAAGTGTTAAAAACGTGACTTTTGGATCCTTGTTTTTATTTAAGCAACCGAATACGATGTCTATATGCTTTTGCCTACATTATAGGTAACTGTTGACTATGGGATGACGTGACACGACGCGCGACTGAGTATCGAATTAACGTGCTCGCACACGTGCTCGTTAGCCGGCGCCCGGCACCCACCGAGTTAGTCGACAGAGCCACGTACTTGAGACTTTATACCTACAGTGCAGAGTGGCCCTGGTCTTGTTTGGGTTTAATGTCCTATAATACGATATTATGTAAAGAAAGAAATATAATACAGTTGTGGGGGCACAATAATTATTAACACAGGGTTGTGTGTGGCACAAGACAGTCAGGGGACATACCCAAGGGAGGGGCCACGACCACGACATGGACCACTTTGTCAAACTTACTGCTATGGTATATCCTTTGTGCAACCGTAGTGATAGTGGCATACCCTCCCTTGGAGAAGTCTATGTCCTTCAGTAGACTGCGGTGCGCTGGAAATAGCCAATTGTATACGATTATAGCGAAGTATTGTAACTGTTCCCAAACTGACGGTCCGATATAAATTCATGCACTTTTTAACTTCACTTGTAACTAACAACAGTACTCTCTAAACTTATTGGCCGGCCTGAAGTTAGCGCGACTGCCATCTCGCGCATGGTACAATCGAGTGGAAAATTATTAACCCAAATATAACTTCGATGTTAATATAGTATTAGATCAAAATTACTAAATAGATTTTAATTTTATTCCACATGAATGACATATATGTATTTTGCATTCTGCGCACCGGTTTGCAGCTAACTTCAGCCCGGCCAATAAGTTTGGGGATTGCTGTAACTACCTATGGACGGAAATGAATCTTGGAAGTTTTAACCTACTTCTAAGTGTCGTATGTAGTTTGGATGACAATACTATATAATTTGGCATCTTGGAGCTGATCTGATAATGGAGCCAGGAAGTGGATACTGGAACTTTTCAGTATCTATTAGTAAACCCCTCGAGTTTGGGCTCATATGATTAATTTCGACCAGTCCAATAGATTGAGCTTGGTAACGATGATCTGAAGAAGCCAGGAGGTGGATTGTTGAACTCTTTTATACTTTTTAATTCGGTTGGCCATTAAAGCATGTTTTTAGTTTTTACTAAACTATAAATATTATTTATTAGAATGATTTAACTGGGATTCTACAAAGATTACGTTTACGTGATGATCTGTTCAGTCTTTTTAGTGCCGATTTATTTATTTTATTTACAAAGTTAATAATTTAGATACACTAACATTTATAATTTGCATTAAATAATCTGAGGCCAGTTTTTTTTTTTACCAAAATGAATTACATTTTCTTCTCCACTTAACTGGTAATTGTATTGGTTGTATGATGTAGATATATTACTAACATTTTTGTTAACCTCTCCAATTAAGTTCAATGCTAGAAGTGATTTACTGGTTGGGATTCGAACCCGTGACGGACGATAGTGACGGCGGGGTTCATTTGCAGACTACAAATTGAAATCCTGAAATCACCAATACGACTGCAAGGAAAAACCTTAAAATTTTTACCTCTTAATTTTTTCTGCCACTTCATCTCGTGGAACAAGTTATCGAGCTTAGAGAAGAAATCAGCGACCTTGCTGCCCTGGTCGTCGCGCTCAGCCATCTGCAGCACACGATGCTTACTATCCGCCGGTAGATATTCGCAGATCTCCGGGATAGGGAACACTATCTGTTCCATACTCCGGTCGGTACGGACTATCTGTGGAAAAATGTTAAGCCGTTATACGATAAAAAGTAATTAGATTGTATTAAATTGTTTGAATAAACAATATTTCAATCTATTATCTTATTAGTATTATCTCAATCCTGTGAGTACAGTATATTGATCTCAGCCAGTCAGTGTGACTATAGCAGCCTAACTTCAAATTTCGCGGTGTGAGTACGATAGACTGACCTCAATCTGCGCGGTGTGAGTTCGGTAGACTGACCTCAATCTGCGCGGTGTGAGTACGGTAGACTGACCTCAATCTGCGCGGTGTGAGTACGGTAGACTGACCTCAATCTGCGCGGTGTGAGTACGGTAGACTGACCTCAATCTGCGCGGTGGGAGTACGGCAGACTGACCTCAATCTGCGCGGTGTGAGTACGGTGGACTGACCTCAATCTGCGCAGTGTGAGTACGGTAGACGGACCTCAATCTGCGCGGTGTGAGTACGGTAGACTGACCTCAATCTGTGCGGTGTGAGTACGGTAGACTGACCTCAATCTGCTACGGTAGACTGACCTCAATCTGCGCGGTGTGAGTACGGTAGACTGACCACAATCTGCGCGGTGTGAGTACGGTAGACTGACTTCAATCTGCGCGGTGTGAGTACGGTAGACTGACCTCAATCTGCGCGGTGTGAGTACGGTAAACTGACCTCAATCTGCGCGGTGTGAGTACGGTAGTACCGCAGCGCGTCAGCGTTAGCGCCCTCAGGCGACGCACGCACAAGGGCCGCTAATTCCTTATTGTGTGCGGCTAACTGGTGGCAAAGGATGTAGATGTTGTGCCCCACCTGACAACGATTAAACACCTTAGAATGTATATTTAAAAAAAATAAACAGTGATTAAGAAGTAAGACATGGTCTATGACTTTATACCTTACTTTTATTTTAGCTCCCTCTTTTTTCTTTTTCGATTTTTCTCCGTAACAAATATAGATAGAAAATTCTTTATTGCACACCATTAATAACGTACAGTTGAAACAATTAATCATCTTATAAATCAGAGTACTGTAACTCGTGTAACTAGTTACCTCGTCTTATAGAAAAAAAACTCACAAATTTTTTATGAATAATATCTGGTATCAGATTTACTTATACTCAAAGATGATGTCATACGTATACTAAAAATTTCAACAGTAAGTCTTGTAACTACATGATATATATAATATATCTACTACTATACTATATAAACATTTTATAACAGCTGGATTTATTGTATGGAACTAACAATTCGTTCATCAAGATATGACATTAACTTGAAAAAACGAGCTCCAATTACTCAGTCGATTGCAAGCGATTACAAGAAACTGCCATCTGGTCTTCATACACAAAAGATCCCATCGACTTATATTACTAAAGTAAAACATAATTTTATCAAATATGGGGTAAATTTATGTCTTGGTTATATAATGTATTTATGTTATATGCTTATTGCAAGTTGATTTTCGGTAAATGATTTATTTCGTAATTTTTTGTAAAAAATATTGTTGATTCATGGTTTGGTATTATGATATCGCGATAGCATTACCAGCAATAATATAGCATGTCGATTGCTACTAATAAATATTACGTCCACCTCTACCTTTGGTGGTAAATTTCAATTGCTTCTAAGCAGAATACATAGCAATCATAATCTTTATTTGTCTTAGTAGTGTTCTGGGGTGGGATTCAAACCCGCACCCAATAGACTTAGGGTTTATGCTACCATCGTTACGTCACTTCATTGGTTACCGTGAATCGAGTTTTGACGATGTGCACATACAAACCTCCTTGGGAGACACCCCTTGGACGATAGCATCATCTTCGCTGTCTGAATCAGTGTCCATGGCGTGCTCCTGATGATAAGCCGAGCAGGCAACATCAACCTGCAATACACCACCGATATTAAATCCGATGCTACCTCACAAGGAAAAAGGAGAGTGAGAGTGTTAAGCCAGCGCAAATTAAGGAGACACTTTTGCCTAAAAAAGCTTCGGCGTTCACTACCTTCCTGCACCTATTACTCAGTAAAGATGAAGAAATATATCTCACGCATCGAGGCTTACACAGGTCAATTAAAAAAGAGGGAAGGGTTAGGGCCTCCGGTAACCTTACTTACTCAGTTAATGCAAGCATTGCTTCACTGCCGGTTTTCTGTGAGGCCATGGTATCACTCCGGTCGAGCCGGCCCATACGTGCTCTCCCACTATTAATATTTTTCTATCCCTCACAAATACAACTTTTTTTCTGGATACAATATACCCTATGTCGTATTTCGAAACCCCTGACAAACGGGTAAGAAAATTTTAATATGATCGGTTGAATAGTCGTGAATAGGCGTGACAGAGTAACAAACAAACACACATTCTGGATATATATATATATTAAAGTAACTTACCAGCTGTTTAGGATTCATATTGTATAGAATCCTCTCGGCATTATTCTCTGAATCGTTCCTTGATTCCATGATGGCAAGTAACAGTTTGGAAGCATTATTCTTCAGCTCCAAAACCAGGTCCATTCGTGTCTTGCCCAGTGGATTAATGTCGTTCAAGATTAGGGCTGTTATAATGTCTAGTCCGTTACTTTCATGGGTCGCTATACAGTTTTGGTTTTCATGGCAGGGTCCTAGGAAAGTAATTCACGTAAAGTAATAGAAGTAATTCACGTGTTATGTCACAGGTTAGTTGACCAGAATTTTATCATACGTAGGGACAAAAATGGTTGCTACAAGGTCAATGTTTTGGTCAAAATAAAATACTTGTTATATTAAAAATTTTGTGCATTCCTCAAATGGATACCCAATCTCGGAGACAATTTTTTTAGTTTGATTTATACGTACGCGTTAGAGCCAGACAATCAGTCAGTAAAGTTATTGCTATTTTGTAAAATAAGCAATTTCTTTATTATATTATTTTTATTGTTGATAATGTTCTATATTCTAATGTCGAGTACCAGGCTTCCCCTCCAATAGAGATGTGAAAGCTTTGGATATGTTTCAAGCTTATCTTAGTTCTCGTGGAAGTTAAGACGCCCGCTAAGAATGCAAAATTGGATGCAAGATGCAAGGCCCGCAAGTATTTAAAATGAAGGTGCGGCGGGCACGGTGACCGCTGCATGCTCACGTTTATCGCTTGTTCACGTTGCAAATGTTCCTCAGCCATCTTCATATCACATCTTACGCGGTTTGGAACACAACAGAACTTTGAAATAGCCACACACTTTATTACATTGACCAAGCTCACTGCTGAGCTACCTAGCTAGTTAAGAGGCAGCCTAATTATGGGGTTTGATTAATACTATCATCATCATCATCATTTGCCTTTACGTCTGCCACAGACAATTCAAGGAGTAACTAAATTTTGTACGCAGCTTCGTTCGCGTTAAGTTTTTTTTTTATATGTACCTACGTTCTATGTCCTTTACGGTATCCCTGACATCCCTTGATGTGGAAATTTCTGCAAAATCCATCCCACGGGAACCGTACGTTTTCCGGGACAAGCCTATGTGCTATTCCAGACTATAATCTATCTCTGTGCCAAATTTTATCCAGATGCATTCAGCCGTTTTTGGGTGAAAACGTAACAAACATCCATCCATCGATCCTCACAAACTTTCCCCTTTATAATATTAGTAACATAGTTAGGATGTCAGAGGCATCGCTTTTGGTGGATGTAAAGACCGAAGCGGGAGCGACACATTACATTACAATTATCGTATATCTCTAGTGAAAATGCAGGTTTATTCAGGACCTTGTAATACTACAAACAGGTTAAAGATGTACCTTGGCAGTACTCGGTGAGCGTTTCCAAAGTTTGGTTGATGAGCGCCACGTTACCCTCGTTGATGTACAGCCCGAGGAGCCCCAGGCCGCCCGTGGTGGACCCACAGATGCAGTCCAGGAACATGAGCGTTTGGGAGACCAGGTTGTAGTTGGATTTGTTGTTTTGATTGCGGAGAAGATTCTGTACGAGATGTTCAAGGAAATTAATCATGGATTATTATATACGTTTTCTTTTATTAACGTTTCCGACACTCGAACTGATTTGAAACTACAGTTAACTTGACAGCTTTGTCAGTGGAACAATATTTTGATCAGCCTTTAGAAAATCGGGTGCTATAGAACTAAATTGACATAAAGCACAGGGTTAACTTGATGATAGCCGATGCTTACACACTTGGTGTCACTATTGCATTACCAATCTTGTGCCCACTTCCATTGAGCTAGGTGACGTTCTATCCATCTACTGTACAGACACATATACGAGCAGAACCCTGCTGTGTTCTACCTGGTTGCGAAAGATATGCTAGTAGTGTTGTTTAATCACAACTTTACGTACGATAAAAATCTAGCAAGGTTTTCTGATTCCAAATGGAATCATGTAATTTCAGTATAGTTGTTAATGAAGATATTTATTCTTACACTAAGTTTATTCTTACAGTAAGTCCCGATCCCGTGGGAATGTCGGGATAAAAAGTAGCCTATGCGTTAATTCAGGTCTCCAGCTATCTAAGTTTCATCGCAATCGGTCCAGTAGTTTTTGTGTGAAAACATTACAAACATACACACAAATGTTTCCTCTTTATAATATTAGTTTAGATGAGTGATTACGTAACTCACCTGTAGGTCAGGGTTGTGATTCTCACAAAGCAATTGCAGAAACCGCAATATTGGTCTCATGATGGCCACCTTTGGAGGTAACACGTCCGAATTGCCGGCTTCTTTCTTCTCTGCCATTATTTCTTCCAAAACCGTCGTACCTAAATAAGTGTTTTGTTAAAAGAGTAAGCAATTAAAAAAAGGTAGCGAATTTAAAAAGATTGTTAAAAAAATAAAATGTATTCACATTGTGTTCCAGAAAGGTGATGTCATATTTTAGGGTCGTATAGTAGACCCCGTAAATAACGTAAAGAGCTAACCGTTTTAGGAAAATTCGTGTTTTTTATTACAAAAATCTTATTTTGAAACTTATAGTGTATCCCTTTATACACTATACCCCGAGTACACTTCACGCGCCCACTCACTATAGATACGAAGCTAACACGTCTGCACTCGCCAGTGGCTTATGCAATACTGACTAACATATGGTCTCTACAGTAAGCACGAGCTAGTGCATATAACTATTATTTAGTTCTACCCTACATACACTACAAAACTGATAAATTGAACTTGAATATTGACAGATAAAGCTTATATTTCGTAACAGAGAGGACTGACATAAATGAAACTATGGGTATTGTATACAATGGATGTTGAGAGGTTTTCCGTAAAATGTTCCTATGAAAAATAAAATCGTTAAAATTGACATGAAAATTAATAATATGTGGTTTAAATGTACCTACATCAGAAAAAACATTTTCGGAAGAAAAAAAATCAAAATCTTTTTTCTTTTTAACTAAGTCAATTATTTATCTGCTACACCTAACGTTCTTAAAATATAACCACATCTTTCTGTAACAGTATCTGTATATAACTATATACATATATTATGTATATAAAGACATATGTACCATGTGACATGGTATGTATATCCGCGTAGGCGTGTACCGCTGAGCCGCAAGCGGTCGTCACCTCCTCCTCCATCTCCTCGCCCACCACGATAGGAGGATGCTGTGGTTTGCCGGACCCTGATAACATAAATCACATTAATACGAAGCTAATGCTAGTCTGACTTGAGATAAAAAGGGTGCGGGTTCGAACCTCGAATACACTACTGAAGTGAATATATTTCTAACAACTATTTAGCTTAGTTGCATGATCTAACAGTTACTATAGTTACCGGCAACTAACTTGGCAAGGTTTTGGCGTAGTGGGAGAAAGTTTGTGCATGTACACTTACGTGCAATTAAAAATGTTCCCTATTATCATAATATTTTTTATTAAATGTTTTTTTAGATGAAAATTAAGTTCGTGTTTTTTTTTTTTTTTAAATCTGCCCCCCGGTGCATAATTGCGACCCCTATCGTTCTGGTTTTGGAAAACTCGACAACTGGTACAAAACCAATAGGTAGACTTTTCTTCGAAATGTATCTAATAACAAATTTCAAACATAACAGAAACAATTTATAAAAATAACAAGTAATAAAAATTCAACTAAAACAAGCGGTACAATTTAGTGCACGCAATTGTACTCGGGAGCGAACGGGACGTATACACGTTGCGGGAGGCAGGGGTCGACTGGCCGTCCAATCACGCGCTCGGAACGATGTTACCTCGTTTCCCGCGTCCCGCTTGATAACCAAAGAGATCTAAAAAACGACTTCTGCGCATCTAACGAATCTTGCCACGATAGATGCCGGCAACTACACTAACGTTTTGGATAGAGTAAGATCCCAGTACCGCAAGACCTTACTCATTTTGTGAATTCTGAATAAGCTAGCAGGTAACCATATCTTCAGAGTCTACAAATAATATTTAATGCGACACGTTTCGCTCGTCAGTAAATAAGATAGGTCTGGCGACCCCGCGGTCTTAGTCTATTTGAAAAACATGATTAGGAATCATCAAAAAAAAAAACTGCAAAGTTGAAATAAATGAAAAAAAACATCACATACATTTTCTATTCTCGTAAGAAGTGTTTAAAAAATATGAAATCGATTTTGGAATCGAACTTTTAAGTGAGACATATAAGAACAATAGAATAAAATAGCGTTCTGTTTATTCTTTACAGGATCTTACTGCTGTGGAGGTTTTTCCTAACACTCGGCATAACAGGAGAAAGACATAAAATAGAGTAAAAATATGATTTTTCTCACCATCAGGAGAGGGAGCTTTCGGCTTCTCCGAGTAGCTGGAGCGTTGTTTGTCAGAGCTCGCCTCGGCGGTACTGCTCGCGGCTAAGGAACGGATCTCTTGCTGTGCCTCACACATTTTGTCGTAAAATACCTAAATGATAAAAATTCGAGTTATAAAACCGTAGATACCCGAAAACTATTTGATATCCTAACTAAATTTTAAAAGGAAACGGTTTGACGTTTATAAAAAAATTTAACGAGCAAAAGAGGTCAAGTAGTATACAAAAAACAATGAAATAAATATATACGCTATACGAGTGTGTAAAATGTTCAATGTCGTCATAAGAGTGGTTAGTCGCCAGAGCTCCTTGCGGATGGGTCAGAGGTCGGTATTACCAGTGTTTAATTAAAGACAACGGCATCCTACTTGTTATGAGCTATGGTGCGTGCCGAGACGTGGACACTAGCGGTGGGACTGGCCACAACCTAAAAGTTGCGCAGCGGGCTATGCAGCAATCTACGCTTGGAGTTTCTTTGAAAGATAAAATTTGTAATGAGGTGAATCCGACAAAGGACTAAAAAACCAACATAGGTCGCAAAAAAAAAAAAACACCACGGTAGTAAA
Organism: Callimorpha dominula; assembly: GCA_949752705.1. Lineage (NCBI taxonomy): Eukaryota > Metazoa > Arthropoda > Insecta > Lepidoptera > Erebidae > Callimorpha > Callimorpha dominula. The sequence continues at coordinate 11,998,853 of OX457015.1, read as the reverse complement.
AATTAAAAAACAAACTGGACATAAAATTATATCAGTAACCTCACTTTTAGGAATGCTTGTGATATTTCTCCATTCTGCAGCTTGGTAAATATGCTGTGTTGAATTATTGGGTTGCCACCCTCCAAGAGTGCTATACCTGTGGGAAGTTATAGAGTATTACACATCAGGACGGTTTGGATGGATGAAACAAGATGACAGGTTTTAGGACAACAGCATTTCTTTTTATTAATTTGGAATCGTATATCTATAAGCTAGATCACATTGAATCTTATTAATATATAATTTTAAAAACTACTCCCGATTCCTCCCACCCCTGAGAATTTCTCTTTGGTCGTGTCGTCTTCTAATTTTGCGTTCGCTTAAGTTATTAATTGTGTTTATGATGTTCTACACAGAAATAAAACCTTTTGGACTATATAAATTGTTTATTTATATCTCAATTTAAATTGAGTAGTTTCCATTAGCCTTAGTATCCGTGAGATTTCTACATATCTGTTTAAGACAATTAGCGAAATAAATTATGCTTTAATTGTGATGTAATACCTGAGTGAAATACGTCATTAAACAGTATAATAATTAATATTCTTGACTACAAACAGGAATACGTTCATTTACATGGGTCCTTCGAAACTGTTTAAAGGTTCAAGTCCTAGACGAACTGCAGACTGCAGGCGGCATAGCGGCTTGCAGTTACAATCGACCACATTGTTGCCTGCGGTCGTTTCTATTCCGAGACGGACTGCAGACCGTACCAGCTGCATCGGAATTCCTCAGTCGTTTCCATACCTACATTACCTACCATTTTCTTAGAAACTCGCAGTGTCACTTGCAATTTTGCGGTTTGCAGTCCGTCATGGACTTGTTCCTTTATACTTAAATATTACTCTCTTACCGAGTTGTATAGCCTCCAAGAAGATAGGTTGTAGATTGGTGCTCTTAATCACTAAGTCTACCACCAGATCGGAAGCGCCTTCTTTGTCCAGATGAGCCTGGACCGTCGCCAGGGTTTGTCCGGTGCGGAGTAGCACTTTAGCTGTATATTATACGTCTTACATTAGTGTAAATAGTAAACCATTTAAAGAAGAATTTGAAACAGATAAAAGACAGGAAGCTTTAGCTGAAAGGTGTTGAAAGGGTTTAAAAAAAACACAACACTTATACAGGGTGAATTTTGAGTCCTCCAAATCATATATTCTGCTGAGGGAAATGTGACATTAATCTGACAACACTGAAGGTACCACGAGCGCGATTTATTACAAGCTTTTTACAGATAGGATTTCGCAAAAGTATTGTGCTAATAAATACTCTATTTCGTTACAGATTTAACACGAAATCATAAATGAAGCACTCAATTATTTCCTTAGTGAAGCATTAGTCCTGTTTCGCAAGTATTTTTAAGGCTGCTAAATATGAACCTATAAAATAAATATGTAGAAACAACCATTACGAATACATACATAATAAAAAAAACTTAAAACAAACTTTTTTTTTGTAAGTTTCTTTTATTCGCCGCCATCTTGTTGTTTTTACCTTTATTATGACAATAACACTCGAACATAATAATCAAACACCTGCAGTGTGTGAAATAAGTTGCGGTCAAAGTAAACAAGTCTTATCAGCAACTTTGCCTCATAAATAGACTCGAGGTTATTATTCACATGTATTTTTTTTGTTATACATCGCCGTGCGAGCTAGTTTGCACTTTACGATGTAGCTGCAAAAGTCGTATTTATTAAGGTAACCTTTAAAGAATGAGTTTTCTGTTTAGTTTAAATTGATCTTGTTGCTGGTGGTGTATTGTTATAAGTATGGAATAGCAAAAAGCAAGCATATTGGGTGATTAGGTGGGTCGAAATATTGGCCGAAGACTGACTGCAGCAAGGAAAAATGAAGTGTACGTTTTTTTAAAGTAATTGTTTTAAATTAAATTACTGGGTGTGTCTGGTGAAATAGACAGGAAATGTATATGATTATTTGTATGGTATAGTGGCCAAACGAGCAGACGGGTTACCTGATAGTATGTGACTACCGCCGCCCATGTTATTTGACCAATTTCTCATTTCTTAATAATTAAAAATATTACGACGAGTAAAATAAGTGAAAATAGTATAAATTGTAATTAATGAAAATTAAGAAAAAAAAAACTTAAAATAGTATAAAAATTAATTGTTTTAAGCAAATTGTGATCTTTACTTTCCTTTTCCTAGAATGACGTAACTAGCTCCCGCGTTCCTATAATCAAGAAACGATTCGTTTTGCTAACGGACAAGCAAAACGCGGTATACCTGACACTTATAGTATAAAAATAAGTGGGAGGATTCGTAAAAGTTTTAAAGTGTAAAATGATTTACAGACGAACATGACAAATCTTGCAACAGACATACCTAACCTTAAATTTCACCAAACACACCCAGCGGGGGAACAGTGCAACACAAACACTATTGTGGAGGTGGTAGTAGCAAAACAGAACCACGGTGACATTAAATGGTACGGAAGTACCAGGGTACCATTAGTGGCAAGAACCCACCTGTCTTCAGTTGTTGCGGATGGCTTTCTGCGTCGCATGCGGTGAGTGAAATAAAGAAAACATTCTACACTAAGCTATACGTGTTAACAGAAAGATGCATTTGTTAAGTATTACGGTACTATAATATTATAAACTAGCAGTTCCTGCGCGGCTTCGCTAGCGTGTACATATTTATATATTTTGCGCGGAACCTTAATTCTTTTTCCAAAATAAAAGTAGCCTAAGTTACTCTTTATAACAGCAGCTATCTGCCAGTGAAAGTCCCGTGGAAATCGGTCTACGCGTTCCGAAGATTAGCCGGAACAAACAGACAGATAAAAAATTTAACAACTGATTTTTAAGCATAGGTATATGCAAGTAACTGTATAAGTTTAAAAAAAAACTATTATTTTGAAATTACAAACAGACACTTCAATTTTATTTATTTGTATTGATACGAATGTAAGTTTGTTTGTTTGTTACGTTTGCACGCCCTAACTACTTAACCGATCATCATTACATTTTTTTTTTATTTGAAAAGACAACTCCCGCATTAGGAATTACTCCCGGGTCGCATGGGACTTTAGAAACATACAAACAACGGACACAAAGAACACCTAGACTCAGGTGGGAATCGAAGCATAGCAGTCAGGGTCACTAACCACTAGGCCAACAAGCCAACCTACTATTTTGCATAGATGTTGTCATAGGTACGGAAAAGGACACAGGTATCCACAAAAAAGTACAGTTCCCGAGAGATAATGAATTGATTGGGAAAATCTACTTTAACGCTTTACAAAAAGGGCTCATAATTATTTGCCGATCTTATAAGCGTAATATTTTAGCTCGTTGATTGATATAGTCTAGAGATTGCCTGGTGGTCGAATTTCGACCTTAAGTCATGTTTGAACGTTTAGCTTTATATGGATGACCAGTATAACTTGAACTGTCATTGTATAGACATTCCGTACCACGACAGGTCAGCATTTATGCTGGTTCACCGTAGCTTTCTGTAGAAATTTCACATATTTTCAATTTATAACACATATTGATTAAAAATTGTAGCTTTCTGCACTTCTTCTACACATAAACTTTAAGTATTTCAAATATCACATTCCACCGAGCGCGATATTTGCTTTAAAAGGGATACAATTCTCTTCATGTTTAATTTTTTTTTTTCAAACGACAACTCCCGCATTAGGAATTACTCCTGTGTCGCGGGGAACTTTACAAACATACAAACAACGGACACAAAGAACACCCAGACTCGGTGGAAATCGAACCCACGAACCTATGGCACAGCAGTTAGGGTCACTAACCACTATGCCAACAGGCCAGTCAAAATATAATGATAGAACTCTGTAAGAGTCTGTAAGAGTAAAACAATCTTAAAGAAATTCTGTAGGAATCTTGGTACAGTTAATTTTTTTTTTGGTTTGGAATCCCCCACGGTGACGCTGACGGTGAAGTGGTATGTCGGAATCGAACCGACTAAAACCACACGGTGTTCCGCCACTAGTGGCAGGGGACCCGGGTATACCCTAAAAAGGAAGCCTCCGGGAATGGTACAGTTACCTAATAAACTGCCAATATTATTAATATAAGGACATAAACTTGAGTGTTAACTGACGTCACTTAAGTACTTAGGAACAAACTTTTGGGTCTTTAACAAAGGCATCTATATTTATGTACTTCCGACTGTATCTATGTTAGTTCACTAAAACTTCAAATGTCTTATTCAGTTCTAAGGATGTTATAAACGGAATGAATCATTAATAAGGCGAGTCTCCTCCATGAATAGGAAGGTTAAAGAACCAGATGAACATATCTACAAGATAGTCAAAAATAGTTTTTTTTTTTTTCATAATACGGGTCACTAAGTAAGTGCTTCTTTATGAAATGCCAAAACGACGTAATTGTAAATGCAATTTTTCACAAACTCCAAAATAACAAAATAGCTTTAAAGAAACCACAAGGAACTAGGTAAATTCTCGAAGTATTTTTGCTCTCCTGTAAAATTAAGAAAATGTAGATACGTTCATCTGGTTCTTATAAAGCGTCAGTGGTGTGACTATTATTTAATGTTGTCAATTTCAAGTAAATTAAAAAATTGTAGACCACCAGTTTCACTCAACTGAAGTTTTTCTTTCTCATGGCTAACCGTGTCTTTTTATATTTACAAGGTTTTATTTCATTTGCAAAGTTTGTACGTACGTTTGTTTGCGTTATATCTTGCAACTTAATTTCAAAGCAGTTATTCTCAACCGGTTATGCTTAAATTTTGCATACACGTTTAGTTTGGATGACAATAAATAACAATAACTATTACACAATCTATAACGAGTTTTTAACTTCGATTAGATAGAAGTAAAAGAAAAAATAATAAATTGATGTCATCGATTTCGAAAATGTTTGTACATAATATCCGAATTGTGCAATTTCTTTTGTGTGCAGATAAATAAATGGCCTATGAATATAGGCTGCGGTGACTATGTACTTCTCATCTGGACGGTCTAAGAAGTCTATATAGTCCCCCGGGGTTATCAAAAGAATGTTTATGATTGGATATGATGTCAAGAGACGTTATAAAAATGATTAATTCCCTTCTCTAATACGTTATTTGTTGTGCTTAACTACCGCTAGCGTTGTGCAAACTATATTTGAATTAATGAGGAAATTTTTAAAACTATTAACCGACTAATTTTACCAGGTTACATGTTATAGAACAGAATTTGTTTCATATTCTAAAAAAATTCTGGGCCTATATTCGCTATTGACTTCTATAAATGAAACTTTGAACTTACGTAGTTCTCAAAATTATCTAACTCATCAACTATATCATTTAACCTTGATAGACCTTTACCTAATTAGCATATCAAATTTACTTCTTCTTGAATTCCGTTGACAGTTCAATAACGTTTGAACTTCTGCGTTCTATGATTATATTAACGGGAATTAACCAAAGGCCTGTGATCACGGTCAAAGTAACCTGTTCGAAAGAACAAATAGTTCCGAGCTATGTATATGTCATGGTCCAAGTGATTAAACATTGCACTATTTATAATGTCTGTCTGTAGGAATGTGAGTGACATTAGTCAAAAACCTATCATATTTCAAATTGCTATTGTTGTATGGACCTGAAATGGAGTTGACATATGGCAAGACATGGTGATGACGTATTGAGCAAAGATTGATGGTGTTAGCAGGAATTGGCAAGTGGATTATCGCGTCATGGTTAAGGCCATGGATGAGGCCAGCAAAGAAGCGAAAAATTGTCACGAACGGAGAGGCCTTGTGCAATGGGTGAAGAGTAGCTGTTAAGTATGCTGTTTAATCTTCGTAAGGAGTGTGATAAGAAATAAAACGTTTTTAAAACAAACTCATTTTAAGTTAATTTGTACAACTAGATTTTTTTTATACTAGAAATGTGATCACACTAGAAATGTAGTCAATAGCGAACAAGGTCTCTTTAAATTTGAAAGCGTACTAGTCTTGCAACAGTGGGTATATAACTTTAAACAGACTCCAGTTTCTGTGGCCTAAGAAATGGTAAAATTAACCTTAAGAGCTTTCAATGCTCTAGAAGGGACAGATCGCCATCTTATATTCATATTTCAGTAAATACAAATACTATTCAAAAGGCGCCGTTAAGTGATGTAAAATATGGGTTTTTCAATTGTTTATAATTATCCTTTAAAAAAAGTATCACCGACTTCAATGAGCGTTAAAACACCCAAATCGCTTCAAGTGTGCCTATAAAATTTGAAGAGTTCCCTTGATTTCTCCAGGATCCCATCATCAGATCCTGACCTGATAACCATGGGACCACCTCGGACGAATTTTCCAAATCGGTATAGGCGTTTTTGAGTAATCGGTGAGCATACATAAAATATATATATACGAGGGCGGCACTGGAAATTTCGGGAATCAAAGAAGTGACACAACAATACTATTTAAAAATGTATTTATTGCTTTTCGAAGTATTCTCCGCGAAATTTGACACATTTTTCCATACGATGGAACCAATCATTGAAGCAACCATTCCATTCGGAAGTTGGGGTCTCCACAATGGCCGTTTTGTAGGCGTCCACAGCTTCTTCAGGTGATGAAAATCTCTGACCACGCAATTTATTCTTTATTTTAGGGAAAGTATAGAAATCATTAGGGCCTTAGGTCGGGGCTGTACGGCGGATGGTCTAATAATTCTATGTTTTCTTGCTTTAAAAACTCTGTTGTTCTATGCGCGGTGTGAGACCTCGTATTGTCGTGATGGAGGATGATGCGGCGGTTGCAGTTCTCTTTACGGAGTTCAGAAACGACCTGTGGCAAACAAATGCTAGCATACAATTCTGCATTAACCGTTCTTTGTCCCTCAAGAGAAATAGTCGCAACATGGCCGGTTTTGGAGACAAACGTGGCCACCATTTTTTTTGCAACACTCCGTGAACGAACAATTTTTGTTGGCTTTAACTCATTTTCGAACACCCAAACTCGTGACTGGTTTTTTGTTTCGGATTCGTACGCGTATATCCAGGATTCGTCACCTGATACGATGTTGTATACAGCATTTGAGGATCCTGCGTGGAATCTTTCGAGAGTTCTGACGCACCAAGTAACGCGAGCCGCTTTTTGCTCTTCACAGAGCGAATGCGGTATCCATCGGGAAAACAACTTTTTTACACCTAATTGTTCATGCAAGATTATTTGTATTTGACTCATGCCAATGTCTAAAGTTGCCTGAATTTCGCGGTATGTCACATGTCGATCTTCCTCAATCAGCTTACGCACAGCATCAACGTTTTCTTGGGTGACTGCAGTTTTTGGACGACCTTGACGGGGATCATCACTGAGCTTGACACGTCCACGTTGAAATTCAGCAAACCAGCGATAAATTGTGTTTTGGATGGGACTTCATCACCAAATGCAGAAATCATCCGGTCAACACACTGTTTTTGCGTTAAACCACTTCGAAAGTCATAATAAATCATCGCTCTTGAATTTTCTCGAGTCAATTCCATTTTCTCAACGACTAAACAAGTTTGACAAAACCTTGTGACAAGACCGAGAATCTTTTTTTAAATAAATAAATGGTATTCGATTTTTAAAACCAAGGAGTTTTCAATTAAAAAGATTTTAATATGACAGAAACAGTGGAAATATTCCATTCCCGATACTTTTAGTGCAGCCTATGTATACAGTGGAAAATAGAACCTCCTCCTTTTTTGAAGTCGGTTAAGAGAACGGTTCGAAGTAAGCAAGCAAAACTTGTCTTGTCTTGAATTAGAAGAGTGCACGCAATCAAAAAGTCTACGAACTAGTTGCTCATCCAGTTCATCGCTGCAATGCAACTTATGATTCCAAAATAAACACATAAATATGTAGTAAATGCTTTAGTTGTACTTCATATTTACTACTCCTAATAACTGGTATCGGTGCCTTTAGTTACAATCCGTTTAGATAAGATGGCGACCGGTCTATTACAGATAATCTACGTAGTAGTACACCATACCTAGTGTAGTCGAGTGAAAAGTTTAGAATAGATTTAGAATTTGTTAGTTAGAATTGACAGGAATTTCTTTACTAGAAATCCGAATTGACGCTGTTGAAGATTCACTTTTAGGTTAACGATAGATCGTCTAGTTTAAACATGAATGACGTTTACACGCATTAAAGGTTTTTAGAAGCAATACACACAATGTGGTCTACGTTATTTTTAACGTTCATTCAATAACCAGCTGGACACGAAAGCGGAAGCACGCGTTGATTACACAGAAAAGCCACGGTGAAAAAGCGGCGTTCATTTTAAGATTAGAACTGCCAAAACAGAACACTCACAAGAGATATTCCTATGTTCATTGGATTTTCTTCCAGTTAGTACACCTGTAACCCATCTTTATATGTTAAAATTTTTTTAACCCCTCTGGTATGGGCGAATTACAAAAATTTGATACCTCTCTTCAAATCAACTCAAATAAAACTGTACGTTAAGGAAATAGGAAGAATAGTAATTAAATAAATAGACAAGAGCTGGGTTCGCACAAGAAACATTCTTCAGTTAGATATGTTTTGTATAAGCTGACGTGTAGTGACGTGTAGTGAATGTGTCTTCGGGTCGTTACACATTTAAAGGTACTCATACAGCGTAGTGTTAGTACGACAAGTGTACGTACGACACGTGTACGTACAAGTGTACGCACGACAAGTGTACGTACGACAAGTATACGTAGAAGAGTATGCACGACACGAGTTTTATTGGCGCGGTAACGTGTATCACTTTGAAATCTCGTGGCAGACTGACACGCGTGTTGCGAGAAAACTAGCCTTTCATTTCAATAACGTACTAAAACGTGATAATTCATTTACAGTTTAACTGTTGTATTTACTGTTTGAAAACCCTGATACCTACTCAACATTCATTGACAAAAAACATGATCAAAAATAAAGTTTGTTATTTTAAGTTCCGCAATAAGTGTAAACTTATCACTCGACAAACCATTACTATGACTAGACCCCAGTCTCTACAGCAAAACATATGGAGCATCACTTACCGCCAGGTCCATGAGTAACGGTCACTGATGATGGAGGCGGTTGGATCTTCGGCTCTGACTTGCGATTTATGAAGTATTGGGAGAGTAATTTGTTTCGAAGTTGATTACCCTAAAAAAATATCATAGTAATTGATTAACTGTAGTTCATTCTTGTTCTCTCGCCTTCAAGAAAATAATAAACATCTGAATGGGCTGTTTAAAGAGGGCATCAAATATTTTTATACATGTGTGATGATGCAGCGACGGTGTCGGTTAAGGTAAAGGCTACTAGCTGGCTGTACGTTTGTTTAAAACCTGGTTATTTTTATGATTCCATTAAAGAATCATAAAAATACCAAGCATTGAGATTTGTTTGATTGAGATTCATTACTAAGATTTGAGATTTGTTATGTAACATGTATGGTGAGAAATAAACGTTATTATTATTATTATTAGGTAATTGTAAAGTATATTCAGTACAGTTCATTACAAACAGATTAGAACATTAGTTACGTATTTCCACGGGAATTAACGCGATCACGAAAAGGTATTACATACCTCTGAATTGCCTGGTGTTTCGACCAGGTTGCACTGGCTATGGTCACAGGCTGAAAGGCTCAGTGGTGCACGCCCTCCGTCATCGAGATCATGAGGTAATAGGTTCTTCATCCGCCCGCATATTTTTGATTTGATTCGATATCAAAAATACCGAAAATAAGCGGGTGGATGTCATATCGATCCGATATCAAAAATGTGCGGGTGGATGAAGAACCTTCTACTGCACGATCTCGACAATGGAGGGCGTGCACCACTGAGCCAGTCGGTCTGTGACCACGACCAGTGTAACCTGGTCGAATCATCAGGCAATTCAGAGCTATGTAATACCTTTTTGTGCTTGCGTTAATGCCCGTGTAAATTACATAATTAATGTTCTATCTGTAAACATCCAAAAACGATAAATAAAACCACAAAGAGCAGTCTTGCATACTAAATTCTTTTAATAGTGTAAATTTAATTTTTTTTGGTATTAAATATATACCTTTTCACCATATTCCGGATCGACAGCCATCATCTCACGAAGCGTGCGCAACACTTTCACGCAAAGTTTCTCTTCTTTTTCTTCTAGAAGTTTCTCCGTGTGACGGATTAACCTAAAATACGAATTTAACTTGTATAAAAACAGAGAAAATCAAATTATTTCTATACACATATATTACCTGCCATTGTTTAATTACACATAGTTTTAAACACATATATTACTTTTTAGATATCGGAGGACGAGGTTAACACAGCAGATGTGTGTTGCTAATGCATCAAACGAGCCGCTGTATCAAAAGCCGTAGTTAACCAAAACCATAGTAGGATTATTAACTCACTGCAGACTTAAGTCAGAAATCACCGGAGCATCAGCGTTGCGTGCATGCGGCGCGGGCGCAAGCTCGTTATCGATAAACGAAAAGTTGAAGAAGACAGTGACCATCAATCTCAGGTAGATTTCTTTAATTTAAGTTTTATATTGTATATTATTATTGTTGATTTATTAAGCAAATATGATATATTTTTCATTTTTTTTTATTTTACTGTTAAAACAAAATTTTGTATTAGTATATAGTAATTTCGTCGCTTAGAAATTAACATTGTGAAAAAAATATTTTGTAAATGCATGGAATAAAAGGCTTTATTTATTTATTATATAGTAATTCCGTATATTATGTTTTTATAAATTAGTATACCTATTTGTGGCAGAGAGAGAGTGCAATATTGTTATCTCCCTTCGATTATTTATGACCGCGTCTGCAGCGAGTAAATAATGTTATTAAAGCAAAGAGTTTTATGCCGGTGAGTAAAGTCACCAGAGTTTCAGGTGTGCGATAGGGTTGGCAACGCGAGTGCCACCTTTGAGCTTTGGTGTTAATTTCAACGTGGTACTTCTACGCGGTCCTAAAGGAAAGAGTATTTAATAGACGTGTGTATTTATACAATACCTTACCTGGATATAAATATCCCGCTCGTATCTGACTGTGTAATCTCTCCGGGACTGGTGAAAAGCAGATGTGGTTTGTACAGTATATCTACTAGGAGAGACTGCTCGGCTTGCAATAATGGTCTTAATTGCTCTTCTAATAGAGAAACTATTTCCTGGAGGCCTTCCATGACTGATCTGTCATTTTGAAGATTTGTCTGTTACAGAAATATTTGCTTTTTAATGCTGTTTTATTTATGAGGGTTCATAACAATTCGACAGTTATTTTGTGCAAGTTACAAAAAATATTTTTAATACACACTGTAATTATACTTTCTTTTTGTTTGTACAAAGAAAACTATTTCTAAGATAATAATAATCTTAAAAAAAACTGGTAACAGAGGTACACGACTATAAAAGAACAAAAAAAGAAACAAAATTATTTTATTTATTTTAGGTTTATTGTATAAAAATGTAAGATTAGTAACTTTGGTTTGTTAAAATTATGAGGATAGCGGTTGTCGCAGTCTATCATAAAATAATTTAGGTACTTCTAAGAACAAGTTATTTGATATAGTTTTTAAACTCATGGTTTTTATATTATGTTTTTCTACACTCTTATGGTAAAATTAGTTTCTTTAAACGTGATATATATATTACTAGCTCTAGCTGTTTAGCTGTACTAGCTGTTACTCGCAACTTCGTTGGCTTAAAAAAAATCCGGAAAAATAGCCTATGTGCTATTCTAAACTATAATCTATCTCTGTGTCGAATTTCATCCAGATCCGTTCAGTAGTTTTTGAGTGAAAGAGTAACTAACATCCGTTCGTCCTCACAAACTTTCGTCTTTATTATAGTAAGATTACAAAGGCTAGTTAATGATTGTTGTTTCTTAACCTTAACTACATTCAAACAACAAACTGTGACAATTTACAAAACATAACAACTATCTTTTCTTAGTTATGAATGTATTTAAAAAATATTTTTTGTAACTAAGACAAAATAACGCTAATTTATAAATAAACCCTTTTTAAACATTACATTTAGCGAGAGGGACGGGCAGTATTTCCGACACAAATGTATATTTGTTATGATATAAACTAAGCAAAAAAAAAACACATTTAACATTAAAATACAAAATGCTGTTTCAATCACCTGTAGTTCAGTATGTTGTAGTAATTAATTAAAAATCATAGAAAATAATTTTTGATGGCATCCGGCAAAACTTGTATTGAGTCATCTGTCTGATGATATAGGAAAGCCCCCTCACCCCGGGGCCAAAAGCTTGGTACTCCCATGGTGTTCTTTAAGACACGGTTGTATTCACGCGTGTGGGGCATCCGACGAGTTTCGGGGCCAAAAGGGGTGAAGCAACATTCCGCGTCGGTGTTAGGCGAAGAAGGTTCCGGAAATACACACGTGAGTACAACTGTACATCGTTTTATAAACATCGAGACAGTTAAAAAACACACATGTAATTTTTTTTCGTCTTAAACACATTATAAAGCATCATCATATCTTTTTTTTATTTTTTAGAGGGATTTACAAAAATTTAAAGTTCCTTTTTTTAAATTAAACAAGTTGAATGCAGAGGCCAGATATGTGCAAGTTAAAGTTGCTATAGAGGCAGTTTTTATGATAAAAACTACAATTTACTACATTTTTATGATAAAAACTACAATAGGCAAGGCAAAGGAATTCAAGATCGGAGAGCGCATTTTTTTCCGATACTATGTATGTGTTGTAAAGTAAAACACGTTTTAAAATCTGAGTGGACAAATAGTACCATCCTCCGTCATCCTCTGCACCTTTTCCCGACTAAGTTGGGGTCGGCTTTCAGTCTAACTACGCAAACGGCCGAACTTCGATATTTTACGTTGAAGCGACTGCCATCAGAACACAACCCAATTGCTAGGATCGAGTTCTATAGTTAGACCAGGTTGTCGGAACTTTTTTTTTACGGCTTCAACTACCAGTATCGAATGCCACAGACGTTCGTATGGCAACCGAGAGCGACGGCTTAACGTGCTCTCCGAGGCACGGAGGGGTCTCAATGTACTAAGAATGAAGACTGACCTGGCTAGTATTAGTTAACCTTGTAATGTGCTAGCTTACTCGGTTACCACTTAGCCACGAGCCCCCCAGTAGTCAAATAGTACCATAATCTTATTATAGAAGTTTATTACTCTATTTTTGTAACCAATAAATCTAGGCTAGGTACTGATAACTGGATAGTCGTCGTATCTACGCAATGACGCGACGTGAGTAGCCATTGAATGAACGTGCGCCCCGGCCGACGAGCGGCATCAAACTAAATTTTAGCACGTTTAATCGACTCCGGTGTGTACTTGCAGCTTTATACCGACACTGCGGAGTGGGCCTGGCTTGCTTGAACGGTCATTACAGTTCAATTTACACCAGCCGATTCGACCACCTAGAGGTGATCTCGAATATCACCAAGATTTTTACAAAAGCATTCTTTAAAAAAGAGGTTTATGGAGTTAGGTAGAAGACAAAGAAAGTTCACCCATTAACCTTGGGGTTTTAGTAATCTACTTTAAAACGGAATATAACATAGATATATAAGTCAAGTAAGAAGATTCAATAGCAATTGCAATAGTGAAACGTAGAAAAAATAAACGAGTGAGTGTGAAGCGAGTATGTTTACAAGCGTGAAATATAATGCTAAAGTGAGACATAGAATTTTGTTCGTACATGTAAGATGCTGTCAAACAATAGCATACAAATGTAAAGTTAAGTAGAAAAAAAATACCTACAGAATCATCGAGAACCTCATCGAGATCTTCCTCGATAAAATCCTCATCCTTTTTGAAGTCAGTAAAAAAATAAAATAGAGATATGTCATTAAAAAGTAAAAGGAATCGTAGCACATAATTGATATGTCTCCCTCGACGATGATGCTATTATGATAACAGTATTTCTATTACTTAAGTTTGGCTCCCATTTAACTGCAAAGCGTTCGTTATTGTATTTCTTTTTCGCCAGTGTTTTTATACGAAAATATCCCTTTATCAGTGGGGCATATTCGAGATAACGAAGATTTGAGATGTAATTTAAAAATCCCATTAGTGCATAGATTATGCATATAATGATACTATTGGGAATATTTTACAGATATACTTCAAACAGGCAATGGATAAAAACAGAGAGGATTTATCACTGGCGTTTCTCTTGAACCCTTGTACCTTACTCACTGAATTAAAATAAAAACAAGTATCGCAGTAAGCAACATATGCTTACACTTGAGACGCTCGGCGGATGGGAGCTAGACGGAAAAAAATGGCGCAATTTTAATTTCAAGTTTTAACAATACTTACTATATTTTAATACAATTTGTTTGTTATAGCGAATGGAACTTCGTTTTTTAATATACTTTTCGAGAGCATTTTACGACGCTTTGTGCCAAATGGGTGCCAACCCTAAATGAAATGTATAAAAAAGCACTGTTTTACGCGGCTCGTATATTATTGTAATCTTCTACATCAGAAAGCAATTAGTAATATTTGTAATAAAAATTATATGTGCGTTACCTGTGAAGCCATTTTCTCTAGTTTAGAGGTTTTCGAAGCTTGAAGCCACTTGCTGGTCTGTCGCGACAAAATGGCCGCCTTCTCGAACACCGCCTGGATTTTCGCTTCCAGTTCCAACGGGATGGCTATGCTTCTCGATTTGGCTAAACGTAAGTTTCTTTTATCAATCACTTATTATTTATAGTTGTACATGCTCTTTACTTTAATATAAAGGATACAAAATGGTATCAGTAAAATTTTGCATCATAAACACTGCCCGCTAAATAGTATTTGCTAGAAGAATGTCCTAAATCGAACGAGAGGTTCCTGAGTTTTAAAACATACTTAGGTATATATAACTAATGTGAGAGACTTTCTGTTATATTTTATAATTATTCTAGCAACCCGCCCCGGCTTCGCACGGGTGGTAGAAACATCTTCAACAATCATTATCATATTTCAACCAATTTAAACAAAACGTTAACAAACTATACATCTAAACCTTTCTCATGAATTACTCCGTCTATTGGTGAAAACCGCATGAAAATTCGTTCAGTAGTTTTTCAGCTACGAGCAGACAGACAGACGCGGCGGAGGACTTTGTTTTATAAAATGTAGTGATATGTTATGATTGGTAGGATTGGGATCTATTCTGTAGGGTATTTTTACATATATAAATTTCAGTATTTCGTAGTCTTCTTTAAAGTAACAATGTACACGAAATTTCATCTTAAAAAGTTTACGGGGAGAAAAATAAAAATGTAATAAATGTTACGGTTGAGTTTTAATGACTGATTTTTATGTGACGTGAAGAAAAAGATGAGTTATTTTTACGTCGGATACAAGTGGCAAGAAATGAAATAACACAACATAACTAGAATCAAGATAAAAGGAACGGTTATTTAAATATAACTTTTAGTGTATGAAAAAATAATACTACATTTAACTTACCAACTTCACTAAGAGTCCTAATGCACTTTTCCACGTTTAGTTTCTGTGGTGGTGTCAGCCAAGGACACTGGTAGATACTGAATGTCGTTTGCAGTAACTTCACGAATATTGACTGACGAGTCTGTATCAAAAAATGGCGTATTACTATACATACGATCAGAGAAGTAGAATATAGGAAAATCGCAGTTAAAATTTGACTGCGATAACATACTTTACGTATACGTGGATCTCAATGAACATTTATATAGCTTGAGTTTTTAGTCACCATCTAAATTTCATTTTATGCATTAGGCATTAGGTCAATTAAACCATTTTTTTTAAACAAAATAGGTAGGTCAAATTTTCATAATGTAATAATATTAAACAAGAACGTGAACCTCGGGCAGCACTAAATAATTTTTTTTAATTTGTAAACATATTTGGAGAAAAATAGATAATCGACAACCTGTTTTCCTATTCTGATGTATTTTCTCACAAATTTGTTAAATTTATACATTATTCAGTAAATTCATAAGATAATAAATCTTTATTTAGTATTACTGTCGACAAATTAGCAACCTTAAATTATTTATCTCATATAATATTACAAATACTTACCGTAAGTTCATTTATATTGGAGAGTAAAGTCCATGCAGCAATAAAATCAAATCTGCAGTTATAGGACTTATATTAACTGTAGGTAAGCTATTTTCATAGGTAAGGCTCTGGGCTTAAGACTAACATCGCATATATTTATATTAATATCTATACACACAAAAAAAAGGATGTGTGTACTTTTGTACGCACGTAAGAAGTTATACTTCTTTGGCGCTAGTTAAATAAAAATTATTTAAATGTCATAATAAATAAATACATACCGTCAACTAACCTCAAATTCTACAAACGTACTCAAAGTAATATGTAAAAACCATTTTTATCACTTATAATCACAGTAAATTATCTTTAAATCAATAAATTGTTAATAAATATCAGTCACCATATATTATTTAAAAAAATTATATATATGTATATTTATTTAAATTTAATTTGGACTGATACAAAACACGTGTTGTAGGTTCATAAACACTTGAATAAATATCGGGAAGTTGGTAACTTTTTTTGAAAAACTAAAATGTTGAATAGCTAACTTCAGGGTTTGTTGTGACGGTGTGCGCGCGCATCGTAAAAATTTACTCTCATCATTTTTCCCTAACGCGCCAAACGAAGTATAACTTCAAAAATATCAAGAAACATTGCGAATTTTGTAACTTTGTGAGTATCTGAAGGGTAATGTCCTTATGTCCCAGACTCGGAGCACCTATTTGAAAAATTGTTTCACCAATTCAAAGCTACATTTTTTTTTTATATTATAGGGGGCAAACGAGCAGACGGGTCATCTGATGGTAAGCGAATACCGTCGCCCATGGACACGTGCAACTCAAGAGTCACAAGCGCGTTGCCGGCCTTTGAGATAGGAGATTTCAGATGGATATATGATTTTAGGCGCAAATACCGTTCGCTGCTGAAGAAAATAGAATAAATTCATCCTGTAATTCAAATCCAAGACTGAAAGAATAGAGAAAGTGGTTACCTGTACAGTAGTGCTCTGATCGCTGAAGGGAGAGTTAAAGAAGGTGCATATAGTGTGCATGAGCACGTCTGTCACGTAGTTCACCCACGCCTTTTGCGTACCCATTTGTGAAGCCTTGCGAGATGCTGAGGCTGGGGATAATGATTCTGATGATGGGCCTGTAAGAAAACAAGGTCAGCTTTATATAATACTGACATAATACTTTAATAATCTTGATATTTCTGGCGTTCAAAATATGATTTTTACGTAGGTGGTCTGGTGTACTGGTGGTGGTTTATTAAAATATGATATATTTTTTAGCTTAAGTTATGTAAGCAATTTTTTTTTATATTCACTTCCATAGAGCTAGGACTACACTTTCTTGTGTGCCTATGCTCAACTTGGAGAAAAGTAAAATAACTATCTTTGTAATTGATGACCTGTTTTACTTGGCAAGTTCGTACTTCTTTTAAGAAACGAAATAATCAAATCTATATTTGTAATTTACAAACACTCACGCCTGTATCCCCGGGGTGGACAGAGGCGTATTAACACCCACATTTTGCTAAACACGATTTGGTGCCACTCCCGTAATAGAGGGCAAACCTACTACCGTCAACCAGGCACTTTGGGAATTTAGAGATGGGAAAATTAGGAGTATATTGAAAGTGAAAGGTAGGTAAGAGAGGGCAATGGAAGGTTATTTCGCAATTCATTCGTGTAAGCAAGTAGTAAGTTCCTTCTCCATTCTCAAACAGGTCAGGGTCTCATACCTGTAAATCGAACTGGCAACAGCCGGAAAGTCCTAGCCTTCTTAACTAAATTAAATTTGTGCGGTAAATAAGAAAAAAAATGTAAGTTAATTCAATAAAAATAAGAGAAAACACGATATAATGTTCAAATTAGAATAAAATAGGAATCTTGTCAATTAAATGAAGTTAAAGTACAGGTCGATAAAATACCTAGTTCCTCCTTGAGCCTCCTAGGGAATATGTGTACATATTGTAAACTAATCTCTTACAAAAGTAGTCTCACCTGGTGCCGGCTGGTGAATATCACTGTGCATGATCGCCTGCATGTCCTGGAGGAAGGAGCGCTCGAACAGGTCCCACATGTAGTTGCTTGAGTATATCTCCTTCATCTCCACCTCCGTGTCTATGTAGCAGTGGTTCAGGAAGCCTACGTACGCTTCTTTCACCTGTAAAGAGAAAAGTTTATTAAAAAAAAGTAATATTTTCTTATAGGTACAGTCCACCAAATATACATTCTAGTTATACAGATGACTAACAACGAAACAAAAAATTCGAAAATTAGTAACAGTAATATCTTTCTTTAGTTTTTATACGATTCTTTTTTTTTAAAACTATTGCACCCTGGTTTCACTTGGTGCAATTTACACATTGTGAGATAAAAGTAGTTTATAGCAGTCGGCGGTAATGTGCTTCCTTTAATGCTAATGCTAATTAGTAAAATAATTTTCAGAATCGGATCAGTAATTACTGAGATTACCCTACATCCAAACTTTAGCTCTTTATAATCTTAGTACCTCTTTATAAGTGTTTATTACTGCCGCCGGTTCATCTATACTAATATACTAATCATATTATAAAGAGGTAAAGTTTGTGAGTATGGATGTTCGGAGTAATCTCAGGAAGCCCATTTATCGAGGAATGCTATAGGCTATATAACATCACGCTACGACCAATAGGAGCGGAGCATCGGTAAAAAATGTTGCAAAAACGGGGAAAATTTACAAACGCAGACAAAGTTGCGCGGATCAGCTAGTAAGCTAATATAATATTCCTGAGATGTATAAATATCAACACTAATAAAGGCTTAACAACTCTGGTATATACTTAAAAAGTTACTAGCCATCTGTTTCAGGTTTATACATACATGTGATACATTGTCTAGGCAGCAAACCCAGGACCGAGCAGGGAAAAGTAACATGTAGTCTTATTTAACAAGAATGTTAATTATTATTGTACAAATATCTTACCTCTGGTATACAGTCAGCATGCGTAATCATGGAGACAATGTCATCTAACGGAAGAAGAGAGTGACATTTGATTTCTGTGTACACATTCTTGCCCATTGTACAACAAGTGAGCAGTTTGACAAGCTGTATGTGATACCTGTTAAGAAGACAAAGAGCTGGCTTATATGAAAGTCTATTACCGACGTTAGTGTTCTCCTAACACATATGTATTTAACATACGTAAACTTACGTCTTTCTTCCTTCGGGGTAGCCAGAGATAACCGCCCGCTACGCGCTTCTATCATTACCTACATACATCTCGAACTGCCTCTACTGTCTTTAAACTTTTTATACAAGCTCGCGGGTTTAGGATATTTCTGGCCTACCCTTTATTCAGAACACCACCAATTTGTTTTACATGGTCGACCCCACTTATCGCCAGAAGTAATGCCACAGTGAGTTTTGCGTTGCAATGACAAATGAATTAATGATTTATTTTGTAAATAGATCTTTTCTGACACTTCTGGTCAGTTAGTACTGGAAATTTTTTGAATGATAGGTGCATTTCAGGCTCTAAATTCCCCAAAATGAACAAAAAAATCTCTACTTCTGAAGGTACGTATGGAAGAAAGCTTTGTTCTTCCATTGGTTTTAAGGTGCGCTTGAACGTGTGTATGTGCGTGTGCATATCCGTGTGCACACGCACATACACACTATGTATATGCCTGTGTTTTCTAATCATTTAAATAATTTGTTATGTTTGATATTTAGGATGAAAATAATGTTCCTACCAGCTTTTAAAAAAGGTTAATGTGAGGATGACTTTATTTTTTGGTCCTGCTTAATTGATTCAGAACGTGACGTTATTCACGATAAAAATAATTTGTAGGATGAATGCAGCTACAAAAATTAATTTTCTGCATTTGTGTCGTTACTCGACTAATTGTAAGATTACTCACAAAAAGCTAAAGCAAATAGTATGTTCTAGTAACTAATGGATGAAACTGCTATATTATTATTATCAAAATATGAATAGAGAAGGAATACGAGGAATACACACAAATGAGAGAGTTGTTTCTGTACAACTTTATGCTATAACTTAACTATATTAACCTTAAATAGAGAATACCAGATATTGTCAAACCATAGCGAGTGGAGGCCGAAGAAGCTCTCCAGCTAGCCGTGACTCCTTTGTGAAAAATCATGCTGACCAATGGAGATTGTCAACCCTAGTCAATGAATCACGTCGTATGGTACTTGTTTTAAGAGTTATTTTAAACAGTATTCACACTTTTTACCTCAAAGCCTCCGGCATCTCGTGATTCTTGCGGAATAGTCGCATCATCTGTAGGAAGTAGTTGAAGGACACCTTGTCGTTGTAGAATATCAGCACATCTTCACCAGCAGTCACCATCTGATAATCAATGTAGTTTATATAAGAATGTAATGTAGCATAGTGGGCATAATGGCCGTCTGTTGATGACTTCTGTGACGAGGCGGGGTGCATTCACGAATTGCTCGTATCTCTATGTGCATTGATTCCGAGTGTTGCTATGTATAACGTATGTGAAAGTATTTGCAAAAAAGTATGTCTACGTAAGGTTATCGGTGTTCTAGATTTCATAGTACAAGGTATTCCTAGTTTGGGTCTAAATAGCTTCGAGTAATATTTGAACACTGCCACTAATCATGTTGTAAGTGTTTAGAGAAATAAGTAATTCGCCGTATGACTGCTAAACAACTTGGATCTAAAAATAACAAGACTTCAAAACTATTTAGTATAATACCTAAGCGCAAAAATCATCTACGAAATCTATTAACGCACTATGAAATTCTTTCAACTTTAAAGCTATTTCTGTATCATGAGAGTTCAACCACCCAGTATCAAATCAATTACCTGTTAAAAAGCACCTAAAAGTCTCAGGAGATGAACCCACAACACTCGATGCAGTGGAACTCACTGCACCATTGGTGTATTTAAAGCTTCAAACAAATTACTGAAATTGTTTATTATAATCACTCGCTTCTACATCATCTCGTTGATCACAAAGCCTGCTCCATCGTGAAGTTATGTGGGGCTTTGACAATAAACACAGTGTCGGTTTCATAAGGTACGGTAATGGGAATAATATTGTAGGTTTACCTAACTCCAACTTACCTCTTGCATGACCAAATCTTGGCTCCTACGAATATACTGCGTGTCTGCATGCACTATGGTTTGTAGGAAGTGCAAGTATTCCGGTTTTCGGCCCCTGGATTCGATGCAGTGGACAAAATGGGCCACCACCTTCTCATTACCCTCGTGGCTGCATAGCGCTGCATTGTCTCGGTATATTGCACACACAGTTTGAGCTTCACGGATCTGTGCAAAAGAAAGAATAAGTGTGAGTCGAACCGAACCTTAAGTGGGTTCTGTAAGAATTAATTATTTTTTTTGATTTAATTTGACAATCAGTAATTCTAGACTATAAATATATAATTATGGATTTTACAAGAACTTAAAATATTTAATGAGTTCCTACAGGCACTTGCCTCATGTGAGGTGAGTTGTAGCAGTGACTATAAATGTAGGTGAAACTGCGGGGATAGCTATGGTTACATAAAATTGTATAAGGTGGATTGACTATTTCAAAAATGTCAGAAAATAATGAACTCAGCGATAATGGCTTAGAGTAGTAGTGTGTGGAGTCAAAATACATAATAATCGTGTCCACTACCCCATTCTTAATAAGACGACAGGAAGCAGTAGAAGAGGATGATAATGAATCTGATGTTTTCTTAAATACCTCTATAGTACTTACTCCAGCGTTAAGAAATAGATCCAGGTGTTTGTGTAAAATGGCTTGGTTTTGCTGGTTGCCGTGACAGAAGTGCTGAAGGAACTCATGAGCCAGGGCCAGGAGTTCATCCATGCCTGCGTCGTCTTCATCGTGAGGGACCTGTTGGTTCAAATAGACAAACACTAAGAAGAAGAAGATTTCAAACACTACAAATATAATTTTATAAATCTTAAACGGTGGAGAAGTTAGATAAAAATTATTTATAGTCAAATAGCCTAAAACGTGCTCATAAGTGATATATAACACTGATAGGTGAAGAAATACTGAGCTAAACTGTGCCAATTAGCTCATTTTTTGTAATGACGCGCATATCTACTATCTCACCCTTTTTACTTACTTGAGATGACACTACGCAGTATTATTACGCTTTATATTTCCTTAACACTATGTTGTATCTATGTATCCATCTATGTATGCACGTAATGTTATCTTAACTCTTAAAGTTATTTATTTTACAATTTAAAAGAAACGTAAAAAGAAACGAAAAAAAAAACGTCCGGTAACCAAAAGTCCCGAGTTACAGATCCAATAAATTTAAAAATATTTGAAAAGAACTAAAAAATTAAAAATAGAAATCGAAGCTATACAGCTAACATGATCTACATGAATTAAAGCCAGCAAAAATGCCTATAAACGCTCACAATCAGAGGATCACTAGCGACTTCAAGGACCCCTGAAGGAGCTGGTGAACCTACTCACCAGTAGGAACACTAAATTGTTGTGTTGTTTCCCTGCTGTATTTTGTACGGTAGATGTTCTTTCCCAGCAAAGCACCTCCAAATTTGAACAGGAATTTTCGTTATTCCCTACCTGTTTTAAATGTAGTCATAATGTAAGGAACAAAAAGAAAATGTTCTTCCACTGTGTATATTTACCGTCACCCATATGTTTTGATACATAGATAGATAAATACATGGAATACTCTTTATTGTATAAACCTATCCTACTAATTATATAAACGTAAAAGTTTGTGAGGATGTACGGATGTATGTATGTATGGATGTTTGTTACTCTTTCACGCCAAAACTAATGAACCGATTGCGATGAAACTTGGTATGTAGATAGATGAAGACCTGGATTAACATATAGGCTACTTTTTATCCCGATATTCCCACGGGATAGGGACTTACGCGTGTGAAACGGGGCGCTGCTAGTTAGATATATGAGGTGTCGGAGAGTAATTAGTAAAACACCCGATTGCTCACAAATTTTATTTACCACCGAGTCGGGCCGACCGCGCACACACACTATTATGTACGTTATAACATCCCTGGCTCTACCCACTACCTTTCTTATTTAGTAACACAATTATTATCAATCAATATCAATTTCGGTCATTTATTAAAAGACGCCGCTTTTTAATGAATGACAGTAAATATGAATAAACAATTTGTTACACTAACTTTT
This sequence comes from Callimorpha dominula, assembly GCA_949752705.1. Classification (NCBI taxonomy): domain Eukaryota; kingdom Metazoa; phylum Arthropoda; class Insecta; order Lepidoptera; family Erebidae; genus Callimorpha; species Callimorpha dominula. The sequence continues at coordinate 11,975,602 of OX457015.1, read as the reverse complement.
AAACTTTCGCGTTCCATGATATAACGAAATTACGAAATGGGTATTACATACCTCTGAATCGCCTGACCTTTCGACCAGGTTGTGCACTGGCCGTGGTCACAGGCTGACACCAGTCATGGTCCTGGTCGAAACGTCAGGTGATTCAGCTGTATGTAATACCTATTTCGTGATCACGTTAATTCCCGTATAAATACATAATTATAAACTATTTGTAATTTGCAACTTTATTCATAACACAAATTTAAAAAATTACAGAATTTCTTCAAAACAAACCGTTTACAAAACGTCGAACGAAAGTACTTGGTTTAAATCACTACATATTGTAAAACAAAGTCGCCCGCCGAACAGATTTTCATGCGGTTTTCACTAATAGACACAGTGATTCATGCGGAAGGTTTAGGTGTGTAATTTGTACCCGTGCGAAGCCGGGGCGGGTTGCTAGTAAATAATAATTAACATTTCAGTTGAAAGCTAGCTCTTTTGTTCTTTTGGTAATTAGTGAAATTTCGTTCATAGAGGAAGTATGAACAGTAAACATAAAACGTATGTTACAGTCTAGTAATATAAACTATCTGTTCAATACGCAGTCAAACCAAAGTCAGATTTACCAAACTGGCTTTATAACTATTTTCAAAAAATAAAAAATATGAAAATGATTTAAGAGAATATATACCGTCGGCATGCATTAAAAACTATTCTGTCAACTATAACTATTACTATAACTATTTTTATTATTTACTTGTCTAGCTAATCTTTGTATTTTTTCTTTGTAAGTAACAAAGATACCACATTCCAAATTCTTAAAACTACAAACCAGGAAGAGATGTAGGTAACTAACGTTCCTATAAATCTACTTTTATTTGTAGGAGGATCAAAGTATGAGGGTATACGCACCTGCAGTAAGTCCAGCACAATGTTGTGTACTCCAATGTTCCTGAGGAGTCTCTGCTCATGACGCCGAGGCCGGCTGCTGTCTCCCGTCCCGCTGTTACCGTGCGTGCAGTACTTTATCATTCGTTGAAGAATCTGTAAGAATATAGATATATGTATATATTTGTGCACGCAATGTGTGTGCACTAGGACAGGGAAATCAACTGGCCAACAGTATGTATATCAGATCATCTGTTGCGTTTATGATTGCCCGTGTTACTATCGATATCCCCTATCCCGTAGGAGCGAAGCTGTTCTTGGTTACTACGACTTCCCTTCTGAACGCCGTACTATTGTCAAGGTATTGACAAAAAAATAACAAATAACAATTAGATAAGTTTGGAAATTGAACCGAGAGGACCTCACGATCAGAGGATATCTACAGACTGCTGTTGATAGACTAAACTAAAATTTAGCTGTTTCAACCTAAAAAAAATGTTTTAAACGGTTTTTGAGATGACCCAAATAACAAACGAACAGGTCAAGTTAAAGAGCTTGACCTGTTCGTTTGTTATTTGGGTCAAATTTAGTAGTTGGATTTTTTTATTTCCTAATATTAATATACTCCACGAAGCTTCGAAACGATGTTTGATCTTGCATGTTTACAGTGTTACTCAAGACCAGAGCCAATGCTGAGATCCATGTGAAATAGCGCATTTTTCGTCCACAGCGACCTGAATAGAAGTCGGTTCTCTTAGTCCACTACAACATGTTCAGTACATCCAACTAGTGTTTATGAATACTACGACTGTGACATTATAGGCACATTGTTGCCGGTGTCTATAAACCTCAAACACTAATTGTCACTTTTGCGTTGCCGACGCTGGTCACCCTCTGGCCCCACTCTACAGTTAATCTAGATAGTATTCACTAACCACGGTATTCTGTTGCGTGAAGGATGCGTCGGATATGCAGAGAAACTTACTTGTTTAATTTTCTTGTACTCGTTGTGGTCGTACTTGGCAGTCCTGGAGGTGTCTAGCACGTTGTCCATGGACGCCGCGCGCTCCAGCGCCGCGCCGCCCGGGCCCGCGACGCCCGCCGCGCCCGACCCGCCTGCCGGACATCACTTACATCTTGACATGTCTCCCGTTATAGCAGTGTCTTTACAAACATATAGCTACACAGACAAACATGAGTGTCCATGATGTGTAGCGTCCCTACACTGTGAGACCATTAATAGGTATACAAACGTCGCAAGAACAGATGTTACCTGGTAGCCAATTATCAATGTTTGAAATGTTTCTTTAAATTGTTATTACTAAAAAGCAAATTACTCTAACTCTAGCAACTAAATGATGAACAGTCATTCATCATTTAAAGTTTTCAATTATAAAGTCAGTAAAAAACATTATTTTACAACGGGTTCAGTGTGCGAAGCCAAAACATCCTGATTATATGACGGTCCTCACCAAGATGTTCGTCCATTAAAACAGCGCGTCCTTTGTTGAAGACCCACAGTTCAGACTTCTCCACGCTCTGTCTCAACAGGTCCAAGTCCGCTTTGATTTGTTTGTAGGATTCTACGTCGGCGTCAGACACCAGCAATTGGACCTAGATGAACAAATGCAGATGAAATATGTAGTCTATTCTTTTTTGTTCTATAAAACATAACAAAATATTTGAAATCGATTGACAGGTCATAAAACGTCTTTAACTGCTTTTACATAAGTTAGATAATGAATGAAAGAAACTATCGGCAAAAACTGTCCCAGATAATGAAAAATATTGATATAATAGGTTAACCTAGAATTCATTAATGAATTTGAAAAATAATTCACAGTAAGACGTTTCACTCTATAGCAGACCGCACACAACACTACAGCGCTATAACAGGTTGAGCAAAATGTCATCCTATGCCTTTTTAAACTGTTATATACAATTCCAACTATATAAATATTAAAATGGAAGAATGACAATTTAGTAGGTTTATGTGTAGGTAAGTAGCGTATTTGAATATTTTTTCTATTTGAGGGGTACATTACGTTATTATTATTCAACCCGGTGTCAGGAGAGGGCTGATTTAAAAAAAAAGAATATTTTATTCTATGGCTCCTGCGAGAAAAAAATATAGGTACATCTACAAATCTTAAACTTTAAGTACCCACAGCCTCTTTGTTTTCATAACAGTATGACACCCCAAAACAATGGAATACTTTCTAGAAGTTGAAAAACCACCACTAGAGTTTCGTCTAGTTATTAAAAATAATAAAAATGCTAAAGTACATTTATTATAGTGTCTACCTACCTGCTTAAAGGCAGCCAACACTTCTTGTCTCTGACTAAAATGTCGGAACAAGAGCGCGAGCGCCCCGGACACCAGCGCTGCAGACGCGCCCTGAGAACACAGCTGTAGGAGAACGCGGAGCACCATGCGGCCACCGCACTCATCCAGGTCTAAGCCATCCCTGGATTGATAAAACTTTATAAGATCGAGAAGTTATAAATTCCATATGGCTCTTATGACAGTATATTGCTTGTATGGAACCAGTATCCCAAATATAAATCGGCAAAACACGAAATCTAATATCGAGAGTTCGGCTCAATCAAAAACGCGTTTTTAGTCACCAATTTTTGTACCTTATAATAACAAGACTATTTTTGTACCTTTTGAGCTTATGTATGCACTAAAGAACGCTGTGAGCCAAGCTATCTAAAAGCTCGTTCAGGGTGTATTAACGTTAAGGTACTACTGGCTTGACCAAAGAAATGTGTTGTAGGTAGGTAGGTATATTTTATTTTTATTATATTGAATCAATGTTAATAAAACAAAAATGTTAATAATATTATATGACTTTAAAAGAGTGCATTAGCGGTGTAAAGAAATAGTTTATGGAATAATTTGGAGGTATTTATATAACAGCTTTTTATTTTTTAGTCAAGTCAACAACATTTGTGAATGCTCCCCCCCATATATTAAAACATTTTACTTTTAGTAAAAGAGGAGATCGCATAGGAAGCAAAAAGACCCTTTTTCCCTATTTTTGATAGTATTCAGTATTGATATATAGCATGAGCAAGGTTGTTGCAATAGGGCAGAATATTACGCAAGCATTTTTATCGTGCCATGGACCTTGTACTGAGAGCTCTTAAGTGCTCAGAAAATTTCGGCAAGGTTTTGAAAAAAGAATGGTTGAACCGTTGGTATTTCATGCATATAAAAGTTATCGTTGTTTGTAATTAAGTTTCAGTGATGAAGGGGTTAAAGATAAAAAAAAAACAATTTAAATATCAGTAGTGATGGTATAATTTTACCATTTTTTTGGAATACAGTATTAAAACCACTCAATAGCTGAAACTCTTAAATCTGTAAGCTATTATTTAATATTTAGGATCACAGAATGTGTCGACATAGAGGGATACGGGTTCGAAGTGTCATTTGACATGAAATTTAAAAACAAACAATATCACTAACGAACATTCTATAACTCCGGCTCTACTATTATAGCCAGTGTCAGACATTCGCATGCCTAACAACTGTTCTACAGTATAATCTTCGCGCTTTGTATATAGATAAATATACAAATCACAAAGCTTATGAAGGTAAAATACTTGTCTACTTAATTTTGAAGCGGTCCTCAGTCATACAACACTCGTTTTTTTAAGTAACTAATCTATAACGGGTCTAAGGGTTGTTCTAATGACTAAAAAAAATATCACAAAGTCACTGTTACAACTCCTCTAACTCACTTAACCATAGCCAAGAAAACAAAACACCTTCAAAAGCTCTTATGTTAATAGATATCACACCTCTCATGCGAGCTCTATTTTTTTTATTCCAATTTATTATATTAGTCAGCTTTAAGCTACCCACATGGAACCAAAGCACCTTTTTGGTATTTAGCTTTCACTGAGCAAGAAGTAGTGCCCAACATAGCACATCTTCAATCTATAGCATTAAAAAATAATGAATATTCTATTAAGTATTTCCTGGACAAGGGACGGGACCGCTCACGTCGCGTCGCTGTCCGACCCTCGCTCGTTGTCTGTCTAATTATGTCAAAATGACACAGTAACGGTTGGCAACAACAAAAGCAGTACAAAATTTGTCTTCATTATGATAACAGAATGCATAACCTGAGAGGCTCGAAAGCATAGCCCAAGGTAACGCGTCGCTTCACTATTTCAAACCTAAAAAGTATTATAATAATTTATTTTTTAAGAATTTGCAGACTTGCCATTACAATTGATACTCTCCTTTGTATATTGGGTTAAAGCTATATATTTGCATTAGGTTAAGGAAAGGTTAGTTTTTGCGTGCTTTGCAGCAATTAGTATTCCACATTCCTAGTCAGTGTTTTGATCCTTTGAACAACAAAAATAGACGGATAGATCATTCGTTTTTGTACCCTGTTCATATGTTAGAAAAAAAAGTATTCTTGAAAATTTGCATAAATCTTAAAAAATCCATAAAATATTTAATCTTGAAACTGTTTTTTTTTTTATTGATTGCTTTCAAAACATATTGGAGACGAATTCGTATGGAAAGAAATAGCTTCCTATTAATTTCGCACACTCCCGCAACCACCAAAGCTTCACTCACGCTTCCCTGAGGCCGTAGAATAGAGCCCCGAACTTAAGCTTCAGCAAGCCGTACCGAGATACAAAATCATAGCCTTGTACCCTCTTCTATGTCGCGGGAGAGGGGACGGGGGGACAAGCCTATGCATATCCTACCTACTGTTCGAAAAATAGTCAGGGTCTTGAGACTTCTCCAATAGATAATACTATGCTCTAAAGCATAGGGACCGTGACTAACCATCCCTGTTTCAGTAGGTACATATTTGCCGGAACTACGTCATTCCCAGTAAGAGGTTGTTTCCATACGCCAAAAAAAAATTGCGTGGACTTTCGAAAATATCTGTTTTAAAACTAAAACATTGTCTAATTTGACTATCAAAGGATCACAACGTTCGTCGAGGGTTATTTAAGCATTCCGTTAGTTTTAAAACCCATGCGGTTAACATTCCATGCAGTATACTTTATCTTACTAACAAATCTACATTTTTTGGTAGGCACCCGTCAGGCACAGTTTGAATCGCTCTGAAAAATATATTACATTAGTAATTACATCCCAGTTCTAAAAGAATATTTCAACAACATTAACTAATAGTCTTCCATTCATTACACATGTCTTATATTGCAGTTTACTACGCATGAAAAAAGATCCCCTAAAAGCATGTGTCAGTTTTTCTTGAATGAAATGTCATTCAAGAAAAACTGACACATGCTGTTAGGGGATCTTTTTGAAATCTCTTGTGTCACTGAGATTTGACAGACAGATAAAGAATTTCAGTGAATCACAAACTTCGTTATCATCAGATATCAATCCCTCAATAGTCTACATTCCTATAGTGGAGAAATCGTGCAGTCAATCAGATAGCTACTCTAAGCATTATCTCGTTACTGCCTACGCTTAGGTATACGTATCGAGAATAGTAAAAAAATAAACTTTGGACTCGATTAATAAATAAAAAAAAATAATTTTCATAAAACTGAAGGAATTAAATAAGTGATTAAAATAAAGCTTTAGGGAGTGGTATTCATATTTATAAAGAATATACTGTTTTAATGACGTGTGTAATTCGGGGAAAACCGACTTGTTTCGGACCCGACGAGGATCCTTTATCAAGAGGTGAAGCAACCTTCCACGACGATCTAGTTTCATCACCGTTGCGGATGGTTGCTTCATGCCTTAAAAAAGGGTCCCCGTTGGGTGCGCAGTTAGCCGGGAACCCCAAAATACACGCGAGTAAATCGTATATTTTTAATAAAAAAAATAAGTAATTAACTAAAAGCAATGAGAAGTAAAAAAAAAAATAACAAAAATAACGTATCTAACTGAGTAAAATCATGTTGGAATAAGGAATATCTACTAGGAAAAATACCCTTCAAGAAGAAATAAAATCAGAAAGCCAGTAACATACTATAACACTTTAAAGAACAGAATAGAAGACAACGCTAAGACGTTGTAATAAGATTTATTATTAAATACTACAAAGAAATGTGTAATGAAGATATTCTTAATAATAAGGCCCCAGCAGACATACTATTACTACGCTTGTAAAGTTTGTGAGTTAAGCTAAGTCAGACGCATAGCTAGTCTGCTCGGGCCTTAAACGTCCCGTCACCATTCCATGCGTTAGTCACTGAATTTTTTTATAACAGGAATATAACTAAAAGATATAGAATAGTTATTTAGAAAATGTTGTTATAAAGCGTCTGGAGTTCATATCATAAATATGTATATAATAAACCACGACTACGACAATTTAAATGCTTCAAGCTGGACGAAGGCGGCACGCAACCTGTCCACGCGGCTGATACGACAGGTCGCATAGCTCCTTGATTAAGGACCTTTGTCGGGAGCTACCCCGTATAACATTAATGGAACGAATAGATTTATTTTTAATTTTGAATGGATTTTCGTTGCAACTGCTTTCCATAAATATATCTGACTAGCATGTAGCCCATAGATCGTTGAGTAATTTTTTTATCATTGTTTCTTACTTATTGATGGAAAAGATAAAAAAATCATAGTCGTGGTCTTAATTATTACAATTTCTATTAAGTTTCTACACCCAAGCGCTTTTCGCGTTAATGATTTAGACTTAATAATAAATACATGTGCATATACAGACAGTTCTACAGATAAATGAATTTGTATTTTTTCCAACCAACTCGAAATGCCTTCTTAGAAAGGCACTCTAAAAATACATTTATACATAAAAAAACTACAATTAGATTTACACAATTATGCAATGGGAATAAATTTAATTAAATGTACAGCAAATTATTTATGTGATACTGTAAAAAACTAAGAATGAAGCAATATAATGATAAGCTTCTATACAATCGGCCAATGTTCAACCTGTTAAGGATATCTTGGGAGTATGGCAATCTTGTTCAGTTGTTCTTGATAAGAAAATAATAAATTCAAATTATTAGAATAAAATATTTATATTATTCGTATTTCTTAAAGATATTAGGTTGTACACGACAGGTCGCTTTGCTTCTTGATGAAGAGTCTCTATGGAGCTCAAAACTATTTGGGTGTCTCCGACATACGTGATTATACCCCTATCTCTTTATTTAATACATACTTCAAACCATTGCTACACTGAGTTTAAGATTAAAACTAACAAATTTATTACGTTTATTATCTCTTGCAAATTGAAGTTTTTCTCTTACGTTAGGTAATTTTTTTTTTTAAATTTAGAATATTATCAAAACAAGATAAGTTATATTCGAATAATAACTCTGAGTGGTATTCATATTAATTAAGGATATACGGTTTTACTCACGTGTGTGTTTCGGGGATGTTTGACTAGTTTTAGACCCGAAGGGGGCCTTTATTAACGGGTGAAGCAACCCACCGCGTCGGTTGCAGGTACCAGACTGGACTAACGTCATTCCCATCAATTTTACGTGCATTTTTGGCGGGTACAATCGAAATTTACATGTAAGTGTAACCTTAAGTGAATGTATCTAGATATTAATAAAAAGATTTAAATAAAGGTGAGTATTTGTGTCGTTCGAAATACAAATATAAATGACATCCTCCGCAAACTGATGTTTCAACTAAAGATTTGGAACTTATAAATGATATAAGTCGTAAGCGTGGATTATCTTTAAAAGCGGAATGTTAGACAACTGAACAAATGTTATTAGAACTGTTTGATTGGACAATTGTATAGGGTTTCTACAAGTCGTAAATTTTAATAACGAGATGAAATGTAAAATCTAGATTCTATACATTTTAGTATTTTATACAAAAACTAATTCATATCTCGTTGTGCATCTGCTGTTCATACTTTGTTAGATTAAGCATAAGCTAAAATGCAGACGACGCGACCTATACGCCTCATCGCGTCATCGAAGATTGAACCTAGATGTACTATAAATATGTACCAAACTGCATCATCTGCATTATAGCATATGCTTAGACAACCTATCCAAAATACAAAAATCAACCGACGCTGACTGTGCAGTAAACAAAGATCTATCTCCCATCTACGTTAGCTCCATGTTTCGTCCATCACAACTCACCTACAGCTGAAGATCCCCTCGGCCTGCAAGCCGATGGCCTCGACGTCTGCACGGCCAATGGTGTCAGCGGAACGATCGCCCGCTTGTTCGAACTCTTTTTTGAAGATGGAGAGCAGACAACTAATTCGGTAGTCGAGTCGTACGTCTAGAATAAACTGAAAAGAAATTTCTAAATAAGTTTAAAAACATTTGTGTGTAGAGCGTGTTGCCAGTGATCTTAACCAGTTTCGGACCTGACCGGCGTCCTTTATCAAGGAGAGAAACAACTCAGCAGGTCTATGATCAAGTAGCTAAGTGTATCTAGAGCAAATATTACTTGAGAAAGATCCCTTGAGATGGAAAATATAATAAGTGTATCTAAAGCAAATATTACTTGTGAAAAATCCCTTGAGATGGAAAATATAAATGTGTTGCATATTGACTGGCCCGTTGGTCTAGTGGTTAGCGACCCTGACTGCTGAACTAGAGATCGTGGGTTCGATTTTCATTCAGGACAAATAATTGTGTGATGAGCATGATCATTATTTTGTTCTCTGCGGTGTAATTTATCTATAATATGACCACGGTAGAGGTTCTGCAGACGGCTGCGTGTGAGGCGTGTGAGCCGTGTCTTACTTGCAATATTTCAATAATTTTGAGCTTGGTGTCCATGACGAGCGGGTGCTCGCGCGCCAGCATCAGCGCGGAGGCGCTGCGCTGCAGCCCCGCGCCGGGAGCGCCGGCCGCGCCGCCCGCGCCGCCGCCGCTCTGCACATGGATGAATGAATGAATTAATGAATGAACATTTATTTAGAACAGCACAATAAGACACATCAATACACATAATAAGTAAAAAATAAAAGTAACAACAACGAGTAACAAAGAACAAGAATTAACTTATAAATACTACATACGACTAAAACTAGTTATATTATTGTGTAGTTATGCGTCCCACGGCCCGTCCCGTCTAAAAAGGCGTCCAGATCAGCTTCATGGCTTCATATTTATTTGGGGGAATCAATATTTTTTATTTATATACCTATATATGTTAAAAAAATAAAGGATATTCGGAATCCGAAGCTCTTACACTTATTAATTACTACAAAACGCATAAGTTCATACACAAAAACATTAAAAGGATCATGTTACTTATACTTACTTATCCCGAGTTGGTACATGTATTTCATTTATTATTTTTCATTAAACAAAGAGAATTCCTGTCCGTTGGTAATACTAACTATATATAACATGAGATCGGAGAAAAAGTTTCTTCGTATTTTATATACAAATGCAAGACATTTTCAAAGTTCAATTAAATTTAATATATGTATGTGCCATTTTGTTCGATAACTTGTTGCCATCTTGTAGGTAGTGACACAATTCACTTGTTGTAGAAACTTTGGCATTTTTTGATCAAGAAACTTGTGAAAAAAAAGCGACAAGTAGTTTTGACAATTCTCTCTTGATTTTAACTTAACACTACCCAAAGAATTCTGAAGAGACCAAAATAAGTGAAAATCTGAGGGTGCTAGGTCAAGATTATATGGTAGATGCCTTAACACGTCCCAACCAAACTCTCTCAATTTTTGCTAAATGGCCAAACTTTTAAACACTTTTTTTAAAAATGGCATCCACTTTTTCCATATGAAGGCGACCAGAACGAGCTACATTTTTAACATCAAAATTCCCGAACTGAAAAGCTTGAACCAACTTTGTGTTACTCGTACTGACACTGCATTAGGTTAACATTATTTTTTTTTCGTTAGATTCACTTATTTGGGAAACAGAAAAACAATTAAAAAATGCCGGAATACTGTTTTTTACTTTTCCTTGATATCCTATATTTATTGCTATTGAAACCAGCCAGATACAAACAGTGCAACTAAAGAAATATTTCTTCAATTTTATATAGGTATACAAAATACAAAAGACTTTTTCCCCAACCTATTATATTTCATTTTGTCCTAAATAACAATCCTATCTAAACGGGACTTACATTTCTGGTGACTGTGCCCAAGGTGATTGAGGTCATCACAGCACCCATGTCACCAATACTACGTAAAACACCACCTTCAGCTGAAATGAAAGCGAAAATAAAACATTGAATATCTCCATTTAATAGGCGTTAAGCAACGGTGCCTGTAAGACGCATTTGATGAGACCTGAATATATATATATATATAGAGAAAAAGACATACTATCTCTACTACATAAAAGCATGTCCTTTTCTCTATACATGTATTTTTACCAATAATATAATACTAAAATGTTTCTATAACCCTACATTCATATTTTTTTTAAATGATTTTAAACAATGCTATGATCGAGGGCCCAGCAACAATAGTCGCCATAACTAAACGCTGAGATCACAGCATCATACTACGCGAAATGAAAGATAGTTATTTACTATTTGTATTAAAGGACATTGACAGTTATAGTTCGTCGCACTTATGTTATCACAAAATTCACTTAAATATAATTTATTACTAATAAACATTAATTTAATATCTAAATACTTACGTTTTTTCATACATTCCTGTTTTTCTTGCGCTGCTTGTAAAAGTCAATTATAGGAATCGATTATACTCGTAACTAACCTAATTATCGAGTGACCGCGAAACATTACAATCGATTACTATCGATAAATTCTTATGCTTTTCGACTCAGAATGATAATCTGAATCCACTATTTCAGTATTTAACACACCTTATATGGTAGAGATCAATATTTAAAACAAATAACTAAAGAACAATACTTGACAGTTTGTTTGTTTGTGTGCTTGTCAATTAGGTGAGTGATGAGTTTTCCTCTTAAATGATTAGTTAATACATTTCTACACAACACACTTACATTCCACTTCTCCCGAGAGGGGGTTGGTTTCATTGAGCAAGTCCATAGCTGTTACGCAATCCAAGATACTGAGTAAAGTCTTCGTTAAACGTAGTAAGTCACTAAAGCTGTAAACAAGGTGTCATATTAACTACAACCACTTTATATCGTTCTATTATGAAAATAAAGTGTGGGTGTGTGCAATTCACACACGGCAGAAGTGAAACTTCAGATATAAAAACAACACAAATAATTTAATGTTAATAAATATAATTTTAGATAATTTCTATAAAAGTTATTTGTCAAATTAACAGAGATGTGTTAAATAATTAACATAAATTAATTCAGTCCGCCAATTGTTGTTTTGGTTACGAAAGGAGAGGGTGGGTTCTATTGGAAAAGCTCTTCGGAACACTCGCCATGATAGAGGCGGTAGAATACTGACGAAGACTGAAGAGGCTACGTTTCTACGCAACTGCAAAGGTTCAAGGGTTTTGGTGACATCAGGACTCGCAATGATGCGATAGCACGTCACTGCAAACTGTCGAGAGCTCAAGTAGTTAATGCCTACGGTTGTGAAGTTTATTTATTTATTTATCTCTTTATTGTACACCAAGATACAATCCAAACATTTAGGTATATCAATAGGCGGTCTTATCGCTCACGGCGATCTCTTCCAGACAACCTTTGTACGGATATTTTCAAATATATTTCAGGGTAGTCTGTGGTGTACTGATATAGGTTAATATTGATTATAATATGTACTTAGTATACTATACTTATATAACCATAAACATTCTACATACATACATAATGAAATTAACAGAGTTAAAAGAACGTTTAATGAAGAGAAGCTGATTTGATTTGACAGACTATTATCGTATTATGTAAGTATCTATTTTTTAAAAGGAAAAGCATTAAATAGAGTACATCGTTTATCTTACCTATAAAACCCAAAATAAATCAGCTCCCTAGCTAACTTGACCACTTCGAAGGTCAGCTTATTCTGGTCATGGTCGCTGAAGTACCAGGTTTTGGTGACCACGTTACACAGGTAGTTCTCCACGAAGCGGATGGTCGACGCGAATTGTTCCTTTACCTTTGCGCGGTTGGCGTCTGGACCACTTTTCACGCATTGATAGCTGGAAGGACAAAGAGAAAGGACAAGGCATATTTATACACATTACATTTGTTATACATGATACAGTCAAAACTTTTAGCAGGTCAAAAGTTCTTTTAACTAAAACATACAGTGGTCAAGTGATTTTGACTGATTTTGTTAGTGAAAATTACTTTTGACTGGTTAAGAGTTTTGACTTTAACATACACACGTGATAAAGTATCCATTTGTCCATAATAACTTTACAAATCAAACACATACATTTAGTCAAACTTTTTAGTTTTTTAAATATTTGTATTAATACTAATAATATTGTTTTTTTGTTCCAAAGACTCTTACTAAAGAATGTTATAAGTGATCATATACTAGGAGTTCTAAGGGCTCTGTAAAACTGTGAGGCATGGTAGTCTTGTACTTCACCCCCCAACGCAAAATGGAGGGGTATAATAAGATAAACGTGTGTAATAGAGATATTAGAAACACTCACTCATGTATGTGTATCCTGTCGCACACCTCGGTCCAGAGGCGCGCGTACTTGACAGGAGTGACGGGCTCCTGAGGGTCCCGGTCGGCGTGCAGGTGCAGCATCAGCCGACAGAACGACGCGCGGACTTCGTACGATAGAGACGCGTTTGACATACATCTGAAATGTAATTTAACCTTAATACTTATGAGCAATCAAGTAGGCAATCTTTTGAAAGACTGATATCTAAAAACCTACACAGAATCATAAAAACTGAAGGAGGACGATGAATAATGATATTGATAGCAGATTTGTAAGGCGGCTTTCAACTTATTGAAAGGCGAGTGATAAGTACAAAAGGTGATGTTTGAAACACGTCACGTGTTGATTAGTTGTTTCTCTTTTAATAAGAAGGTTTTTTTTACCATTACTTAAGTACAAAGCGAGAAACCGCTTAACTATTTAGTTCGTTGTAGCCTTTTTTTAAATGATATACTTACTATAGTAAAAGGGCAGCTGTTTTTTTGATAATTTAGTTTTAAAAATGAATTCCGTACTATCCTATCGCCGATTATAAATAATAACAAATATATATTGCAAGGCCTTATTAAGTTACAGGGAAGTTATTAAATAAATATAATACAAATAAAGTGCATATGACAATTTAAGAAAGCCATTTGCAATCCCTTTATTTTAATTTGAAAAAAAAAAAGAACAATTTTAGAACGAATAATTAATCATTGTTTTACTATGTTAGACTGGCTTATGCCCGCGAACGAAAAGTATCGTTACGTTATCGTTTTTTCTGAATGATATCATTCATCCAGAAAAAGTACTGTTCGTTCGCAAACATGTGCTTTTTTATGTACACCTGACAAAGTGTTAAGAAAATGTCATTATGACATCGGACATATGATCGGTTGTGTAGTTAATGTGTGAAAGTGTAACAAACAAACTCACATTCGCATTTGTTATATTAATTCTGATAAAAAGATATACTTTCTATAGGAAAACCTAAATACACTCACCGACTTAAAATAGTTTTTACTTATTATTCTTTTTTTATGTTATAGGGGGCAAACGAGCAGACGGGTCGCCTGATGGTAAATGACTACCGCCGCCCATGGGCATCTCTAACTCAAGAGTCACAAGTACGTTGTCACCCTTTAAGATGGGAGTAGGAGAAGAGGGGAAGGACGGGAATAAAGGAGAGGAAAGGGTTAGGGCCTCCGGTAATCACACTCATGCGGCGAAATGCAATGCTTCACTGCCGATTTTCTGTGAGGCCGTTGGTATCGAGCGGAGTCGAGCCGGCCCATACGTGCCGGAGCATGGCTCTCCCACGTAAAATTTTATATTTCAAAAGGTTCTTATAAATAAGAAGGTTATGTTTTAAACTAACTTGAGGATTAAATTGATGTGTAGTTGTGGCGAGAGACTGTTGAGTGCGAGGTACTGCCTGTTGAGGCACATGTTGGAGAACAGGTCGAGCTGGTGGCGGTAGTAGTCCAGTATGGCCGCCTCCTCGCTACTCGGGTTCAACCGCGCCTTCTCCGCCAAATCAGACAAGTATGCGGTACGCTGTAACATACGTACTGGTAAGTGAACACATTTTTTTTAAATGTTTGGGGAAATTAGAAAGTCTACAGATTTTTTTTAATGGGACATTACATGTGGAACTACACAATCATAATCGGTCTTATGTACTGACAATAATAATAATATAACTCTTTATTGTACACCAGAAACATTAAAAAGCTAAATTTCTTAAAATTACGGTTAATACAATTGGCGGCCTTATCGCTGTGTGTGTGTGACAATCACAACATGACCACAGAACACTAATCGTCTAGTGGGGAACATGACGGTGAAGAATTAATCGTTCATTAATATCTATAAGTATGTTGGCTGAGTAAATTAAAGTGAAACTGTATCTTTACGTGTTAAGTTTTATACCAATTTTTTTTTAAAGGAATACTAGTAACGTGGGTCACACATTACTAGTATTCTTGTTAACCCCTCCAGCTAAGCTAAGTGCTTGTGTTAGGAGTGGGTTCACGCCGGTAGTGCACTGGGTGGGGTTCGAACCCGCAACCACTTGAACTCGAAGTTAAAATAACATTGTTAAATTTTTTTTTAAGAAAAGTATTTATACCAAACGTTGTCCGATTTACTGACGTCAAATATTTCGTACGACTGTCATGTGTGAATACGAAATGCTTTTTAAAATAGAGGGACATAACAAGATTAAAATAGATATCACTGGTATAAGAGTTTTCCCACGAAACTTGCACTCAAGTTTGTTATGAAATTTAGAAATAGATATTTGAAATGATAACCATATTCCAAGTATTACTTAAAAGTGGAAACCTAACCTCAAAAGGCAGCATAAACCAATGAGTTAGCAAGCATGAAATCGTGCGCAGGAGTCCCAATGTAACGTATGTGTGTATATATTATATGGTATGCACCTTAATAGTCCTGTCCGTGACAGCCAATTTAGTCATAAATGCGTTTTCTATTAATATACAATTATATAAAAAGTTTTTATATTTAAGGCGGCGAGAGTGTAATGGCTGCGAACGAGTGGGTACGGATTCGAACCCCACCCAGTACGGTACACAAGTATTTAGCTTAGTTAAATTGTTACAAGAATACTAATGTGTGACCTATCTTCATAGAATTCTTTATAAAAAAAAAACGTGTGCGTCTCGGGACGCCCGAAAGAAGTGAGAACTTAAACGCCAGACAGACTGGGGCCGTAACGCGTTACGTAACGAAGCAGTTTAATCCATATATCCATAATCCATATATCCATATATCCCATAAGAAGTTTTCACTTAAAAAAAAAAAGTTAAAAAAAACACTGAGCCTAAAGTGGCATCCTCGCGCCCTCATTAGTCAAATCAAATAGCGCGAGCTCATTGGTCAAATCTAATAGCGCGAGCTCATTAGTCAAATCAAATAGCGCGCGCTTATTGGTCAAATTAAATAGCGTGCTCTTTCCCGGCTTCTCGTTACACACTTCCGTCCCTTACTGTTATAGAAATGAACTACATATTTGTAACATTTGATATATATTGATATATATGACTGGCTTGTTGGCCTAGTGGTTAGTGACCCTGATTGCTACGCTACAGGTCGTGGGTTCGATTCCCACCTGAGTCTGGGTGTTCTTTGTGTCCGTTCTTTGTATGCTTGTAAAGTCCCCCGCGATACAGGAGTAATTTCTAATGCGGGAATTCTTTTTATAAAAAAAATATATATTTATATATTTTTTACTTTTTAGTTCGGTTTGCTATTCAAGCGTGTTCTTATAGTTTTTTTTTAAACTGTAATTTATTTTCTTATATTTAAGTCTTGTATTGCTATCGGTTCATGATACGTGTGCAAATTTCAATGGTAGCCGGACGTCTTGAAGATGATGATAGATATAGATACAGGTTAAGCTAACATAAAGCGTGTAATGTGTGTAATGTGTAAAAAAAAAAAAAAAAACAGAAATCATATGAAATTTTACCTGTTTGTTGTTCCACACGAGGATGACGTCCTCTTCCACGGTGATGCTGTCGTCTGCGTTCCTGATTTTGGTAGAGACCAACCTATGATTAAATTTGTAAGTATTTACTTAGCTAAATATCGTACTTTTTATTTACTATGTCTTGAAATGGGAACCGATCTTGTCTGGCCTCAAAAACAATGAAGAAATTCTGCTTGTCTATTTTGGTACCGACCAACAGCTCTAACTCTTATAAATAACCAAACAATGTATGTTGAAATGGACCAACTGACTATTTGTTTTATGATTGTTTGAATTTTTAATCACAAAATATTATAAAATAAAGTATAAAATAAACTTCAAAAGTATCTTCATATATACTTCATAAGTATAAGGTTTTAACCAATGGATAGATTGATTCTCGAAGAAGGTTTATGTGTATAATTCATTACTATGTCGGAAACCGACAACCAATAGAGTTACCTACATGAAAACAATGTATTAGGGAATTATTCCTCTTAAAACTACCTATAGTGATGAAAAGTGGGCTATTTCAAATCTAGGATATCATTATTATGGTCTTACTTAGTTCTACCTTAGGCCCTGAAGGCGAAGACTTCACTTTACCGGCGAGGAAAGAAGACTACCAGGTTTCAAGGGCAGGATGAAAAGAACAACTTGGGCACGTCATGAGTCTTTCTGATTAACTGACGCAGCTAAATACTGAATAACATGAGAACTCACCTAGTCTCAATAAGTATATCTGAGTTATTGGCACACAGGACACTCTTGCAGATGAGCTCCTGCGTCACAGCAATAGCTTTTTTGTTAGATATACACAAGTCACTGAGATAGTCGAGGAAACGGGACTGCCAGTTTTTCATGTTCTTGCGAACAAGACCTGTTGATACAAGAATTTTTTGAATGTTTTTTTTTTATGGTAAGTACCTGATGGTAAGTGACTACCGTCGCCCATGGACACCTGAAACTTAAGAGTCACAAGTGCCTTTGAGATATGAAGAAATTGCCATTACTTTTTCATAAACCACTAGATGATGAAGAAGCGTACAGCCTGTCACGCCATAAGTCCGCTGGCAATACTAGAGGAAACAGACTGCAGACCCTATCAATTCCATACAAATGTGTTGTAAGCTATGGTTTTATATTGAGTTAGGACGTACACTTGTTTGTTATTGTTGTTGTAAAACATTACAATTAATCATTTAATTACAACGTAAAATAAATTAGTGATTAGTTTCAACTTTCCTATTGCTAAGTATGATTTAATAAATGTTCAAATTACTTTTTTAATTATGTATTTTTTAACTGTTTTGGTATATTGGTGTTACTTACTTATTACAGCAGAAACAATATGACAGTTGAAATTGACATGGCATATTTACTTAAGAAATTAAAAATAGTCCAAGCGAAATAGCATTATAAAATTAAAATTAAAAAATACGTTTACTGACCAACGAAAGTCTCAATTTCCGAGGCAGTGATATGCTTCTCAAGAAGCTTTCTGTTGTTGTGCAGCAGTGCAGTGATAGTGTCCTCGGCCAATATATCGTATCCAATTTGCTTCTGCATGAAGCCGAAGTGTTTTGCTATGTATTCCTGAGAAATAAAATAAAAACATAAAAAACAAACTTTAGATAAAACAAACAATTTTTATTTACAAATAACATCACAAAATAACATTATTTGAACTTTCAGATTTAAATTTTTTTTAAAATATTAAAACGCGTGAGGTGTTTTTGGGACACCCGGTTGGAACGAAGTTCCCGCTATAACAAACAAATTGTATTAAAATATTGCTGTCGTAAACTCATAACAATAACATCTGATGTAGTGTTTGTATACTCTTTGATCATAATTCATAATAATAGAAGTTGTCATAGTAACACCAGTGCGCTCAGTATTATAAACCTTGAAAGTTTATTTAATTTGTAATGGCATGACTTAGATGCGGTGAAAGAAGGCCTCCATTTACTAAGAAATTAGCTACCAAGCACAAACACCTTTTACCACTTTGGTGCCGAACAAACATACGTCCCGCCTGATCATAAGTCTGCTATACTACTAGTACATCGTGATCATATTTATTTAAACTAATATAATAAAGCTAGTTTTTTTGTTTGTTTAAACGTGCTAATATCTGGAACCAGCCAAATTCATTAAATTATTTTTATATTGGATGGACTATTCAGAAAGGTTATATGCTATGTAACATTACGCTACTATTCTTAGGAGAGGAGCAGTGACCATGAACACGGGTGAAACAGCAGGGAACGGTCAAAGATGAAGTGCAGTGTCCTGCCGCAACGGTTTAGGCGTGACACTCACGAAAGTTTTAAAGTGATAACTTCTTATGGGAGGGGAAAAACGTACGGCGCAGTTATGTCTGGCGTTTAAGTTATCACTTCTGTCGGGCGTCCCGCACACGTTTCTTTATTATAATATAGGATAGTGTTGTTACTTTTGGTAAATAGAGTCAACAGAACTCTTTAATACAAGTAGTGTGTATAGGCACCGATAACAACTTACTATCAGATAGACTTTTGCTTCTTTAGTAATATCGTTAAAGAAAATGAAGTGCAAAGAATCGTACCTGGTTTTTCCTATAGTCCTGCTGGCTAAGTCTTAGTATCCTGTAGCAGAGGCGGAAGATGTACTTATAAGCGGCATACCGAGGATCGTACAGCTCCTCGATCTTCAAGAACGCCTCACCTTCAGCATTTTCTTGGAATGGGCCCTAAGGGAAAAGTAATAGAAATGAAATTACATGTTGGGCTCCCGCTGGTATCTTGTAACACATGTCAAGTACCATAACACCCAAGAGAAATAAAGCATTCTTAGAGAGCTAACAAAAATGGGTAAAAATATGAGTGTATAATAATAAAAATAGATATACCTGTAATATCCTGAACAGTTGTCTCAATATATACTGTTCTCGGAGCAGTTTCTGTCTGTCTCTGTTTGGATTCTCCACGACCAGTTCCAGTGCCTCAGACTTATTCGGTTCATTCTCAAAGCCGGCTATAAAGTACACTATGTCTTGGAGCAGGCAGGTCAGGGCTCTGGACAACAAGATAAAAAAAATACATATTAATTAAAAAAAATCAGTCACTAACAGCAGTAAATAACTATAATTCAGTAAAAGATAACAAAAGCAAATGCGACGAAATAATATATTGTATTTTTGTAAATAATAGGTGCTAGTTCCCAATAATATATAATATCACATCACTAGTATGAAGATTAAAATAAAAAAAAAAAGAGTCACTACTCATCTCCAAAAAAAACCCCTCCTCCAAAAAACTCATCTCAAGAAAAGCCTAAACTCGAGGGGTTTACTAGTAAGATTAAGTTAATAATATTAAATATTAGTTAAGATTTTTTTTGTTTTAACGAATTTTTTTTTTATGGTATAGGGGCAAACGAGCAGACGGGTCACCTGATGGTAAATGACTACCGCCGCCCATGGGCACCTGTAACTCAAGAGTTACAAGTGCGTTGCCGCCCTTTAAGGTGGGAGTAGGGGAAGAGGGTGATAGGACGGAAGAGTGGGAAGAGGGGAGAGGGAAGGGTTAGGGCCTCCGGTAACCTCACTCACGCGGCGAAAAGCAAATGTATTGCTTCACTGCCGGTTTTCTGTGAGGCCGTGGTATCGAGCGGAATCGAGCCTGCCCATACGTGCCGAAGCATGGCTCTCCCACGTAAAGAATCGAATACATTACACTTCGTGAAGAATCCTGTCTTACCGATAACATTTCTTTTGATATTACTTCATCAGAGAAAACGTCAAGCATGAAACTTATTCTAGATTTTCTACTTAAATATTATTCATAAATAGTTCAAAGGAAAAGGTGTCTTACTTCCTCTCATTATGTTCTATATTCCCGTTCTGCAGTTTGACCGACAAGGCCGAAAGCACTTTACACGCATCGTTAGCGAAATCCAGGTCTCGAACCTCGCTCGGCGATACGGATATTAATGCGAACGCTTCCTTGTCTTCTTTTACTAAGGAACAGCCTACCTGCGAGAGAACATGAACTTCAATAGTGATGTAAAAGATAAGAATTACGTAAATATACGCTGTGCTATGTGTTGTCCTTTTGACATAAAACCAGGTTTAATAATGTCAGCCCTGAGGCGAGCACGGAGCATCGAACAGTCATGCGCAGGTTGCACGTTAATATAATTTTCTTCCTTTTAACTTTGTTCTTATATTTCAAGAGCTCCAAAACGCATTTTTCCCTACCTTTATCATAGTTACTTGGGGTTTTTTCCTACACGGACTTCATGCACATGATAACATAAAAAAATAAGGACTAATGACAGGATTGGAGTTAAGCAGAGACGCGAATGTAGTGTTAAAATAACGGGGGAATCATATGAAAATCATAGGTATCAAATATAATTGATGATTGTAGTTAATGGTGCTCTTACCTTGGACATAACAGGCTTTTCCTCGTCGTCGTCAATAGGAATAGATGTAGAGTGAACCCATGTGTGTGTGCATAAGTGTTGCAACCTAGAAATTATTAACAAAAAAAAAGTTTACTGCCAAATTATTCATGATGATCACTATAAAACTACCTCACACTTTCATATTGATCTATAGTGAGAGCAGCCATATCGCATTTTGTAAAATAATTGTTTGATAAACCATAAACGATATAGTAGACCCAGTTTTTACGCTCATCGCAATGTTTACTACTACTCTATTTGCTTTGGTTTGGGTGTTCCTATATAAAATATTATGTATTTAGAAAAAAAAAGTATTTTAGTATCCGTATTCTATATACAAAGTATGAGAGAAACGCTCCCGAAAACGAAGACAGATGATACGCGATTGGTATTCAGACAAATAGGTATTGGTCCTTTGACCAGAGCGTCAGCTTCTGTGTTTCACTGTCGGGTTTTTGTTTTAGTAAAGTGATGTATTTTTTCATTTAGCTGTACTAACATGATGGAGCGTGAATAATGCTAATAAAACAAAAGTAAAAGATTTTTTTTCTGACCCATCATCAAAGGTGTAATTAGTACTATCGTCTGTCCTTGTTTTCGGGAGCGTTTCGCAAATACCCTGTATAATATGGTGTGACTCAAAAGCAGAGGCTATGTTTAGTTTGGGTCTACATGGGGCTGTGTAATATGTCCTAGAATATTTATTTTCCGGCCCCAGGGTCTGCTCAGGCAAAAGGCTTGTTTAAATTTTTTACGATGATGAGAGTGGCTTCCTGACCGTGGATCCTCAAAAGGACATTTGTTTATCGTTAGCATGCATAGTTATTACGTTGGTACTGTGTATATGAGTGTAAGAGCGTTTTTTTTGTTCGCAAAATAAATGTAATGACAGCTTTACTTCTCGAGCTCGATGCTTACGAGCAAGGTTGTCGTATTTAAGATACTTGTCGTGAGATGATAAAAACAGCGAGTAGATGATTCAATTGCAATATGTAGAGGGCAGGAGTGTACAGGCTAGGCAGTGAGATATTTTTTTTATTATTAATGGCGAAAGGTGAATATATTTACAACGGACACCGTTTATGGACGTCCTTTTTGTAATTATAACAACTAAACAGGTGTATTCAGTATCTTTAGTAGGTATATTATTAAAAAATACTTAAAGTATATTTTTTTTAATGTAATGACTATTCTAAGCATCTCGGTTCAGTTAAGTCAGATAGTAGAAATATACTCATATGAAATTAGTTATCACACATATCCCATCGTTAACCCATAAAAGAAAGCCGGCAGGTATAGTATTATATGCACCTTTCGCCAGTCGAAAGTTTACGGGCCGAAGATTTACACTTAAATATAACAACATACCTCACATAGCTACTTTGAGGTACGGAATCATCGGAATGTGTCATAGTAGTCGGATCTAACTCGAACAACGTCGCTATTTCTGAGGAATGCGGTACGGATACCAACTGGTAGACTGGCTCACCCGGCTCCACGGGTTGGTCACTGGAAAAAAAAGTAGATAAGGCGTGAAAGCTTAATAAACAAACAAACTCGCATTTGCATTTATAGTAATTGTTAGAATTAACACATGATAGGTTCCGCTGTAGTGGTTACCAGCAAAGGAGTGACTTCTGTGTGTGACCCGACGTCGTCGCCCAGTTAAATAGTGACCCTAAGATACCATGCCGATGCAAAGTGTACCCTGGGGCACCTCACGCTAGATGATGGTGTATAAAATTCTTATATATTTGTTGTCAAAACATCAAAAACTCGTATTTTAAAAAGTTTCGTTATTAAAAATAGGAGCTATAATAGATAATAAAACAGTTTACTATTTAATAAAAAATAGTTAAAAGACATTATTAAGACTAGTTATACCGGTAACGCAACGCTATTGGTCTGTTGTGAATAATGGCGTTATAAAAGGCTAGGCATGCATTATAAGTTGAAAACAATCAACATAGCAGTTACTATTATTTTGTGATTTTGATAGTTTGTAGCAATAGTGGTGAGATTGTTAGAAAAATAAACATTATATTATTGTTGCTAATATTGTCATATGACATGTCATATAATTAAAAACACACAGTAAACAGCCAGTCTCTCTTACCGAAACTAGCAAGAGGACGCTGACCTCTCACCAGTCCTCTCGATCAGACCACGATCGGTGCAACTCGGTCAAAGTTAACCAAAAAATTACGCATCCTATAGTCAGTAGATTATACGGCTTACTTACGGCGGTCTGTTACACGCCTCCGCGGCCAGATAATGTCCAGTGGCGAGATGTTTGAAGCGGAAAATTGAGTTCCAGTGGCCGGCACCGCCACGACATGGATCATGTTGTACCACCTGGAAAAGTATCATAGTAACGTTTATTTATTTTCCACCAATGAAAAATTACAATTACAGATATTACTCATGAATTCTATAATTTACATAATAGTATACATAATATATTATTTGCAATTGTTAGTGAGTGGACTGGAGCCTGGAACTAGGAAAGTCCTGTATTTCAGAACTCCAGGACAGTCTCACGCAGTATTCATGGTTAGTCAGTTATGATTATGGTGGTTATTGTGTTAGGTGTCATGTATATATGTGAATGTTTAGGTGTGTGGTATGTGTTCACGTTTATATTCACCATGTCGCTCCTAAGGGTCGTAATATAATCTTAAATAGCCAATAATCATTCCCAAGAATTGGGCTTTCAAATTCAAAAATATATTTTTTTAATCCGACTGTTAATTCTAAAAACAAACTCTTCAGCCTTATTATATTATAGGATAGATATAATAATAATAATAACAACTTGACACACCTCACACACGGCCGTCTAATCGCAAACTAGGCGGATAAATTTATTATATATATTATAGATAAATTACACCAGGACACGGAACAAATGATCATGCTCATCACACAACTATTTGGATAGGAATCGAACCGACGACCCTTTGCTCAACCTTTGACCAACAGTCCAGACAATATCGAAAGTTCAATTATTTCGTAAACCAAATAATATTCTGTAGGTATTTGAGAATATTTGAGGCGAAGTTGCTCGTCGTGGTCTTTTACTGAGAACAGAGCTCAAGACAGTTGGCCTCCACGAAAGAAGATAAAGAAAGAGATGGAGATGAAGATGGGTATAGAGATAGAAATGAAGATGGATTAGAGATGGGTATAGAAATGAAGATGTAAACAAAAAGATAATTTATTTGTCATATATACAGGGAGATAATAGAATAGCTAAAACAAACTTACCTCAATTTCCCACAGCGCCTTACTGCTGGTTGCAGCTGTGGCGCTAGACCTGCCGGTAGTCCTGAGGAATACGTGCTGCCGCTTTTTGTACTCGTCCATTGTAAGGAACTTCTCCTGCTCTGCGTGGAACAGCCGCACCACATCCCCACCCTTGAGGTTCTCCTCGCGATTTTCCTTGTGTTCCAGAAAGAGAGTGACCTTCCATGACGTTGAGGAATTGACTACGTTCACCTAAAATTTGAAATACACGTGTCGTATTATACGGGCCTCAATAAAGAACGACTGTGTCGCCGCCAAAATGTGATATGTCAAAACTGACAACTCTCCCACCGTCTGTCTCACTGGAAACCGCCTACAATCAAAATGGTTTTCTTTTTGGAAATCAAAATTTTATGGACATCTGGTTTTTTTTTGACAAAGGACAGAGGGTGTAGTGTGAACCAGTTGACTTAACAAGATTAATAGTTACAGGTTAATTAATTGATATAAACGAAGCGCGACGGGTTAAATTGTCAGATTTCGCTGATTTTGGTAACCATCTTTAATATATTTTGGCTTTAATTGTATTTATGGATTATAAACCCAAAATCCAGTTCAAAATAATGTTTTATATTTAAAGCAGTACAAGCATACGTTACCTCCATACAGCCGGCATTGTCAGGCAGTTCGTGGTTAGAGGATACATGTAGGACTTGTTGACCCGCATTAGCGGGGTTCAATATCACTTTGTCGCCTACTACTACGTTGTCGCCTGGAAAAGAGATTTTTTGTGATTGTCACTAGAGATGATACGGATAGCTGTTTATCCGGACATCCGGTCAACTTTAACGCCGGATAGCCGGATATCTGGCCGCCGAATATCCAGCCGAACATTGTCGATCCTGTTCTACGTGTAGAAAGTAATGCCACACTTTTAGTTAAAAATACATTGAATGCCATTTAGGCGAAGATGAAACTGAGCAAAAAACTGATTTAACACGCAAGAGCGTTGAAGCTAGTTGAAGCTAATATAGACTTTTTTGTAACGATTTAATTCCTTAAGTCAGTCTTACTACTTATAGCAACATTGTCGAAGCTTAAAGAGCACGAGAGTTTATAAAAATGTTTGCACCAAGTACTGTAAAACTTGTCTTCAACACCTGCTAAATAAGTGGAGGTGAGGAGACAGTCGGATGTATCTCGAGAAGTTTACGAAACGTTGCGACTGTTTTAATGTAGGAGCAAATGTAAACAATAATTTAGTTTCAAAATCAAGAAAGAACGCAATTTTATGTGACATTATTACTTTACTTTTACTTCAATTGAATGCTAATTGATCGCAATTGTGACCTTTATATTTGGTGATAAGCTAATCGTACTCAATATCCCGACTACACCAAGCGTGTCAGAAGTTATGAGAAAGGTGCACCATGCAGCAGTGTATGCAGCAAAAGATTTTTCTGAACCTGGTCTTGTCTATGAATACACACGCAACTGCTTCTTTCTTCTTAATACAGAGAAATTGTTACTTCACCATAATATGCAGTAAAAGTACTATTAATATCGTTGTAAATGAAAATATAAATTGTATTATATCTAATTATAAAATTAGTATCAGGCCGTATCCTTGCTCAGTATCCGGTATTCGGTCGATAGTACATTGTGGCTGGATAGGCCCGGATACCAGGTAGATCCCAGATATCCGGTACATCTCTAATTTTCATTTTGAGTTTTACAAGCTATTTGTTTTTCTACTTTTTAAACATCAAGTTTTTATTGTCATCAGTTTCTTTTGATTTTTTTTTAATGAAAGGTAAAAAGTGTTAATTGCTCTAAAAGGTTTAAAGGATCCAATATTATAATAATAACTTACCAGTCGATCTCAGCTTGTAGAAAGGCATGACATAGAACCAGGAGCCTTCGTTGCCGTTTGCATCTAAGTGAACGCGCATTGCGTTCTTTTCCAGCAGCGCCGGCAGTCTTTTGTTTACCTATACACAAAAAAAAGTGTTAGTAGCCTATCGATAAATTTGTTTATCGACATTTGACTTTATCACTGCAATACTATTACTATTGATAGCGCTGAACATTAATAGTGGCTATATTGATACTGAGGATTGTTTATCATTATTGTAAATACATTTATTATGCAGTACAAAACGATCGGCTATATCAATGCGTAGTGGCTTATTATTCTATGGATAGTATCGATAGTAGGGACAGAAGCATTCTATCGATAGGCATATTGACACCATTCGTTCATATTTGGAGTATCGATAGACCATGGACTGGCAAGACTACTATCATTTCCCGGAGCATACGTATGGAAGAAATGGCAGAAACCATTGAAATAGAGGTCACACATCCTGTAACTTCTATATACCGGTTTCGTCTTTTTTTTACATATTATGCTACAAATTATTGATTTAAGAAAGATCATCCATTTATTTACACGCCTTATTAAAAAAAAATTGTTTAAATTGACTATAGTAAAATTATTTACTCGCTGCACAGCCTCGGTCATAAATCACACGGCCTTAAACACTGATTCTCATCCCGCCGCCAACACAAAAGATCCATTGTTATCCTGCTTCGATGATTTATGACTGAGTCTGCAACTACTAAATAATTTTACTGTAAGACAACTTTTAATCATCAATATGCTATATTATGTGGTTTAGAGAAAAATTATCAAGTCGGTCAATAACCGCTCCTTCTACTACCGCTACCTCTACACCCTAACATTAAGTTTAATGTCAATCAATGCATGTATCTTACGTGTTGACTTCTTCCTCCTTCAATTGTTGTGTTAACTAATACAGAAGCGTAGAAAAGCTTAGCATAATAAAGTTCGATAATAGAGTTTAAAACAATAAATGACTTACAGTGAGGTATTTATTGGACTTGACGTGCAGTAGTTGTAAAACGTTGCCGTACTGCACGACAGATCCCAGCAACTTCTTGTTCTCCAACTCATTCTGCTTCTTTTCTATCTCTGCGGCATGCTACAAACATGTGATAAGTAGAATCAAAAACTACACATACATTGTTTTTTCATGTGGACTCCGGGTCTCGACGAGAGTAAGAGAAGTATACCACGATGACTTTCTGTCTCGGGTGCGACAGCACAGAAAAATGGACAGACAGCACAGTAAAATGGAAGGAATACCTAGTCATATGTTACTAGCCGTTCTGCCAGTTTCACCAGCTTTTATGGTTACTACTCCGGTCATAAGTGTCGTAGCAGTGACCATAGGTCGTGATGTTACATAGCCTATAATCTTTCTCAACGAATTCTCCATCCAATACAAAAGGATTGTTTGAATCCGACTGTTAGTTAAACAAGCAAACAAAAAAACGTTTCAGCTTTATTATCTTTACATAGCATGAAACAAAGTCGCTTCCGCCGTTTGGACGCTTAGATCTTTTAAACCACGCAATAAATTTTAATTCTGTTTACACCAATACATAGAGCGATTCAAGAGGAAGGTTTATACGTATAGTTTAATATTCTTTGGGTTAATTTGTATAATCAAATGACGATAATTGTTCACCACATTAGTATAGACTACTGTTCGCACAATGATATAAACGTAAGTTTATGCCTAAACAAATTATTTCAAAGTATAATATTCATAAACATTTACTTTTTACACTGTAATTAAATTAGACAGTGGTAGTCCTATAAGCTTAGCCAAAGCCTGTAACGGTATTCTGCGTAAAGATTTTAATTAAACTGCGTTAAAATTATCCCTCCAATTTGGGGAAACCAGGATATTGTACCTCAAAAGTAGGTCAAATGCGGAAATGTAGGAATCGTATCTCGTGTAAAACCGTTCGGTGTGATTAATAATGTATTTATTATATGTTATACAACGAATTGGATTCTCTTAGTTTTGATCTTATTTCATTGTATTCGTTTTGAAATTGTTCTATTTATTAAACGTAAATAAAATTGAAGTGCTGGTCGTTCGTAAACGCATCACTTGAGAACGAACTAATTCGTTGTTATTATGTTAATGATAGTCCGAATAAGGTTTTCAGAAAAAGAAGGGTTCAAAAAGTCCCCCGTCGCATCTGTCTGTTCGCGATAAATTGAAAAACTACTGAACGGAGTAATTCATGAGTAAGGTTTAGGTGTATAATTTGTTAAGATTTTGTGTAAATTGATTGAAATATGTTGATGATTGTTGAAGATCTCTCTGCTACCCGTGCGAAACCTAAGGTCTGGTTGCTAGTATACTTATAAATAGCCTATGTCAATCTGGAATAATGTTGTATTTTGTATGGGGTGAAAGAATTTTATAAATAACTGACTGCTCTGGAAATTACCTTCCACAAGCACATACAACCGTTCTTTATAACAGTTGTATAGATTTTGGGTTTATTTTCTGTAAAGAAGTGCGTTTTTGTCTGTATGTTTTTGTAGAACTAATTAGAGTTCGTCTGCAGTCTGGACGTATTTTGTAAAAAAAGATTTCTGATAAATCGTTATTTCCTAATAGTTTACCAGGGCATTAATTATTCCTACTGACATAATATGTCTTAATACACAATAACTGGCCACCATTTAAATGAACAAGCACATAATTATGAAAATAAATATCTAACTCGAAACAGGATATGCAGTCTATATCTTAGCAATAAGGGCTAAATTAAACTGGCAAGTTATCACCGTTGATTTATATTTTGGTGTCTGCTTGGAGACGGATGCTGCTATTCATTTGATATAATGGAACAGCATGATTTAGTATAGTTGTGTAATTGTAACATTTGTATTAAAAACTGTCTAGAAAGATCCATGATGTTTTGAAACGAACATCGACTCGAATATTTTTAAACACGCGGTTAACTGCAAAATGATAAAATAAAAAGTTAAAATATGAATTTGAATAAGGAACCGACTGCGTTGGAATGCGTTGAAGGTATATTTTAACTTCATGTTACGCTTAAACTACACACATGGACATATTTAGAGGAACGCAAAAAAAAAGGTTCGATTATGTTTATCATATTCTCATGTTATGTTGAAAAAGAAGATTTTACTCGTCTTTTATTTCAGTTTCATTTGGTTTTTTTTTCACTACGTGATAATTTAACAATTCTAAGAAGATTAACAGATTTTTGCTATATTTGACAATTTTTAGTTTTATTTTATATTTCACAAAAAATCATTATGGTGGTGTTACTTACAGACTATTTAAAAGAATGAAGTAATAATGCCGGATCTCAGCGTAGCTCAAGTGTCTAAACTTTAATCTAACACGGTTACACTGCTACTTACAATCAAGATCAAGTGGCTCAAATGTTGCGGATTTCCAAGACTTCGCAAGTGAAACGATACCGGCAGACAGGACAGTATACGAAACGCAGAGGGCAAGGTATAAAAAAAGTAACCACAGCTAGGGATAACAGATTTATTGTAAGCAGTGTGTTAAGCAATCGTACTTCAACGTCTTCTGAGGTCAGAGCTAGGCTCCAAGAAGTTTAATATGTGACAGTTAGCAATGAAACCATAAGAAGAAGACTTCAATCAGCTGGAATAGCGGCGTTCGTACCTGCCAGAGGGCCTCTTCTTACCACAGGCCATCGTGTAGCTCGGAATAACTTCGCTCGTTCGCACCGTAATTGGAAAGACAACGACTGGAGAAGAGTATTGTTCAGCTTTTGCCTCAAGCCAGATGATGGAATGGTCAAAGTGTGGAAAAGATACGCTCAGTGTAACATTGTCGGAAGAGAACCTTACGGTGGTGGTTCTGTGATGGTATGGGACGGCATTTGCTTAGGAGCGCATACGAAACTACACATCGTGAAAAATGGGTCTCTGCACAGCACGATACAAAACGGACATCTTAGAACATACATAAGAGATAATTTTCTTTTAATGCATGATAATAAACTGCTGCCATACTTTTGGGATACCTTCAAGAGATCGACATCGAGTTTTGGAATGGCCAGCCCACTCACCAGATCTAAACCAGAAAGAGCACGTCTGAGATAAACTGGGAAGACAAATTAAACAAAGAATGCCAGCAGTAACCAACTTAAGACAAAAAAGGGCGTTGGTAGAAGAATGGCACCAAACGCCACAAAGTTTTATTGACGATTTAATAAAAAGTATGCCCAGACGGATGGAGGCAGTTTAGACAGCCAGGGGAGGTAACACGAAGTACTGAATGTGTCTACTTGTGTTTATGTTAGAAAGAAAGAAAGAAAGAAAGAAAAATATTTTATTTGTATCTTCAGCTATAACAATAAAATTCATATGCCTTAAGACTAGGTTGGTACTGAAGACCAAATAGGGTACCTGCGTCAGCTAGTGTCGCAGATCGCTCTGCAAAGCTGGTATTCTCGCAGGCCCCAATTAAATTTAAATATATACATTAATAAAAAAATATACATATTGTAATTATATTAATATTTTACATATAAATAATATTAATAATGTTATATAAATAATCATATACTATACATTTACTATACATAGATACTTGTATTTAACACTATTTAACAAAACAAATTAAATTTTCCTATATTTATAAGTGTATTTCCGAACGCTTCTGTCATCTGTCACTAATATATTATTTTTATTGGATTGGTAGTTACGCAATTGTCTATTGTATTATGTAATTGAAAGTAACAATGTTAGTGTATATCTGAAACTATGTCTTTCTATGATATGGATACCATAAAAGTAAGTAAAGTTGCCGCACATATTGACTAAGGTGATAATTTTTGTTGTATTAATAAAATTTCCTTATACTTATTGTGAAATGAACGTAATGTTTTTAGGTTACGCAGAGGCGGTGGCAGATCATTCCAACATTTAGTAGCGGCGTACCTGAAACTGCCTCTAAAAGCGGTCGTCCTGTGTCTCGAAGTTACTAAAAGATGTAAAGCGGCCCTTGTGCTGTATTGATTGATCTCACTAGACCACTTCAACTTATTATACAGGTATTCAGGCTTTTTATATAGAATAACGCCATAAAGCAAGGTTGATAGGTGGAGGTGTCTGCGAGTGGTCATTTTCATGAGATTCCCTCTGTTTAGAAATGGGGTAACATGTGTACGAGGTGGGATGTTATAGCAGAATCGAGCGCAAGCATTCTGTACCCGCTGAATTAAATTTCGAGTTCTTTGTAATATACATGCATCAAATACAGTGTCAGCATAATTTAATTTTGAAAGTATGAGAGTCTCACATAATAGTATGCGCATATCTGTATTGAGGTTTTGGCGGATATGGTACAGCAGTTTAAGACGGTAAAAGCAGTTTTTGACCGCTTCAAGAACATGCGTCTCAAAATGCAGTTCTCCGTCCATAACCAGACCCAAATTGCGAGCCTCACTGACCTGCTCTATGGGACATCCATCAACCATTAATACAGGATTTAGTTCTTGTATCCTTTTGATGCATTCTTTAGACCCTAAAATTAAAAACTTTGATTTAGTGGGGTTAAGTACTAAAGAATTCCTTCTTGCCCAGCCTGAAATACTTTCTAAATCTGCATTTGTTCCATTTACAGCGTCGTGACAATCATTTGGGTGAAAGGATGTGTATAGTTGGAGATCATCGGCATACATATGATACTTAGTGTTGTGGATATGGTTGGTAACATCGGCACTGTACAATATGAAGAGGAGAGGGCCGAGAACTGATCCCTGAGGAACGCCCCGGGTCACCTGACAGCAAGAGGAGTTGGCCTTGTTACCATCCCTGGCATTATCCAGTTGGACAAATTGAGATCTATCAGACAAATAACTATGAAACCACTTTATTGTTGCTGAGTCACACCCATAGTATGAAAGTTTAGCTAGAAGAAGAGAAATGTTTATAGTCTCGAAGGCACGTGAAAAATCAAGCAGAGTTAGCAAAGTACCCATACCCTGGTCTCTAGCCTCCAAAATATCATCAACTACATCAAGGAGAGTGGTGGTTGTACTATGTCCTTGTCGAAACCCAGACTGTTTGTGAGGTATTATGTTATATTTCTCGAGGTACTTCCTTAGCTGATTGCTGACCACCTTTTCCAACACTTTAGATAAACAGGGAAGCAAGCTGATTGGTCTAAGGTCTTTGGGAGTGGTTGGATTGGGGTTCTTGGGTATAGGCTTGACAATTGCAGTTTTCCATACGTGAGGGAAGGTAGAAGAAGTAATTGACCTATTTATGATTGCTGTAATGAATGGAAGGCTATGAGGGAGCGTCCTCATCAGCATTTCAAGTGAAATGTTGTCAGTACCTAGGGCATTCGATTTGAGACTCCTGATGTGCAAATAGACTACTTCTTCACTAACTGGCTCAAGCCTCAAGGTGTTCGAATGGAAGCGATTTGTTTCAAAGTATATCAGATCTGACAGAGAAACTGTATCATTGCCCGGGATATTTATGAAATGCTTATTAAGGTCTTCCGGATTTTTAAGTGTATATGGCAAATCATGCAGTCTTTGTTTACCTATATTAATTGTAGATTTTAAGTTGTACCAGAGTTTCTTTGGGTTGTTGATATGACTGTTTATGTACGACTCAAAGTAGGCCCTTTTCTCATTATCAATGGCACTTGATACAATACTTTTCAGATCTTTGTAACTTTTTTTGTGTATGTCAGATTTACTGTGTTTGTATCGTGTATGGTACTTGTCACGCAATTTCACCATTTCTTTGATTGTGTCTGTAATCCATGGGTAAGACTTTTCTCTAATTAGAATTCTAGTAATTGGTGCATGAATATCGAAAAGAGTTGTGACAAAAGTGTTAAAAAGTGTAACCATGTCCCCCACATTCTGCTGGGCTGTTATATAAGGCCAGTCTAATTTACAGAGGTCATCCTGGAAAATATCCGACATTATACAAGTTAGTGGTCTGTAATTTATCCACTGCGGGGTAGGTTTATTGATTTTGAGTAGGCAAGTCACGGATAAGATGGCATGCTGCCCTAATTCAGGTTTATATTGAACAGAAATATTATTGACTTGAGCATCAGTGCACACAATATCTATTAGTGTCTCACTGTGATCTGTAAAGTGTGTTGGTTGCTGGATCACTTGATTAAGACTAGTGTACTGCAGAAAATTGTTTAACAATAATGTACTGTTCTCATTACTCTTTAGACAATTAATGTTGAAATCGCCAAGAAGTACTGTTTTATCAGCACAATTGAATGATGTGAGGGAGGCTGTGATCGCATCTAGAAAGGTGTTAATGTTTAACCATGGTGGCCTATATGCTGTGCCTATGACAACTGTATGTGAGTTGACAGTGAGTTTGAGCCACATTTGCTCCACGTTTGGCACGACAGGATGTGCCATAGCTCGAACCTTGAGATCGCAGCGCACATAAAAACCAACACCCCCCCCACGGCCACTCCGTACATTCGACGGCCGAGGTACATGTCTCAGACGATAGTTGGGGATTGAAGGTGCGCGGCCCTCCTCGCCATCCCGCAGCCATGTTTCATTAATTGCCATTATATCTACAGCTAGTTCCTCCATGGCTAACACGAATTCATCATGCCGTGTTCCTAGTGAGCCAGCATTAAATAAACCCAACTTCAAGTATTTACTCCTAGTCATTAGAATTGTTTAAGAGTTTTCCTATCTGATATATACTTAATACTGTAATTAGTGCATGGCTAAGTAGGAATGTACAATTTATAGTGTCCGCTTTGTTACTATTTTGCAATGTAGTTATTATGTGTAAAAGTGTAAATATATATTTTTTGTGTGTCATTAATGCTAGTTGGATGATTATAATATATATGTGTGCATTGAATGATAAAAATATAAAATATAAAAATAAAAAATAAGTAATTGTTAGTTTATGTAAATAACAGATATTAAAAATCATACACATATAATGGTTTGTATTATCAGTACATCCTATAACCTTAATTATACTATTATTAAAGTAAGTTTTCCCACATTGTTTAAACCCATAAATTACTATTGTTGATTTTATATAATGCTTATGTGGGGTTACAACCAAAAACCAGTTCAATGTCCGACTCACATCTGATCGAGCAGACCTTGTCTCCAGGCTTGTTTCGTGCGAAGATACGGCCCCGTTTGACCCACACAAACTTCCATCCTGAGCGCTGGCCGGCATCACGCGCCAAACGAAACAATTGGCGGTTCGCCTTGGTGAGCCGCTCGTTAATATAAGTTAATATAGAACATAATACACAACGGGCAAGTAGAAGCCTGTGAACGCCCCAGGAGGCTTCTGTTCTTCTGGAAGGAGCTAGGCAGGCTCAACTAGTCAGCTTATCCGAAAGCAAAATGGTCCACCTAAGAGTCTAAATGCGGAAACAGAGGCCTATACCAATACCAAAAACAGAGGTAACTGTCAGTGTTTTTTTAGTGAATTTGAAGTTCCTTTATTTAAAAGTTAATTTTAACTAAGTCTACTTTAATAAAAGCATAATAAACATAAACAAAGCTTTTTTTTTGTAATCTAACCCTTGTTTTTTGCGTTCCTCTAAATATGTCCATGTGTGCATTTTTCTTTTGATTCCTATATTCCTTTAGAGCAACTAAGTGGCTAACAAGTCGTTATTGTCGCAATTCCAGCGTGTACTGTAGCATATCATCCTTTGTGATACGTATATTATACTTCCTAGTAAGTGAAAAGGTTTACTGAACTCGTTTTCTGTTTGTTTAAAACAATAATAAGATTTGACAGAAATAGAAGACTATCAAGGGACGGACGAGCTCGTTGGGAGATATAAAAGATACAAAGTGCTTCTGGTATTGTACAACAGTTCTCTGTGGCAAAATATATTAATTATTCCCAGATACAAGACTTTAAATTCAAATTTAAAAAAAATATTTCATAAAATTGACCATCAATTATTCGAAATTAATTAAAAATTATAGATCAACACACACAGAGTCACCGCAACAATAGTTTGCTTCGTCAAATGTAAAATGATTAAAGAAAACAAATTTTTAATTTATGATCTCCCTTAAAATACTACCGCTACCCGTTAGAAAATCCTCTTAATACACCCTTGCGAGTATAAGCACGCAAGAGACTGTGCTTCAGGAAAAACAGCACAAAGCAGTGCTGTCTTATCCTGATCTGAAGTATCCCAATAATATTATAAATGTGAAAGTTTGGATGGATGGATGTTTGTTACTCTTTCACGCCAAACCTACTGAACTGATTGCGATGAAACTTGGTATGCAAGTAGCTGGAGACCTGGATTAACATAAAGGCTACTTTTTATCCCGATATTCCCACGGGATCGGGACTTACGCGGGTGAAACCGCGGGGCGCTGCTAGTTAGAACATAAATCTGCAGTATCAGGCATAGACCTCACACTGGCCTCACACACAATCATTGTACTAAGTTTCAATGTACGATTGCCCTCAGTCGCATCCGCTTACTTGTACCCCTGGTAATGTAAAAGATGGTTGGACAGGGGACTGCCCTATAAGATTCTTACAACAAAAAGAAAATAGATTATTTGCAGTTGGTAACATAGGATTTAGGATTTTTGGCAAACTTTTTGGTACAATAGGGGGAAAATAGGTCAAGAAATATTATGTTTTTAAATCATTTAACACATTTTCATAAGAAACGAACTCATTAACCTATTAGTGGACTTTTGATATCCGTATAATATTGATTTTACCAGACACTTTAAAGAGGACAGTGTTTAAGTAAACTTACTTTGATCTTTCGTAATATTTTTAGATACAAGAGTGTAGTGTGCAAAAAACTGTAGTCTTTCTGATAAATACGTTAAATAAGTCGAGTTAAAAAAAGAATTAAGTGCGGGGGTTAATTAAAGTTTTATTTACAGCTTTAGCATTAGCACTAGCTTTTGTCTAAGTCCTTACTGTTATTTTTCTGTAACTCGGGAACAATACCTTTTTTTTCTAGATAAAAGGTACGATTAAATAGTGTGAAAGCATTACAAAAAAAACGAACTCACGTTTGCATTTATAATATTAGTAAAGGTGTTCGTATTCATGTGTTTGGGAAAAATTGGTAACGCTATACGTTATCCCCTATATATGACCACATGTCTCTGTTACACGTTATATGTATATATCCTTATAACTCTACAAACAAGGACTAGGCTATGAGTTTCCGACTGTCAACCCTCATCATAACAGCTGAAAATTAGGTACTTAATATCTCCATCTCCGAGGCAATGAGGGGTTTTAAATGTAATAAAAAATGTACGACCCGAGAAAGCTCGGGCGAGGTGATTACAGGCGCGCAATGATATTGAAACTGACATTTTCGAAGAAGTATAAAGAGAGATTTAAATTTCATGCTTTATGCCATTCTAGTCTATTTTAAAAGTTATTATTATCTAGATTAACGTGATGTCTTTGAATATTATAAGTAAATGTCAAATCGTTTAGAGAAGAAGTATATTCAGCAATTGTTCGTGGAAGAGCCATGCTTCGGCACGTATGGGCGGAGTGATACCACGGCCTCACAGCAATCTGGCAGTGAAGCAATGATTTTGCATTGCTTTTTGCCGCTCGAGTGACCGGAGGCGCTGACCCTTCCCTCTCCCCCTCTCCCTCTGTTCCCCTACTCCCACCTTAACGGCTGGCAATGCACATGTGACTCTTGAGTTGCAGATGTCCATGGGCGGCGGAGGCCCATCAGGTGCCCCGTATGCTCGTTTGCCCACTATAGCATTTAAAAAAAAAACTATCCGTTCCCCGCAGTTTCACGCGCGTTTGTGGTCACGACTCCACTACTAAGGCTCGTAGCATGATGTTACATAGCCTATACTATTGATGCATGAATCTGGCTGTCATATACAAAGAGATTTTTCGAATGCGACTCGTAATTCCAGATTAAACATACAAACAATCAAACAAAAAAACTCTTCAACTTTATTACATAATTTACTAGCTACGCCCCGCGGTTTCACCCGCGTAAGTCCCGATGCCGTAGAAATATGGGGATAAAAAGTAGCCTATGTGTTAATCCAGGTGTCCAGCTATCTACATACCAAATCTCATCGCAATGGGTTCAGCAGTTTTTGCGTGAAAGAGTAACAAACATCCATACATCCTAACAAACTTTCACGTTTATAATATTAGTAGGATAACCACCCAGTACCGTTCTATGACGCCTCATCATAAAGTAATATAACGGACCGTCTCAGTCTCAACACTTGTATTGTTTCTGGCAATAGAAATTATCAGATTTAAATTATGTGTGACTTATGACATGGAAATCCCCGAGAATCTCGCTTCTAAAAGAATAATCTCCGAAATTCTCCGTCTACGTGTTGATAGAAATTTGAGAGCATATTTTATTACAAGATAATAATATTCGTAATTCGATTTACTTTAGACGGAAAATTTGAGAGGATATTATATAATAAGAGAATTGTTTTTTGGAAATTCGACATCACTACTGATGATACCGGTTTTTCATTCTAATGTTACTGCTGTCAATCAACGAGGACTATTGGTGGGGTGATTGGCGAGAACGTTCTATTACAAAAAAAAAACATTATCGGTACTTTCTCCCTATTATTAGAAACGAAGGCAGACTTCCTGCTTTAAAATAAAGATGTATACTTACGTGTAACCTCTTCAGCAGTCCTGTGTCTGTATTTGAATTAGCGGACTGCTTGGCCGTATTCCAGAACTGCTTTTGAGCGGAGTAGCGGTTCATGGGACATATTTTGAACAGGCAATCTGTGGAAGTAGATATAGAATATATTTTAGAAATTTACTACATGCAATAGTATTTTTAATTCCGATTCCATGTAAGGGTTCTAGTTTAGAAAAGCAATTACAACCTATGGTCTAACCTATGGCGTCCGTCCCATTTATTATATAGTTATATAGTTATAACCCACCCAGTATACTGACAAATTATATGTACATCGCTTGCTTTAACGCTGGAGAAAAAACATGAAAACTCTGAAATATTCTGAAATTTTCCAGAGAGGTGACTTATGATCGTTTAAAAAATAGAAGGACGCTCGTAAAAATCTCTCTATGTGAAGAGTCATGACTCATAATTATCTTTTAAAAAAAAGTATAACTGACTTCGATGTTGCATTCTTCATCCTTTAATTTTCCACCGTCAGAGAGAGAGAGAAAATATTCCACATATTTACGTCAAATTTAAATGGGACCAACTTTAAGTATAACCAATTCAATCAAAAAAAAAAAATTATTTTAATCAGTTTTCAATTCGCAGAGATGTCCCCTAAGACGCCCATTACACGGTAGGTTTTGCTGTCAGTTTTGCCACAATCAAAACGGTGATTGACGAATAACCTATCGTCTAATGCGGTGATTGACGGTTGCATGATGATGATTTTAATGTCAATATTATTTCATCAATCATAACTTTTGGTAACGATTGACGTTTGCATGAGCGTCTAATAGACGCCTAACATACACACAAAAAATCATTCCAATTGAGAACAGGCCACCGTTCGGTGTTAGTTGGTTAAAAATTAAGAAAGACCTGACCTGACTGAGAAGCTCTAAGATAAGCGTGACTGACTTTACGATGTCAAAATTATTTCAGAAGATTACAAAAGACAGTTGAAATCCTGATGTATACAATTTTCCAGGACTATGACATTCTTGTAAAGGGCTACTGGCTTT
This sequence comes from Callimorpha dominula, assembly GCA_949752705.1. Taxonomy (NCBI): domain Eukaryota; kingdom Metazoa; phylum Arthropoda; class Insecta; order Lepidoptera; family Erebidae; genus Callimorpha; species Callimorpha dominula. Next base: position 11,936,406 of record OX457015.1, on the reverse strand, counting down.
AAGGTCAATGACAATGACCTTAAAGCCAGTAGCCCGTTATATGACGTAAAGCTTATGGGATGCCTGTTGGCATCCCATAAACTTTAAGCTTGTCATTAACGCCCAACTATGGTGAGCCCGAATTAGAGATTGAAATAAAAACTATAAAATCTGAGACCATGGATTTGCCAAAAGCATGAGACGCAACCCGCAGCAATTGCAAACATTTTATTTATTTGCCTTTTAACTCATATAAAATATAGCTATGTAATAGAATTCAAATATTAACTAGTTGCTACACTGAAATCAGGTGTAAATGAATATTAGATTTATTATAATATTAAATATTAGATAGCTAGAAAGTTTGTCAAATCCAAAACTAAACGGCAAAATCCTTTCTTTCTCTAGTGAAGTCAAGTACCCAGGGGTCACACTTGACCAAAAGTTAACCTGGAACTCTCATATCACCAACGAAGTCCATAAGGCAAAAATGGCTTTATGGATGAGCTGTCGCATGGCCGGCGCCAGATGGGGACTTCAGCCCAAGATTGCCCTACGGCTATATACGGCGATTGCAAGGCCAATCGTAACGTATGGAGCTGTCGTCTGGTGCCGTAAGGTAAGCCAAACGACTTCCTCAAACAAATTAGACAGCCTACAACGTACGGCTTGTTTAATAACCACTGGTGCGCTATCCTCGAAGCCAGGGGAAGCTCTAAATGCACTACTAAGCCTGAGTCCGCTCAGCATCTATGTGCAAAAAGAAGCTGCCATAAGCATATATAGGATATGTACACAGACGAAACCAAAGTGGCAATCACGAACACTAAACTCACTAAAAGAGTCGGTTTTCGGAATAAAATCTCTGAACATGCCAGCGGATGACATGCAAACAGAGATCGACTTCGTAAGAAGGTACACAGTAGACATACCACAGAGGGATACACGGCTGGAAGGCCTCCAATCCAACAAAAATGGTAGTCACGAGTGATACACCGACGGGTCCAAAAAAGGCCTTGATGTAGGTTGTGAAATTTACGGGGAGAGACCAAAATTCAGGTGGAGCGCCAACCTTGGAGCAGAGGCCTCCGTCTTTCAGGCTAAGCTCAAAGGAAAGTAAAAAATCAACACATCTACATCAACTCAGACAGCCAAGCGGCGCTATTGGCACTAGACAATTTTGAGACTAGCTCAAAGCTAATACAAAATTGCAAGGAAAACCTGAACACACTGGGGCAATCAAACAAAATTACATTAAGATGGGTACCAGGCCATTCAGGTATCGCAACGAAAAAGCCGATGAACTCGCCAGAGCCGGTGCAGACAACCGACAGCATGGCCCAGAACCATTCTGCATCATCAGCAAACAGCGAGCGTATTCTATCATAAACGCCAAATATACATCATTGGCTATTAAGAGGCGGAAGACCACGAGCCATAATAAAGGGCTATGATAATAAAGTATCTAAAGAACTTCTGGAGCTCAAAAGATACAAAACCTGTGCAGTAACAAGAGTCCTCACCGGACACTGCAAAATGAACAAACACATGTTCATCTTAAAATTGGTTGAGAACACAATTTGCAGATTCTGTCAAGAAACAGAAGAGACTGCAATGCATATTTTATGCTCTTGTGGCCCACTAATGCGGCATCGAAGTATTCACCTAGGGTTGCACATGATGCAACCGCAGGAAATACAAACAATCACTGCTGATAGGATCTGGAGGTTTCTCGAAGCCATAAGTCTGAGCAGTGAACTGTAAACCAGAAGTGCGCTACAAAAGACCAGAAATGGTCGAGGTAGCACCAGGCACTCAAAACAATAATAATAATAGCCTACTTCTCTATAATCAGTAAACCTCTTTGCGCTAAACCATTAAGATGAAATTAAATGTAACTTTAAGCCGCATACCGCAGCCTTCACGATGTCTACATTAATATGTTGAAAACATTAGCTTACCCTCACATTTCACCTGTTTTAATTTCCGCTGAACACTACAAGGTTACACCGCTGGCACTTGATGAATTATAATAATGGCACGGAATAAATTATACCTATCACATTAAAACAAATCGGTGGAATTCGTAAGTTACTAGCTTTTGCCCGAGCATTCTTTTGCGTTATTTTTCTATCTTTATTGCGGATACTGAAAATATTAGTAAATACACGAATGAATTCGCATACAATTAGTACGAGATTGTAAATTGCAATTCGCATTAAAAGTGCACTCAATTACACGTTGTCGAGAGCAACAACGATACGACTGTTATAACAAGTGACGCGGCCAGGGATGGTACTAATACAGTACGGACCATGCGATGTCTGTAATTGTAGATCTAATCGTTTGTCTATTTAATTACTGTGTTTTTGTTTACAAATTGTTTAGTCTATGAAATAATGAAGAAATCTATTCCACGTGAACCGTACATTTTTCCAGGATAAAAAGTAGCCTATGTGCTATTTATTCCAAACTATAATCTCTCTCTGTGGCAAAATTTCATCCAGATCCGTTCAGCCGTTTTTGCGTGAAAGAGTAACAAGCATTCATCCATCCATCCTACAAACTTGGGCCTTTATAATATATTATATATAGTATATAGTATGATAAGCGATCTTTTGTATAAAAAATTGGCCGTGCTTCATGACTACCATTGTGCCACAATTAATTTTTACCTTTAAGTGATCTCAAAGACATCTAGTAGCCCTTAATTTACACAAAAATAAAAGTTAAAATTACATCGTAGTAATGCTATGCCCGTCAGTTCACTATAGCAGTTAAGTAAACATTTTGAAAGTGTTAACATTTTGCTCCTTACAATGTGATGTTTGTTAATTTTGAAAAACAAACCCAGCCTATGTAAAGGTAGGTTTTCCCTCGTCAATTACTATTGAACTATAGATTTAAGCCATGTGGCGTAATTCAATTGGTTAGTACTGTTACCGCTGCACTCTGGTCAGGTTTCAAATATCGTCCGTCCATATCACATTACCGCTCCTCTTTAATTATGACACCTTAAGGCGGTCGGTCCCTCACCAGGACTATTCGCCTGTAATGTAACAATGCAAGATTCGATTTTGAGCATTACGTTACAATACTGCCTTACTGTATGACGAGCATTCGCCTGTAATTTAACAATCCAAGATTCGATTTTGAGCATTCAGGCCTGCAGCCGCATCAGTTGTTTCTACAATGTCGGTCGTTTATGCTGCGGTGTAAAAGGATATAAAAAAAGCAGAAGAAAGTTTATTTGTCACAACTCATTTCAAAATCACTGATATAATGTTACAAATTGTATTATTACAAGATACAAACTGTTCTCAGTCACTGAAGTAATGCTCGAATCTGAACTATTACATTACCGGCGATTGCTCCCGGTGAGGAATTAAGATTAACGTAAACGAAGTAATTGTTTTAGATAATTGATAATGGAATTCATAAAATGCAAAAGCAATTGAGATGATTTTAAAGAAAAAAATATTAGAAGAGATTCCATTACTCGTGAGAACAGGCCTTATGAAACAAATGAATGTGAATTAATTTAAGCAAAATGCTTCGTTACACACACGAACCTACCCGTTACACATAAGAAAGTACAATTCATAAAAGCAGATTAATGTTTCAAAAACGTTTACTGAATTGAGCAAAAGAAGCGAACGAAGAAATACTAAACAATAAATCACCGTAATGCGGGAGACGATGACGTATTAATACGTACTCCGCAAAAGGACAAATGGAAAAATGTTAAATACACATATTGAAAGTTATGATCACTTTCCTAACGAGAAGTACGTAACCGTTATTCTGGGACATTATTAAGCAGCTCTATTTAGAAAAATAACCTATGTTTACTTGCCTATAATACAAAAAACATTATTTTTTTGGTCTTACCCTGTGCCACATAGATCGTCAAATAGTTAGGACTTGGATTCAATTTAGAAAGATAGTGCCGAAATCAAAGGGAGCACGATTGGCAACCATGATAAGACTCATTATATTAATTGAATAACTAGACTGGCCTGTTGGTCTAGTCTAGTGGTTAGTGACACTGACTGCTGAGCCAGAGGTCGTGGGTGCGATTCCCACCCAGGACCAATAACTGTGTGATGAGCATGATCATTTGTTCTGTGTCTGGGTGTAATTTATCTATAACATGTATGTATTTAGAAATATATAAGTATGTTTATCAGCCGTCTAGTTACCATAGTACAGGCTTTACCTAGTTTGGTATCAGACGGCCGTGTGTGAGATGTGTGAAGATGAATACAATATAAGGTTATTTGACCCACCAGATGTCTACGAACTGGAGACGACTTACACGAGAAGCTACTCCAATCTGTAGAAGACCGCGCTTAACCAGAATTATTGGCATGTTGCATGTTAGTGAAATAGGTCGACAGAGATCCAGTGAAGAAAGAAGAGATGGGGTCAGTAACGCTCTACTGACATGACTAGTCACAGAACTGAGAATAACAAGCGAGACGTGGGCGGTGCACGCGCGCTGATACCAAATGGAATACAACTGATGACATTTCTAAATAATTTATAAAGTACGTGATTTTTATTACAGAATTCTTATTTTGAAAATGACAAATTTAACTTCTAAATTGAGCGATTAAGCAGTCTTTCGTAAGCAAGGTGGCTGACATGAACAAAACTATTACTATTTAATATCAAAGATGTTGATGGAATGTCTGGATTTTTCCAAATATTTAGGTGTATTACCAAACAACATATTATCAATTTCAAAGATTTTATATCTAAAAAATTAAATGTTCTATTTATTTTTCAGTTCATTTTTTTTTCAAGCTATATCAACTATTTTTCGGCTAAACAATCAGAATCTTTAAATTCTAAAGTTTAAAAAAAATATGTAACGGTGAAACGAACGGAATACAAAATTTAATCCTTTCGTTTTCCAGCGACATGTGCCTAATCTCTGTTAATCCTTGTCAGCTTATGTAAAGCAACAAGCTTAAACGCCCACATTTGGCGTTGACAGTGATAAATAAATCAATATACCTCGGCATTTAATTTTATTTTTAAAACTTTTTGAAAAGGCTCCCCTAAGAGAAGGCAATGGATGGAAAGGGATCAAAATTTTCCCATCGTTATTTCCCATAGGCTATTATAACGTGAGAGACTAAATTATTGATTGAAAAATGTGGGCGTTTAATACGCCTCTGTCTCCACCTTCGGGGATACAGGTGTGACTGTATGTATGTATGTATGTGTATGTTTTAAGAGATGGGGGAAAAACGAGCAGATGGGTCACCTGATGGCATAGTGTCTGCCGTCGCCTATGGACAGGTGTCCATGAGTTACAGGTGCAACTCAAGAGTCACAAGTGCGCTGCCGGCCTTGCTATTGGGCATGTAAGCCCATGATATCTCTCTCATTTTTCCCAACTATCCCAGGTCGTCGTGGAGCATTAGTCGTAATTTACTTTAAGTTCTGTCATAATGTTATCTAGCATTTTTGTGGCAAATTTGTCTCACAATTTGTTCATTATGGTGAATGTGTCCAGCTTATTCCCAATTAAGGTTGACAGTTTTAGGAATGGTGTCCAGAAATTTGGAATTTGTCTACCAGCAACAGCTGACGTAAAATCCGTTTAACAAAATCTGTTTACTTGCCTGTTTCGTTGAGCCGAGCGTGTTGCCAGCATTTTAACATGTAGATGAATATAATAACAATGTATCATTATACTTACATCGTAACACTAACCACTTGCTGGACATTTTCACTCCGATTTATGAAGAGAATTTGCATACAAAAACACTGAAGGTGACCCGTGGCGACACGATCAATGATAATTTGCCAATTCCGTCCTACTCAACACCTGTCTTGTACAGCAACACGCGCTTACACACACCCCCTAAAGTTAGACCCACACTTGCGACATTAAGAAAAACATATATGAAGTAATGGCAGCCTTTGACGTTAAATATACACATGTAATTTTTTTTTAAAACGATATACGGTGACCTACGTTGTTGTAATCGCATGGTAAAGAAAACGTATAAGAAACACAAAAAACAATAGATAAAAAGTAAACGTAAAACAAGTAGGGTGTACTCTTCATGACACTGATTAAAATAAAGTTAACATAGAGTGTTTTGTGTATATTAAATCGTCGTTTCAGAAATTGGAAATTTGGATGTGGGCGAAAATAGAGTTTATATGATTCCATGATATTCATAGACGTAAGAAGAAGTAAACATAGCTAGATTATTGACGCATTGAAGTCTAATATTCTTCGAATTAACGAATAGTACAATCGGTTGTAGTTTTTATAAAGTAGTGTTCGTTGCATACGCTATTCTAAATACATCCACATGTATGGTAGTTACAGAAAGTCTGTAAACAACGGTGAATTTTAACCCTTAAAGAGTGACTCGGACACAGTAACACAAAGATGTAACATTATGTTTTAAATGTAATAAATGTAAACTATATACGTCTTTATGTTTTATCAAGTGTAGCACATCTTTATACAAACGTTTTAGGCTTTTAAAGCACTTACCCCGGAACTTTTTGGGCGGATCAGTCAGGTCACCCGCTTCGGGGCACACCACACACCTGTCATCTACCAACCTGTGAAACATATTTAATATTAACAGGATACACTTAGAAAAAAGTTAGAAAACTACTTTCTATATAAACAGATGAGTATGTGGGGCTTTTCATCCTTTTATAGGAAAATAGTTTTCGCCTGCGGCTCCGCCTGCATTGAACGCCCGTATATATGCATAAGCATTAAGAAATTATACTGCATTTTATGTAACTGTACTATTAGACAGTATTTTCAGTTTTGGAAATCTTGGAAAGTAAAGAGAGATCTTCCCAATTTATTAACATGTCTTTTATGTATTTTTTAACAATGGCAGCAATGTATAAAAATAAATAATATAGGTAAGACAAAAAAATTATTGGTTGCAGCACAACCGGTTGTTTTTTCTGTTATAACAAATTGTAAGCATGAAAATTATAAAATACTAGCTGCACCAATATTTTTTTCTTTATTTATATACATTTTTTGGGCCAGGAACCCTCGCGGGCGACCCTAGAACACCCACCCTACCAAAGTTCCATTACAATCTGATCAGTGGTTTCGGAACGCTAAGAGGACAAACATACAAACATTGATTTTTATTTATATAGATCATTGATGACCATTCAGAAAGGTTTTTATATTTTAAATATTTTCTTAAAGACCCTCCTGCAGTGTAACCGATTCTTTTGTAGTTAGGGTCGTAACTGGCAATAATACGTACTTGCCATCAAACATGAAATTACCAAACAAGCAATCATTAGAATTTAATAACAATAAAAATAGGCGAAAATCAATGACGTTTGTCCAAACCATAGTCCAGACCGATATCTAGGCAATTGACAGGTTGCCAGGTTACATTTGTTTAAACAGGTCATATTATTTGCCCATCAGGCAATTAAATAGTAAAACAATCTTTAGAAACTCAGTTTTAGTCCATACTAAGTTCTGTGCCCAGTTTAAGACATATGTTAGAAAAGTGAACGTTTTTCTTAATACATTAGAACAAATAGAATACGGGACAGTTACTTGTGATTACCTACCGTCGTATGTTATGTTTTATGAGCATCATATACGAACTATGAATACATTGATATTTACGTAACTTAGTGAAATTTATAACATACACTAGTAACGTTTAAAAATGAAGAATAATTGGAAAAATGTGGACATATCAATACACGATTGATTGTATTTTGTTAAGAAAATATGTTGAACGGAATATTGCGTTCCGAAAATCAAATGCCTTTATATATAAAATTCAAGTGGTTGCGGGTTCTAACCCCACCCAGTCCATTTTTTTTTTGTACGTGTGGAAACCCCCTCGGGCCGTCACCGGGGTTTTCGGTGGGGCGGTGTGTCGGATATTTAACTAGCAGCGCCCCGCGGTTTCACCCGCGTAAATCCCGATCCCGTGGGAATATCGAGATAAGAAGTAGCCTATATGTTAATCCAGGTCTCCAGCTATCTACATAACAAGTTTCATAACAATCCGTTTAGTCGTTTGGGCGTGAAAGAGTAACAAACATCCATACATCCATACATCCACACATCCATACATCCATACATCCATACATCCACACATCCATACATCCATACATCCTCACAAACTTTCACGTTTATAATATTAGTAGGATGTTACTGTAAATAATTTAATACTGATATTAGTGTAAGAAACAGTCTCACAACCACTGATATAAACTATGAAAATCACTAACTAACAGTCACTGCCAAGTTGTTCGTACCTCTATTCGCACTCAAGTCAAATGATCTTCACTTATTTCTTACCCTTTTATAATCCCACTGTTCGTTAATATATATCAATCGACCAATAGTATTGCGTTACCGGTATAACCAGTCAAAATAATGTCTATTAACTTATTTTTATTAAATAGTGAACTGTGTTATCATCTATTATAGTTTGGTCTTATTTTTAATAAAATAAGTAAGAGTTTTTAATGTGGCGACAACATTAGTTGTTTGAAAATGTTCCTGAGAAATATCATTACAACAGTAGCTTTTGTCAAAAGATTTTTATTGTGATAACGTCGCGATGGTTTTCCCGTTGTTTTGTAATAGTTCAAACGAGCAGCGTGCAGCGTTGTACAACTCCTTGTAAATGTTGATTGTAAAAGATAAGACCTATTCGTGTTTTGTACAAAAGAAAACCTACCTATTACTAAGCCTCCGCTGTCCGTCTGTCTGTCAACGGGCTATATCTCATGTACCGTAATAGGTAGACGCCTTAGATGTTCATAGTGTGTATTATTACAAACTTAAAACTAACAAAATAAAATAGGTACTATAAGGATAAAAACTTTCGTGTAGTCATTTCATAATTATTAAGGACATTTTGTTATATGTGGCAAACGAGCAGACGGATCACCTGATGGTAAGAGACTACCCTCGCCCATGGACACCTGCAACTCAAGAGTCACAAGTAGATACGATTTTCTTGAAGGTTTGGAAGTCGTATCGGTCCGGAAATACCGAATACAGAGTTGTTGTGCGAGGCAAAAAGTTTCTGGAGAACCGCACAGTGTCGCATTGAACAATGGCGAAAACGTGGTCAGACATTACTAGTATTCTTGTTAACCCCTCCAGCTACGCTAAGTGCTTGTGTTAGGAGTGGGTTCACGTTGCCTGGACGTCGCCTAATTGGGAGGTTGTTACCCGAAGGTGGTGCCCGCTAGCGGGCAGGCGCTGGGGGGGGGTCCGGATGTCTTAATAAAGCTGTTCCCGGATCCCTCCTATTTAAGGCGCAGTACGGTACACCGTGATTTTAGTCGGTTCGATTCCGGCACACCGCCCCACCGAAAACCCCGGTGGGGTGACGGCCCGAGGGGGTTTCCACACGTACAAAAAAAAAATTGGACTGGGTGGGGTTAGAACACGCAACCACTTGATCAACAAGACGCCATTGACAAGTCCGACGCCTTAGCTATTACGCTACCCCCGCGAGTCTTTTTATTTATAAATTTAAGAAATTACTCGAAATCGGTTAGGGGTCATAGATGTAGAGGTAATTTACTACCAAATGACCTCCTTTACATTTTCTTAATCATATGCCGACATATTACCAGTAAATAAACCTGTATGTATAATATCTTAGCTTCATATTACTTACATATATAATAGCGTTAATATACCTTCCTAAAACTAAAATATTTTTTTTAAGACCCGTAATAAACGATTCTAGAAGACTCTATTGATATCATTATAATATTAGTATATGCTCTCATATAGTGCTCATATTAAAATTGTGATTTAGTTTTCTTCTCTTGATTTTTTCTCAATCATCTGGGTGACTATAGATGACGCTTCAGTATTCCTTGAACACCCATGAATTTAACATCAGCACTGTTCATAGCCGACTCCACTAAAATGATTATTTCGCTAGTAAAAATTCGCCTCAGGTAAATTAGTACTAAAATATGTAAAAACTAAACTGTAGTAAATCACTTGTTCAACAAACAATCCAAACGAGATGAGCGCAGCATCCGTTTGTTTAAAAAAAATGAATTCTAACAACTATCACATTTGTTTTGCTAACATCAGTCTTTGTATCTAGCAACAGTTTGGGACAATCTTTCTCACCAGTATCTTAAATCTTAGAAATCAATATTTAGGTTTTGTAAACATACATTGTAGGGCACTAAAAACACACAAACATACGTTCGAGGGCATTTTTGCGTTACGTCAACTGCTGGTCATGGGACCAGTTGGAAGTCGCGTGCAGCTACCTAGACCTGAGATCTATATAAAATCATCTGTCCACCTTGTTGGTGGACGTCCTTCGCTGCGCTTTTCGTTCCTTAAGAGTTCTAAAGTATAGTCTATCGAGTATTAAAACCATAGCTAACTAGAAATAGGGGATAGCCATCTAGCACGCTGTCAACCTTCGTGCTGCTACCTAGATTCTGAATATAAAAATGTCTTAACAGAAAGAATAACAATTTGCTCGACATGAAAAATAATCCAGGACCTGATGATCGTAATCAAATATAAGGGTATAAAATAATTGTAGAAAAAGTAAAATATGTAAACCCTGATTAGTTATTAACAAATCATATTCAAATTTAGTTTAAGATTATAAGCATTTCTGTTACTGAAATGAATCATCTACGTTATTGTTTCCTGAACGTCACAAAATTTCCTGGGAAACAGGATCTCTCGTGTATTTCATGAATCTATTAGTATAATAAATATTGTTTCTAAGAATGAGTAAAACATAGGTCAAAATCGTAAAGTCACAAGTTCCCAACAGCTGTGTGTTTGATATTTCTCATTTGTTTACATAGCTCAACTGTAATTCATAACAAACGATTCCTACTTTTAAGAGTACCAGTGGTCGTCCAGAGAACAGATAAGATAATAGTTATATATATTTGTATATAATAGGTGTATAGAGTAGTCGTTGAATAATAATTCAACATGTGGACATAACAATACCTAAATAAAAGTGTAGAAAGAAAGAAAAAACAATTTCAAAGTGTTATCAATTAAATATTAATTTTTTTATTGATAACAGTAAAGCTCCTTAATAGCTACTAAAGAAAAAAAACAAGTGCGAGTCTGACTCGCGCACCGAGGGTTCCGTAACCAAACAAATTTGTATGTAGATAGTACGTCCATCTCGGGAATCATTTCTCTAAGATTTTTGCCCGTCTTTTTCGAATGACAAACTTTGCGGTTGCGATGTACGACAAAGTTAACTTTCCAACCGCAAAAAAGAAAGAAGAAAGAAAATATAATAAATAATAATAATAAAAGGCAACAAAACTAACAAAAACATTTGCGTACATTTTTTTTTCTATGTTACTACCTAAGTCTATATTTAAAACACACATTGATGTGATTCACCTATTTCAAAACTAATACTATTATATTATCAAAACTGTTTTTATATGTGATGTGACAATAATTTAACAACGAAAATAAAAGCGTGTTACATTTTGAGGGCAAGAGAAATAAAGAAGGTGTAACGCGCTTTTATTAAAAAAAAATGGGATATAATATACCTATAAAGTGGTATATTTCTTATCAGAATTAAATTATTTTTAACTTTTTAGTACTATTTATTAACAAATAATAAAATAATAATGTTTTGAAAAAAAAAATGTTTTCTTTATTTTTATTTCCTTTTGAGGAACGGAACCTTAAAAAGAAAATCGGATGAGAAACAGAGAAAAAGTGTATTTAAATGTTTTGTCTGCTTATTTTTAACCGACTTCAAAAAAGGACGAGATTCTATGTTCGCCTGTATGTATTTTTTAGTATATTTAATTAAAACATTTTTTATTTCCATTGCAGGATGAAAAATTTGTCCTTATGTCTGTCTGTCACAAACTTCCAAATCTAAAACCACGTAATGCGTTGCCTCCGGACACGCTACACAGAACTGCAACGTGACCAAGAGAAATGAAGGACGTACTGACATGTCTACAGGCAGACGGAGGTGACGATATTGATTAACTAACTTCGTCGCTTATACCGGCTATCCGGAAATCGCTACCATAAATAACGGAGATTTACTTTAAGATTCTTCAGATGACGGGCGTAGACCAGGCGTCAAACGAGACAGTTCAGTTCGAGTACAGAACTAAACTTTTGTTTTAATGGCCAAATAATTTTAATAAAACCACATGTTTTCGCGTTGAAAACGTAATGTGAGCGAATGTACGGCAAACCAACGATCTCAAAGCTGGCGTAAACGCCGTAGGCGATCAAAACGCGTGTTAACATGTGAACGATTTGAACAAAACCTCGGAATCGTAGAGCCCGTTTATTAAAGGCTCGGAAATAGAGTGGTTGTGTGCTGCTCCTGAAGTGTTTCGCTTTTCGGAATTGGAATATTGGAATACTTCTGGATTTCACGGTTTAGGGAATCATGTCTAAAACCCATTGGTTTAGTGGTGAAAGAGACCGCACATTCCACGGCATTTTATGATAAATCCTTTACAGTAACTGCAATCCGTTAATGGAATGCATTACCTGTAAAAATTAGACGAGCTCAAACCCTCACTTCTTTTAAAGCTCTTGTAAAAGAACACTAGCTAACACTATAAGTGGTGTACAACTCTCTCACGTTGTGCAATTTACTCCATAATAAATAACTGTCTTACTAATTATTATAGTTATTTCGCTATATATGTGTATGTATATGTATGTATGTGTATATATATATATGTATGTGTAGATACTTCACGTATTCCTATTCACCCCATTCTTACCTCTCAGATAATATCGTTTGCTTTACCTAGATACTATATTTATTATTTCATTGTTCCCGTTCTAAATATTTTTGGTACGCCACCAGCTACCGATTACTTTCCTCTGTTGTTTCCATACAAAGGTTGTCTGGAAGACATCGCTATTAGCGATAAGACCGCCCATTGTACTTGCCGCTTAGTATAAACTAACTAATTATGTTTAATTTCTGTTCAACTGTGGTGTACTATAAAGAATGTTCTATCTGTCTATCTAAACGTAATTTACTGCACCCCAAAATATACTATGAACATTGGAACAGGTCCGCTTATATTACACCTGTTGATAAGTATTACAAAACAGTATTGAAATCGTACTCACCCTAAGGTACTCAGGAAACCTGATACACTGCCCTCCGCATGTAGGGAGACAATGTCCCCTAGGTGCAAGAAACTGTCTCCCATCTTGACACCTTCTCCTTACCCCCACCATGCAACGACACCTGGAACCAAAACAAAACATTAAAGTACAATAATTATAACAAGCAGTTTCACCTGCGTTAATGGTCACTGCTCCGCTCCTGAGGGTCGTAGCGTGATGTAACGTAACCTATAACATTCCTCAATGAATACTCTATCCAATGCAAAATAATTTTTCCTTTTTTTTATTTAGTCCTAGCGATCAGGGCGTTTACACAACCCTAGAGATCAGGGAGTTTAAAAAAAAACAATGAAAATAAAAAATCTTCAACTTTATTTTATTAGTATTTATTATACACGTAAATTTATATAAAAAGACAAATAGACAGACTTAAACAAGAAAAAAGTCCCGGACATGACAATATACCCAACGAAGCTCTCAAAATTGGAAATCTCATACTGGCCAGGCCCCTTACAAATCTTTTTAACAAAATCTTGCAAGAGCAAAAAGTACCATTGAAATGGGCGGAGTCGAGAATCATACTTCTTTACAAAAAAGGTGACCCATCGGATATGAACAACTACCGGCCTATTAGCCTACTTCCTGCTATCTACAAATTATTTGCAGCCTGCTTAAACAAGAGAATAGAGTCAGACATAGAGTCGCACCAACCTATAGAACAGGCAGGCTTCAGAAAAGGCTTTAGTACAATCGATCATATCCATACTTCGGAGCAAGTAATTGAAAAACACCAGAAACGTCAACAGCCTCTATATCTAGCCTTTATCGACTATGCGAAAGCCTTCGACTCTATCTCACATAACAGTCTATGGCGAGCGCTAGAAAGTCAAAGTGTTCCCGAAACCTATATAAACAACCTGAAAGACATTTACAGAAAAAGCGTAAGTCGAGTAAAGCTCGACAGACTTGGGCCAATAATAGAAATATGTAGAGGTGTGAAACAGGGGGACCCGCTATCACCTACAATTTTTATATCTGTTTTACAGTATATAATGAAAGACCTACATTGGCGACACAAAGGTATCAACATAAATGGAAAAACCTTGAGTAACCTCAGATTCGCTAATGAAATAGTACTCTTCTCGAGATCATCAAAACAACTAGAAGAAATGATATCAGAACTATGTCAAATAAGTAACAGAATAGGTCTATAACTAAACACAACAAAAACTAAGGTGATAACTAACGACCGACAAACACCTATATGCGTCAACAATTCACAAAGCTTAGAATATGTGGAGAACTACATATACTTAGGAAAATCCGTTTCTTTTCGAAATTCTAGGAACAACGATGAGATCGACAGGAGAATAAACATGACGTGGAATAAGTTCTGGAGCTTAAAAGAACTATTCAAGTCTAAACTACCTCTAAAACTGATAAAGAAGGTCATGGATGGATGTTTACTACCCTGCTTGTCATACGGCTCACATACCTGGATCTACAATAAAAATGCGAGAGAAAGAATACAGAAGACTAAGCGTGCAATGGAAAGAAGCATCTTGAATATTAGACTAAAAGATAAGATAAAATCAGAAAAGATAAGGAAAAAAACTAACGTAATAGATGCTCTACAACACACGAGACAGCTTGAGTGGAAATGGGCTGGCCACGTAGCACGATTAACAGATGAATGGGCTGGCCACGTAGCACGATTAACAGATGAATGGGCTGGCCACGTAGCACGATTAACAGATGAATGGGCTGGCCACGTAGCACGATTAACAGATGAAAGATGGACGCACCTAGTTACAAATTGGGCAGGCCCAAGTGGCAAGAGAGCTAGAGGCCGTCCCAAGGAACGCTGGGTAGACGAAATTAAAAAATATGCTGGAAATGACTGGACTAAGAAAGCAAAGTCAAGAATAACCTGGAAACTGTTGAAGGAGGCCTATACCCGCCAGGGGCCTTAACTTTACTAATTGTAAACATTATTAAGTGTAATTTTTTTTTTTAGTTAATTATAGTTATTTTAAACTCTGTAAGTTAAGGAAAATAAAGAGGCTTTATTATTATTATTATATTTATATAATAACAATCAGTTACATCAAGTATCCGTCCTTATGAATAGTACATACCTACATTGAAAGTGAATAATTTATTAAACGAGTTCAGTATTTTTACCTACAATTAAATTTTTTTAATCGATTTAGGCTTCCGCTTAAATAGAACCGATTAATATTTTTAATCGTCTCATCACTAACTGACAACTAATTGAACTATCAAAAAGAAAATAAAATAATAGAGAAAGTATAATTTATAGCATATTGTGTGTTTGCAAAAAACTTTTATTAAAAAGATAAAACAGGTTCACTGAACACTAGAAAGAATGCTGTAAATTATCGTAATAAAAGATAAAGTTCCTGTATAGGATCATTGAAAATGCGGACTAGGAAAGATTGTATAAAAACGAGAAAAGCATTAAAATAAGGAGCTGTTTGATGTCCTCCATAAAAAAAATAGGCTGTGCCCTCGACTCCAGCGGTGGTACCCGCGCGCGGCGGGAGCGACAACAGAACAAATATGATTACTTTTATAGCATAAGATATTACGCGTAGCCTCCCTTGGTGGTCAACGTACCGCGACAAACTACGCAAAAACTTCCACTCGTAAGCAATAGAAAAATAGAAACAATACTAACCAACCATATCTTACTTACTTTATATATACTATACTTAACTATACTTTACGGCCTCATGATAAAACGTAGGTACCTAGTTTTATTTACAAAATCGCAACGGATTGCAAACAAAATAACATTAGGTATAGTGTTTACTAAACAATTTAAATTATCTAAACGAAATTAACCTAAGTGAGTAAAAAGTAGGCTCATAGGTTGTTATGAAAATCAATACCTTTATTTCATATCACTCCCGCTCTGAAACGAAATGAAGACGCAGCCTAACTTTGATGAAGACCATTAAATGAATACATGTAGATAAAGTAAATAATGAGCACTTTATGTCAACTAATACATTATTTTACTTAACTATCTACTGTTGTGATTCATCATATTATCTTAACATTAAGTTTCACAAGAA
This sequence comes from Callimorpha dominula, assembly GCA_949752705.1. Classification (NCBI taxonomy): domain Eukaryota; kingdom Metazoa; phylum Arthropoda; class Insecta; order Lepidoptera; family Erebidae; genus Callimorpha; species Callimorpha dominula. The sequence continues at coordinate 11,920,182 of OX457015.1, read as the reverse complement.
ACAAAACATAACTCAGATTACCATTAGAAATTTTAAAGTTTATAAGTGTGTGTAAGTGTATTTAATACTTTAAACGCACACTTACACACACTTGAAGACTTAAAGCCGAAAGAGCTGGACTAATTGGGATAAAAGCAACACAGGGATGGGGTATCCTAGATTGATATAAACAGGCACACGGGCATTATCACTTATTTTCACTAATTCACATTGGTACCTTTGTAATTTGAATTAGACCGATCATTTTGCGTCTCTAACAGATTAAATCACTTACACCTGTATTTAAAAACAGTTTTTATTTTCCATTGTTTTTTTTTTGTTGATTTATATGTTTTGCAATAAATTAATTTTCTTTTAAATCATTATTTTGTTTACCCTCCATGTCGTAATACAAGAAGGTAAGTAAATAATTTAGAGCAGGCATCCCTAAACACGCACACAGCGACAATATGTTGACAATAACTACACGCTCGTACTTACTCACGCATAATTCGTAATTGGAGCCCGTTTCATGCGCATCATTATTTTGTTAGAGTTACTCTATCTAGACATGTAAATAATCAAAGATAAGGTAGGTACGTATAATTTTCCGGATGTCTTAATAAAAGCTGTTCCCGGATCCCTCCTACTTAAGGCGCAGTACGGCACACCGTGTGGTTTTAGTCGGTTCGATTCCGACACACCGCCCCACCGAAAACCCCGGTGGGGTGACGGCCCGGGGGGGTTTCCACACGCACAAAAAAAAAAAAAAAAGGTACGTATAATTTATTTTCAGTTTTATTTTTCGATATTACCCTACATCCTTTCCTTTATGTTTCTCTCCTGAACCATAAAAGAATGGTATTGACAAGAAAGAAAGCATCGTGGTTCGTCTATCCAACTGTTCCAATACTTGTTTAGGGAGTGATGGTTTACCACACGATTACATACCGCCGCGGCTTTAATTGGTTTATACATAAGTAGTGAAATCGGAGTAACTTATAATTATGTGATACTTACATACTATATGCATAGAAAAAATAATGTTCCACGTGACCTCGATCGGTGCAATCCGGTCGAAACGTCGGGTGTTAAAAAGGTATAGTAGCTTATTAATATTAAGTATAGCGATTAAGTCCTGTTTTCTCATCTAATATGTATAAAAGTCGCGAAAGTTTAAAAGCAATCATCTGCAACAACTACGTTAAACTCTGCTTATATCGGATTTAACTCTTTCAGGTTTTCCCGTGAATCCGTACAATTGAGTTCAATGTTACTCTTATTTACAAATAGAGTATGAGATTCTGCACAAATGTATGTATATTTATTTAATAATAATAATTATGTTTTCATCACAACAACGTCAAGTATTACATAAAGGACAAATAATTGTGTGATAAGACAAATGATCATCATTTGTTCTGTGTTTGGGTGTAATTTATCTATAATATGTATGTATTTAGAAATATATAAGTATGTTTAGACCGCTGTGGTTGCTGAAAATATAATATAATATTGGCTGCCCAAAAACTTATATACGAAGTCATAAGTACAGGCTCTGTCTAGTTTGGGATCAGACGGCCATGTGTGTCATGTCACGCATGTCACATGACATGACATGACTCAGGTGTCAAGTTATTATTTTTATTTCTTTTGCCAATTTCGCAAAATTGATGATGGCGTCGTTAAGAGGGATGGCGCGAAGCTAAATCTCTCCTTTTCATTCGAGAACTATGTTCTTAACAGTGCAGAAATATGTTAATATAATAAATAAGTAATATTCATAGCATGATTCTAGATAGATGTTTGTTTGTTCAAACTAGCAGCTGAGTGCATGGGCAATGTAACACTGGCCTTGTTTCACCAACACTACATTAGTTATTCAAATTAAAATGAATAAGCGAGAAACTTATAAATTCCGGATATATGAAAATGGTTCGAAGGTTTACCTAATTTATAAAAATTAAAACGATGCAATTAGTACCAAGTTATATTTAGAAACTATAAAATTAGAACCATTTACTACCCATTTGTACAATACAACTAATTATGACACTATTTCTTATCTGTTTTCTAATTATTTATTTATTAAGTTAGACTTAGGCGCAACAGATATCTGCTCTAGTTGGGGTCATTCGTCTAAAGAAGCACCTGAGCCAACAATTGCATCAGTGTTTGTTAGCAAGGCACAAGGGTCACCATTGCTGTTACTGGCTGTAGGTAATAGTGGTGGTAAAAGTTTACTATCTGGCCAAAACAAGAATTCATGTGAAAACATTTTTAACAAGTAACCATAGATCATGTTTAGTGAGTTAATGAAAACTATATTACTAAAAGCCAACTGCTATTTGCTACAATTTGTTCACCAAACCGCCCTGGCATTGCAGGCATAAATTAATGATTATGTCGTCTATTTCCCGACTGTCATCTTGAAATGGATACCAGCAGATGAAATAATTGAGGTAAATCAACAAACGCTCACGCACTGCGCTACAATGAGTCAATGATATTCTGCTGCATTCCAGACAATAGTAAATTCCAGACATTAGTAAGCGTCATCATGATCAATTTGAAAGGAGACAGGTAGAGCCCTTCTTCTCTATCAGTCAAGCGTTGGGTGATACAGAGAGAAGAAACTAGATCTTTTCTCTGCATCACTTCACTCCACACTCTCACACACTCTTCACTTCATTCTACACACAATCTTGTTGATATTTCCAGCCAAGCTAAATCTGCTGTGTCAAAAAGTACTGAACCGATTGCGATGAAACTTGGTATGAAGATAGCTGGAGACCTGGATTAACACATAGACTACTTTTTATCCCGATATTCCCACGGCACCGGGACTATTCCTACTAGTCGTTTAGGCAAAATATATTTAGTATTTTTAACCCCCGATACAAAAAGGAGGGTGTTATATTGCGTTTGTTTTTTGTTTGAAAGTTTACTTGATCGAGAGTGTTCTTAGAAATTATGCAAGAAAATTTGTTCAGCCGTAAGAAAACCATCAGCTCTTTGCTTTTCTAATCGTTGAAGGGATTTTTGAATCGAGGGTACTTAATTTTTAATTGAATGAATACACAAGATAATAAAACAAACTGCAAACGCCGTATATTTAAAATTTTATTAGGTAAATTACTTAGAAAAATAAACAGAAGAATTGAGTATCCCTATACTTTGGAAGTCGGTAAAATAGTAGAAACGATTAATCATCCAGCCTAATGACCCAAGACTTCGTATAACGCTAGGTCTTTGTAATTTACTTGGCAGTTATTAATGATTACAGATTACCAACCACTTTTTTTCTGTAGGCTTTTAAGTAAATTTATGTAAGACTGTATTAAAGCTTTATATAACCATTCGTCCTTAAAAGCCGTCAAAAGACATTAGAAAACAGTAACATCACTCACATCCTTACAAATATAACATCTTGTGGATCATTGTTTTTAATAACCGGGTGTCTCTTTCGTTGTAGGTATGTAGAGTCTGTGCGGAAAGAGAACCGTCGTAGGATTTCAGGTCGCAGCAGTGGTAAATTACCTTTTTACACTATTACGTCATTATTGTTTACTGTATTGTACAGTATTGTTTACTGTCAAACTATAATGACGTAACAGTGTTGTCAACGTAACAAAAAGGGTAATTTAGCACTGCTGCGACTTCAAATCCTACGACGGTTCTTTTTCCGCACAGACTAACATTAAATAAGCAATTCTTGTATATAAATATGTAAATATAGATCGTGTATCTAGGAAACGGCTGTACCGATTTGAATTTTAAATGTTACAGACAGACAGTCTGTGACCACGTCCATTGCAACCTGGTCGAAACCTTAGGCAAACAAAAGTTATGTAATACCTTTTAAATACGTGATCGCGTTAAATCCCGTTAACATAATTATTTTATCATGAAACGCGAAATTTTCGAAGCGAAATAATGGCATATAATAAGATTGCAACAAATTTTATGTTTAAGTTTAAATTCTGGTACAAAATTGCGTTAACCAAAATACCTTCTTCATTCAGTATCGCACGAGGAATACAAAACACCTCCAGACTACGCCTGTATTGTGTTTGGTGTACTTCAAAGCCGCTCGCAGACACACATTATGTAAAGAAATGTTCTCAACTTGAGCACATTTCTTTAGAAATTGAGCTGGATACTTTTCCATAAACAGACTGACGGAACACTGGCGCGAATGATACCAATCTAGGCGTTTTCCAATAATTTCGGGGACAATATTAGTGATGTGACTGACTCTTAAAAAGAGTGGCCATGAGTTTCTTTGCCAGTATTATTCTCATAAGGCTCTACGCATTTTGGAAACTGGAAGTTATAGATCGACACAAGCAGGCAGTAGATTTTGGTGTTTTCACCTAATTTACCTCGACAATCCAGTACATGCCGTGGCGTCTGTGTGCGCCGATCTATGATTTTAACTCTAGCTCCAATTTAACGTTCATAAATGTCACTTAGTGTCTTAATTGAATAAATGATTTTGAATTTGATGCCTAGGTTTTTAGGGGGACAAGTTTTTTTTCTGAGATGTATTTTTTTTGTGTCTTGGGGGTTCCAGATGATTTTTAGGAAGATTATATTGTTTAGAGTTTAGATAATGGCGGAAGCAAGATGTAAGACAGGTATCATATCAACTCAAAGCAACATCATTCTAGTTTCTCTTTATCTACGAAAATAACCCTGATTTTCATAATTTTTAAAGCATTTTACATAGACGATTAGTTTAAAAGTTAGCAACACTGTCTAGAACATAAAGAAATATGATTTAACGATATCGGTTTCAATAGCTATGTGACGTTAAACTAAATTATACGGTGTCGTGTCGTTAGCGGTAACATAATATCGTCCGTCTGGTTTTAATTCTCCAATCATATGAAAGGTATGTAAGAGATGGATCAATAACCACCCAAATGTCAAGGGAACTGTTGTTTGATAACACAATATGATATCAAATTGTAATTACGATAGATAAAAAAACGGTTGGAGATAAAAGTTGACACAATTGACTGCACGGATGGCGCAATGGTTTAAGTGGTCACCTGGCCACTACGCCTCGTTCAGCGTTCAAATCCCACGAGGGACAAAAAATTGTGTGATCCACAAATAGTTGTCAAGAGTCTGCGTGTTCTTTGTCACGAGCTATACGCGTCTATTCGCGTTTTTTTTTTTTTTTTCTATCTCTCGAGAACAGTCCTTTTTAGGATGAAAGGCACCTATGTCCCTTTCTGTATCCCTGGCAACGTGTTTGCTAAATGTCATGGTGGTCTTTTGAGTAGTTAAAACGTGAAAGTGTAACAAACAAACTTACTTTCACATCCTACTAATATTATAAACGTAAAAGTTTGTGAGGATGTATGGATGTATGGATGTGTGGATGTGTGGATGTATGGATGTATGGATGTGTGGATGTGTGGATGTGTGGATGTGTGGATGTGTGGATGTATGGATGTATGGATGTTTGTTACTCTTTTACGCCAAAACTATTGAACCGATTGCGATGAAACTTGCTATGTAGATAGCTGGAGACCTGGATTAACATATAGAGAACTTTTTATCCCTTTATTCCTACGGGACCGGGACTTACGCGGGTGAAACCGCGGGGCGCTGCTAGTTTGTAATATTAGTTACGACTAGCTATTGCTTGCGGCTTCGCGTGAATGTACATTTTGACAATTAACTAGGGTACCTTGCAGTTGCATCTGAAATGTACCTAACAGTAGGTACCTTTTAGATGCAAGGTACCCTATTTCTTTATCCTCCTCAGTCCGCAGGTTTTGAACCAGGAACCTGCCTACCGCCCGCCGCCTTTAGCCGTACCTAGCGTAAAATAAGATAGGTGAAATGATTTTCACTCCATATAAAAAAAAACTTTTACTGACATCCATAACCATAAAAAAGGATGAATATAACACCAATTCTATCGGCTTCTCTCTCTTAGTTACCGATATAAATAGTAAATTGTAAATTTATAATACTTGTATGTAATATGACTGGCCGGTTGGTCTAGTGGATAGTGACCCTGACTGCTGAGCCAGAGGTCGTGGGTTCAATTCCCACCCAGGACAAATAATTGTGTGATGAGCACGATAATTTGTTGTGTCTGGGTGTAATTTATCTATAATATTAATATGTATGTATTTAGAAATATATAAGTATGTTTATCAGCAGTGGTTACCATAGTACAGGCTCTGCCTAGTTTGGGATCAGACGGCCGTGTGTGAGATGTGTGGAGTTTATTATTATTATAATAAAGTTCCCAAACAATCGCACGGATCAACAGAGTATAAACAGTACTGTTGCATATAAAAAAAAAAAATACATTAAATATTAACCACCGGTAGTCAGTTCAAAATCAAAACTGATCTAGTTCCACCTAAATATATGAACAACATTGCAAACAGATCAATATCAAGAGATCCGTCTCTACAAATAGACAAAATTTAAAACAATTATTCTAAAAGATGCCACCGCCACCGTGCCGTTGTCTGTATTTTTGCATAGTATACGCCATACGCTCATAAAAAAAATATTTATTCTCACAGACGCACACTCTTATCATACGTATGTTTATGTTTGCTTTAGCAGATAGAATGATCCTAAACCTGTTAAAATAAAAGCGTTAATACGACCATGTTATGATGACGACAAATTATACACTATTACAAAATGAAAATGGTCTTCTTTATTTAATCGTATTACCTCGTGAACTAATAAAAGCGAATGATAGAATCAAGATTGACTTGACAGTTAGTGTAAACAAAGATTTCTGACTGATACTACTTTAATTCAATACATTTTTTTAAAATTACACTACTGCAGTGTCAGAGGACGCGGGTTTGATTCCATACATATTATAGATAAATTACACCCAGACACAGAACAAATGATCGTGCTCATTACACAATTATTTGTCCTGGATGGGAATTGAACCCACGACCTCTGGCTCAGCAATCAGGATCACTAACCACTAGATCAACAGGCCAGTCAACTGAATCAAATGAACTGATATGTACTCGTATATATATTCTCACCCTCTTAAACTACTTTAATTTATTTATTTATACAGTTCCTTTAATTTATTTAGTTACTAGCAACCCGCCCCGGCTTCGCACGGGTAGCAGAGACATCTTTTTATTTTTATTTATTTATTAGCAAGAAATATGGTATAAAAGATGGGTACAATATAAGTTGTTCAAGACATATTTCGCCAGTAACACAGGCATGCAATATATAAAATTAAATTACAAAAAAAAATATGATCTTCACCAATTGAACCAAAGAAAACAAGTCAACAATATTACAATTAATTAAGCAGTAAGCAACAATTAAGCTAAAGGTAGCAATTACACAACACAATACTAACGTTCGATTTGGTTTCAACAATTGCATTCGATTCGCTTAGATCTGATTAGATGAGATTAAATTAAGATATGTCAATATAATGAAATAAAAAATGATAATACAATTAAATTAACAATAATAATAAAATGAAACTAACAATAATAATGCAATTAATTTAACAATTCAACAATCATCATCATGTTTCAATCAATTTACACAAAATCTTAAGAAATGATACACCTAAACCTTCCTCATGAATCACTCTGTCTGTTAGTGAAAACCGCATGAAAGACATCTTCAACAATCATCATCATGTTTCAATCAATTTACACAACATCTTAAGAAATGATACACCTAAACCTTCCTCATGAATCACTCTGTCTGTTAGTGAAAACCGCATGAAAATCCGTTCCGTAGTTTTTCAGTTTATCGCGAACAGACAGCCAGACGCGGCCGGGGACTTTGTTTTATAATATGTAGTGATACGTCGGCTCTGGTTTGATTACGTTTACGCGGTAGTGAAGACCATATAACCGGACAGGCCCTAAGGGACGGCAAAAGAGACAAACGCCCAGCGACTACATGGACAAGAACAATCCACAATGATATGTTGACGATGGGCTTAACGTTAGAAATGACGCAAAATCGAAAAGACTTGCGTAAAAGTATCAGTAGGGCTGACCCCGATTAGGGAATAAGCCAGGGGATTGATTGATTTATAGTTTCTGCAAATACATTGCATTACTTACCTTTTAATGTATGTATATTTATTTTAAAGCAGAGATAATAAAGTTTCGACAAGGTATTCTGTTAAGACTAGTGTTGTCGCCACATCAAATACTCCTATTTATGTTATTAAAAATAGGGGAAAACTATAACAGATGATAACTATTGATAACACAGTTCACTATTTAATAAAAATAAGTTAATAGATATTATTTTGACTGGTTATACCGGTAACGCAATACTATTGGTCGATTGATAAATATTAACAAATAGTGGGATTATAAAAGGGTAGGAATATGTTTAGAACGATTGACTTGAGTGCGAACAGAGGTACGAACAACTTGGCAGTTACTGTTAGTTAGTGATTTTCATAGTTTATATCAGTGGTTTCGGGACTGTTTCTTACACTAGTGAAACTTGAGTAAAACGACGTTACAAGGCAGGAGGTAAATCCTTTGTTATCGTTCCGTATTTCAAAGATGAGCTCTACTTTCAGTCTTTTAAGTGTAAGTAAACACACCTCAAACTCAAACTAAGGCTTAGCAGCATTCACAAAAACTAACAACAAAGTGTAAAAACAATGTACCGTTTAAATCATGTACTAAATTCTAGTTATTTTACCCTTCATTCGTTCTTTAATTTTTAACCGATGAAAAAAAAGGAGGTTCTCAATTCGACCGTATATATATATATTTTTTTTTTATGTATGTTCAGCCTTCACTCCGTTATTTATGAACCGATTTAGATTATTCTTTTTTTGTTGAATAGGGTATACCTCAAGGGTGGTCCCATGTGAAGGAAGTCAGGATTTGATGATGGGATCCTGATAAAATTGAGAGAAACCCTCGGAAAATTGTAGGAACGAATAGTGTTTTTGTTTACTTTTCATTACTTTATCAGGTATTTGCGTTTAGAAATCATCACTTCATGTAGCTGAGCTGATGATGAAAAAAAATCATGAAATAAAAATCTTTTTAACAAAAAATTAAACCGACGAAAAGAACTAAAAAGCAAAAAATAAATAAACTTTAAGTCTTAAGTATTGACCTTATTTACAAAAACTATCAAATTTTATATAAACTTATTTTGAGTCGGCGCCAAATAATAAAATGATTAATTACTTACGTAGGTACATATAAAATGTTGATAATTAATCAGTTTGTTGTTTGGCGCTGACTCAAAATAAGTTTATATAAAATTTGATAGTTTTTGTAAATAAGGCCAATACTTAATACTTCATTAAACTTAAACTTAGAATATAGTTGCAAGTTCCAATTCGACGTTGACTTACTTGGGTTAGAAAAAAAACGTATAAATTCACAAAGCACAATATACAGAGACAATCGAAACAACTCAGAAAGCAAAAAAACACTACCGGCACCACATTTTTTGGATAGCCCAGACCCAAAGCTTTGAGGTCCGTAGTTACTAGGTGGGCTGGTGCTGACAGAGATCCGGTCTAATTTCTTGTCATCAGATATTTTATAAAAGCAATATTTTACCATTACAGGTAAAATATAACGTCATATATGACAAGAAAAATTATGATAAATTATATATCGATGTCTCGGGTCTCAAGTGGCGACCTTCTTGCCCCAAACTTACCTAGTCTTTCATTCTCCATTCTTCTTCATTCTTTTCTTTGCTCTTCCTCTGTTTATATATTTTCTGGATTCCTAATCAAAACGAGTTAGCGCCTCGCGCCCTGTGTCAAGTTATCGTTCACTGAGCAACTAGGCCACAAAGTCATTAAGGCAGCTTTAAACTTCGATTACAAAGGGGTTCTGTAAACTTACCCACGAACAATCTCGTACAAGTCATATCTTCAGTAAAGTTCGACCAATTTCATGAGAAGCTTCAGCAAGTCACACACTATATAAAATGTGTGTAATACCAGTTTATACCACATACGTTTTACGTCTATAAAGTAATAGATTATCACTATAGCGACTAGACAAGCCGCGCTGTACCATACTTTACGATTTTCACTTATGAGCATCTGAAACAGTATCAGTAGAATAAAATGATTGCTACGCGATTTCTAACCTTACGGCGTTCACGATAGGTTGGGTTTTTTGCCCCCTGAATGTACATGTTTGATTACTTTTTTATAGCCTAAGGCTTTACGGAATACATTACGACTTACAAAATTTCGACGAAGTTCGACTTTTTTTTGATATTATAAGTTTTGATGTCACGGATAAGTACACACATATATTATTAAGATTTAATTGAAAAACAATAACATAAAGTGAGCAGTGAACATATCAAGCGGAATTTGGATTACAAGAAAAGTATGAAATAGTTAAACAATGTTAATTTGAAGTGTTCTGTAATTCTGTTAGAACAAGGCTACGTACCACCTGTTGCAGATCGAACAAACGTAACAAGTATTAGAAGCACTTGTAGCTACTTACTGAAAAATACTGGAATGACTTTACGAGTACAATAAAAAACAAAGTTTAAACAGATATCCAGTAAATTGGTGCAAATCCTTTAAGGAAAGTCTGATTTTAATATACGTTACGGATAACCATACCGAATATATATAAAAATACAGTACAACAATGATGATAAATGGTTCTTCGGATGTAACATTTCACAGCACTAGATGAAACCACACCCACAAATGAACAAGTACAGGGGGCTTGAAACCCAACCACTTAGTTTTCAGGATTTTTTGGTAAAAGCAAAGGTGTAGCCGGCCATCGGTTACGAATATTATCATGAACTAGCAGTTGCCACAGTCGCCTAACAGAGATAATGCCAATCAATATGTGGGCATGAGTGGGTGCGTATTAGGGTTAATCAACCGTCAAGTTGGGGACAGAAGGTAAAAATAGGAATATAAAGCCTTTATACATATTTATGCGTTTTTACAGACTATCCAGTGACCTAGATTTGTTGAACCCCGGTTTCCTTTCAGCGTGTAATTCTCTTTTCAGGGTTATTGAATCGGTTCTATATCTTGTCATCCATCCACTTTAAGCTTATTTATAAGAGTTTAGAACACTAGTTAACTTGTTTTGCGGAATACGGGAAGAGCTGGAAAAGTAAATGTTGATTGTCGAAACTAATATTATAAAGAGGAAACATTTGTATATGTTTGTAATGTTTTCACACAAAAACTACTGGACCAATTGCGATGAAACTTAGTATGTAGATAGCTGGAGACCTGGATTAACACATAGGCTACTTTTTATACCGACATTGTCACGGGATCGGGACTTACGCGGGTGAAACCGCGAGGCGCTGCTAGTTATTTATAAACACGTGAGGTATCTCGAATTTGATTACGGTTTCGGGAAGGAGTTATTGAATTACGCTTAAATTTTATAAGTGTTTTAGAATGTCTAGCACTTTGATTAGTCTCACTCGCACTTCACACAAATGACGACTTGAACCCGAACTGTGTACAACTGTGTACTGTGTAGATATCAACTGAAGCCCCTCAAAGGATTCGCAGACATGTCTGTTTGTTTGTAGGTGGTGTTGATTGATGTGTAGAAGAAAAGTGTTTGTTTTACTAGCTCTTAACATTTTCGCCGTTGAACATGTAATATTTTCAAGTCATTTCCTAGTGTCAGATAAACGGAATGTTTAGGATACTTTAATTTTTTATTACCGTTGATTACGTTGAGAAGTACTAATAGAGTTTTATAATTTACTTGCACTGAACGTTAACGAAATTGTGTACTACATGGGCAAAATGCGACCCAACTGACGTGTGCGATACTCATACAAATATCTCGTTTGAGAGCCGTGTGGGCAGGCTGTTTTTGATGTACTATTTCAAGAAGGTCTGTGGTCGGTCTTATGTTGCAACCAGCAGTGGAAACTTCTGGTTATTTACAAAATATTAATTCTTACTAGACATCACAGAGGGTTTTTTATAAAGGATTCCAATTTTGTCATCAGTCCTTCCGTTTTAGATTAAATGTTTAGATAGGTATATTGGATTACATTAAGCTGATTGGATATTATAGGATTACTGACATTAAGTCTGTTGTCGCCACATTAAAAACTTGTATTTATTTTATTAAAAATAGAGGCAAAAGTTGGTAGATGATAAAACAGCTCACAATTTAATAAAAATAATTATTAGACATTATTATGACTAGTTATAACGTGGACGCCACGCCATTGGTCCGTCTCAGTGGCGGGTAAAGGTGGGGTGATAAACTTGGCGGTTACTGTATTCTAACAAGTCCAAAATCGTTACCTTGTAATTCAGTTTAAGTTTTCCCATTGGACATTAAGCGATATTAGCCCTAAGTGGGAGCAGTCTGGTAGTCTGTTGTGTCGGCTTCGGCGTAAGTGTAACTAAGTTTTTCACAATTAAAAATATTTTTATAATTACGACTATTTACTAAAACATAACAGAATAAAACACAAAAGTAATAGAAATATATCATAAGTCAACTTTTACTCATTTCACAAAATATTACAAGCTGAATAAGGATGGTTACAATGTAGTAAGACTTCATAATACAATGTTATTTTGTTAATCTCCTACACACTGTTTATACATATTTGTACCTACGTATATGTATACATAACACCTGTTTTCGTGACTTATCTACTAGACCCAACATTCAGTTATCGATAGGTCAAAGTTTCAACCTTATTATTAATTCATAGAACTTGATGAGGTAGGTATTTTATTAATTCACGTACACTATGAAGTCGTAGGCTTCCCTGGCTCTTGAACTTTTGCTGTAGCTTTATAGATAACTAGCTTTGCCCCCCGGTTTTACCAGCGTATAGTTTAAAAGAAATCGCTGATTGACGATTTATAATAGGTATTTCAGTATGGACAATATTTTTTGTAACATTTTCTTGTGGTATTAGAACACAGGATGTAAGAAACACCGTACCGAAAATTGAAATAGTGTATTCAGACCATCATTCTGAGTCGAAAATCATTGAAATTTTCTGCGGGAAAATTCATTTTTTTTTTTTGTTAAAGTGAATAAACAGAACATTTTACCGAAAAAGAATTAATAAATACCCCATATGGCCAAAGACTGCAATCTTCGACGGCGCCGTACGTTTATAGTAATTCACCGTACCGCACAAAAAGAATACCGCGTACATTACGATTTAATGAAATCAGGAAAAAGTCATATTAGTGTGAACTAATACTTACACAGAACAGATATTAAGCATATTAAACATATATTGCGTAGCGCCAAATGAAACTAATGACTATAATTTTTTCGCATTTTTATGATGAACTGACTTTTGTACAGTATAAACAGAAAGAGGTTTTTGTAAGTTTTTTGCGTAGCTCAAACTTACACGCAGTATATTAGTTTTTATCGCACCATATTCTAAATAACCCAACATATATTTGCTCCAGTATTTCCTTAAATGTATCCCTACGTGCTTAAAGGTCCCTATGCTTTATTTATAGTGACTGCAAACGTTACCGTACCGTACAAACCATTTGCCCATTTTCTTGCTTAGTCAAACCTATACGAACTTTGATATTATTTCTTAGAAATTTAACATGAAGTCTAGTTTCGTTACATTAACTTGGTGGTCGCAAGTTTCGTAATAAAATAATTATATTTTTTTTTGTATGAAATAGAGGGCAAACAAGCAGACGGGTCACCTGATAGTAAATGACTACCAGGGAGTAGGGAAGAGGGGGGAAGAGGGGGAGAGGGGGAAAGAGGGAAGGGTAAGGGCCTCCGGAAACCTCACTTACGCGGCGAAAAGCAATACAATCATTGCTTCACTGACGGTTGTCTGTAAGGCCGTGATATCACTCTGGTCGTGCCGGCCCATACCTCACAGGCTGAGTCACACAGAAAACCGGCAGTGAAGCCATGGTTGCATTAAATGACGTTACTGGACCCCTAATCCTTCCCTCCCTTCCCCTGCTCCCACCTTAAATGCCGGCAAGCTGCAGGTGCCCATGGGCGGCGGTAGTCATTTACCCCTATTTCATAAAAAATTAAATAAACTTGTGGGCTGTTTTCACTTCAATGGATCTCTTTTTCCGCGCTATTTCCACAGACTTCTGAAGAGTGGATCTACGTCTCCAATAATTAGCGCGGCAATACGATATGCTTTACCTCGTACACCCTGTGCTCTATATCCTTCAAACTATGAATTACTCCTTGTATGGCATGTTAACACAATAGTAACGAAGATGCCAACCTTAAAACGGCAGAACATTTTGTTATCAGAGTTATAAAGACCAATGATATAATATCAAGAGGGCTCTCTTTGTCCCAGGACTTTATCTAGTTAGGTGTGTGTCACAGTAACACGCTATTGTAACTGTTGCGAAATTACGATAGCTTATGACATTGTGTTTATTATTATGGTTTACTATGAAACATTTTATATGTGAAATGGGGTACCATTTGGGCTGCTTATAAACATTCGCAATTCTCCCCTGCATCGATGCACGAACAGAATAACAGTACGACTAAAACAGTACCTACAGCAATATCTTATGAGTGTTGCATAACCGATGGCTTCTGTTGGGTGAATGTCGGCCGGAAATTTGATCATGTTTTCGCATGGGTCAGAAACTGATTGAATAGACACATAACCAAGACAAAACAAGGTTTTAAAGGAGTCTTATAAACAAGCTTTAAAACGATAAAACATAAAACTACCTTTTTCATAGCTGGCAACAAAGAACGAATAAAGTTCGTTGACAGTTCAGCACCAACGTATTAAACTGTGAAAATCCTATTCACCATTAAAATACAATGGTGGTAACAAAAAAACAATAGAAGTTCGTTAACAGTCCAATACCTCGTTATTGAGTTTTGTAAATCATAGTCACCATAGAAGTACGACAGTAATTTATATTGGCTTCAATCTTTATGCCATTGCCACCATGAAGATCCTGTACCTCGATAGTTACTTAATTTAGACATAACATAGTTAAAAGGCTTGGATGTTCCGGCAATAGCCAGTTCGAGTTACAGGTTTTATCGTGGGAGAGCCATGCTTCGGCACATAAGGGACGCCTCGACCGGAGACCTCGAACGGAGGCCAAGGCCTCACAGAAAACCGGCAGTGAAGCAATGACTTCATTGCTTTTCGAAGAGTGAGGTTACCCGAGATTTTCATGTGTTTTTCATCAATAGACAAAGTGATTCATGACCTCCTCATGAATCCCTCTGTCTATGTAGGTGAATAATTTGTTAACGTTTTGTGTAAATAGGTTGAAATATGACGATTATTGCTGAAGATATCTGTCCCTACTATCCGCGCGAAGCCGGGGCGGGGCGGGTTTCTGCTAATTGTATTATAAATCTGAAGTTTTCTTTTTTGGTTGAACGTAAATGACAGTCCAATTCTCGAGGACGGTTATAGGCTATTTAACTTCACGCTACGACCCATACGAGCGGAACATTGACCGTAAATGTGGTTGAAACTGCGGGAAACGGTGAGCTTTTATACGAAATAAAAGCTCTCGTTCTATCGGGGATGATCGAGAGCACTTAATGTCGGTTCGCAGGCTATTGTTAGTAGTTTTAGTGCCTTAAATGCAACACGCCAGTTTGAATATGAATAGAAAGATCGTTGATAATGTGGGGAGTTTATGCAATTCAAGGAATTAAAAACATTTTAGAAAGTATATTACATTCAGTCAAGCAATATTAATATTTTAAATTGAATATTTCCAATTTAGACATTTGGTCTGGAATGCGAAAGTGAGATGTGTGTTTATATGGTACGTTTTCCTGCCTTAACTACTCATATTTATTTTATAGAAAAAGTTTCATGCTTCAATTTTGCATACACAATTGTCATGGTTACAGAAAAGGACAAAGGGTACCGAGCGACGCCGCGGTAAAATCTAGTATGTAATAAATATGGTCTAGCAGTCGAGGTAACTATCTCACGAAGATTTTTGCGACTTGGCAAGGTTTATTAAACTAGGCGGACCCTGGCCGGGTAATAACCACAGGCAAAATAAGTAGTCAAGACAGAAATTGTACGGGGAGTGCAGACACGCGAGCATCTCAAATATTAAGGACTAGCATTGCCCCGCGGTTTCACTAGCGTAAGTCCCGATCCCGTAGGAATATCGGAATAAAAAGTAGCCTATGCGTTAATCCAGATCTCCAGCTATCTAGATACCAAGTTTCATCGAAATCGGTTCAGTGGTTTTTGTGTGAAAGAGTAACAAACACCCATCCATCTAAACTTTCACATTTATAATATTAGTGGGATTCTATTTGAAAAATAGTTCGAATATTTACCCTGTCCTTTTGTGATTTTAATGTAGATAAAATACAGAAAACAATGGTCTAATTTAATGAAATAAAGATACCAAAAAAATTGCTTAATTTAAAAATAATAATAAAAATAACTTCACACATCTCACACACGGCCGTCTGATCCCAAACTAGGGAAATATGTTTAAAAGTATTTTTCTAACCATACTTTTCCGTAATTGTTTGTTAATCTTAGAAGTTACAAATATATTTTATTAGAGCTTTCTAAGAGACATAATTCCGTAATATAATAATAATAATAAATACTCTTTATTGTAGGTATACCAAAAAAAAAGGAAACAAATTATACATATAAAATGCACAATGGGCG
Source organism: Callimorpha dominula (assembly GCA_949752705.1). Classification (NCBI taxonomy): domain Eukaryota; kingdom Metazoa; phylum Arthropoda; class Insecta; order Lepidoptera; family Erebidae; genus Callimorpha; species Callimorpha dominula. The sequence continues at coordinate 11,903,535 of OX457015.1, read as the reverse complement.
GCCTTATCGCAAGAAGCAATATCTTCCAGCAACCTTTGGATAGACAGGAGTGTAACGAAGTACGTGGGTGGTTTTAGTGTCGAAATGACAAAGAAGAGCTTTGTAGGGGTTTATGCAATCTGTAAACGGTTTGCTTAAATATTAATACATTCATATATTAATTGTATAATATGTTATATTTGTACTGACATACGTCTATAGCACGTAATATATTGTTTTCATATAACTCTATTGGTATACGCGGCGCACGCCTGTAAAGCTTCCGGTCGGCATGTATTTTTTTCACATCTTCGACAATCGTCGTCATAATTCAGCAAAATTATAAAAAACCCTTATGAATTATACACCCAAACCTTCCTCATGAATCATTCTGTCTATTGATGAAAATCCTACGAACATATTTTCTGTACTATTGGAGTTTATCGCGTTTAGACAGACAGACAGAAAGACAGATAATCGCGGCGGGGGACTTTATTTTATAATAATACGTAGTGACAGTGATATATATAAGTACTAGCAGTGCAACGCGGTTTCACCCGCGTAAGTCCCGATCCCGTAGGAATATCGGGATAAAAAGTAGCGTTAATCCAGGTCACCAGCTATCTACATACCAAGTTTCATCACAATCGGTTCAGTAGTTTTGGCGTGAAAGAGTAACAAACATCCATCCAAACTTTCACATTTATAATATTAGTGTAGATGATCTAGCAGCAACTGACGGACTCCATCGGTTGCGGGGCTCTAGGAACTTGTCCAGAGTGCGCAGCAGAAACGAGGAACTCAATTTACAATGTTCTGAATCAGAACCAATTTATGCTGTCCAAACGTCAGCTCAACCTACATAGAATTGTTAATGTCTGACTACGTAAAACATTGTATTCAGTCATTCTTGTTAATTGTTTTCTAATTTTACACCCAGCTTTAACCTAGCTGTTTCTCTATTGACACCGATTTTGAAGTACTTCTCAACGTCGTTTTGTTTATTACCAATAACAAATATATTATTGAAGTGAAACTACTTTGGAATCCTTGTGATTTGAAATTCGATGAAACGAAAAACTCACACTAAAAAGAGACAAACATATTAATAAATAGGATGTAGCCTGCCAGAGAATGAGATAGAATACAAGTATACATTGTTTCCTATAATCTTTGTCTTTGCGAATGCGTACTACGAAGCCTTCAGAAAATGCGTCAATGTCAACGTGGTGTTATTTTTGTGCATTTGCGTATTAAAATTCGTTGGTTAATTCATTTATAGTAATTATTTTACACATCTGTATTAATTTGACCAATAACTTTTGTATAAATTATATAAAATGAAACTTAATAAGTAAATTATTATTTGTGTTAATTTTACTTTTTATTTCTCATTCTCTCGTAGGTTACTTTACTGAAGTTTCACTTCTGCCGTATGTGAATTGCCCACACACGCTTATTTTATATTATTTTTATGTAGCAGTTGTTAATTCTTTTTCCTTCCCTTCCGAAGCATAGTTTTCGGAAAGAACGACGTCATTTGAAACAAGGAAACGAAGACATTACGATTTGACGTAGATAGAGATAGTACGCTCATTTATATATAAGTTTAGAACCGATCTTACGTTCAGAAGTTTATTTCTTTATATTACACTAGCTATTGCCCGAGACTTCATTAGTCTCTGTGCCAAATTTCATAGAGATTGACATCGTGATTGAGTAACAAACATCAATCCATCCAAAACCTAGCATCCTATATGTATCCATGTTTCTAATTCCGAATGCTCAATTTTCCTAAATCATAAGATTTCTGACAGTTACAGCACTAGAATTTATGATGTCTTATTATTGAGTTGCGTTTTAGTTTCGTCTCGGGTTATATAAAATCAACTAGGACAAGTCGCTAAATCGAAGTGCTCTAAGAAACAGGACGATCATTAATAACTATATTGCCCCAAGATACAATCCGCCTCTTATTGATTAAAGGAGAAGTTGGGCTAGCAGTATTAGAGCTAGAGCTTTTCTGGGTAGGGATTACTACGGATAGCTACATAGTTTAACCATTTGTCCTGTCATTCTGCCTGTAATTTACTTTTGGCACGAGGTCCTGTTTTTCCTCTCTAGACGACACTCCGCAAAGTTTGGTAGATATTATGTCAATACATACAAACAAATAAAATTTAAGTGTCTGTTTGTAATGTCAAAATAATAGTTTTTTAAGCTCATTTAGTTATATGTTATGTATAGTTATATGCACGATACCTATGCCTAAAAAATTTTCAATTTTCAGTTCGGTTTTTTAATTTTTGTCTGTCTCTTCGAATGTGTGTTTGTTCCAGCTAATCTCCGGTGGATCGATTCCCACGGGAGTTTCACTGGCTGATAGCTAGTGTTATAAGGAGTAGCTTAGGCTACTTTTATTTTGGAAAAAGCATTAGGGCTCCGCGCACAATATAAATATGTACACGCGAGCAAAGCCGCGTGGCAACTCCTAGTGTACCTACAGAAGTAGAAGAGAGAGAGAGCAGAGATACGAAACGTTGCACATAAGTTTAGTTTTGTTGACCTGAACTCGGCTGATAGTCTATCTCTTATTATGGACTCCTCACCGGTTAGTATATGGAAATGCAACTTTGCAAAACCAAACAGAGCTTTCTAATATATTTGAGTTGAGCCAGATTGGCGTTTTTATTCAACCTTTCTAGGATTAGTTAAACTCCAAAGTTTTCGTCGTAGCAACGAATAACTCGTTTCAAACCGGCCAGAGTCAACTTTGTAAAGCAAGTTAATGACAAAATTGGTATACCATAATCTAATAAATTACTTCAATCACATTATAACACAATTTACATTTCGTCTCTTACACAGGTATTGGAATTAGGTTACTCTCATGTTCAGGACGAAATGGCGACAAAACATGAACTGAAATTAGATTTGAAATTCAATAATATACAAAAGTAAGATGTTTGCTGCCTAAATATTATTTTTCATGTCGCAGCTTCCAGCACGATTTCTTCATGTGTTTACTCAACACTTTCTTTAATATTGCTAAAATTAAATAGGTCAACGTGGGAGAGCCACGCTTCGACACTTATGGGCCGGCTCGACTCCGCTCGATACCACGGCCTCACAGAAAACCGGCAGTGAAGCAATGCTTGCATTGCTTTTCGCCGCGTGATTGAGGTTACCGGAGGCCCTAACCCTTCCCGTCCTTCCCCTCGCCTCCCCTCTAATCCTCCTCTCCCTTGTTCCCACTCTTGCCCTACTCCCACCTAAAGGCGGGCGGCAACGCACTTGTGACACTTGAGTTACTCGTGCCCATGGGCGGCGGTAGTCATTTACTATCAGGTGACCCGTCTGCTCGTTAGCCCCCTATACCACGAAAAGAAAAAAATGTCAGTTAATATCGCAGTCTGTTCGAGAACCACACCGCGGCAGTTCAAACTTAGGAATCTTTTGCAACTTAGGGGTAATTTAGTATAAAGTATATCAGTATAATTACGTATATATTTAAACTATAAATGTAATAGTTTGTATTAATTGTAATGTGTATATTTAGTTTATGACTTGAACAAACAAAATTATTACAAAATCTTTTAAATTTGTACTTACCTTCGGTTTTTCCTAACCCCTATCTCTTTTCTCTTCTTATTACGTCTTTGCACCTACCACATTTTATTCTTAATAGAAAAATGTACTGGACTCGCGTATTCTTAGCTTCATAGAATAGGATAAGCAAAATGAATTATCGCTATATTTTTTTCTACAATTATTATATATCTAAAAAAATTAAGTAATTATCTTAGATAAGTTTTTATCGATATTTTAATTCTTTTTGTTTAATAAAACGTTGCACTTATCAATCCCATCCCATAAAAAAGTTGTGTTTGTGCGAATTCAGGTCCTTTTAGTTTATTTCAGTCTTTTCGTAAAGCAAGACATTCAAATGCAATTAAGTTATTGCTATCAGTATTCAAATATGTAAAATCATTGTTGTCGAGACGCAAACCAAATGATTTCACCCAATTTAAAATGTACGAAGCGAAACTAACAAGATAGTGAACAACACAATATCTCTGAAGAGTTACGTGACTAGAAACTAAACAAGCCCAATTATATGAAATAATAAGGACCGACAGACCGCACAGAGTCAAATTAATACAAGTAGGGTTACCGCATCAACTTTTAGAAACTACTGACACTTAATTACTACTGTAATCTAGTTACAAACCAACAGGATATAAATTTCGAGAATAACGTAGGCAATAATTCAAATACATGGGCATTGGTATGGGTAATATGGCTCTGTTTCCGCATTTAGACTCACAGGTGGCATTATGCGTTCAGATAAGGCTGACTAGTTGAGCCAGCCTAGCTCCTTCCTTCCAAAAGCACATAAGCCTCCTGGGGCGTTCGCAGGCTTCTAGGAGCCACCTTGCCCTGAGGAAACTTGCCCTTGTTAGGCCACTACCTCACACTCCAGGATAACGTGGGCGGCCGTTTCCTCCGCGTTGAGACATTCTCTGCATAGAGGACTGTCTGTCGCATTGATGATGAAATATATGGCTGGAGCCTATTATAATAACATTATTACTAATAACAGATTTCTCCGTAATAACGGAGAAATCTGTTCAGCCGATTTCTTCTCAAATCTAAGCTGTTTAACTGGGGAGGCAGCTATACAGAAGTCCACAGTTAACCAACACGAGGGAGGGATATTGTTAGCAATAAACAAGTAATGCGAGTGCGAGTTCCAACATAGCTTGCTTTAAAATCTAGTATTAAAGACAGTCATAAACTAAAGGGCATATTAACTATCTTAATATAATTTCTAAAACCATTTATTACATTCCTGTACGAGGTCGCAGAGGAACACGCTAAAGATATTAACCAACCAATGAAAACACACCATAAAACTGTTATTCCGCTAAAGTAAACGAAGCATTTTATAGACGTTAAAGATTTTTGACTGTCAATCAATTAAAACAGACTGTTATTGACCATGGTTAACGCTCTGTGTTATAATTTCATATTGGGTTGCTATCTTTCAAGATTTTCCCAGATTCAATAGAAAAAATTCAAAGCGTTTTTATTAGCCTTTAATGTTTTTAAATTATTATGGTAACTGACAGCATTTTACAAGATATATACCATGTATGTAGAGAGTAGTATGTTAAGAAAATCAATTCTAGCCGTAGTGAGATCGCTTGAAAAGTGTCCACCATCATGTAAGTGAGCTCGCTTAGACCGCATTACACGCTTGTTACTCGGTTTACGAGAGAATTTTCAATTGTAATAGGGGGGGGGGGGGGGGGGGTTAGCAAAATATGGTAAAGAGAGATTTATATATGGAAGTTGACGGGTACAAGAGAAAAGGACGACCAAAGCAAAGGTGTATTGACTGTGTGAAAGAAGATATGGCTAGTCCCTTCCTTCCTTAGATAGAGTAGAATGGAAGAATAAAACATTGCTACGACTCCAAATAAAATTGGAACAAGAGTAGACAGATGATGATGATCTCGCGTGCCAAGAGCTTTTCTTCGATCTTATACATGTTATTTAACCTTGCGGTGATAAAATATTCAATTATAACGTCTGTGACCGCAGGAGCATCAGCCTAAAGATCTGCCTCGAATAGGCAACATTCAGGAAACTTCACATGATCATCTAATATTCGCCTTAGTGTTTTAAAACTACGGTACTGAGACACGGTCACTGATATAGGCCTTGTAAAAAACTCCATTAATAAACAAACGCAAAGAGTAATGGAAAGTGATATGCTTGATACGATTCAGAACTAATAAATCCGTAAGAGAACTAAAGTAACCGATTTAAGTACTCGTACTCTGTAGGTAGACCCATATATATTCGAAAGTGTTATATAGGTTTCTATTGGATAGGCGTGTCCCGTCCCATCTTCGTCTTCATAATCCATCAGGTAAGATGGAAACCAAACGCCTATTCCAATTTATCAATAAAAAAATAGCGAAGTCACGTATCTGTAGTATGGTCACAGATTATATTAATAAATAAAATGACACTGAATATTATGATGCCTTAAACGCCAGTTAACGCCTCAATATGATGAACTTTTTGACAAACAACCTTTTAACGGCAATTACTACCGTGAGGTCTCCGTAAGAAATTCTATCAACGCTGTTAAGGTGTCAAAGGTCAAAGGTGTTACTTTATATGCATAAATAAATTTAGTAACGAGGCCATATTTTATTAAGTCTGAGCCTTGTGGTCTGAGCACATGCATCGATTTAAATCTGTGGTTGAATATCTTATTTAATATATTAATAATTTATAGAAATTAAGTATGAGTAGCTTTTAACTAGTTACATTGTCAATATTAGTATACAAGGCTTGCAATTTTCAAATATGCTTAAGTCATAAAATATTCCAGACCGTCTGGCATCTGGCTTACATAGGCAAATTTAAGAACGCGATTGAATCCGAGGGCCTTTGTTTTTTTTTTTGACGGGGTGGAAAATCCCTTCGGATCTCCGACTCCTCGGGGACACAGGGGCCAGGAGTATGTGGTGTTTCCACTAAAAACCACTCCGACAGCCGGTCTCAGGCGCCCTGCTCTGGGGAGGACCCGGACCATATTATTTCAGGTCCCCCCCCCGGATCGACGCCGCGCCTGGCCAAGCCCTATCCCGGGGAAAACAGGCTTCCCCTGAATCCGGGGGCCTAGGCATCAATGAAAAGTTAAATGAATGAAATGAAATAAAATACTTAAATAAACAGCATCTATTTACAAAGTAAAAAATATTGTTGAATAAATGAATATTAGTCAACATACAAACATTTGAATTGTGTAATGAAAAACATTGAGGAAGATTTCTGCAAGGCAAAACTTTGCCGTCCCAAAACAATAAAAGAAACACAAACTCGGACAATTTAAATGTTTATAAAGTGCTCCGTAGATTAACATACAAAAAGAAATCCAAAAATATAATGTTTTAAATACGTTTATTGTTGTACTCTAGCTAACGTCAGTTTCATTTTAGACCTCTTGGAAATGACATGATCGACTTAGATTGGGACTGGTTGTTGGTGGCAGCCGTGGCAGGCCGTTAGATAAGTACAAAGACGATCTTATCTTACAGTTGGTGGTGATAGGATGAGAGGGGGACCCTTTTTAGACGGCACAGGAGCATACTTTGATTTGAAGTGTTGACTGTTGCCAGTGACTTGTGAGAATTCATAAATAATATAATCTGATGTGAAGATTTTAATTCACAATGTACCTACATGTCTGCAACCTATTCACCCATTCGATAAAAATAAAATACATATCAGTCAAAGGCGGTAAACAACCCTGTAATAACTTGTTCGAAAATACTGGATTCTATTTCTGTCTAAAAGAATACTAAACCTTTTGCGACGGAACAATGAAAAGGGGGGTGGGGTAATCAGTTCCATGCGTTTTTAGTTTAGTTTTTAAAAGGCATACATTTAAACTAGTCAACATCTCAACACAAAGAGCTTTCGATCGACCTGATTGTGAAATTACTATTGATTCTTGTGTGCCATTCAACTCTATAGTGAAGTCAGGTTTAAACATTCTACAAATCTAAGGTCAATACTAAATAGCAGGACTTAAATATTACGAGTTCTTGCAGGAAGAGCGCAGGGACGAACGAGTGTTTTGCTGTAGAAGGTTGATTCTTCGTTCCTCTGCCTTCCGAGTTATACTATTAGCAACACAACAATAGTTTTTGTTAATCTCTTACTAGAGCTCGCTCAGTGGTCGAATTTGGACTATATACCATTAAATTTTCAATGATTTGTATTATTTAATCAACCTTTTTGTAGTATAAATCAAACTTTCTTTCCTTACCATGACAGATCAACTCTACTGTAACCAATATCAATGTATTGACCAATTTAATACATACGCCTACCGGGAATAACTATTAAAAGACTTTCGAATGATATGATTCTACAAAAACATAAACATGAAATCAATTTGCCGTAAACTGATGTAGATTATGAAGAATTATTTTTGGTAAAATCTATAGACGCTTTTGCATACTCAAGAGATTTTGGAGCCAACGTAAAAGTGCCATCTAGCGAAGACAAGCCGATCTACACAGTAACTACCGAGCTTGTCTCGCGCATTGAAAGTTTTCGCGCTGATTTTTAACCGACGAAAAGAAAAGGAGGCTCTCAATTCGGCCGTATATATATATATATATTTTTTTTTTTTTATGTATGTTCAGCCCACACTCCGGTATTTATGAACCGATTTTGATTATTCTTCTTCTTTTTTGTTAGATAGGGTATACCTCAAGGGTGGTCCCATGTCAAGGTAGTCAGGATCTGATGACGGGATCCTGATAAAGTCGAGAGAAACCCTCGAGATTTGTAGGAACGAATAGTGTTTCTGTTTTTTTTTTTCATTACTTTATCAGGTATTTGCGTCTAGAAATCATCACATCATGTAGCTGAGCTGATGATGAAAAAAAATCATAAAATAGTTCTTTTCGTCGGTTTAATTTTTTGTTAAAAAGATTTTTATATAGTATGTATACAGCATCCTAACGTCAACCGTTAGGCGGCGGTCAGCCAGGCATAATCACTTATCTTGGTCGTAGAATCCTCCCTCTATTTTCGAGGGCCAAATACCTTGTCCTCCACAATAGTTCCCCTAGTCAGATAAAATGGCAGGCATAGGTTCGCAAGTGTGTTTAGGGTGCTCTTGATTCCGGCCTAATGCATTTACATTATTCTTCTATCGCTTCCAAAAACATCTACATATAAGATTTAGGACTATGACCTTCGCAATAAATAATTCATGATATATTTACAAAGCACACAATAAAATAGACGATGTTGGGAACATAAAGAAATATATTGTGAGGGCTCATCGTCTCCAACAGTTGTAAAAGTAAGTCGAGAGTAACGAAATACCAAGGAACACGTCATAACCACAGTGTTTTGGAGATAGGAAAGTAGAAGACATTTTTAAATATATGATTGAGACGCGGAGGGTAATAAGCAGAAAACTTGAGTTTGTCAAAGTTGTCGCCCACAAGAGAAAAAAAAATGTTTGTGATAAACCAATAGTAGTTCCGAGTTTGGGTGTGCTTTGTGTTTGTTACTTAAATGTTTGTAAAGTCCGGAATCACAAGGAATATGTATACTTAAGAGAGAATTTAGAAGATTTTTTTTTTATCGTAAGCAGTATTAAAACAGATCAAGATTGGGCAGTATGTCAATGTCATGGTAGTTCCTATATCGGACAGGATTCAAAAGGTCAACGGACATATCACACTTGGTAAAAAACAAGTCGTCTGTAAACGACCATTTTCAAAGTGGACTGGATTGGAATACATACACCAAAAGATGTCCCTACCGACGAGCACTATCGCCATAGAATACTGAAACGCAAATGAAAAAAAAATCGTTTCCATACAGGTTGTCTGGTTGGTTGGCTTTTAGCGATAAGACCGCCCATTGTACTTGTCACTTAGTATAAACTGTTACTAAATATGTTTAATTTCTGTACAACTGTGGTGTACAATAAAGAATGTTCTATCTATCTACCGAGAACGCTGTCGCCGCAAGGGTTGTCCTTATTGCAATGATATTCACCCCTGTAAGGACTAATTTACAGACAGTGTAACACCAAAATCCTAGAAGATGAAGATCAAGGAAGGAGGGCGAGAGATATATAGACCCACCGCTGAGCTGGATCAGTTAGCTTGTGAAAACTATCGGTACAAGTCGATCGAGTTATACCAATAGTTTACCTGTTTACCACAATTTACCTTCTTTCTTTGTCCCGTCTGATAACAAGCACATTCCCAAGGAAGGTTGACGTCAGGCAGGCGGCTAGCCATAAAAGAAACCAGCCAAAACCCTTTCCAATGTTCCATATTGCGCCGACCCCAAATAAAATGGGAATAGACCATAAAGATGATGATGATGATGAAACGTGATAATACATTTGTAGAATACGGTATAATTTAGTAATAAGGATTTCGCTCAAACAAATTGATACTAATATTATGATCGGTTTGTTAATTTGTATGTTTTAACGATAATCTGCATAAGATAACCCGTTATTTTTGTTGTTTATATAACAGTCAATTACAGATATAAGAGTAACCATAAACATCAAACAAACTGCCAAACTGTAGACAAGGATGGAAAGCGTGTATGAAAAGTAGGTTTCGCAATTTACGCGTTAAAATCACTAGTATTTTTATACCAATTTCAACAAACTAAAGACTATTTTTATTCATCGTAGTATATAGATATTTGCGTGTGATCGGGTCGTGTAAACGTAAATGCCTATAGATGGGTAATCCCGGGTAAAACCCGGGTTTTTACCCAGCAGTGGGTTTTAACCCGGGTGATTACCCATCTATATAAATGCCGTTATAATAATGTACGACGAGCATAAGATAGCAATATATCGACTATTAATAAACTATTTACTGCCCAAATATACTGTGTGCTCAGAGGAATAGTAATTATTGTTCTTAGCCTGTGTGTGTATTCTGACAGTAAATAGTTTTGGGTTCTCGGTTGAAACATGTAACCCCCTATAATGTCATATTAAACAGAAGGAAGCATTTTTACTACCGAATGTAATATTAATATTATCACAATGTCTATTAACTTATTTTTATTAAATAGTGAACTGTTTTATCATCTATTATAGTTTTCCCTATTTTTACTAAAATAAAGAGTTATTGACGTGGCCACAGCAGGAACATGAAACCATTAATCACAGTATCGATAGTGAACTCTTTTTATCCTAAAAGCTTTAACACTACTAAATACATAACGAGTGTAAGGAACCACCTACCGAATCCTGAAATAGTAATAGATTCAGACCATCATTCTGACTGGAAAATCATTTGAATTTTCTGAAGGGAAATTCATATATTTTTTTTCATTTAACCTTTTTTTGGTTATAAGTGATATAACAATGAGTAAACAGAACATTTTACCGAAAAAAAATCAATAAATATCTCATACGGTCAAAAACTGCATTGTAATCAATTAAACAACATTTATGCAATCAGCTGTATAAACGGCGCCGAACATTTAAGGTCATTCACTGTACCTCACAAAAACGATACCTACGTATGTTGCGTTTACATTGCGTAGCGCAAAATCAAACTAATGACTGTAAATACTTAATCTCGCATTTTTATTATGAAAGCCGTTTTTGCAAGTTATTTGCGACGGTGATACTTACACGCTGTATGTATGGTATTCTTAAGAGAAATATCGCAATGCGTGTTGTATAACGTGTAGAATAGTTTGTATTCTTAAGAAGTTTTCGAGACGATGCACGATGCCCGTCTTCTTTTCCCATCGCAGCGATCGGCGCCGGCGCTACCGATAAGGAATTAACTGTCAAACTTAAAATTTTAAGTATACAATACACTTTTGTATTAGGTAGTAACCTGTGATGATAGTTATATGTGGTAAATAAATTCCCCTTCCGTTACCGTTCAATATATGAAATGATCTGTCATCGTGCGTGCATGCCTTTGCGTACACCCTTAGAAGCACACCTCTATAGGCCACGATGACTGCTTACCACTGCACATGCAGTATGTATCTTTTAAATCTTAGTCGAATGAAGATAACAATTCAAAAAATTATAATAGTTTAAATCTTCCGAAGTTGAAGGTGCCTTCCACAATGGTATAAAATACTAGCCGTTCCACAAAGTTTCATCTGCATTTATGGCCACTGCAATGCTCCTAAGAGTTGTAGCGTGATCTTACATAGCCTATAATCTTCCTCAATGAATACCCCATCCATTACAAAATAATTTTTCAAATCCGACTCATAACCAGAATTATTACATATACATTCCAGAAATTATCTTGTGTAAACAAACAATCAAACATAAAAACTATTCAGCTTATTATATTATTAGTATAGATATATTCTGAACTAGCAGCGCCCCGCGGTTTCACCCGCGTAAGTCCCGATCCCGTGGGAATATCGGGATAAAAAGTAGCCTATAAGTTAATCCAGGCCTGCAGCTATCTACATACCAAGTTTTATCGCAATCGGTTCAGTAGTTTTGGCGTGAAAGAGTAACAAACATCCATACATCCATACATCCTCACAAACTTTCACGTTTATAATATTAGTAGGATAAAAACTGAAAATAAAAATAAAGACGCTTAAAAAAAGCAAACAAAGCGTAAGCTTCGAGAGAATCGAGAATATCCAGTCTAATCGATTTAAAACCTCGTTTATAATTGCGAGCTTGTCATGCAAACAATCCGGCAAATGTTTTTTCTTAATTGCAAGCGTTCGCTATTAAGAACAAATGAAAAACGTAACGATCGATCGTAGTTGTCCTGTCTCGAATCCTGAACACAAATATCATTATAATTTTATTATAGGTAATCTGTTGTATAAACGCTTTTTGTGACAGTAATTATATAATTTATCATTCTTTGCATAATATAACGGCTGATACATTACAGCTGCTACTTTAAAGTAAATGACATTAGTTCTAAAGATAAAAACTTCTTAAAAGCCAGTGGTTAATGCGCTCGTAACTCAACCAAGATGCTTTTGATGTGTTAGCTCACATTTTTTGTGAATTGTAATGTTTTTACGGATTTTTTTGTACAACTAAGGTGGCCAAAATTCATATTCGAACCAAAAACTCAATTAATAAGGCCGTCATCGATGGCGTTAAATATTCACGATAACGGTGGTGTCACTTGTGTGTTGGCTGGTGAAAACCAGAGATAGAAAAGGAAGGTTTGTTTAAAAGGTAGCGGTGTAGCACCAAACTGCAGGACGAATTTAATTAATCAGAGGCCTACTCAGTAGGAAGCGCACGCGTGCGGAGTGACGTGAGTAATGTTGTATAATGTAAGAGGATTGATGATAACCAAACGTATCGCGAGTACTACCGGTCGATAGCAGATATTGTAAAACTTACTCTCAAATAGTATTAGCTATTTCTCGCCGTTGCTATTTATTTATATAAATGTCTTGTTTAGAGTTTAGATAGGTCATCTGTTAACCCACCTATTAATCTGTGAATAAGCTTATTACAACAGTTAAGTAGGTAATTTAGTGTTGTAGTATTTATTAGCAGTAAAAGTTTAGTAATAGTACTTCTGACATAAAGGTGTTTCATTTGGTCACTCGTCAGCCGAGGACTGTAAGGATCTTTATCACCTGACCCCAGGGGAGTGGGGGTATGGACACAGATTACTAAGTAGTTACTACGTAACAGATAAATCACTCCCTACAAAAACGTCTATACCTACCGTTTTAATTACCTACTCTTTCCGAGCGGACCCCTGCATGCGAAAATGATCTTTAATGTTATTAAAACACGATTATTATTGCATCGCAATAACGCATGGTTGCGTTGCCGTAAGTGAGTTTAGGGTTACCTCTTTTTATGTAATATTAAATATCCATATTTTTATAAAAAAAAGGCTGTGTTAATTAAGTAAAGTTTTATTATACAAAAAATCGGGTGTGTTACCTGACTTAGAAAAGTGTAACACTTAATACCACGTCCCCGTAAGTTTACTAATACGAAACACTTAACAACAAATCTTTTCTCCGAAAAACTTATTGCCGAAGCCACGCGACCTGGCTTAACCAAACCTCTAACGAGAAACAACCCACTGCGCGACACTACGTATAAGGGCCGCTATCAGCCATGCGGCCGGTAGTTGTTTAGCGCACGTAAGTACATCGAGTGGCATAGGCCTGGTATGGGCAACGAGCCAGTAAGATAGGTTGTATGGCAAGTGTGTGTACAAACGATAAACCAACAAAGACAAACCACCTGCCGAGGCACAGCACAGGGCTGGTTTAAAAATAAAGTTTTTTTTAGGAAATATTTTATTATTTTTATTTTATACCAGCAACCCGCCCCGGCTTCGCACGGGTAACATAAACATCTTCAACATTAATCATCATATTTCAACCAATTTACATAAAATCTTAACAAATTATATACCTAAACCTTCCTGATGAATCGCTCTATATTTTGGTGAAAACCGCATGAAAATCCATTCAGTAGTTTTTGAGTTTATCACGATCAAACAGACAGGCGCGGCGAGGGACTTTTGTTTTATAATATGTAGGAATTAAATCCGAATGTAATATTACATCTTTAGATGTTAAAAAATCATTGCAGCAAAAAAAGTGTAATTTTTGTTTTGTATAATTAATATTGTAAATATCGAACGTATTTGTACCGGTTTTGACACGACTTGTATGAGGGTTACTTGTGAAAATCACTATGAAATTCCAGCAAAGAATAGAGCAAAAATGAACATAGTATCTACCAAAATTCATGAACACCGATGAATGTTAAGATTCGTGAATCATTTTGAATGATAATGTACTACTAAATTCCGTGAACAATCTATTGAAAGTAACTACCGACCTGCCAAGAACACAAGCTCTTTACTAGAACGAACATCAACGGCACATGAAGCGGTATTTCGAGTTGGAAAATAATGTTTAATTCAGCTGATAAAAGGTAAAAAACATTAATTCAGCGGCGGTTCGTAGTAGTGGTAACAGAGTAGGTTATCATATTGCAAGGTTAAATAATACTACCCAGGTCAGTCTTAGGATGGGTGACCACTTTTAACACATTGAGACCCCTCCGTGCCTCGGAGAATACAATAATCCGTCGGTCCCGGTTGCCATACGAACATTTGTGGCATTCGTTACGGGTAGTTGGAGCCCTAATAAAAATCTTTTTAACAAAAAATTAAACCGACGAAAAGAACTAAAAAGCAAAAAATAAATGAACCTTAAGTCTTAAGTATTGACCTTATTTCCATAAAGTATCAAATTTTATATAAACTTATTTTGAGTCTTCGAAAGAACTTCGCTATCGTCTAGTACTTTATTCTATTTTTTGGCTCCAGAAGCGATGATATAGGCAAAAATATTATACAAGAATAGACTTGGCACCCAATAACAAATTAATATTTATTTTGGCGATTACCAAGTCAAAAGTCTGCATTATAAGTGCCGCTAGTGCCGCATAATAGCTACACACGATAAAGGTACGGAAATCCGGGTGACGGAAATAAAGTCTGCATTTTATAGGTTGTTAGACGTTGTAGGTAAATAAAATGGCGAAATAGTACCTTTAAGAGCGTTAACAAATACGAGTATACATAGGTATACCTATTTAGACATCAACGTACAGCGTCTGCCGACACATACATGTACCAAAGTTTTTCTACGACGTGACGATGACGATATGTTTAGTATTCTAAAACATATCGTCATCGTCGTAGAAAAACGTCGGATTTGATTTTTAGTAACTTTACAGGAGAGCACTTAAGTTTTCAAATTACGTTTTACTTAATATTTTGAAAACGGCTGTTTCTGTTAATTAAATCTGAAAATGTTACAGTGTAAGCTTTGATTTTTTTTTTGTTTTATGATAAACTGATAAAGTTATAATGTTTTCAGTAGGTTTATGTCAAAAATAAATCGTTAAAAAATCAAATCCGCCGTTTTTCTACGACTGCGACGATTTACATACATTTTCAGGTTACGAAAGAAAAAATATTGAATCTTAAGGGCAACATCAAGTTTAGCCTTTCTTTCTTATCTACCTTCCCCTTTTAATATACTTCCAATTTTCCCATCTTTAATTCCCCATTCTTAGCTTGCCTCCTATCAAGTGGGTGGGACCAAATTAAAGTTGCCAAAATGTAAGTGCATAATACGCCTTTGCCTACCCCTTCGAGACTACCTCCACTCTATAAAAGGCTGCAGTTAACCAACACTATTAGAACTGCAACAATGTTAGTATAGTATGTGACGGTACATGGCGAAACAAAAATATCAAAGATATATAAAACGTGCGGGGGGATGAAGAACCTTCTACCTCACGATCTCGACGACGGAAGGCATGCACCACTGAGCAGTCAGCCTGTGACCACGGCCAGTGCAACCTGGTTGAACGTCAGGCAATTCAGAGGTATGTAATAAATTTTCGTGATCACGTTTATTCCCGTGTAAAATACATAATTATATCATGGAACGCGAAAGTTTAAAAGTTACTATTAGAACAGTATTGTTTTTCTGTTGGTCCGTAGCTCTGACGGATCTCGTCAGAGCTCCATTTGGGACTAAGGTTGGTAACGCGCAGGTAACAGGTGTTTGCTAGGCAATCGCTTACCATCAGGTGGGTCGTGTGGGTAGTATGTCATCTTAATGTTATAAAAAATAAGATTTTTGACCTTTGTATAAGCTTTGCAAAAGCTAACAGTTCCAAGTAAAACTGACATTATTTGGAAAAAAAAAACTAACATACACATGTCCAAAATTCGTAATAGTTCGTAAATGGAGCGAAGACTAAAATTCTCGCTTCGTTAACTAAGTTAAAATGACCATAACTGACCGACCCTGACAAGCACAGCCCTTCATCCAATTTTTGGCTCCAATTTAACGAGTGATTGGATTTTTCCTCTCCTAGAAAATAACTTATTTAGCCTTCGATTAAATTAAGTTATTTAGCCTTAAAACTGTTGGCATTACTTGGAACTGACGTTTTTTTCACTATACTTATACTTAGTAAATATATCTTAAAATGTAAATTTTCATTGTAATAAATGTGCAAGACAAATATTCATATTTTACTAGAGTTCGTCCGCGAAGACCTCTGTTCGGTATGCCATGACTATCTGGTAATTAAGAATACAATAATTTGTAAACTACATATAAATCCATCAAATTATTTTAACAGAAGCAATAAGAAACATACTATTATATATATTTTATATATATATATTTGACTGGCCTGTTGGTCTAGTGGTTAGTGACCCTGACTGCTGAGCCAGAGGTCGTGGGTTCGATTCCCACCTGAGTCTGGGTGTTCTTTGTGTCCGTTATTTGTATGTTTGTAAGTCCCCCGCGACACAGGAGTAAGTCCTAATGCGGGGAGTTGTATTTTATAAAAAAAAAAAAAAAACTATTGAGGCAATTTATGAAAAATACTTTCGAGACAGCGCCACAATCTAATCAGAATAAGATTTCAGATATCGAAATACTTTTTAATTTTCATTAATTTTTTAATTTCATCAAATCACACACAATAGTTTAAGTTTTTGATTTATGTGTTGCAGAAGTTTATGCCCTACGCTTCGCACGAGTAAAGTATTTTTTCTCTCTCGAAAATAGTTGAATTTTCTGGATGAAAGGACCTACCTACCCTATATCCTTTTCTTGTACACCTGACAACGTGTAACATTTCATGATGATTTGTTGAGTGATCAAGGCGTGAAAGCGTAACAAAAAAAAATGAAAAATGTTTTACTTCAGTAGCTTATTACACATTTATCAAAATTGCTCCTTTTAAATATGGAAAAACTTGTGTCAGGAGGCCCCGCTATTCTATAATTATATTACTATTTACTTTTATTTTTTTTCTTTGTTACAATTACTATACCTATTAATAATATGGTTAACAATTTTTAATGCCTTGTGTACGTCTGTAATTTTAGGTGTGTGTATGTGTGTGTATTTGGGTGTGTGGGTGTGAGTGTGTGTGATGTGGTGTGCGGTGGGTGTATTGTAGGTGTTAAGCTCACAACACAACAAACAATCAAACTCACGTTCGCATTTTATAATATGCAAAGTCAAAAACAGTCTTTAAAGACTTACTTTTATTATAGGTCCACAGATATTACACACCTATTATATTTTTCACAAAAGGTAGTTTACCAGAATCCGACACTGCTATCGATTAGGATAACGAACTTATTTATCGAATTAAAGCGTTGTTTCTCAGACATCTAGATTACCAACGAAAGCAGTGATTTATAGGCCCCATATTTTACAAGTTGCCTAAAAGTTCAGTAGCAAGAAAAATGAATAAAACATTTCATTTTATTTAGCGGACGGCTATTTTCATTCAAAACATTACTTTAAAACCCTATCTATAGGCAACTACCCCCTCTCCAAGGTTTTATGATCAATTGACTATTCAAACAAAACCTTTGGAACTCTGACCTTAACAAAGGTGCGTTGAATACGTGTTCCAAGCGAAATTAAACTGTAATTGGAATCCAGTCGTTTAGATTTTAGACAGTTTTAGTAATATACATTCGAGAGCAACATAGTATTCTTAGTTCCCGAGTTTTGCAGATATTTTTATAAAACCCGGATTCATTGCTTTCGAGTTTATTTAACAATAGGACTTTAATCCTATAAAGTTTTTCGTCGGTGTTGCCAGGCTAGGCCCACTCCGGTCAGTAGGTATGAAGCTGCAGGTACCTAGCAGCGGCGACGAGTCGGTCGAAATTCAGTGGGCTGCCACGGGCCGGCCAGGTAGCACGTTACTTCGATACTCACTCGCGCGCTACGTCGCTTCGTCCGTTCGTACCTTACGAATTACGTTTCCCGTATTTACGTAGTTAGATTATATTATTAGTTATAATCAGTATAGTTAGATATTTACAAGGTCAGGTTTAGCTATGATAAGTATATTTATTTATTAGGACCACAACAACTGATACACATCTTCTATCTATACATCTATACTCTATAGAAATAAATAAAATTGGAGTGTCTGTTTGTAATATTAAAATAACCGCTTTTTACTTAGTGCATTTGGATGTATATACGGTACATATACCAAAACAACATGTTTTACAATTTTTGCCTGTATGTCTGTCTTGTTTCGGCTAATCCCCGGAACAGGTGTACCGATTTCCACGGGACTTTCACTGGCAGATGGTTGATGTTAAAGTAGTAACTTAACTTTGATTTTAGAAAAAAAAATGAGGGTTACGCGCAAAATATACACGCGATATGTACACGCGAGCGAAGCCGCACGGGAACTGCTAGTAAATAAATAAATTTGAAGTGCCCGTTTGTAATGTCACTCGGTACTTACACCAAAAAATATTTTTCACATTTTTGTCTGTCTGTCTGTTTGTTCCGGCTAATCTAGGGAACGGGTGGACCGATTTAAACGGGACTTTCACTTACAGATAGCTGGTGTTATAAGGAGTAACTTAGTCAAGTTTAGCTTTGATAAGTTTAGGACTACAACAATTTTGTCTGTCTGTCTGTTTGTTCGGCTAATCTCCGCAACGGGTGGACCGATTTCTATGGGACTTTCACTGGCAAATTGTTGGTGTTATAAGGAGTAGGGATCCGCAATTTGATTTGCATATACCTACCTTGCTAAACACTTAAAAGAGATAGTTTCATTCCAAGGTACACACTCGTATGGCAAATGCCTATCTTCTTAGAAATTAAAGTATATATGCAGAGATTGTGAAATAAAATAGTTTCCTTTAATATAAATTACATCTACGTAGGTACTACTAAGTAAATACCTACCCAAGGTTTATTTAAAACTTCATTTGTTCACAGAAGTAAAGTAATAGGCAAATAACTGATTATTAAATATTTAGATTAATTCTTCTTACAGAAGACAACCTTAACAGCATCAGACCAGATAAGAGTTATGCGATTGAAAGAGAGGCAATTTTTAGGTTAATATAACGCGTTTGGAATTAGCGGTGTGCGATCTGAATTGCACCTTATTGTGTCGGAGCAAGAGTCGCTATTTATTTAAATGGTATTGCGAAGAGGTCCTTCTGTATTAGTACTATTATGTATTCTGTGGTGTTGCTTAAATTTTTTGCGTCAAAGGCGGTACCTAAATATGGACTATAATCATTATATTAATACGCTTTTTTTTTTTATTATAATTCTATTCTAAATTATTATAATATATATATTTGAATAAATGCAATTTTTTTTTATGGTAAAGGGGGCAAACGAGCAGACGGATCACCTGATGGTAAGTGACTACCGTCGCCCATGGACACCTGCAACTCAAGAGTCACAAGTGCGTTGCCGGCCTTTGTGAAGCAAATTCTTTGTACGCCTTCATAAGCAACTTTCGCGAACGTAGTAACGTGAATTTTGGAATATATACAGTTTATATATAGAAGAAGTGCAGCTAGCTAAATTTTTTAAACAATATGTCTTACAACTTTAAACATTACGTGAAAACGGCTTAATGAAACTACACGTGTCCAGTATATGTGATTACCTGTCATAGTAAGTATATACAATGACAGCTCAAGTTATACTGGCCATTGAAACAACCGTGGTTGAAATTCAGACCATCACACGATCTGTAGTTAGTATAAATGTGTATATAAAAAGTAGTTTTCTTTCAAACCTGATGTTGACGTCATGTCTTTTGGTTCTTGGGCTTGGTCATAGTAAATTATAGCAATATTCTATGACATTACACAGCACTTACTAGTTTTTTAGAGTTCCGTACCTTGAAAGGGAAAAACGTAACCCGTATAGGATCACTTTGTTGTCCGTCCGTCTGTCTGTCAAGACCCTTTTTCTCAGGAACGCGTGGAGGTATCAAGCTGGAATTTACATCAAATACTCAGGTCTACTGTCCCTTGGAGATGTGAAAAAATCAAACTTCTAAGCCAACCCAATCAAAAGATACAGCCGCCAGTTGCGCCACCGCAAGGGAATCAAAACCTACAGGGTACTTCTCGTGAACTCAGAATCTTCAAATTTGATACGAAGCAACGTCTTACAGCACAGATAAAGGAAAAATTGCGAAAACCGTAAATTTTTAGTTACATCACAAATTAAAAATATGTTACGGAGCCCTCGGTGCGCGAGTCCGACTCGCACTTGGCCGGTTTTTTTATGGTATAGGGGCAAACTAAGGATACCTTGTGATCCTAGAACATGGATAAACATACTTAGATACATTTTTGAATCGAAGTTCCTTATCGCACGCTACACTGACAACGCTGCGAATGAAGGATGGACGAAAAAAAAATGTTAGCGCAACGAAAATGCTGACAGCGAGTTTTTGTTTTTTTTTAAAAGACTGCTAGTAACGTGGGTCACACATTGCTAGTATTCTTGTAACTCCTCCAATTAAGCTAAATGCTTGTGTTAGGAGTAGGTTCACGACGGTAGTGCACTGGGTGGGGTTCGAACCCGCAACCACTTGATCGCAAGTCCGACGCTTAGCCATTACGCTACCGCCGCTTTTATATTTTAGTTGATTTATTAATTCGATTCATTAAAAATATTTATATACAGCGAAAGGAACTTCGTTCTAACCGGGTGTCCCAAGGACACATCACGCGGTTTTTTTTGTAAATACACACAAAACCAGACATACAACAACATAGAAACGCCCAGACCAATGCTAATACTCTATATTATTCATGCATGCAAATGCTTGCACTGAGGGAGAATCAAGTCTGCGACCACACACGATGCAATCGAATGTTATATTGCCTTCGTTACAAATGAAATTGAAAGTTGGCCCACAAAGAGAACTGCATGTACCTGAAATGTGAGTGTTGAAGTGGATGTGTGGTGCGAATAGGATGGACAAGGTGAGAAATGAATAGGTACATTAGAGGGAGCCTGACAGCAGTGATGGGCGTAACTAGTTACTTATGTAATCTAATTAATAATTGAATTACAAAATAATTTTATTTAAATGTATCTAATATAATATAATTGGAATTATTTTGGATTTGCAATGAAATTACAATGTATTTCAATTTTAAATATTTCAATAACTAATTACAATGTAACTACTGTAATTTGTAATTATTAATCTTATTACTTTTTGCCAATCACTGCCTAAAATTAGCACCAGTGGATGAAAAGCTGAGGAGCAATAGATTATCGTGGTATGGACATGTGATGCGGAGGGACGAGCAGAATGTGGTGAAAAGAGTTTTATGTATGGATGTTGACGGGTACAAGATAAGACGACGACCAAAGAAAAGATGAATGGACTGTGTGAAAGAAGATATGGCTATGGGAGTAAGCAGTGAAATGACGAACGATAGAGTAGAATGGAAGAATAAAACATACTAGCAGCACCTCGCGGTTTCACCAACGTAAGTTCCGATCCCGTGGGAATATCGGGATAAAAAGTAGCCTATATGTTAATCCAGGTCTCCAGCTATCTACATACCAAGTTTCATCGCAATCAGTCCAGTAGTTTTGGCGTAAAAGAGTAACAAACATCCATACTCACAAACTTTCACGTTTATAATATTAGTAGGATTGCACCGATCCCAAATAAAATTGGGACAAGGGTAGGCAGATGATGTTACAAATTAATTATTTAAATTTCGAACGCGTCAATATATATTTTTAATTTTATAGTCAGCCACATGCAAGACCTAAATTCCAAAAAGTTCTAAATTAAATCATACAATTTCGTAGGTTACCTACTCGTTATCTCCGACCAACAAATCTACCGAACGCGCACATACGACGCAAGGTCACCCACAGTTATTATAATAAATGTTTTAACTGAACTATTTCAATACATCGAATTTATGATGATTGACTTTAAATTGATGTTCTTTGTGTCCTCAAAAGAGGGCGTTTGTGGTCGCAAATGATTCTATTATGCTATATATAGGTACATCTATACAAATAAATAAAACCGGACAATTGCGAGTCTGACTCGGGCACCGAGGGTTCCGTAAGCAAACAAACTTGTATGTAGATAAGTAGAAAAGAGTACGTACATATCGGGAATCATTTGTCGAAGATTTTTGCCAAGAAAGACAAACTTAACTTTGTAGTCTAAAAATATTCTACCATACATCGATGTACGACAAAGTCAACATTCCAACCGCAAAATATAGGTTTGTAATCACAAAAACAATTTTTTTTATGGGATATATAACAAACAAATTAACGACTTTCGGAGTTTTTTCTTTACTTTTGCTGTCAGACCTTGCTTCTTACCAAATTTCATAATATGTCAATAGGAAGTATCTTGCAGGTAGGTTTTATTTACCTGCAATATATTCAAATTTGTTAAAATGTAAGGTTTAAGGGCCATATCTTTTGATTGAGTTGACTTAAAAGCTTGATTTTTGTGCAGACTCAAGGGACCGCTGACATAAGTATTTGATGTTAATTTTAACTTGATGCGTCCACGGGTTACTAAGAAAAAGGGTCTTGACAGACTGACAGACGGACAACAAAGTGATTCTACAAGGGTTCATTTTTTCCTTTTGAGAAACGAAACTCTAAAAATTAATTATCTGTTTGTAACGTCAGAATAAAAGCATTTTACTTAATGAATCCGAATGTTTACACGGTAAAAATACCAAAAAAACAATGTTCAAATTTTCTTGTCAGTCTGTCTGCTTGTTTCGGCTAATCTCCGGAACGGGTAGACCGATTGCCACGAGACTCACTGGCAGATAACTGGTGGTTTAAAGAGTAACCTGACTCCTTTTATAAAAAGAAAAATAGGGTTCCGTGCAAAATATATGAATATGTACACGCGAGCGAAGCTACGCGGGGATCAGCTAATAAGTATATTATATACCTCGTATTAATCAGTAGATACTTTAAAATACAACCTAGCGAAACAATTGCGGCAAGGAGGACAAATTGATAATGATCTCGTACTCCTTGTAAAGGATTGTTTATTTGAATCCCAACAAGGATTGTTTGTACTACGGACCCCTTTAAAGGTTTACTACATATTCATTATGTCGCGTTAATCGCGTACCCGAACTGTGATTACGTTCTTTGTCAGTTACCGAGTCTTAACAGATGATTATTGAATAGTTCAGCCATCGAGATATTATGTATGTACTAGAGAAGCCACTCAGAACAAAATACATGTTCCGTTTTTATTTGAATTAAAAATAAAAAGCGCTGCAGCGCTAAAACAAGCAGCGCTCGATCGTTTTTGAGTTGTAGTTTTCTCGCGAGCGTAAGGTCCTAAGCGCCGTGTAGCCCAAAGAACTGATACAAAGATTTGTTTTCACTGCGGTGCAGGGGGCCGCAGTTTGCGTTACAAACTTTCTTCGCGGTGTCTACTCTATACGCTAGTAATAATAACTCAGTGAGTACAGCAGATGATTTACTTTGAGAAGACCTTACAATAAATTCTATCGAGAAGACATTAAATAAATAAGAAACTCGCTACATTTAAACAAAGTACACACGAGAACGTTATGGCAATACGAACCGTTTCCTGCAGTGACACCCGCGTTTATGCTCATTGCTCCGCTTCCTAAGGGGAGTAGCGTGATGTTACATATATATATGGTAGTTCCAGAGATAAGCGTACAAGTTTCAAGTCACATCGAGCGTGCGGGTGTGGCCCTACTGAGTTGGCCGCTGCCCTGCCGGTTTTCTGTGAGACCGTGGTATCACTCCGGTCGAGCCGGCCCATAAGTGCCGAAGCATGGCTCCCCCAGTGATACAGTCGCAAAGTTGTGTTGATGGAGAAACGATATTCCTGTGTCCAGCTATTTATTAAACCATTTCCTTTTCCTAAGCGACCAGCCTAAATTGAAAACGTTGCGAGAATACACGACCATACACCATAACATGGCACAAACTGGTAATACATTACTTACATACCATATTAATCATGCTGTTTGCGAAAATGGCGTCTTGTGGAGTATGTGAACGTGCTGTTAGGTTTAATTTGCGTCAGGCTCAGTAGGAATGTGTACTCATTAACATACTGCTCTGTTAAGGAAAAATGAGATTTTTCGATATATTCTTAAAATAGACGTAATAACTTCCACTGTGTCGAAAAGTCATATCTTCTGACCTATATTGAATACGTGGTACTAAATACTAACTAATAATATCAACAGAACTGTACCAAAGAAAAGATAGTAAAGTGCTGATGAAGTCACTTACATAAACAGCGACTATCGGATATATGCAATTAAGTACAAAAAATTACTTGTTTGTACCACTAGCGTTCGAGACGTCTGGATGCTGGGCGTCTGATGCCCTTACGTTTTTCAGAGATATCGGCCGTCGCCTTAGAGAGCGGGGATTTGACAGTCGCTCCGGGTCTTACTTGCCCAAAGGTTATTCATTGCCGTACAGCGGGGAAATGCGGCCTGTGTAGTGGCCAGCTTTGCGATCGGGGTGGACTTTTTAAATTTAACTATTTTTTTTTCAAAATTGTAAACCTATTGTCATTAAATATTAAATCAGTCTCTATATTAAATACTACATCTATATTAAAATGAATACCTATTTCCCTTGGTCACGGCATCACGCGTGAACGGCTGGACCGATTTAGCATTTTTTTTTTGCGTTTGTTATTGTCAGGAGAAGGTTCTTATGAAAGCAAAAATTAAGATAGTTGTGCGGAAAAACACACAATTTTAGGAAAATTCGTGATTTTTAATATATAAATCTTATTTTAAAACTGACAAATTGAACTTGAAGATTGACCGATAAAGTAAATGTTTGGTAACAGAGAGGGCTGGTATAAATTAAACTATGGGTATTAAATACCAAGGATATTGATGAAAAGACAGGATTTTTTCTGAAAATGTTAGCCTTGTAAAAAAAAAAGATTGACATGAAAATTCATAATATTGTGTTGTTTAGAAATGTGTACCTACAACAGATAAGGTTTTTCGAAAGAAAATGAAAACTTCCGAAAAAAGTTTTTTTTCCAAAGTCAATTTTTCTTCACGCTAAGTCAACTATTTTTCCGGTACACAGAACGCTCACACACACTTTTCTGTAACAATCTGTAAATAAGTAGACAAAGATAATAGGTTTAGTATATATATCCCACTAATCCTACTAATATTATAAATGTGAAAGTTTAGATGGATGGATGGATATTTGTTACTCTTTCACGCCAAAACTACTGAACCGATTGCGATCAAACTTGGTATGTAGATAGCTGGGGACCTGGATTAACACATAGGCTATGCTATTTTTTACCTCAATATTCCTACGGGATCGGGACTTACGCGGGTGAAACCGCGGGGCGCTGCTAGTTAATAATAAATGATACGATCGAATTTCGACTACTTGGCGAACACTAGAAATAATAAATACGATTATAATTAGATACTAATGATTTTACTCGATCAATTGAATATCTGAGAAGTTCCCCACTAACTATAAACCAACTGTGATATGATTAATTGATATTTGAAGGAAGATATATGACGCGGGATTGCTTAACTGAAATTATCCTCTGTTAACAGGCGTTCCCACAGTTATAGACATGTGTTTTGTTGTGTAGGGTTTATATAGTTAGGGCCCTTACTTTTTTAAAATATTATTAACTAGCAGCGCCCCGCGGTTTCACCCGCGTAAGTCCTGATCCCGTGGGAATATCGGGATAAAAAGACTATATGTTAATCCAGGTCTCCAGCAATCTACATACCAAGTTTCATCGCAATCGGTTCAGTAGTTTTGGCGTGAAAGAGTAATAAACATTCATACTCACAAACTTTCACGTTTATAATATTAGTAGGATTCACAATATTTAAATGAAAAATTAAGGTCGTACAAGATGACATTTTTTCATTTGTATTCCAAATGGTATTTATATAAACGATATTAAGAATTGACAAACGCAACAACTAAATCAAAGGCCAAATTTTAATGTCATCTTTAAATGTCAGGTAAAGATTTATTTATTAATATCAGGATAGGATAGGATTAATAAAAAAAAAATAAAAAAATCTAGGATTTACTAATAAAGGCAGTGTATAATAAACAGTTTTTTTTTTTTTTTTTTTATCGTGTGGAAACCCCCACGGGTCATCACCTCACCGAGGGTGAAGTGGTATGTCGGACTTGAACCGGCTAAAACCATACGGTGTTCCGTCACAAGTGAGTCTATTGCAGGGGACCCGGGATACCCTAGGAAGGAAGCTTCCGGGAACCCCTGCAGACTATGGCCTCCTGATCAGCAGGCGACCACACCGTGCGATAGGGGGGCCCTACCCCCCCTCCCAGTTGCGAGAGGCGCGTGCGGAACGCGCCGCGCCACCGTCTTAGGCCTGCTTCTGCTGGGGTAACGGTCAGCCCAACCCGCTACCCCCAGGCCAGCGCTCATGGAGGACGGAGATCATTCAGCGCTCTCCGGCGCCTGGTGCGTCTTCTGCGGGATGGGAGAGTGCTTGTCCTCTCCCGTTCCCGTTCCGCCGCCTCTTTGGCCAACATCACCTCCTCGCAAAACGAGGCGGCGGAATCCCACGCACTCTCACTTTGGACCATGGACTGAACCATGGTCTCTAGCGAGAGGCTACCCACACCAATAGCCGTCACGAGGTTGTACCGCTGTTGCGTCCACGCTGAGCACTCCACTAGAGTGTGGAGTGCAGTATCCTCGCGACAGCCTCCGCAGTGGTGGCACACAGACGTTGGCTCTCGGCCTATGCGACACAGGTACTTAGCGAAGCAGCCGTGTCCGGTGAGCACCTGTGTCAACCGGTAGGAGAGGCTTCCATGTCGCCTCTCCAGCCAATCCTCCATGATGGGTCTTACCG
Source organism: Callimorpha dominula (assembly GCA_949752705.1). NCBI lineage: Eukaryota > Metazoa > Arthropoda > Insecta > Lepidoptera > Erebidae > Callimorpha > Callimorpha dominula. The sequence goes on along the minus strand of OX457015.1, from coordinate 11,876,218 downwards.
CCACAATTGTGGCGTGCCCTGCGCTCGGTCGCTCTAGTAGTTCTTTCCACTCGGTTATTAGGACCTGGCGGAGCTGGAACCGTTGCGCCTGTATTTCTCGAGGCGCCGGTATCAGGTTCCGCTCTAGTGCCTCCTTGCGCCAAAGGTACAATGACGCAAGGACTTTCGCCTCTAGGTCCCATGGGGCAGATCCGGCTAGGAGACTCGCCGCTTTGAAGGATATCGTGCGGTATCCTCTTATGACTCTGACGGCCATCGCCCGCTGCGGTCGCCGCAGTATGGCAATATTGCGGGCCGTCAGGGTCCCCGCCCATATTGGCGCCCCGTATAAGACAATGGACCGCACGATTCCGACATAGAGTCTCCTGCAGGAGGCGTCAGGCCCACCTATATCTCATCGAGGACTCGATGCCGATGGAAACGCCTCCCACGATAAGGCTGGATCCCGCTGGTGGTCTCTTCCGAGGCCCATGGAAGTAAAGGGCCTCCGATTTATGCAAGGCCACCTCGAGACCTAGCCGCCGAATCCTTCGAACGACCTGAGCGACCCCGGCCGTGGCTTTTATGGTTGCTTCGCGATATGTTCGTGCTCGCGCCGTCACGGGTAGATCACGGCTCTCTCTGATAAGTAGGCCCCGATTATGCGGCGGAGGTAGAGAGGCACTCCGTGAAAAACGAGCGCCTCTCTGATGCAACTCCAGGGCAAGGTGTTGAAAGCGTTGGCGATGTCGAGAGACACCGCCAACATCACCTCACCCCGAGATACTGCTCCCTCCGCCAGGGCCCTTACGCGCATGTTTGCATCCACGGTAGAGCGCCCCCGGCGGAAACCAAATTGATTGTCCGCCAGGTTCGGCCCGAGTGTATAATAAACAGTATATTACCTAGACTTTAAAAAAAAGTGCAACCGACTTTGATACGTCAAAAAAATGCCATTTGAATTGGTTTGTAATTTAATTATTTTTTTTTGTAATGTAGACATTAAAAACAATAATTAAAATCTGTTCACAATTAGCGAAAATATCACGTAACATACACACAAAAACAATGCATTAAGAACCGCCTGACTTATTGAAGTCGGTTTAAAAGTCATAAACCGAAATAGCTACACATGAATCTCGGTGACATTTCTAGTTTAATCACTCAACGAGTTTATAAAATACGTGCTGCAAACACTAAACAAGAGCATAAAATCAGTCCAACAATATGAAACCATCGCTAGTAGGTACAGCGAGCCAATTAATTAGTACGCCCGCCGTCCACTTAGACCCATTACAGACAGATTGACTTGTTACGTGGTGTTCGAGCCGAGTAAGAAGCTAACTTTAATATTCCCACTATCTTGGTTGCTTACCTTTATTTTTTCTTTTTGACAATTCGATGACTAATCAATTAGCGAGGTACTAACACGTTGCCGATTCGATTAAAAATAAATTATAATCGATGTTTTTAAGATTAAGTTTTAATCGAATTAATAAAAGTAAAAGTTAATTTTAGCTAAAAAAAATACTAAACTCGTTTATAATTCATATATTCAATTTAACTTTTTTACCGGCTTTTAATATACATATTATACATATAAGAACTGATTATTTCTGACAATGAGGACTCAAGTGTCGAACCGAGTGTGTATCATGATTTATTTGTCTGAGTTTCAACATTCTGATATTATTTATTGCAAATGCAACTATTTATTACTGTAGACGAAAGGCTCTTTATACTGATTTAGAAATATTAAATATTGATTAATAATATTTATGAATCGATATTCAATATTTCTAAATCAATAGCAACATCAAAAACATTATTGTGTTCTCATCACTGCATACAATAGAACATAAATGAAGCAATATTCAATCATTTTGAAAAAAATACTGCATGTACAGTAGTGTACAGTATCATAAAGTCAACAAATGATAATTATTTTTTTTCGTTTTGGGCATTTTAAGTTTAATTTTACGGACTCTGGCATTGTTACTACGTTCTCAAGCAACTGTCAAAAGGAAAATAAACGAATGGACAGAGTACAACTATCTACCTTTGTTGTGAACCATTCATGTTAATGCTTGCATGACTTTTGCTTCAAATTAAGGTTTCTTTCATTGAATTGGTAGCACATTTTTCATAATACACGAGATCGACTTGACGACCCTAAATCTAAATAGGGCTACACCTGCACTACAAGCACAGTACAAGGAGAGAATTCGGGATGCGAAAGAATGACCCTAGTTCTAGCTAGGACACACTATGGTATACACAAAAGTTATTATTGAATCTCTCTTTGGCAACTAATTATTACTATCCTACTAATATTATAAACGTGAAAGTTTGTGAGTATGGATGTATGGATGTTTGTTACTCTTTCACGCCAAAACTCCTGAACCGATTGCGATGAAACTTGGTATGTAGATAGCTGGAGACCTGGATTAACATATAGGCTACTTTTTATCCCGATATTACCACGGGATCGGGACTTACGCGGGTGAAACCGCGGGGCGCTGCTAGTATATTATAAAACAAAGTTCCCCGCCTCATCTGTCTGTCTGTCTGTTCGCGATAAACTCAAAAACTACCGAACGGATTTTTATGCGGTTTTTTCACCAATAGATATAGCGATTCATAAGGAAGGTTTAGGGTTATAATTTGTTAAGGTTTTGTGTAAATTGGTTGAAATATGATGATGATTGTTGAAGATGTCTCTGCTACCCGTGTGAAGCCGGGGCGGGTTGCTAGTTTACTATAATTTAAAAAACTCAAGACGAAACTAGATTTTAAGATGTTTCTGTTACCTTGCATAGTAGCTTTGTATCTATACTTATAATAAATCTGTAGCGGGATGAATTCTGTACATTGAATATATTTAAAAAAAATCGACTGAGGTATTAAAATATCGATACTGATGCCAAATATGCGATTCAAACAATTTTTGTCTGTCTGTCTGTCTATCTGTTTGTATGTTCACGATAAACTCAGAAGTTACTGAAGGGATATGTTTGAAACTTAGTACGATAATAGTTTGAGTGCCTGCGCAGGTTAAAGGGTACTTTTTATCCCGGGTTAAACTTTGGTTCCCACAGGAAAATCAATGAAAGCTGTAATAACATTGTAACGTTAGTAGAATGTATATACTTATTTCGAAATTTACTACAGCGTTTAGTTTATCTTGTGTAGAGTACGACTTCTACTATGTGGGTTGCCGGATCGAATCCCTCTTTGGCACTCTTTTCTTTTTTTGCACTTTTTTTTTTATATATAAACAAATTTACTTTTTTAAATTAGGTATCGTTTTTAACCGACGAAAAAAGGGAGGTTCTCAATTGTACTGTTTTAATACATTTTTTTTTATGTATGTTCAGCCCTCTCCGTTATTTATGAACTGATTTTGATTATTCTTTTTTGTTAGATAGGGTATACCTCAAGGGTGGTCCCATGTCAAGGAAGTCAGGATCTGATGATGGAATTCTGATAAAATTGAGAGAAACCCTTAAAAATTGTAGTAACGAATAGTGTTTTTGTTTACTTTTCATTACTTTATCAGGTATTTGCGTTTAGAAATCATCACATCATGTAGCCGAGCTGATGATGAAAAAAAAATTTTAAATAATAACCTTTTTAACAAAAAATTTAACCGAAGAAAAAAAATTAAAAAGCATAAAATAAATAAACCTTTTAAATAAGCTTAATACTTAAGACTTAAAAGTTTTATTTATTTTATGCGTTTTATTCTTTTCGTCGTTTAAATTATTTTTTTTATATTTTTTATAAAACCACTCAATTTATTTAACTAATAAATATTAAAAGTACAAAGAATCAATTTTTACCTGTGATTTAAAGAAATATTATTGGTTACATTAGATTTCACCTGCAAATAATCATGTCTGTTTGAAGGATTTCGAGAGAATGTATATTTTTAATCGTAGGATATCATAGGGGTATATGCTTTTCTGTGGTGATTGCTGAAGCAGCAGGAGTTTTTTTTTTCTTTGTTTGGTGATCCCAGAGTAATCGATAGCTGGTTCTTGACTATGCCAACGAGCTATTTGGCCTCTCCCAGCCATTAAATTCATAAATATGTTTCAGGGCATTAATAATAATAACAACTTCACACACCTCATACACGGCCGTCTGATCCTAAGCTAGGCAGAGCCTGTACTATGCTAACTAGACTGATGATAAACATACTTATATATTTCTAAATATGTATTTAACACGTATGTATATACATATTATAAGTAAATTACACCCAGACAGAGAATAATTCGTCCTGGGTGCACGCGATCACGTATTTAAAAAGTATTACAGTACCTACAGGCCAGGATCACGGCCACGAACACGGCAAAGCAAAGGTATGTCATACCTTTTAAATACGTGATCGCGTTGATTCCCCTCAACATGATTATATTAGAATAGAATAGAATTTTTATTTAAAGCATCTATGATTTAGTTGTTAGTTTAACTTAACACTTTCTTAGTATTACAGTATTTTACTATATTAAATGCATGGCAGACACTATCGCAAAAAAATTACATCTAAGCTAAAATATTGACATGTAACCGGTGAAGTTTTTATTGCAATTTCTCTAATCTCAATATTTTCTAAAATATTTGAAACCTATATTTATAAAGAACTTAGTACGTATTTAGAAAAACATAGCATACTTTGTAACGAACAAAAAGGGTTTAGAAAGAATAAAACCATTAATATGGCAATCTACGACTTCTTATACATAGTTATGACAACCATAGATAGAAATAACCCAGTCTGTGCTATTTTCTGTGATATGTCGCAGGCATTCGATTACGTACAACATGATATACTATTACAAAAGCTAAGTATTACTTTGACATTGTATACGAGTACATTAATTTTAGACTGATAATTAATTAAAACTTCAATAATATATACACATTCTTCTAATGTTAACTGGTGATATCAGGTCAAGTGACAGAAATATATCACTGATGAGAATTTATACAGATTTAAAAATTTATTAAAATTAAAATTCGCACGTCATTGTATTGGCAAACATATCTTGAACTTTCTCCAACTTTCTATCTTGCATGCGATTGCTTATTGTATGTACACATGTGTTTGAGCGAATAAATAAATTATCTTATCTATCTTATCTTATCTTATCTTAAGTTTTTTTACACTTTCAGACCATTTATTTTCCGTTCGGTTACAGTAGCGTGAAATCTTAAGTTACACCGTGACTAAACAAAGCTTAGAAGCAAACATTTATCTGTTAGGTATACCGAGGGGGCCCATAGTTTCTAGGAAGCGGCACTGACTGACTGACTGACTACAGCAAAAGTCTCCAATTGGTCGGACGAATCGAGATGTTAGGTCGTCACAGTTGTTTTATGACGATCTTCTCCGAGGAGAACATCTCGCGCAAAGAGGAGGTGACGGTGTGGATTCGGTAGAAAAACTTATAGGTGGAACCTTTTCACTCGCGCTCTCATGCGTACGCTAAGAGTGGCCGTGGGTGTATGAGACGAGCTTTATGTTCTTCACCCGAAGCAGAGTCTCCCGTGAAGAGGGTGTCTGGACATCGCCCAGTTGCCGTCCGGTAGCCAGCGCTGGGTGGATCATTGGAGGCAAAACGTCGCCGTACCGACGGTCAACTAATAAACGGTGCTGTGAGGCACACCGTGTTGTTTTAGTTGGTTTAAGCCTGATATACGGCTTCACTAATAGCCCGGTGAGGTGAGCTTCCACACGCAAAACAAATGAGTAATGTTACCACGGCCAAATTATGTCGTTATTACACGTGTAAGCAACCAAAACAACCTTTTTTGTACGCTTCAGGTTGTTTCACCGCCAATACAGTATAAAAAATCCTGCCTGGAGAAAGAGGTACTATGCAATAAGCGACAAATTGCTGTTTTCCGAAAATAACGCGGACGAAGTCGCGGGCACAGCTAGTGTATAATAAAACAAGTTTAGTGTCTAGACATCGTAAACACACGAAATATTTATTCAGACGGAATCTTAGCAGTTATACCTACAGTTTTTATACGTAATTAATTAAAATGCTTGTGTAATAATTAAAGATAAGTAATCCTTATCCTCCGAGCCGGTTCTAAGTTGTGGTCGGCTTTCAGTCCAACTACAAAACGGCCGAACTTCGATATTTTACATGAAGCGACTGCCATCAGAAATCCACCACCCAAGTACTAGGCGATATCGAAGTTCTGTAGTTAGAACAGGTTGTCGGACTTCCTTTAGGGCTCCAACTACCCGTAACGAATGAGACAGATGTTTGTATGGCAACTGGGACCGACGGCTTAACGTGCTCTCCGAAGCACGGAGGGGTCTCATATGTTAAGAATGGTCACCCATTCTAAGACTGCCCTGGCTAGTATCTAGTATTACTTATCCTTGCAATTAAAATTAATAAGTTATTTCTTACCATTACTCTTGGAAAACCATAACGATTTTAAATTACTAAGTTTGATAAAATTTGCTAGGCGCATGGAACTATTATGGTATGGTTACTAAGTACCTCCTAGTACATTGTTTTTTTTCTGTTGAATAGAATAGGTTTATTTGCGTTTAAGCACACACACAAATGAAGGTCTTATAAACTATGTAACATTTCAGCATGTTTAACCACAGCAATGGTATGTAAATATTAATTAATTTTATTTTATACATATACTAGCAACCCGCCCCGGCTTCGCACGGGTAGCAGAGACATCTGCAACAATTATCGACATATTTCCATCAATTTACACAAAATCTTAACAAATTATACACCTAAACCTTCCTCATGAATCACTCTTCTGTTAGTGAAAACCGCATGAAAATCCGTTCAGTAGTTTTTCAGTTTATCGCGAAAAGACAGACAGACACCGCGCGAGCGGCTTTGTTTTATAGTATGGAGTGATCTAAGAAACAGTGGAAATTTATCTTTTGTGATCTTGCTCATCACACAATTATTTGTCCTGGGTGGGAACCGAACCGACCGACCTTTGGCTCAGCAGTCAGGGTCACTAAACACAAGACCAACGGGCCAGTCAAGTTTTCTTCTTCCATTCTACTCTATCATTCGTCATTTTACTGGTTACTTTCTAGCCGTATCCTCTTTCACGCAGTCCAGCCTTCTTTTCTTGTGTCGTCCTCTTCTCTTGTATCGGTATCCCTCTGCATCACATGTCCATACCACGATAATGCTCCTCAACTTTTTTTAGTACTACATTCTTCACCTTGTCAATGCTAGTCACACCACACATCCATCTCAATATTAGCATTTCAGCTACATGCAGACGTATCTGATCTGTTCCCGTTGATGGTCAATTTTCAGATCCATGTAGGACGGCAGACCTAATGATTGTCTTATAAATCTGTCTTCAGTTTAATTTCTTGAACTAGAAATTAATAGTTGGATGTTTTTTTTATGATATAGGGGGCAAACGAGCTGGCAGGTCAGCTGATGGTAAGTGACTACCGCCGCCCATAGGCACCTGCAACTCAAAAGTCACAAGTGCGTTGCCGGCCTTTAAGGTAGGAGTAGGAGAAGGGGGAAGAAGAGTGTGGGGGAAGGGGGGAGAGGGAAGAGTTAGGACCTCCGGTAACTTCACTCGCTCGGCGAAAAGCAGTACAAGCATTGCTTCACTGCCGGTTGTCTGTGAGGCCTTGGTATCACACCGGTCGAGCCGGCCCATACGTGCCGAAGCATGGCTCTCCCACGAATATGTTCATGAATAAATCAAACATCGAACTGTTTAGGTTCGCATATGGTAGTTTCCCACGGTTAAAAGGAATTATTTAACATTCCTCAGAAAATTAAATGAAATTTAAGCAAGTCTTATAATTTTGAGTTTGTTAATATTTAAATTATTTAACGAAATGTTTATTAATCACGTATCTGCCTAAAGAAACATAATATAGAAGAATATTAATGGCGGTACGACTGAATAATCAATAGATAACATTGTCGATATACATTTGATCGATGTTAAAGCTTCCATTATCAAAAGCACAATAACCTGTCACAAAAGCCTACCTGAAGCTTTCGGTATCAATGGTGGCTATTGAATATCCTGACGGCAGTTTGATTTTCGGTATATATATTTCGATATATCAATACAAATAAATAAAATTGAAGTGTCTGTTTGTAATGTCAAAATAATAGTTTTTTTTAAGCTTATACAGTTATTTCCACGATACCTATGCCTAAAAACAGTTTTTAATTTTTTGTCCGTCTATTTGTTCCGGCTCATCTCCGGAACGGGTAGACCGATTTCCACGGGACTTTCACTGGCAGATAGCTGGTGTTATAAGGAGTAACTCAGGCTACGGCCGCGCGGGTAAATAACTAAAAAATAACTTTGTACAGCCTTTTAAGCATATTGCGCGCAGAAGAGTTAGAGAGAAGTTAATAAAAGCGTTTTAATAACACTGGGACGCAATATGTTTTAAATTTAAGACTTATTAGACTAATTGCAGTCTAAGTTGGTATATTAGGACACGGTTCACCTGGTAGCAGGCGGTTACCGATGCCAAATATACACTCCCAATGTCAGAAGTGACACAATATCCCTCCCTATTTACCAGTAGAAAACAAGAGCACTACGCTATCTAGCTGCGGTCTCCAGTAGTACAGATTCACAGTAGAGCGGCTCCATACATACATATCTCACGCAATATTCCCGTCCAGGATAGACAGAGACGCTCGACATTTTCCTGCGCCTCTTCCACATTTATCACACTGGGAGAGCCACGCTTTGGCACGTATGGGAGCTCGACCGGAGTTATACCACGGCCTCACAGAAAACCAGCAGTGAAGCAATGCTTTCCGTTGTTTTTCGCCAAGTAACTGAGGTTACCGGAGGCCCTAACCCTCCCCTCTCTTCCCCCTTCTCCCCCTCTTCCTCTATACACACCTTAACGGCCGGTAACGCACTTGTGACATTCGAGTTGCAGGTGCCCATGGGCGGCGGTAGTCACTTACCGCCCATCTGCTCGTTGCCCCCTATCTCATAAAAATATCAGGCCCTTCATACATGCTCTTGGATTACAGGTACTTTTAACTTGGCCCTTCCTCAGTACTGCCTACTTTACTTCAATCTAGACAGAATGACTCTTGAGTTGCAGGTGTCCATGGACGGTAGTCAATTGACATTAGGTCACCCGTCTGCTCGTTTGTCCCCTACATAATTAAACAAGTAAAAATACTTCGTGGCTCCAATTGAGCAGAAATTGTCTGTACCCTACCTCCTTAACACGATGGTGAATAAACACTAGCTATATTAAAGGTGTCTATTGGTGGGCGTTGCCAACCTCATCCCAATCTCCTTTTAAATCCAGGCCACCAAAATAACCTTGTTTTGCATCATAACTTGATTGCTGGACATAGGTCTCCCTCAATGATTTCGAAGAAGACCGGTTATATGCGGCGTGCATCCACCGTCCATCCATAACTATTACCTTCTATTATATTGATATACACATGTAGTTGAAGTTTAACATTTTATAATTGTTTTACAACTGTGTAAGTGTATGTTTCACTTAGAATCAATTAGACAGTGTGTGAGAGACGCTCACTTATTAAGATGTTACGATTCAGTGATCGTCGAGCTGAATACAATGTTGATGATTTAATGGTTAAGGGGTCGTACATTAATCACGTGATGTTTTTAGCAACTTTTTATCCCCTCCCTCTCTTTGATGTTTTAAATTAACACGCCTCTCCCCCCCCCCCACCCCCCCCACTACCCAACATCGTGTATTTTTTGGTACAAAGTATCTTAACATTTTTCAGACTATTTTCTTTAATATAACCTGATGCTGGAAAATTAAGCACCCTGATAAAAATGACCAGACAGAGGTTAAGGTTTCCGACTGTCATAAAAGTAATAAAGAAAAGGTGTAATCATGTGAAAATTACAGACTTACTGGCGTCTTCCAAGCGGCAGATTGGAAAATCGTTACCAGGCAATGGCGACTCAAGACCACAGGCGGTAATCGGTTTAGAAATCGCGTGTTCAACGAAAAAATATACACCTTATATCTGACTACCCCCCCCCTCGTTCCCCCTCGTTCTCCCTTGTGATAGTTCGTGACTTTTTTCCGAACCTCCTCCCCCTTTTCGAACCTTACGTAATTAATGGACGACCCCTAACCAGAATGACTTGGTACATTAATTTTATGATTTATATGCATACATAACTATATGCCATTATGAGCTTCTAAAATTTGAATGCATTATAAATTAAAATTTTCAGTAATTAACATATTTATATACATACGAGTATATTATAGTGCCAGCCACAACTTTGTCTGGGTTAACAAATAATATATAAATTATTTTTATCCAGATTAATGTACAAAATCAAAAATAATAATCATTAACAAAAAATTATAAATTTTTCAAACAGTAAAAGAAGTTTTTAAGTAGGTGTCTAGAAATTACAACAAACACACATAATGGCATAATTCAGTCTTTCTTTACAAGACAAGCTATGTTGTGCAGTTTCACACTCATTGAATTTGTATGAGTAGTAACCCAGTCCTGTGGGTCCTGGATCCTCCTCAATATCTTATAAGCATGGATATGTAATACTTCTTTACTTTTATAACCTTACAGCACTTTAAATTCATATGTTTTCGTTTATTACACCATAAAGGTGGCAAATAAGTGCCTGTTTGCCTGCCCGATAATGATATGTACATATTATATATATGTGAATGTGTGCAACACCTAAGATAACATTTGTGTGCTGGTGACCTAATCAGAACCTTTTAATATCCATTTTGAAGATGTTCCTACTACCAGATACATTGAACACCTAACTTTTAGGGCTCAGACCGGACGAACTAACCGGACCCTATTACTAAGCCTCTGCTGTCCGTCTGTCTGTCCGTCAGCGGGCTGTATCTCATGATCCGTAATAGGTAGACAGTTGAAATTTTCAGAGAATATGTATTTCTGTTGCCGCTATAACAAAAAATATTAAAAATAAATATAAAAGTACCTACATAGTATAAAAATTTTTACGACCATGCCCGAGTCAGACTCACACTTTGCTTTTATTTAAATGATTTTATTTGTCATTTACTATCATATGATACGTCACATCAATTTGTTTTGTTAACTACAAAAGGAAGGTGGGGAAGAAATGACTGCCTGCCATCCTCAGGGCATCGTAACTCTACCCTGTACTACTATGTATAGCCTGTGAAAGTTTGTTATCTATTTTGAAGAAACTTCTACTACCATATAACTATGTAGATTAAAAACCGAGATTGCTAGATCATTCCAGTGTATTCCATATTGTTGTCAAATGGTGTCTAAATTAATTTGCTTACAATTGTCTCATCATCTACAAGTGTATACATATTTGTGTGTGTGAATGTATTTATTTATGTGTGTAGAATGTTAATTTAAGAACTATCTTTTTAAACTTTTTAATGTTAGTTAAATTTTTTCTTAAAGTGTAGCCGTTTAGTTTTACCTAAATAATAAAACAATTATTTAGTCAATGATGACTTTAAAAATGGTTTTATGTTACTGTACTGCCGCTTCGTAATGTATAGATGTATTCAATAATGGGAGTGTGATCACATTAGAAGTGGCAGTAAAGTGAGTCTGGTCACATTAAAACTATCAAAAAATCACATTAACAATAGGAGAAATAATAAAAAAAAAAATTGGTGATAACATGGTCTAGAATCTATTTGTATATCAGTAAATAAACACTTAAATACTTTGAAATGTTAAAGGTTTGGGAGCATTTAATATAATAATATTATTTTTATATTGCTAGATGTTATAGAACTTGTGTGATATAGTAGCTTCTTCAGACCAGAGCTGCAACAGCATAATATTAGCCTCATCACCTTATGGTAAAAGTTTTTGCACTCTACCCTCACAATGAGATTCTGTCAACAAATGTACCAGATCATCCAACTAACCACACATTTAACACAGAAGGGTCAGGTCAGGGTACTCTTGTCAACCAACCATAGCATCTATTGGAGATATTAGTAGAACATCTTTAAGGCATTTTATGTTCAATATATTCCAGTACTGTCTATCCGAGACAATGTGGTAAACAATTGTTTCACAGAATATGTTCGCTATTAAGTTACAATATTTTTATAAGAAGGAAAGTTATTTTGTAAAAAAAATATTAAAGAATTGTCACTATTGCTTTTTATCCTAAGCACATGAATGATTTTATTACTTATAAGTATCCTATTCAGTATGGTTTTAAATGTTAAATAGGAAAATAAATTGGGTTTAACGTTTATATTTATTAGTACCATTATCTGTTTCAATTGTGTGTTATAATACTGGCATTTGATAAATCCAATTACATTAAGATATAAATGACTTGCAGCGCCTTGCGGTTTCACCGGCATAAGTCCCGATCCCGGTAGAATGTCGGGATAAAAAGTAGCCTATGCGTTAATCCAGGTCTTCAGCTATCTACGTACTAAGTTTTATCAATTGGTCCAGTAGTTTTTGTGTGAAATCATTACAATACATACAAAAACACAAATGTTTCCTCTTTATAATATTAGTTTAGACTAGCATCATGCCAAATGATAATAGAAGATTGAAAATGTAAACATTAAATTAATGACAATAATTTCAACCAGTCTTTGAAATTTAAAAATCATAAAAAATGCCAAACAAAACCCAGACACAACTAAAAAAATAGTTTTAATAGAGTTCAGGGTCATGTATCTGACTGATTGAAAGTTAAAATAATTTATAAGTTTATTCACATAACCTATAATTATAATTTTAAATTGAAGGTAGATAGTGCAAAGTTATATTGAGGAGTAAATTAGATATTTTAAGTCAAACATTATACGTACAGCAACGGGTATGGTATTAACGAGATTAATAATTGAGAGACCAATGTCAATAAATTTTATCATGATAAGACATAAAGTTGACTTTCAAAACAAAGTTGAAGTTTATTTCTAATAAGATTCCACTATGAATGTGTTGTGATTTTAATAACGCCCAATATTCCTACCAACATTTTAACTTACAGAAAACACATAATATTAAGTATATAAATCTAATATAACCAATGAAAAACATGTTAAATCGTTTATACTAAATATTGTAAGAATAATATTATTCATCTTTTTTTGCATATAAATAATGCAGTTGACCCTGTAAGTTCACAAGATACCAAGAGTTATAGGTGAATATTTTGTTATTACTCTTATAAAACATCTTCAAATGAATGAATTTTTTTTTTGTACCACCGCCTGATACGGACAAACAATTGTATATAGAATAAAAACTTACCCTTATCGTACACCTTTCCCACTCATATGATAACGGCATATAATCACAATAATGTTACTTGAAGATTTGGAGTAGATTTATTGCGACAATTCGAGAAATAACATGTAAACTTTAATTTCCAATGATACTCGGCGCAGCGAAGTCACCTCGCGTGAAGGCGCGCCACTACGCGGTGTTGCCAATCCGTTATTGAGTTTTCCCAATACACAAATCAAGTGAACCAAACGTCAAAATCAAATCATGCAAAATAATATTAGAAATACTTAAGAACAGTTAATTCATAAAATAAATGAGACGACTCTATCAAAAAGTATGATCTGATCAGTATCGTAGCGGTTATTAAACTTCACCACAATTAGTGTAATTTTGTTATTATTTTCAAAGAGCTGATACAGTTTTATAATTGGAACACTTCTTTGCCCAAATCCAAATCGCATATCGCCTTTTCTCAGTTGGTACAAGTTATTGTGACGATTTATCAATTTCAACAATTTCCAGTTCTTAACAAATAAATAAGCAGTTCTCACATTATATATTAATTATTTCTTCCGTGGAGTGACACCTAAAAGTGACTTCCCTACTCCCTAGTACTACCAAATAAATATCTAAGGTGTATCTGCGGGGCAAGCACAGTGGTGTCTGTCGCGGACGTCGCCGTCGCAAAGCAAACAAAATGTTGTCGATCCCGCTCGCCCTACACATCGTTAATGTGCTTACCCTCTTGTCTGTTGAGATAACAAGTTGTATAGATGAGAAAAAGATTATTGAGTTTTAATCAGCTGAACACAGGCTTAAAAAAGATAAAAGAACCATCATCAAATAATTCACTGAAAAACCTATATTATTTTCATCTAATCTTTCTCGCTTTTGAGATTTCAATTTTTTAGAACATAAGTTATTCAATGTTTTAATTTACTGAAGCGTCATTGGCTTTACAATACAGGTATTAATCAGCTGCACTCAGCATCATACGGAGTGCTCATACATTACGAGAAATTTAAGGTAAACTTCTGTCAGCACCAGTTTGGAGTATCTGCGCTGTGCGCTTCACGAGTGCGCTTACTCAAGAGTTAAGACTCACAAGAGTGAAGTTGGCTGAATGGAAATGGCAGCAATGTAGATGAATTCGCCACCAATGTTGCGCATGCCTTCTTTGCCAGCTCATCGACGGCCTCGTTCTCGTCGTCTCTTTGATCAATTGGAGGATTACCCCATTGGTTGAGGCTCAAAGCTACAGCGTTTGTTGACATTCATTTAGGAGATCGGGATTTATTGTGTTGAGATCCAGTACCCTCCCTATGCAGTGGTTTTGTTTCGATTGATTTCACCGCTCGAATCGCACTACATCGCCCCCCGGCAAAAAGTGTCATAATACAAAAACAGCCATATCGAGAAGAAACGACTTTTGTGCCTGTGAATTGAACAAAATAGCTCAGTGATAACGATGTTTTTACTGCTGACCAAATGCAACATTTGCTAATCAATGCTATAAAAATGTTAAGCGTACCTAACATGTGATATGACACTTTTTTTTGCCGGGAGGCGACGACATAATAGGCAGCGAAGCATGGCTGAATGCTATTTTCATCACTGTTTCTGCTTTATACCAATGACACGCTGTTCGATGAAATTGATTACTATGCAGATTACCTGGGTGCTATACTTACCGGTAAGTACTCTGATTACAGTAAAAGAAACTTGCGAGTAACTTGTTTAAAAGGATTCTTATTAGTGTCTGACATGGGGAGACTAATTAGCTCCAAAATACAAAGGCGCAACTCTTACCTTGGACCATAAGACCAGATGAAGTATGCATAGCATACAGTATACACATTGCACATTCCTACACTTTCAGATTAGATAGATTAGTTTAACTTTTGTCTAAGGGCGTTCAGTCTTTGGTACTGATGAAAACGATTAGAAAGACCTCTAAATAATACTTCATTTTGTGGTATTGGATTTCAAGTGTGAAAGATCTAAAATTAGTATCAAGGTGTATATAAGCATAAGTGAGCTTTGGTTTAGCTTTATTTGAATACTTGATACTGGCGTTATTTCCAATATTTTTAACCGACGAAAAAAAGGAGGAAGTTCTCCTTTGTTTTTTCTCTTTATCTATAACCACGCTTGCCTGGTTATTCTGAAGACGGCGACAAAAGCCAGTTGAGGGAACTCCTCAACGGCTTACAACAGCTACCTCGTGTTTGGGCTTATCTAAACTAATATTATAAAGAGGAAACATTTGTGTATGTTTGTAACGTTTTCACACAAAAACTACTGGACCGATTGCGATGAAACTTGGTATGTAGATAGCTGGAGACCTGGAATAACGCATAGGCTACTTTTTATCCCGACGTTCCCACGGGATCGGCACTTACGCGGGTGAAACCGCGAGGCGCTGCTAGTTATATATATAGGGTCATACAGGACTTAGGACAGGTCATTCTATTACAATATTATTGTTTTATTATTATATGTCCAAATATAATTTTAAACAAATAACAAAATTTGCCTCTTTTATCTTGTCTGTCTCTTGCGAAACGTGTTGTGACCTCCTCGCCTTCAATGGGTATACTTTAGTTAACGTGGAGAAGTGCCAGTCCAGTTAGGAAGTCCTCTGCTATTGAAAATCTAAGGCAAGTTTAGATCCTCCTAAGGGTGGAAAAGGTTCTCCCTGCTGTCGTTGCACTAACTGGTCGTGTAGCAAGAATACGTGAAAAACTCGTACATTACTACATTTCAGCATCAAAATTTTCTATGAGATTAGAAATCGACTGCGGAATATTCCGCAAACTTCCACAGTCTATATTAGTTTTGTGATTACTGAAGCTGGACTGTTATCTATTAACTGGGGGGTACTGGGGGTAACGTACATCCTCCTACCACCTTAATAATCGGAAAACTGGTTCCATAGACAGCATGTGATGCAATGCAGATGATTTAAAGATTAGCTCTCCCGCCTCTGGAGAACATTAGCTGGACACAGCAAGGTCTCTCTAATGAAAAGAGAAAAGGCGTTATTGCTTCAGTCTCCCACTGCGCATCGCGAGGATTAAAAAAAAACAATTTTTACTATATACAAGGACATAGACCATATTTATGTATGGAGTAAGCAGCATGGGTTGAACGTAAATCCGTTTAAAACACAAGTTACAGATGTCGGTAGCTCCAGGATTTTTTTTAAAATCGATGGGTCACAACTGCCTCAAATATTCTGCAACAGTGCTTCTTACAGTAAAAAAATTGGGAACATATATTGAGAAAAAATTGTCCTGGGGTCCGCAACTATAAAAGGTGAGTGCATTCTACGATTTTCGTGGACAAGTCTTTTTCAGTACTGGCCATCCGTCTATGGAATGCATTGCCACTGCCCATGAGGCTGCGTCTCGGGACCTTAGTTTGGGGAATATCTGCCTTTATAACGATTGCGTTGGTGTGGTGGGGGCAGTATAAACTAATACGTAACTGTAGGAGAGGGCATGCCCATGAAGCTCGCAAAAACACTACCCAACAAAGCAGTTCCGATAATTTTTTCAACTGCCTATTATTATTATCATCAAGTAGTAATTATTATATCATCTGTACACTCATTTTAGTAAAAAATAGACTATGGATGAAAATAAAAGTAATGCATAAATAAAAAATATTTATTCAGTAATTCTCTCTTATACAATATCGTTATACATTTACGTTTACAGATCTGATTTGATTCGGAATGGAGCACTCTTTGGATATAGTTTTTATACAAATAGTTTTTTTTTCTTTTTTTACAATCTTGGGTAAGGCAAGACAATGTTTACATAAAGGCACATTGGTTATTGCGATTCTTATAACTAGCTACACTATTCAGGGCTTTCATTTTGGTGATATAATGATAAAGGGGTCTGTTCATTGACTTATTTCTTAGACAACACGAGGATTAATGGCTGTGCACGTAGTAACTCATGCTGGTGAGCAAAAAACTAGTTTTAATTGCTACAATATAACTAAAGTGCAGCGACTTCTAAATCTAAATTACTATTAAAAAAAACAATATCAATTTTAATATCCGCCTAAAGAAAGGTGGTTGGGAAGCTCTTAACTTATGACCATAAAACCATATATTAGGCGGATTGTATTTTTATCGGCTACCTTAATGGAACATTAAAAAAAAACATTTTTTTTTTCATAATTCTAAACTGAGATTTGGAATTAATTCAAATTGTTGTTTTATTGAAAAAGTTGTTATCTGTGTTCTAAACTAAGTTGGTCTCATAGACATTTAAAAGAAAACAATATTCTAGGGACATAGATCATTTAAACCTCCATACCATTGATTAACTGCAAAGCAATTAATTTCATAGATATTATAATATACGGAAATATAAATAACTTTCTATATGGACTTCAAGATTTTTTGCCATGCTTTAAGGGTGACAATAAAACCAGTTAACTAAAATAAAAAAATTACCCTTCTTAGAACAAATTAGTTTTTAAAAAGTAATATCATTAAGATAGTGTACAATTGAAACTGAGTATTTCGGTTTAAATTGTGCACATCGATTATGATATAGGTACATCTATATAAAACATCAAAAAATAAAAGATTATTTAACATTTTACAATTTTACTAAAACTAAGCTAAACATACCATCTTAAAAACATTGGCTAAGTGTTTTAATATTTACTCTGCTGAAACATACGATAATCTAAATTAATTATAATATTTAAAATAAAACAATGATTTTTCGAATCTCGGTGGTCCAAATTAAATACAACCATTATAAATATACGACTTCTTACAAAATATTTTTTAGATAATTAGCTTAAAATTTAATTTTTTTTTAATTTTAACAGTCAATGTTTACATCTTAAATATAATAAAATTAAAATTTAATACAAATATGTGCACTAGTAATGAAATAATTAAAACCACTCAACACACCACATTTATTTTTAATTAGAGATGTTTTGGTGTATCATAGTACAAGTACTGATGTGGTATTTAAATGACCTACGATTTTATTGGTCTTGGAAATATACAAACATTAATAAACGGAGTCATATACCGTAACTACTACCTGTCTCCATTATTACAACGACGCCCACGCACGATAAGTGTTGAGACTAACAGCCGCGGAGGCAAGGCTTGTTTAATAAACTCGTATTTAGAAAAAGAAATACAAATGTATTATAAAAAACACAGAAATAAGTTTATTATTGCCCACTATATTCAAATATACATATTATGCGAACATAAAATCTGGATATACATTCAGATGTATCGCAAATAATAGAGATGGCGAGCTCCACCTTCATTCAACACTTTGTCTACCCAACTTTTAACACAAAGAATTCACAGTTCACAGTTACATATTCCTCGGGGATAACGTAATTCACCTTACTCATGCTAGTCATGCTCTTTAACCGACTTCAAAATAGAGAAGGTTCCCAATTCGACTGATCTTTGCCATATGTGAACCGATTTCAATTATTATGTAATTTTTTAAATTGGTTGTATTCAAGGTTGGTCCCAGTGAATTTTGAAAAAAATATTCCACTTCTAAGGGTGGAAAATTAAGGGATGAAGAATACAGCTTATTTATGATGATTTAGGCACATTGAAGTCGGTTATAGTGCGTTTTCTTAAATTGATTATTTAAAACAAATGAAAATTGATACAAAAAAATTGGAATGTGTTTTTAAGAAAGTTCTATAATAAAATATTTAACCCTTTTATTCTTTATGCTTTTCGAACATGTTAAAGTGACAACAATATACATCTATATATGGTTATGTCACTTTAGATTTTGCTAATCTGCAGCTGTCGCTGTTATAAGGCTCCTGGGAGCCAGGACGAACCTAAGTAGTTCTTGATTCTTACTTGCATACGACCGATGAGAGTGTAAAACGTCCATACGGATGCGGGTTACGTTCAGTAAGCAACTGTTCTCCTAACTCTTGTTACACTTAATATGTGTCAATGCATTCCTTATAGCGCATAGACAGTACCAGCACATAAATTATTTATATTAGATACTAGTACTATAAAATATGATGACTATATATTTTCTAAACTGATATTACGTACAATATAATATGTAAATATTAATTTTTAGCATACTCTATGTAAGTCTTCGATCAAATATACGATAGGGCAAAGATGTCGGATTCGCGCTCAAAAAATGGCACCAACTAAACTGTGCTTAAATACAGTTGTAAGCACAGTTAAGCTATCAGACGCTTAGCGCCCGCGATTGCTACACACCTTTGAGGTGTAGCCGAAAAATGCTAAAATATGTATGTTATAGTACTATGGAACCACTGAGTGCCACTTTTTGACGCGATTTTTGTTAGAGAAGGTGCATGTATGGTATATTTGATCTAAGATGTAAGTAGTGATGTGCCGGACCATTAAAATTGTATATCCGTGGATACGGATACGAATTATTAGTGTCTAGATCGGATACGAATACGGATTATTAGTGTCTAAATCCGTGGATACGGATCATTAGTGTCTAGATCCGCGAATAAGGATACGGACACTTTAGTTGACGTTGAGGACTAATAACACGACATGTTTCAACTTGTACTTACTGCACGTGCTTTTTTTAAATAGTTATTGTAATACTCATATCTTAGAGATTATGGGCTTGATCTCGTTTTAGAGATAGTCAAATAGTACCTTATAACCGACAATTCTACAGGGTATTTTGCAAAAGCTCCCGAAAACGAAAACGACGATAGTAATCATTTTTAATTTTGTAGCAAAATAAATGTAGAATTTCATAAACGTAACGTCATAAAAGATTCGTTCAAGATCCGTCAAAAGTAACGGATCCGGCACGGGTACAGATCTTTTTTCTCCCTCGGATATCTGCGGATACGGATATCCGGCACATCTCTATGTTTGGATAAAGTGATTAATTATTCATACTGTCCAGACCGTTAAAAAAATGACCAATATGAGTAGTCAATATTATTAAAACTACCTATTAAAGTAAGCAAATTCACCCGGCTAGATGAATTGTGTCTGAATCCCCCACCTATTGACCCAAGTAATAAAAATATGTATTTTATTCATTAGGGAATATAAACGTGACTCCAAAATAGCCTAAATGTTTTTATTTAGGTATAGTCTTTATTGGTATAGCAAGATACCAATATATTTTTAATATGGTGTCCTGTCATTTGATAAAACACGAATTACAAATTTTCATTTTAAAAATAACGTTATTTAAATTTATACTTGATAAAGTTATCAGTTTACAAACTATTATTTCTGTAAATAACTCATTTGACGAATAATTGAAAGACAATATTTCATTACATCGGAACATCATTTGAGAATCTTTTTATAATCATGTTTGATTGGTAAAACAACGCAAAGCATATATTATAATGTTTGACAAGATGCATTACGAAATCATTATTCATTAGTAGGGTAGGTCAATTGAACAGAAATGGCTAGGTTTACGTTAGGTTAGAACCACGACCACAATTCTACCTATTTCATTTGGGTAGTGCAGCATTTTTTTAAATTGACTCAGTCAAATGGTATCAGTATTTGTATGAAAGTAGTACTTGCCTATAAATGATCTGTCCCATTTTGTAAAATCACAAACTTGAAACTAAATAGTAAACCATTGTTCTACAGGGCACTTGGACCTATCGCCCTGCCTTGTGCAGCTTAATTGGCTTAATTATTAACTTGCTCAACAGTTGTGTAGCAATATTCATAATGGTCAGAGAATGTGATAAATAACTAAGTTTATATAAGTACTAATCACAGAGCCTAATTTCACTTGTCATTATTCACATGGTCCGGGCATTATAAATAATGCAATGTTTAATCACTTGCTCCATAACATGTACATCACTTTACAGACTCAAACATTTTCTTTTTAATATAAAATTTATTGGATACATATTGAGCAATGGTTACCCATTTCACTAACGTCTATCAGATGCCCATGATTAAAGTTCCTATATATTTATTTTTATGTTCTTACATGAAATGGTTCTTCTTATTACCAAAAAGGTTTAATATACAAATTATGGACGAGTTTTGGGAGTGGTTTATCATTTCATATTAATGTTTAATTGTTCTTTCTATTCTCGTTGAAAATACAGGAAAGCAAGCAATATTACTTAATTATGCATGATATATTTCTACTTAGTAATGTATATAGGATTAACATTAATTCCCACAGGGTAACAAACAGAACTAAGGGACTTGAACCATACTTAGATATTTTAAAACGCAATTTAAGCATTTAGCTTTAAACATCTTTTTGTCCTCTTCGACATACACAATAACAGAGATTCTTGATCATTGTATGATCAAGCGAATGTTCATGTTGAACCTTAGTAAAACAGATCTTACAAATATTTAATATAATAGCCTTTTTAACTGTTAACAATTTATCGAAGATATTCTTTATTAAAGCTTTTGTTTTCAATTATTTCTTTCACAATTTGACACAAATTGTAATTATACAATTCTTTATGATCTTTTAGAAAACAATTGTGGTACAAAATAGACTGATTGTTGCATTTTTTGCACAACATTTATACTTCTACTTAGCATTGCACTACTTATTAATGTTTGTTTTCAACAGTTAGCTGCTTATAACGGCAATGGCAAGTATATAACGAAGCAGTCCATGTATTTGTGTTTCTATAATGGATGCCGAAAGCTGATGTACGATAATCGCTGTATGCTTGTTTAAAACTTTAGTAACTCATAAACAGGACAGATTGCAGGTCCATGCAGGAGTCAGCTGTGCCCCCTGGCCCTCACCACTAGGTACGCCCATGTGGTTATTCCTAGCAGCTTTACCCCGCATCGATGGTAACTGCTCCGATCCAATGCATCGCAGCAGACTGTTATATAGCCTAGAATCTTCATCAATAAATAAAATATTTCATACAAACATAGTTTTACAAATGGGATTGATAGAACCATACTCGTAGATTATTGCGTTCAAAATAGGAACGAACTTTCTTTACAATAAAGGTATAGAACATGTATGGAAGACGCAAAGGGAAGGTTTTTATTGAAATAGGACGGAATAATAGTACATACAAGTGAACTAACTCACTAACCTCGAGTAGTTGGGTTATAAATATAATTAGTTATAGTATCTTACTAATAAACGGGGCTCGTTGCTAAGTCGTAACCGAGTAGGTTAACACATTCTAGGTTAAGTAATACTAGCCAGGTCAGTCTTAGGATGGGTGACCATTCTTAACACATTAAGACCCTCCGTGCCTCGAAAAGCACGTTAAGCTGTCGGTCCCTGTTGGCATACGAACATCTGTGGCATTCTTTACGGGTAGTTGGAGCCCTAAAAAGTCTGACAACCTGTCTGGTCTAACTACAGAACTTCGATATCGCTTAGTACTCGGGTTGTGGAGGTCTAATGGCAGTCGCTTCACGTAAAATATCGAAGTTCGGCCTTTTCGTAGTTAAACTGAAAGTCTACACCAACTTAGTTGGGAAAAGGCGCGGAGGAGGAGAATCTTACGAATAAAATGCTGTTTGATAGCTTCATTACCATAAGATTTTTAGATGCATCTTATAATAATTGATTACTCTAAATATGTTTTAATACTAGTCCTATATTTGAGGTCAGAGAGATTAATAAATAAGTTAGAGTGTACTTAGGTGTATATACCAATAATTAAATTAAGGAGTTCATATTCAAAGATTAGAAATAATATTTTGCTGCCAAATGAAACATATGCTAACAAGCTGCCATTTCAGTTTGAAAGCACCAGTCTTTTTGAAGCAAGCAGTTTTCACATTGATAAATTAATGTGTCAGTCATATAAGTAAGTAGCTGTTGCCCGCGTTTTCTTTTTTTTTAAAGTAGCCTATATAAAGATATAGGCTACTTTAAAAAAAAAAAAAACCCCAGGATATAATCTATCTCATTGACAAAATTTTATTACGATCCGTTCAGCCCTTTAGTCGTGAAAGGTAACCAACAAACAGAGTTACTTTCGCATTTATTATATTAGTATGGATTTGTTGCTTCTTCTAGCAGATGAACTGTGGATGAATATTGCAATATTCATCCACAATGTTATTTCGAATTAAGTCAATATGTCACAGTCAAATGGGTCTCGCTCAGCACAGGTGTAACTTCTACCGAACCCTTCAAGAGTTTACAGGTGTAGTAGTCGTAGTCTAATTCCAAGGTTTAACCTCAGGTAACATTGCTAAATATTGTTGAAAGAAATTGAAGAAAAAAAAAGCTCCCGGTGAACGACGGTCTACGCTACAACACATTGCTATTACATTCAGAATCGAGTACAATTATAGCAACGATTTCAGTACGAGAATATCTAATTACCCTTCCTATCGACTATATACCTACTCAATTACATTTCGGTACCCTATGTCCTCGTCTGTACTCCTGGCAACGTGATGATCGGTTCAGTAGGTAAGGCGTAAAAGAACAAACAAACAAACTGACTTCACATTAATAATATTAGTTAGGATACCGGTATATGGTACGTAAAGCAACACTTATACGGCATATTATTATATGTATTGATTTGCGAGCCATGTATTACGCGATTTGCGACTGATAACAGTTTTTGCAGTCTGGGTACCATAGTACAGGCTTTGCCTAGTTTGGTATCAGACGGTCGTGTGTGAGATGTGTGAAGTTATTATTATTATAACGGTACATTACAAGTAATGGTCATAGTACCCAGTCGGCTATATTCCGGGTGTTTATAGGTTCATATTTTACATAAGCATAAAATTGACATTAAATGATATTTTCTTTCTCATCTTAAATGTTCAAAAATGAAGCGTTTCATCAAACCTCGACAGGCTCAACGTCGGATGCTCTTGCATCGTACGTCCGTGTCATTCCTGTCTGTCGGGAGGCAGTACCGTGAGGGTGACGGTGGTCCCGGAATGCTTGATGAGGCCCACCACTTCGGGGTGGGGCAGGTTGCGGATCGGCATGTGGTTGATTGCCACGATGGTGTCTCCGACGTGGAGGTAGCCGCAGCGAGCGGCCGGCGAATTAGGGATCAGTTGACCTGTAAAAAAGGGTTGTTTAAATTAATTTATTTGTTTTTTATACAAGTAAATTGGCAAACAAACACAGAGACAATTTTGTAGTTAGTGATTTCTGGTTGCTATGACCACTTGTATCACCAATGGTATAAATAAGGAGGTCTGGTATCCCACTCTCTAGTATAAATAACAACACTACAATAATAGTTCTATTCATTTATTTTTTTATTAGCTGTTCTCTGCAATATCTCCTGCGTTTATGGCCACTGCCCGGTGAAAAAAAAAAAACAAAGCGAAAAAGTGTAAAAAATTGTTAAAGTCACCTCGACAGATGACGTTGGCGTCAAATTAGATCGATCATGCATGATCATAATAAATCAGACTACACTCACTATTGATACGATACATATCTCCTGTTACATATTCTCTGCAAAACCCTGGTGTACAAATAAAATGTAATCTATCTATCTAAAAGTCTAAAAGAGGGTTACCGGAACCCTCAGAGCGTTATACCGTCTAAAAAAAATTCTCTTCTCATTTCTAATCTTTGCTTTAATCGACTATGGTGACGTGTGCTGTTATAACCTGAATGCAGATCTTCTCGATAAATTTGACCGTCTTCTTAATAACTGCATTCGATTTATCTTTAATCTTCGTAAATATGACCATATTTCCACTTTCCGTTCTCAACTCAGATGGTTGCCCATTCGTCAACGCCGTAAAATGCGCGCTCTCACTACCCTTTTCCCTATCCTCAATTTCCCATTTCCCCCTACTTATTTGACACCAAATTTCCAACTCTTATGCAATAACCATGACAGAGATCTTCGGTCGTCAAGCAACCTCCTACTACTTTGTCCGTCGCACATCACTGGGTTCGTCGGCTCTCCCTTCCCGGTTCAATCGATTCTTCTGTGGAATGCGCTTCCTCTCGAAGTCAGGACGGCTTCAAATCGTTACACTTTTAAGGTAAAAGTAAAGGAGCTCTTATTCAAAGAATTGGCAGAATCAACTCGTCAATCGTTCGAACCATTAATGTCGCTATTTGTACTTATAAAAGTATATGTATTATATAGCTACGTATGTATTTGTATATTATGTATCTGTGTATGTGTGTATATATGTATATATATGTTACACTAAAGTTACGAGTATTTATTTGTGTATAATGTGTGTGTATATTCGTATCGAATTTTGTATGTATCTCATTCTTTTCTTTGTATTTTTTTTACAAGATTGTTAATTGTACCTACTTCTTCTTTTCTCTGCATCACCCAAAAGTCGACTGGTAGAGAATGCCTTAGGCATTAGGTCCGCCTATGTACTAATGTGTTTTAATAAATAATAAATAAATAAAAGTAGACGAAAAATGTATATTAAAAATTACAACATACAATCTTGGAAATATCTTGTAGATAGTAGTCATTAAGGATATTGTCGTGATTCTGTATGTTTTTGTAAAAAGCTTTAATTCCTTTTTCACGCGAACGAAGTTGCGGGCATCAGCTAGTATCATAAATAATAATCATCATTAGTTATACTTACCAATAGTACTAGTAGCTTTATTGGCTGAGGAGATGACGACAAAACCAAATCCTTCACCTTCGTTCCTCGTGACTGTGACATCGTAAGGTACTGACGCCCAACCACCTGTCGCTGTGTCGTATTGCACGCCGTACCTACGAAATAAAAGCAAATGTTATTGTAACGAGAATATCATCACAACAAATTAAATAACTAACTAATAATAATAAGACGGCCGTGTGTTAGGTGCATGAAGTTTCATACACCTCACACACGGCCGTCTGATCCCAAAGTAGATAGAGCCTGTACTATGGTGAAAAGGCTGCTGATAAACATACTTATATATTACTAAATACATACGTATTATACATAAATTACACCCAAACACAGAACAAATGATCGTGCTCATCACACAATTATCTGTTCTGGGTGGGAATCGAACCCACGACTTCTGGCTTAGCAGTCAGCATCACTAATTACTTGACCAACTGGCCTGTCTCTTTAGCTCAACACAACTTTGGGTTAACTTAATATTTCTCGTAGGTTTAGAAGTAAATAATATTTGTTTTTAGTCAATCTCTTATACAGCTAAGCTAGTATTCGGCTACGTCAGAAGTATCGTTTATCCGTTTCAGATGTCGACCTTTCATAGGAGTACCCTACTTATCAACATAGTGAGTTGTTTGCATTTTGTGGAGGTACTTCCTATGTCAGGCAGGTCTAAATTCAACTGAGATCGCATCGCGCCTACCTTTCTAGAAAAGAGAGATACTTGTCAAAATTTGTGGTCTTTCGAGCCGTATCAACAGTCGATTAGAACACGCTCTTATATTCAGTTTCCGTAATTTATCCCTTCGTAGAAGCATCCATAGAAATAAGTTTGGCTGTGGTTTATAACTTAGGAAGGTAGTACTTTCTTAGACCATAGAGTAGCGAGGCTGTTGGTACACACAGGTAGTTCTTCGGATCACATCAAATTTAGTAGGCCTCATGTAATAGGACAATAATTACACCATTCGAGTGATACTCTTAATGCACACACTTTGATACCGGCACTCATGGAAGAGTTTTAGACTAATAGTAGTATTACATACGAGTATATGGTTGTTGGCGTTATGGTACTTGGGTTAATGGAGCTTAGGAAAAATAACAAAGGCAGGTTAATGCTATCATAGATATCGCCAAAATGAAAACAAATGTTTTGTTTTACTTATTACACAACAACAATTTATAAAATTTTACAATTTCAGGTATGTATGGCAATGTAACAACCATGATGGATGGTGCAATGGTTTAAGTGGTCACCACTACGCCGCGTCGAGTGTTGTAGGTTAAAATCCTACACGGGACAAAAATTTATGTGATCCACAAATAGTTGTCCCGACACTGTGTGTTATTTGTGTTCGTTGTTTGAAAATTTGTGGAACCCCTCGCGACACAGGAATATTTCTATATTATTAAACTTTTTAAATATTAGCAGTTTATTGACACTACTGTACTGTTCAGTACAGTAGTGTCAATCAATGTATCTTAAAATAATCTTTATGTCATTAATACATAATTAATATTGAAAGGTTATGTTAAAAAAATATATCCAAATTCAATTTAGAAGCGAATTAGGTTATCATGATACGATATTTTGATTGAGTCAGTTGTGTCATTTTGGACTTGTCAATAATTTGTTTAAGTCATTTACTTACATTGGCACATGCGCTGCGGGTGGGTACATGGGTGCTGGATGGAGTATGTTAAATTGCATGGGTGGTACGTGATGTACTGAAGGATCAGCACTGTGAACAAATGCTTTTTATCAATGTTATATAGGATTTTTCTATAGGAAACTTATGTTATGTTATTGTGCGACAATATTTTTATTTTTACAGTACTTATGCTACATAATTGGTAATCAAATGAAAATAGTTATACTCATACTATTTTTAATGTATTATGAATTATGAATGTTATATATCGCCTGAACAGGAAAATAAAAAACCTTGCTAATTTTTTTTTATTAACTTTAAAACATCATTGACGTGTCATCATTGTTTATTGTTGATTGCTATCAAAGTATAAATGTGGTCCATTTTTGAGTATGTGAGATTTTTGTGTTAGAATGCCAAAAACTACTCATAGTTGTGAGAGAAAATGTATTTAAGTATTTGTCGGAAAGAAAGTGACGGATTTGACTATATTTATCTAAATAATACTATCTACTTTTATTTAATTTAGTTGTCAACATGACTGGTATCATATTATAATATACACAATGAAAACTTGCTATCGGCCTCAATATCATTGTAACTTAAACCCAATTGAAATGATTTGGGGTATGGTAATAGAAAAATTTGCTTCAAAGAATATTGGTCTTGATAATATTACCTTCCTAAAACTTGTACAAGATGGTTTCGAGGATAAAACATTTTATTGAACATAGACATTATAAGTACACAATGTTTTCTAATTATTAAATTTTATTCTTATTTCGTAGTACTAATTTTACAGAAACATTGAACAGTTACTGCAAACACATAACAAAAACGAAGGGAATTAAAGAAGCAGAGGGCCTATGGTTGAAACGGAAATCATAAAAAATATGAATGGTAGTGGCGGTGAAAATGATTTATTAAGTAATGACAGTGACAATGACTCTGACCTTTTTGGAATCCAACCATTGTTGCATTGTAGAAATGAAGAAGACAATTATGTCAAATGAAGTCGAAAATTTAGATTCTGATTAAACCCTAAGGGTTTAAAAGTTTATAAAAAATAAAGTTTCGTTGAAGAAGTTCAAAACCAATAAAGTTTTTGTTTGAATTTCCAAAGATTTACAATAGTATTAATTTAGAAGGTTGTCTTATCATCCATGCTAGTTTTTTGGGAGAGATGTTTGAGTTTAACATGTGCCCGTGCACATGTGTGTCTCTGTATCTGTGGCATTGTAGCTCCTAAATGTTTGCCAATTCACATTTATATGACTGTACTTAGTGTTGCAATAAAAAACGCAATTGAGGCAGTATGCTAGGTTTTTTATTTTCCTGGTCAAGCTAAAGTAAATAAGTTTTCAGATTCGGAAAAAGCATTTGAAATTCTCACTAACCGCTTTTGGTGTGTACAAAGGTAAGTTTTTATGTCAGATATAAAAACAGTGGATAACCTAGCCTGACCCTAACCTAACCTACCTTAGCCAGCAGAGCATTGGGTCTGGATACGTTTAGTTCAGAATCCGTTTAGATATTGGTGTAGGTATCGACTTACGCGAGCAGCGGTTGGTGCGGCGCGACCATGGCGGGCAGGCCGAGCGGCGCTATGTCGGCGCGGTTGTGGCGCACGCCCAGCGTCACGTGCCCGCGCGAGGCGGCTGCGCACACGTACGACACGGCGCGCGTGTGCGTCGCGCCCGCCAGCGGGATGCCGTCCACCGACGTCAGCAGGTCTCCGGGCCGGAGGAAACCGTCGGCCGGACCACCTGCACGAACATAACTTTCACGTTCACGGTCGAGACGTTATAACTAGTGTCTACTATTAATAATTCACGCACATATATGGATTGTGAGCGTTAGATACGGTGCATAACAGTGGTTTAATTCTAATTCTGTACTGAACAAATTATTCAAGAGACAAACTATTATTGTACACAATGATATTAAACAATTACCGAGAAATTTAATTTTTAAATGTTGAAAGAAATGATTCATTATTACGTGCAACTATTTATGTCATATCTTACCAGGTACAACATATCCGACAGCGACCCGACTCCCGTCTTCCGTACCGCCGACGATTCGGAACCCGAAACCCGCCGCGCCCCGAGCTAATCTTACTATTACATCTGCTGAAGGGTCTTTCGCTCCACCTCCTGAGACCTGTAAAATTTAAACTTTATAATAATTTCTTAACACAAGTTAGCTTTAAACTGCTCTTTTGCAGAATAGTCCAAAGAAGATAAAGAAAAATATATGTCAAAGTTTGTCTAGCTAAGTTTTAACAGTCTAAATAAGTTTGTGATGACACGATTATGCAGTTATATTTGTTACACACGGAAACGGATGTACGAGTACATACTCAGTAAGCGTGCGACACTGCTACTGAGTTTATAACACCTCAATGACATCGCTTCATAAGTTCATAAGAAAGTTCAACTGTGCCTACGTATTGACTGGCTGATGTTTATTGTTGCTGAAGCCTAAATTGACACGCGGGCGCCATCTGTTAACGAGCAGCGGAACTAGATTGTGACACAGGGCACCATCTTTCAACGCACATCTTTTAACTAATAGAATGTTCTACTGAGTTCTAGAAGTTCCAAAAGCGGTCGAGTCATATAGTACGAAATCTAAATGTTTCAGGAAAGTTTACGAACTTTCTATGAAATATTTTTCTAACTATATAAGAAAGTTGAATTGCTGTATTGAAATTCAGTTCTAGTTAAGTGATACTACGAGGTAACAAGTGCGGAAAATAGCGAATAGGGAATTAAAGAATGAAAGAAGGACGTTACATTAAAACGATTTAAATATAATTTAAACATTGACGGCAACGCGATAACAGACCTAAAAGCTTTCTTTTTTTAACCACACTGTGGCTCTCGTGTCGTATTGTACTGCCACTTATATTTTGTGCACGTTCGCTATAGTACAAGTGAATATTAGTGAGAATTACTGTAACTATGAATTGTATTAATTGCGAATTATTTAAATAAATTGTATGTATTTTATGTGTACGTAATAAATTTGATATCTAACCCCGAACTACGGCTCAAAATAATATTAATAGGAGTACCGCAGTCCCCATAGTTACGTGTTTTTTTTTTAAATCTTATTAAAACCCTTTTAAATAAAAATGATAACCGAAAAAATATCGGAACCTAATACATACATGAAAATCTTACCTTTCCAATCCATAACAGAGAGACCTAAAATAAGTAACATATAGGTAATAATGTACTTATTAATAAGTATGAATTGTACATAATGTATTAAGTTGTTCTACATTGTATTTTACTGTTAATTTTATTGTAAGTTACTCAAATGAAATAACTTTATTCTATAGGTTGATCATAAGGATGTTTTCTGTTGTTAGGACAACAATTTAGGTCCGCTCAATTTAAGTAACTTGTAGTTACAATTCTTCGAATTTGAAGTCTAGGTACACAGAAATGAATGGTTTAATAGGAAAAATTGTTGAACACTCTGAATGTAATCATGGGTCACTAAAAGGGTTTGTAACTTGTTTATGTTTTATTCGTATTTTGGAACTTTAGACACCTCACACACGGCCGTCGGATCCCAAACTAGGCAGTCTGTACTATGGTAACCAGACTTCTGATAAATATACTTATATATTACTAAACATATACATATAATAGATAAATTACAAACAGACTCAGAACAAATGATCACGCTTATCGCACAATCCGCATCACATCCCTCCGCATCACATGTCCATACTACGATTACCTAAAATAAAACCTAAAGGTCTAATTTTAAGCTCCGTCTAATATATTCATTATTCGCCTTCTCCATCCTAATCACACCACACATCCATCTCAATATTCGCTATAAAATAAAAGCAGTTCCGAAAACTTGTCAAAATCCATATTATTTTATGCGTATTAGATTACGTTTGCGTAAAGAATTCTAGTAGTTGTCGTGCATATTACTTAACAAGATTGTCAAAAGATGGCGTACAATTCAATCGGCCTCTAATTTCGTTGTGGACAAAGCTAGAAGCCCGAATTTTCAGTGGCCAAGAGGGCATAATGTAACTAGGTATATTCCCAAATTACATTTAATTTGAACCTGTAGATAAAGAACTATTGCAAGTCAAAGTTCCTTAAATTTGCTACTGACTCACTCACTCACCGATTATCAATGTCAAATCTAATATTATAAATGTGAAAGTTTAGATGGATGGATGGGTGGATGTTTGTTACTCTTTCACGAAAAAACCACTGAACCGATTGCGATGAAACTTGGTATGTTAGATAGCTGGAGACCTGGATAAACGCATAGGCTACTTTTTATCCCGATATTCCCCCGGGATCGGGACTTACGCGGGTGAAACCGTAATATAATGTGCCGTAATATAAACCGTATAATGGTAATAAATATAATGATGTAATGAGTTGGCAATGGATAGAATACCAAGAAAATCTGTGCAATACAAACCTGCGGGTAGTTAGCGACGTACAATTGACTAGGTTGAGCGAGGGCATCATTTTCTAGGCAAGATGGCGACTGTCGGGATGGAGATGTTTCTCGTAACCTGATGTAATTAATTAAACAAATTTATTATTCGTAAGATCACTTCACAAACAATACAATGTAAGAATCTATAACGTAAACTACATACATACACTCACACCTGTATTCCCGAACACCTACATTTTACCAACTATAATTTGATCTCACTTATGTATGAGGGGACAAGCCCATAGCCTAGCATAGGCACGAGTAATATATCTACCCCCAATTTTAAGGGACAAGGAAAGTTGGTAAAGAATGGAAGGCAATGAAAGGAAAGAAATATATTGCTTATATGGATTGATTTGGAAATGTTAGCAATATAATAATAACTTCACACATCACTCACACGGCTGTCTGATCCCAAACTAGACAGAGCCTGTACTATGGTAACCAGACTGCTGATAAACATACTTATATATTTCTAAATACATACATATCTAAACTAATATTATAAAGAGGAAACATTTGTGTGTATGTTTGTAATGTTTTCACACAAAAACTATTGGACCGATTGGGATGAAACTTGGTATGTAGATAGCTGGAGACCTTAGTTAACGCATAGGTTACTTTTTGTCCCGACATACATACGGGATCGGGACTTAAGCGGGTTAAACCGCGAGGCGCTGCTAGTTATAGATAAATTACACCCAGACACAGAACAAAATGATCATTCACATTGTTCTGGATGGGAATCGAACCCATGACCTCTGGCTCAGCAGTCAGGGTCACTAACCACTAGACCAACAGGCCAGTCAATAAATAGTTCGAGCAGGGCAACCCAACCTTGCCATAACTGTTACTCGAACTGACTGTTGCTAGGACTGAGCCCGCCAAAATTAACAAAACATTGTCTCCTACGTATGTTTAACCTAACGCTTAAATATACAAACAAGACTTAGTAGAAATTCAACTATAAATAGCTATTTTACTCATAAAGGCATTTTAAATATTTATCGACGAGCAAAAATATAATGTCAAAAGTATTTACCTAAGCGGTGATGATTTTATTCTGCCATTAGATGAGTTGTTTGATGGCGACTGACTTTGTCGAGTGGACGGTGAATTTGATAGAAGACGATCTGTGGCACTGTTGTTTGATGGCGAGTGACTTCTGAGTCGACCTGTGACAATAAATATAAATAATACAAGTTACATTTTCTAGAGAGTATGTCTTTGAAACTGTGACTCATATAAGCATTGAATTCTTTTAAAAAAATATTCAGGCTTTGACATAACATAGATAGATAGATAACACTTTATTTGTACACCATATTTACAGTAGAAGTATCATACATACATGTGTGAAACAGATAATGTACAAAGGGTGGCCTTATTGCTAGATGCAATCTCTTCCAGGCAACCTTAGGATGGATCAAAATGATTTAGAGAGACAGTGATAGTTGGTGGTGTAATAAAATTGTAAGAATATTTTTTTCATTGCTAATAAATAGAAAATAAAAGATATTCTGTATTTTCAACTACTTTACTTCCTATAAATTTATACCAGTACTTAACCATAAACATATATAAATATAAATACATAGACTTAAGTAGAACATATACAATATCATATATATTAAAAGTATATAATTATGAGTGTCAAGTAGTACCTATAATAATAATAACAAATAATGTTCGTGAACCATTTTCTTGAAAGTGGTTATTGATTGCGCTCGCCTAATACTAACTGGCAACGCATTCCACAAGCGTACAGCTTGTACAGTAAAAGATCGGTCATAAAATTTAGTGGAATGGCATCTCCAATATCAAATCTTCAGATGACCTTAGACATTTTTCATGTGTGTCATGAAGGAACTTATACCGTTATTTGAGATAAAAAGGGGCTTTAGGGTTGAATAAGATGTTGTAAAGCAGAGAAAGGATATGAGTATTCCGGCGAGGGCGAATTGGAAGCCACTGGAGCTTTTGACGGAATTTAGAAACGTGATCATATTTTCGTAGCCCATTTATGAATCTTATACAAACATTTTGAAGTCACTCAAGCTTATCAAGTTGTGCTTCAGTGATATTCAGATAGCTGACATCGGCATAGTCGAGAATTGGGAGAAGAAGTGCTTGTGCAAGGGCAGATTTAGTGGCAGTCAGGAGAAATATAAATATAATAGAGAAATAAAAATATTTTTTATACACTTATCTTCCATTGTTTATATAAAGATGGAAGAAATGCTTTCAGTTATGATTAGTTTCGGACTCACCATAACTAATAAAATAAATAAAAAATCAGCTAATTTATATGCAGACTGGAAGATCTACTGTCATACAACACACACCCTATAATTTTGATTCATATTTAATTTAATTTACTTTAATTTAATTTAAATGTACTAATTTACTTATTTTATTTTAACTATAAGTTGGCCCGAAAGTTTATTTTAATTCAATTATAATTGTAACTAATTATATATTAATAATCATACAATATGAAAACTATATCTACAACTGAAATTAGAGTAATATCATAACATATTATGCAAAATGAGACAAGTTTCTTTAAAACTGCATCATTTCTAGGGCTGGACACTGATCCCCAAAATACAAGCACTCGCCTAGTTTGGGGGAGCAGTATCAGTACTTTCCAGTAAAATACAACAACAATGCTCTACCTGATATAAAATTATAATGTGTTACGTGTTTGTATTATCTGGGACAATGAAGAATATTATATTATTGTTATAATAATTTCACTAAATACAATAATCGTGTGATATGATACTTTACTTACTTTAGACATAATCGTGAGCTTATCAAATTTCTATATCTGTTGCCGATCATGCTTGCCTAGAATTGAAAGAGCCGACTGTTAAAGTGCCTTTACCGTGTGAATGGCTGCCGTTAAGTAACATTGCCAGGCATAGTGTTGTGTTATTATTCTAAGGATTGTTTATAGGCGGTATTAGTTTATTGTTAAGCGGACAGTGTGTTGGTGTCACCACTAGCTAGTTTTGTTTATGGTAGAAAAGGTTTTGTACTAATACCATAAACAAAACTTTTTTGGACAAATTGTATTGTACTCTAAATTGGCCGCGTTCAAGATGCATACATGTGTGTTTTTCTTATGACTAAGTTGTAAGTTGCATATATTTGTTGTATTTACCTGTAGAATTGGATGGTGAATGTGGCCTTATTCGGTTAGATGATGGAGACTGTCTATGGATTGACAGACCACCAATGGCAGCTGTTGTAAGAGAATGCAGCATACCATCTTCGGGAAAACCTGAGAAGGTTAAATTGACATAGCAGAAATATTTACTTTTGTAGATGAGTGGATCTAACTGGCAGTATTTTGTACAAAGTTTTCATAGATTTTTTTAATTTGTGTCCATTTTGTTTTGATATATATTATGACAGTAACACATTACACAATGAATCATAATTAAGTTTGTCTCCTTCTATGTATTTTACAATTTACGTCTTAAATGAGTGTTGCCGAATTTTCATACATTTGCTAGGAGGGCGAAAGCGGCGGTAAAATACTACATGGTCAATTTACGACAATGATCGTAAACGTAAATTGAAAAATCATACTGTATTAATACTGGCGTTTGATTGATATATCTTAAACATTACATGAGCAAGGACTATAACTGTCTTACCTCCATTGTCGCTGCTATCCGCTACACTGGCATTCCCTCTCCAATAAGCCGCATTCATATCCACATGTACAGTAGGAGTAGGGACCTCCCCCCAATTCCCGTTTTCCCATCTTTCGCTATTAACCCATCTATTACCATTGGTGGGATCATCATATCTCTGAACGTTTTCTACCCATTTCTGACTATTCTCATCCCATTTTTGGCCATTCTCCCATTTCTGCCCATTCTGATCCCACTTCTGGCCGTTTTCGTCCCACTTCTGTCCATTTTGATCCCATTTCTGTCCATTTTGATCCCATTTTTGACCATTATCATCCCACTTTTGTCCGTTCTCATCCCATTTCTGTGCGTTTTCGGCCCAATTGCGTATGTTGGAATTGTCAACCCACGTTTCTCTTTCTTGCCATTGATTGTCTGGCTGTGTTTCTGACCACGGTGCTACGACAGGTAAGGTTAGGCGGCCACCCGGAGTACTGCTTCGTCTACGTCGGTCTATGAGGCTTTCACGTTCACGATTCTTATGTTCTGGCACTGCATACGTAGCTTCAACTGTGGATTAAAGGTGAGAATGCAATTTTCTCCGATATATAAACCTTGATTCTAAACCGGATGTTTTTGAACATATCTGTATCATAAATTAAAAATATAATACTTACGACAATAGCTATAAGTATTATATTTTTAATTGATAAAAGTGATGGTGAAAGGAGCCGCTGTGTAAGCACAGCTCTTAACATGACATTAGGCGATTACCACCCGTATGGGTGGTAAAATTTATAAGACCTGCTTATGTAAATGTAAATTGGAGGCATTTTCTTCCGAGGCTTAAGAGATTAAAGAGGCAGAAGGCATCTTGAAGACCGATAAAACACCCTGGACCTACAAACTTGAATAAAATTATATCATAATTATAAACGTAAGAGTAAACATATTTCCATAGAATTTTTACGCATTTGTCTTAATTTTTTTTATCTAATAATCTTCCGAACATTAATTTTGTTTCCTTCCCTTGGATTACTGACCTGAATTCATTCCATTTAGTCGATCTCTTAGCTCGTCTTGGCTATGGAGATTGGGTGATCTCAACTGTTCAGCCGTCGGAGTCTTGCTTCTGATCATTTGGTTATTGTTGTTTGATGCAGCTGAAAAGATCAGAGTATTACCAAATTTCTGTTTTTATAATACTAAGGTTGCAAACAAGCATGCAGGGTATCCTTCGGTACTGGTAAGATCTCCCAAAATATCCTTCGCGCCTTTTTCTAAGTCGGGGTCGGCTTTTAGTCTAACTACGATACGGTCGAACTTTGATATTTTACGTGGAGCGAATGCCATCAGACCTCCGTGACCCAAGCACTAGGCGATATCGAAGTTCTGTAGTTAGATCAAGATCGTCCAATTCTGCATTTTTCGGTATCTTCGGCCGGATCCAAAAGTTATAATAAATATTTTTTATTAGCAGTAGCTATTTCTATGACATAGCATTATACATTCACAAGCACATAATGTTGATTAATTAATAGCAGCCAAAGACGGTATGAAACCAGGGTATTTA
The DNA here is from genome assembly GCA_949752705.1 of Callimorpha dominula. Lineage (NCBI taxonomy): Eukaryota > Metazoa > Arthropoda > Insecta > Lepidoptera > Erebidae > Callimorpha > Callimorpha dominula. Next base: position 11,838,983 of record OX457015.1, on the reverse strand, counting down.
TCACCTAAACATATGAAAATATTGAAAAAGACGTAGATCAGAATACTCATGTGTTAGTAGTCCGTACTGACCGGAGGCGGGCGGCGCGCGCGTGGCCGAGCGGCTGCGCGGCGCGGCGCTGCGGCGCCACACGCGCAGCGCGCTCGCGTGCAGCGCCGGGCACTCCTTCAGCACCTGCAACACCGGACCGACAACGCCGTGGCTTCGTGTACACAGACATTACTCATCATAAATACTGAGGTGCTTTAAGGCATAGCTTTTAACCAAACAAAAGATAATATAAAAAAAAAACCACAATCATGCTAATTGTATCTGTAGCATACACATACAATTAGCATGATTGTGGCTTTTTTTTTAAGTGGCAAACGAGAAAAAGATACTAGTTTTTAACGTATATACTCAAGGAAACAAATACGCAATGTTTTTATTAAACTTTAGTAGGTTTCAGTATCTAAAAAGAACCTTCGATCCCTTAATAGATCACAATGGTATCCCTTAGCCAATGCATTTCCAAATCCAAAACCATAAGGTGATTCCCGTTGTCCTAGAATCATTAAATTAGACTGATAAAGTATTTCAGAAACTTGCATTTGCAGTAAAAAAAATTACAAGTTGTCCATACAGTCCTACAAATACGTATGAAGGAACATTTTTTTCCCAATGCAATGATAAATTTCTGTAGTGATAACCTTATTTAAAATTTACGAGTTCGACATTAAATATGTCAATTAGGTCATCTTAAAAAAACTTACAATCCCGAAGTCTCCGAGTAATATACCTTCACAACCCAAGTCATACTCGCACTTGAACCCTTATATTTTATTCATACTGATATCTTTTTAATTGAGTAACACTAACACATAAGCTATGCATGAGTGTGCACAGTTATTTTACTTCTTATATCTGTTATAAATAGTTTGAATGAATAAATGGATGTTTGTTACTTAATTACGCCAGAACACCTGAAAGGATCTGGATGAAAATTAGCTTAGAGATAGATTATAGTCTGGATAAAAACATAGGCTTTTAATCCCGGCAAAATATATTTAGAACAAAATCGCGAGCAACAGCTAGTGTCATAATAAATGAACTTACTTGAACAACATGTTGGTGTGGCGCGTGTCGCACGTCAGTGTCACCAATTTGGAGCAACAGATCTCCTTCGCGGAGACCAGCGCATCGACTGCGATCTAAGACCTATAATTTTACATTTTATATTATTGGCAGATTTACATACTTGTTTCATACGTGCTTTGTTATTTATTTATAATAGCCTCTTTTTTGTATGTATAACTTCGTCTATAAATAACAAAAAAAAAAGATGTTAAATCTCTAAAACACAATATAAAATATAATTTACTTTTGAATAGATTCTTTTCCATGAGTATTTCTCTAAGACCGTTTTATGATATATTTTTTTTTTGTAATTCATTAAAGTAGGCGTTTGTCTTCAAACTCAGTTGATGGAAAGTCACGATAAAGACTCTGGAAAAACAGACACAGGCAGTTCATTCCTGAAATTGGCAACTCACACCAAAAAGGAGGTGTGAAAGCGTTTAGTTCGACTTTTCCGTGTTTCGATTTTTTACTTACCTATAATATGTTATTTCTACAAAGTTTGTGGGGAAAATTTATCGACTGCTGTGAGGTACATAAATGTATGTTAGTGTAAAGTCTTTACCTTTTTGACTCTCTGTCCATGCACACTATCAGCTATAGTGAACCCGAAGCCTGCATTCCCTCGCCTCAATGTAAGAGTAAATTCGCGACCCGCTCCGCCCATAGCGTTGCTATCCGCTCGAGATGTGTGTTCTGAAAATAAATCATGTTTAAATTAATCAACTTTAATACAACCTTGTCGCCTCATGTTATAATTCTTCAACTACGTAACTACAGTAAATTTTATTTCCAGATGTTTGTCGAATTGTATTGGTCTTATGAACACATTGAGTTATCTGAAATTTTATTGCAAATTCAAATTCAAATTCAAAATCATTTATTCAATTAAGACACTAAGTGACATTTATGAACGTTAAATTGAAGCTAGAGTTAAAATCATAGATCGGCACAAACAGACGCCACAGCATGTACTGGATTGTCAAGGTAAATTAGGTGAAAAACACCAAAATCTACTGTCTGTTTGTGTCGATCTATAACTTCCAGTTTCCAAAATGCGTAGGGCCTTATGAGAAGAATACTGGCAAAGAAACTCATGGCCACTCTTTTTAAAAGTCAGATCTTCAGGTACAATAGTGTTAGTGTTACACGAGAGGTAAACAGGATGCAAGCTGAAGCCACCTGAATTTCATTTTATTGAAATGCTCCAAAAGCTAACGTACTAAAAAATAAAAATCACTCAGTGATACCGTTGAAGGTTTGAACCTATTAAACATAGAAATCATTCAAGGTGCACATCTACCTTCATTCAGTTGCAAAATCTACTGTTAAAAATAATTCGTGACTGGATTAAGAGGCTAGAGTTGCAGCTGATCAAACCAAAATAATAGTATAGTAGGCTAAAGCATCGCTGACTAGGCCGACCAGTCACCCCAAGCAGCACCCGTTCACGAGTATGACGCATGGACCAGCCATCATCTCATGCAAGTGATTGAATAAATACTGTAGGCCCTGGGGAAAGCATTTCTCGTCTTTTGGTATCATCACTTAAAAATGCACCAACAAAAAATCATCTTTCTCTGTTGGTGCAATGGCTATTTAAAGGTAGTTATGAATATCATGTGAAAATAGGATGACTTAAAATATTTAATTTTACTAGTGAATGACATTTGAATCTATAAAATCGCGTTAATTTCCTTTTTTTTATAAGAATACTTGTAACTATAGCTCGTTTCTCCTTTGTTGTTCTATTTAGTAAACAAACTTGGCATACGGCAACCAGAGACAAAAGATAGGGATGAGACTTGTGTTATTGGCGTTTTAAGTGGTGTTTCTTTACCAAATAGGAGGAACGGAGGAGAAACGAGCAATAAAATAATAATATGATAATTATAATATGCTTACAATAACTTATGATAATTATCACATAAATATCATGAGATGCGAAAAATTAAAAGTACCTACCATTAGCTAAAGACAGTACATGGTCCAACGATGGACACCTCGGTAGTTCTTGATTGTTGTCATCAATGGTCAGTTCATCAAGATCGAAGGATCTGGACATCATCCGTCTTTGTCCCGGGCTGTGGGGTGGCATTGGACTACCATCCGTTTTGTCTCGGCCCTGGTTAGATTCGTGGTTCGGAGAGTCTAGGTTGAATCTAGAAAAATTAATATTTATTTGATGTATTTTTGTGTTTGGTAAATCGGTCTTCTTATGATCAACAAATTAGTTAGTCAGTACTTTTTCAAATATTGTTTTAACCATTTGAACGCCATAGTCACCAGTAAATTAATATTTTTCACAAAAGTAATGGTCTAAGTATATATTTCGTGTTGTGGTGCATCTTAGTTTTGTCACGAATATGTATCAATTTAATCAACAATGTTTTTGTTGTATTAAGGTCGCAGCACGTTACTTGGTGCTAAAAACATTTTTGCTAATAATATTTATTCTTATTACAGTGTGTCATTTAAATAAATTAGAGACGCAATATACTAGAAACCCTAAAAGACTTAGCAATTCACCTATAATATGTAAATCAAGTACAGTAAAAAGTAAATTCCAACCTTGGTATAGCTTCTTTTCCACCATATTCTCCATATCCTAGAATCTCTTTATGGCGTTTTGTTGTTATAAAATTTAACTAACTTAAGTAGTAGTACTTTGTAGTGTATTTTTTTTTTTGCTTTTAGGGTTCCTTAAAAGGAAAAAACAAAAAAAAAAGAAACCCTTATAGGACCACTTTACTTTATTGTCTGTCTGTCTGTCTTCACCTTCCCTGCCCCCCTCTCGGTACGCCTATGAGTGTTTTACCTCGTCCGTAGCGCTCTTGTCAGCTGTTGCATAGCAACAGCATCTGAAGTGACGGGAGTGGTCGCGTCTACTGCCAACGTGCTCAGCACGCGGGTGTTGGGGTCTTCAGAGTCGAATGACAAAGGATACCCTGGAAACATTGGTAAGTGTAATGTCACACTACTAGTTATGTATATACTACTAAGTTAGCAAACAAGCACACAGACCGCCTAAACGTAAGCGTTTAATAGTACTTTTAAATACGAGTTGAAAACCCTACAATCTTCTATGAAGTTCTGGTGACTTTACTCACCGTAAACAAATTACTAATTACAAAATCAAAAAACACAACTGCTCTGCCAATAAACAAATTATGCACCACACAGTAGCCATATGGAATATTATCATAAAAATTATAGCCAGTGAAACTCACATATTTACATACATACATACATAAAAGAGTGTAATGTTTTGTACTTCATACAAAATATTACACTCTTTTTTTGTTGGGCAGTCATGTAAAAAAAAAAGTAAAAATTCTTACACCATTATTATTGACATAGCTTGCCACATACCACGTAGATGGTTTCAAATCAATTCAGACTCATCTTAATATTCCTTTATTTGTGGTCATTAACCGACTTCAAAAAAGGAGGAGGTTCTCAATTCGACTGTATTTTTTTTCTTATGTTTGTTACCTCAGAACTTTCGACTGGGTGAACCAATTTTGACGATTCTTTTTTTATTTGAAGTGTGGTCCCATTTCAATTTGGTCCAGTTCTGACAATGGCATCCATGAGAAAACCATGTCTTTTATTGTTTTTTTTAGGTCGGTTTTTTTAAAGAATTATTATCATTAAGATGCATGCGTAGTTTCTTTGGAATGAAGGCTCATTTATATCAAGTGGCAATTTAACTGATTACCACTAAAGGTTTTTCTAAATACTAAGCGAAGAATAGTATATGTTCGGTACTAACCTCTGACCAGGTGTAAAGTGACTTCAGTGCCAGGCGTGATAGACTGGAAGACCTGAGCAACATGAGCATGAGACAGTCCCCGCACACCACGGTTGCCGACTCCTACAACTACGTCGCCAGGACGGAGGGCACCTAGAAAAAAGAATAATAGCCAACTTTTTTTAAACGACTTCATAAAGAAGGAGGATCTCACTTCTACAATTTCTTTTGTATGTAATTACGCAATATATTCGACATTTGTGAACATTGAGCCATGCTTCGGCACGTATGAGCCTGCTCGACCGGAGTGATACCACGGCCTCACAGAAAACCGGCAGTGAAGCAATGATTGTATTGCTCTTCTCCGAGAGAGTGAGGTTACCGGAGGCCCTAACCCTTTCCACCCCCTCTCTGCCCCCCCCCCCCCTTACGACGCACTTGCGACTCTTGACTTGCAGATGCCCAAGGGCGGCGGCAGTCATTTACCATCAGGTGACCTGTCTGGTGGTTTGCCCCAAATAAAAAAAAAGAAATGTTTGTATTCTAAATATTGGTATGTCACATTGAAAGGAATTTATATGTAGTTTAGTTAGTAGTAGTAGTTATAGACGCAAAGAACTTAAGAATCTGGCACTCGCCTTCTTGTACTATATTCGTATAATTTAGGCTGATATGTTCCTCACTCACCATCAATCCACGCAGGACTATGTGGTACGATGCTGCGAATTTGAAGATAACCTTCCGTTTCCGGTATACCTTCAGCGCCGATTAATGTGAAGCCCAAACCCTAAAACAGTAAGAAAAAAATTATGTACTAGGGCGCTACGTAAGTTTTGTCGTACTTTGTGAAATATATTTTTATTCGAAATAGTCTCCACAGGTACATAAATACAGGTCTTTATACATTTAAACCAGGTGCTGAACACGTTGCTCCAGTATTCCTTTAAAACCTCCTATAAGCTCCTCATCCGCGTAGCGCTCTATGTAGCATTTAGATGGCGAAGAATCATACTCATAAAGATTGATAAAAGTTTTTTGTGTTTGTCTCCAGAAAATCCTATCCTACTAATATTATAAACGTGAAAGTTTGTGAGGATGTATGGATGTTTGTTACTCTTTCACGCCAAAACTACTGAACCGATTGCGATGAAAAGTAGATAGCTGGAGACCTGGATTAACATATAGGCTACTTTTTATCCCGACATTCCCACGGGATCGGGACTTACGCGGGTGAAACCGCGGGGCGCTGCTAGTATAATATAATTATTAAAAATATACCTGTGTTTATGAATACGTAGTAATTTAACAGATCTACGGCTTTGACAATCGACAGAACTTATAAGACATAAATTTAGGTAGCCTACATGGGGTGTTTTTTGTGCTCTATCCCATAACGTATTCCTTTCTCCAGTCCATTACCAGTTACGGGAACTTTTTCCCTAGCAAGAAAAATACTGGCATAGGTATGTAGCCGAGCGTTTTTTATTCAAGCAGAAATCTGTTATCCCGTACTTTCTACGTTGATATTCCTATAGCGAACAAAGCTACAATAAAATAATGTTACTGTAATATTCGACAAAATACCGACACGATCTCTAAATTATCTAACCACGAAAGTGTTAGGCCTTGCGGCCGTCAGATACATTTATAGGTAGAGCTGCAATACAGCAATAATAATAACTAATTATTAGATTATTTAAATGGTTACCTGAGTGCCTTTAGTCAGATTGACAGTGAATCTCTCGCCTCGTAGTTCCCCCGCAGGTGTTGGTCCATTGGACTGGCTATTGCCACCGTTCTCTGGAGACATTTTGTCAGCTGAAGTAGAAGAAAATAGGCTATATTATCTTTTTCATTCCAAATTGTAGTAAAAGAAAGTGATATTTAATAGGCTATGCGATATTCGAGTATCGCAAGTGTATTTCTCAAAACAGGACAAGGGTTTGACTTCCACCAATATCGCAAGATCAATAAAGTAATCGTTATGGAGGATACAATCATGTTCTCAGCATGTGATCAAGTTATTATGGTAGCCGTCTTGTCTATGTCTTACTGGTTCTTTAATATTGAATCTTGATGATCATTTTAGATGTAACATTTTAACATGCTCTATACAAGCTGCCGAAAGAAAGATATTTATTCGCCAAGAATATGAATGTATGAACGACAAACACTTAAGTTAAAACATAAGACGTAATGATGCTGCGTCTAAAAAACACGTTTAGTTATCCGATATTGACCTAACCAAGGAAACATACATTATTTTGTATAATTTACTCTCGTCTAATTAGTTGCCATAATAGTATATTGTCGGGTAATGTATACAAAACTGTTTGTATAAGGGCTATAATTTCTCCGTACTGTGGGAAGATTCTTATTCTTATTCTAAAAGTTCTAATGTCATTAAAAAAGAAAGATAAATAAAATTAGTCTTTCAAGTTACAAACACACTATGTAAAATTTAAAACACCCCCGAATCTAAAATCCGTTCAACGGTTAGAAAAGAACACTCTCGATCAAGTCACCTTTCAAACAAAAAAAAAACGTAATTAAATCGGCCCATTCGTTTGGGAGCTACGATTCACATACAGATACACAGACACGTCAAACTTATAACACCCCTTTTTTTGCGTCGGAGGTTAATAAATGTAAGTCCCACATTGCTAGTATTCTGTATAAGATGTATCACTAAGCTAAATGCTTTCGTTAGGAATTGATTTGACGTAACCTCGTGTACTAGGGCCATTGAAATCGCAACAATTGCATTGCTTTTTTTAATCCAGACGTAATTCAACACCTTCGTTTCTTTAGTGTATAAGTTAGGTCCTATGTAATAAGTGGTAATTTATACAGATAACAATCATATCTCCATTCTTGCCAAATAGCCAGTGGCGTAGCTACCGGAGGGCTAGACGGTGCAGTGCCCCGGGGCCCTCAAAGCTCAGGGGCCCCTCTTACTCTAAACTATAAAATGAACTAGTGAAAATTTCTCCGACATTCGGATTATAAATAAACCAGATTTTTTAGAACCTGAAGTTATCAGGTTTGTAATAGAGTTGTGACTAAACCACTATCTACATTAAATTGCGTACTTGTAACTTGAATATGGAGTACGTCGAATTCGGAACACGACGAATACGGAAAAAACGATTTTAAATAGTTTAGTTGGGGCCCTAGTTTATTTTTTGCCCCAGGGCCTTTGGTTACCTAGCTACGCCAGTGCAAATAGCCTACAAAAACGCATTGCCGTCAAACTCTGATATCTACCAAACGTGGGATAGATACCAGACTTAGCAGGCCAGTCCGATACACTGTGCACTGCGACAGTCATTCAGTATTCTACGGCTTCTACGCTTACAGAATTAAATCAAATTTACATTACGGAAATATGATTTGAAAACAATGAAGACTATAGACCGAAGCTTTAGTTATTTAATTAACAAGTTACGCTGTAATCTGTGACGCTATCATAAAAGTGAAAGTAGTTGCGTTTTAAACAGTTTCAGTTAAAAATGGAATTTTAATTATGCATCTGGTTATTTAGTGGAATACTGACACTCAGTCTGCCTGCTTGACACCTTTTCACGAATGACTAATTATATAAAAAATTAATAAACAGAGTACTAAGAGCGAGTTTTTAAACGGATAAAAGCTTGTGTAAAACCATAACTCTACCTTGCACAGTTGGAAAATAAATGCGATTTTTTTTTATGGTAAAGGGGGCAAACGAGCAGACGGGTCACCTGATGGTAAATTACTACCGCCGCCCATGGGCACCTGTAACTCAAGAGTTACAAGTGCGTTGCCGTCCTTTAAGGTTTGAGTAGGGGAAGAGGGGGATTAGAGAGGAGGAGAGGGGGGAGAGGGGAAGGACGGGAATAGGGGAGAGGGAAGGATTACGGCCTCCGGTAGCCTCACTCACGCGGCGAAATAAGCATTGCTTCACTGCCTGTTTTCTGTGAGGTCGTGGTATCGAGCGGAGTCGAGCCGGCCTATACGTGCCGAAGCATGGCTCTCCCACGAAAAATTTATGTTCAAATAACGATACGCTATTTATTACAATGTCTTTTTAAACAGTTTGGCGTTAATTTCATAAATATTTTATGTCTAATTATTAACGTACAGTAACATGTAAAAACAGTCGTAAATTTTAATTGGTTAAGTCTCGAAATCGTTTCACTTCGGTTTACAAGTCAGGAAGTGCGTTAATGCGGTAAAGGCCCATTTGGACTATATAATTTATGCAACAACTTGTGTTGTATGACTAGTATCGGAAGATTATGTGCATGTTAATTAATGAGACGCATTTCGCAGTCTCGTTAATTAAGTTAATGCGCTGGTCTTCTAGCAGTTTGTCGTCTCTTACGAAATAACACAACTAATTTACCCCTAAACTTCTTCATGATGGAGAATTTCTCCCCTTGAGCTATTCTACTTTATGCCTACCAAGGGCAAATAATTTTATTTCTGTTGTTGTTGTTCCTAAAAGCCGAATTTTGTATTTAGAGACCATTACCATTTTTAAATAACAAAATAAAATATTTATTGCCTATTAAGTAAATATGCACCACAATCTGCCCATGAGCTATATACATATAGTATAACGTATCCAAAGGTTGTCGGAAAGAGATTGCAGCCTGCAATAAGACACTCTATGCCCATTGTAACATAAACAGTTTTTGTATCATACTAATAGCTGATGTAATGTTTGTGAGTTTCTACCTACCTATATATATTTTTATCTAAGTCTAGAAGAGACTTACCTCTTAATCTTCTTGCTGCCAGCACAGGATTCTCATACTGTGTTGTCCTATTGATGTGGTCTACATAATAGGACCCATATTTTTCATCGGTAACTCTCTCCCAGCCGAATGGAAGCTCATCTTCACCACATTCCCCTAGAGAATGCTTACGGACTCTGGCCAGTCGAGGGTCTAGCCAGTGTGAAGTACCAGAGTTGTGGCTGGAAGATAATTATAGTTTGATTAGGCAAATACTAACCATATTCTTCAAACACTACTTTTGAACCAAACCAGGATTTAACCACATGGGTCCTCACTGGTAAAAAGTTACATTTTAATTGATTATGGATACAGCATAGAGGCTTTAATGATAATATATCTGCAATAAACTCCTACAATGCCCAAAACTGGGCTCTATCTGGCCACTTTGGAGCCCCACAGTGGTAAATACTTGACTAAAATTGATACTTGATTAGGCTAAAATAGAAGTACATTGTTCTTGAATATGGCTACGGCATAGAGGCCTTAATGATAATAAGCCCGCAATGTACTTTTACAGGGTGCAAAACTGAGCTTTATACTACCTTGCAACCCCACAACAGTAAGTACTTGACAGGAACTCAAGTCCTTGGCCATAACTCTGATCAAAAAATCCTGATTCTGTTATGACCGATCTCTCTGAAATAGGTATGATGTTGCGAAAGACGGAACTCTTTGACCCTGAATGAATGTTAACTACTTCCTACTAATATTATAAACGTGAAAGTTTGTGAGGATGTATGGATGTTTGTTACTTCTTCACGCCAAAACCGATTGCGATGAAACTTGGTATATAGATAGCTGGAAACCTGGATTAACATATAGGCTACTTTTTATCTCGATATTCCCACGGGATCGGGACTTACGAGGGTGAAACCGCGGGGCGCAGCTAGTACATAATATATTTCTTTAGCTACCTATGGTTTATTCTGTACTAATCCATATCGCAGTATAAGAACCAGATGAACGTATCTACAAAAAATGTTTTTTTTCATAATACGGGTTACAAAGTGCTCCTTTATGATATGCCAAAACGACATAATTGTAAATGCAATATTTCACAAATTCCAAAATAGCTAATGAACAAGGTAAACAAGAACAAGGAACTAGGTAAATTCTCAGAGTATTTTTGCTCTCCTGTAAAATTAAGAAAATGTAGATATGTTCATCTGGTTCTGCATTGGAGATTCATACTTAGTGGAAATATTTATAATGCGCAAGTATGTTTATTTCCATACATATTTACAAAAAAAAAATATTCATGTAATGTAAAAGTTAATTAACCTGGGTTCCAGAATCTTCAAGCAATGCTATATTTGAGTCTACAGCTACTGCTGTATATGTCTTAAATGTTATATTACAGAATACTTATTACATAACAAACTTGAGTTTGTATATATGGTGTAATAAGTAATTTAAGTATTGATGTTTACATAACTTTTTGATGATTTGGTATATTCTTGATTGAGCATGTAATTAAATGCTTATAGGTATACTTAATTAAATGTTTTAATTTATTTAAAATATCTATGTATATGAAACAGTAGAATGGAAATTTTTAGCATAATATTTTTTTTACAATAATGCATACTAGGAATGTGGGTGACACATTACTGGTATTTTCGTTAACCCCACCAGCTAACCTAAATGCTTGTGTTAGGAGTAGGTTCACATCGATTGTGATTGTGTGATTGATTAATACATCCTATACTGCATGAGGCGAGCTTAATGCCAAAAGGCATTGTCTTCCTTCGGGTTGCAGCATAACAAAGCAGTTATTTTGTTATTTTAATTTTAAAGTTAGCCTCTGTAATGGTACAAAAAGACAATATAGTATTGTATAAAATATGTGAGTAGAGATATAATATATATGTTCACACATATATATTATATCTCTACTCACATACTTTCAAATTATTTTATGGTTTCACTTACTCTATAAAATACACTTCGCCTGAAGGTGTGAACGCCTTCTCCCACATTGGAGGTAATGGTCCTAAGTTGTATTCATCTTCATCTTCTCTTTTCAAAACTGCATCACCAGGCCTCACACCAACCACAGACCCACCAACAGTACCAGCTGTCACAGAACTATGAGTTGAAATGCCCGCAGAGGATAGTCTGTCTGAATCAACTGAACTCTGAGCCATTGCAACTTCAATTTAAAAACACCACTTTTATCATATTTTCACTGATAAAATTATATTTTATACACAAAATTATTCCCGCCAAATAACACTTACAACTTTCTAATTTCAAACATAGAACAAGCCAAAGATATCAAATTCACACAGTATATTTTTTTTAATCTTTCAAATCGCAATTTACTCATCGCTATGGCATGTCACAAAAACAAAACAATATAGGAATGTCTGTAACCACGTATGAGTCACTTTGGGCCCGATTCCTCACCGACTTGTCGAATCATGTATTTTTTTACCTGCACCATAAGTACCACGTAATAAATAACTGGATTACGAATAACTTTCCGTAAGACCTTGTTTATGAAACGTGATGCACTCGAGTTAATTCAACATGTTCTGCAGGTGCATCGTAACGTACATCGACGATACCAATAACAAACACATTTCCCACGTTCACCAAACAATCATAACGGTAAATTATGACAAAATGAGTTCTTTTACATGTTAATACGATAAGTTTGCTTTCTCACGAACAGGTAATCTAAATATATATCATATTGAAAGTGGGTGCAACAAGTGTATAGGACACATTTACAGATGTTTGTTTATAGCCACAGTGAGAACATAATAGAGGTTGTAAGACCTTTTATTAAATTAAGGATGATACTGATGAATTCTTAATCGCTGAATACATTCTATTTAGGTAATTTTGTCTCATTCAACTGTTTATAGATCACAAACAACTTGAAGTCAGTTTTCACTCATAAAAATAATAAACGAATTTTATTAATCTTTCACCAATCACCACTGACCGATTATATCTCTTTGGATTAGGGATAGTCACCACTTAACATCGATATATCGAATTTATTCTCAATCAGATATATCGAATGGCAAACCATACGATATATCTGATTGAGTCGATGTTTTGACAAATATTTATCCTATTCGATATATTTATTTATAGAAACATCGAATCTTTGTTTTTTTGTTGAATCTATTAAAAAAAGACTAGGTACTTGATGATTTCAGTTTTAAACAAATCATTCTTAAGTCATTACAAGGTACAAGGTAGTAAAATTAGCAAAGAAATAGAATGAAAGGTAAAAGATTTAAATAGCTTTTATTTTTGCAAAGTTTGTCTGAAGAACATTCGTGTTAAATGGGTGTGCCGACTTCCACATACAGCAAAAACATACTCCAACATCATCTAGCGAAGACAAGCTGAACTACAAAGAAACTACTAACCGTGCATAGCGCTATAAGAGTTCTCGCGCCGATTAGTATATATACAACTTCTCAACATCAACCGTTGGGCCGCGCCCGCTAGGCATGATCAACTCGCCTGGTCGGAGGCGAGGCGATCCTCCCTTTGTGTTGGAGGGACATAACACCCCTTCCTCCACATGGGTAAAGTGACAGTAAGTTTTTCCAGGTAGATTAAGAGTAAATTTCTGTCTTTTTTTCTTTTGTTGTTTTTGAAGGGTTCTGGTATGTAATAAAATATTTCTATTAATTTGTAATTTTTGTTAATCTCACCACAATCTAAGTAGTACAATTTCTATTTTAGTAACACTTATAGAAAATCACTATAATTACACTATTAGTATAGCTATGTAACTCTGGTTCTATATTCTCACATACGAAATCAAGGTCAGCAAACATTCTGCATTTGACTGGAAAAGGGTAATAGTAAACTTTTGTGGAAAGTATTCGATATAGAAACAATATCGATTTTTTTCAAGCGATATATCGGTAAACCTCGATGCTGGATCCGATGTTTTACATCGAATACATATATATATATATATATATATATATATATATATATATATATATATATATATCAATATATTTTTTAAGTGGACACTCGTACTTTTTAGAATACATTACACAGCATAGACAATATAGATACCTCCAGACAAGCGTTGCCAACTTTATTGTTTAGGAGATAGTACCATTACACTAGATAAAATTGAAATGTGCTAAAAATTCTAGAAAAAGTTTGTAAGCATTGAAATTTCAATAAAACAATAGTAAATTATTCAAATACGTGATATTATTATAACTTGAAATCAATATTTAACATTTTGAGTACGAAATTAAATATGCATACATGTTAGATACGAACAAGCAGTGATTTTCTGGATTAATTATATATTTGCAATAGATCATTGGACATTTATGTTTTTTTTTTTGTGGAATCAAGCCCCGAAAGTCCTTTTGTAACAAATTTTATTTGAATATCAGTTACTATAAGAGTTATACATGCTTAACTTAAATTTGCATAATATCTTGTCAGATAGCTTGAAATCGGTACGTCGCATCGGATCTAGTTTGCAGCCAACAAATTTATTTAAAATTTTGGTTTTTATTAGATTTTCGTGACTGAACATTCGTTCATATTGTGCATTAGAATGAAAAATGCACAAAGTGTCTTGGCATAAGTGTAACTCACTCGAAAATTTGTCAACCGCTAAAGTCAAAACTAATTAATTGAATTTGGTAGAAAGATTTTTCTATTTTGTTACGAAGATTGAAAGATTTGGAAAAATCGTATATTTTGCGTTCGATTTCGAATAAATGATCGAACATCGTATCAGCTCCAAAAAGGTCGAATAAATACCATTTAAATCGTACGGTTGGCAACACAGTTTCAGACAAGTCGTAATAGAGATGTGCGCTGACGATAAACTTTTGTTAACGGACAACTTACTCATGCAGGGAATCGTTATTCAATGTTTTATTAAGAATTATAGAAGCCACTAACTAATTAAAGTTAAAAACATAGATTTGCCATTTATATTACTGCAAAGCAAAACTCTTGTCTGAATTGTAAAAAGAGTAAATATTGTGATTCATGAATATTTGAAACGATTTGGATGGTGTATCGTAATTAATGATATGTATATTCGTACTCCAAGCTAACTTTTAAAATGTTTACTTACTTAAAGGGTCGTTTTAATTAAGAGGCAATTCAGATTAGACAGTGAAAAAATAAACTTTGAAGGGGAAGGAATAATATTTGTGAGATAAATCGATTGCGAAGTCATAACTACTCCCCAACAGATGGCATTGGCAAGATCACTGTTTTTGATGTGGTTTGGACATAAAACTTTGAATAACTTATGATCATTTAATAGAAATTACATACAATATACTAATAAACATTCTGCTCATGACAGCAGCTTCGCTTAGCTTTATTTACTTAAAAAAGTAAAAAACGGGGACAAAAAAAAAGGGAGTTGTCGTTTCAGTCGAATCATGGGCTAAGTGATAAAAAAAATGCACAATAACAAAACTACCTTTAATATTCTAAATTCAAAACAAATGATTTCACTTTCAATTTATTGTTAACTAAGAATGAAACATCAAAATTAGAATATGTAATATACGCATGTATGTTAACTTTTTAACGCGGTTCTATTTATTCTCTTTATTTTAGCAAGAATAAAGTAACCTCATGAGTTTGAAACTTTGGCGATGCGTAGAATAAAACTTGTGTAAGTAAGTGAACATCGGGTTCCCTCTGGAATTCTGGATTCATTCACGGGTGTAGGGTTCGACACACGCATACGACAACGCCCGCCACCCGGGCAAGTTAAACATAACTTTCAACAGAGAGGAATAGTGGCTCTCCGCGTGGCTCATACGAATTGATAAAAGCTTGTTTAGATCGGTCGTTGTTGTAGTTTTTAGAGATACCTTTGTAGAGGAACGGGTGTTATATCCCTCCAACACGGAGGGATTATCCTCCGACTAGACGAGGTGATCACGCCTGGCGGACCTTGCGTTCGGCCAATTTGATGTTTTGAAGTTGATATATACATCACCCTTCCCCTACTTTCACCTTAAAGGCCGGCAACGCACTTGTGACTCTTGAGGTGCACATGGACGGCTGTGATCACTTACCATCACGGGAACTTTAATAGCGCGATGCAGGATTAGCAGTAAAGTATGTTTTTCGCTGAAATCTCTGCGTTGACTCTACACGCGCGATAGAGTCCATATATAAAAAAAAGTGATGATTGATGTCGCCACACCTTCAATTAGTAATGATGATAGAAAAGAGTTATCATTTAATTGTTTTTTTTTTATTGGTATGATGGGTTTTCTCACATAATTTAAATTTTATAAATAAAGTTACTTTCATAGTTCAAATGATTATAAAGCATAAAGCACCGGTGTTTTAGCGACCGTTGGTCAAGGATTTTTTATCATCTAAATTGAATTTCGGTTTTACCCTCATCCTAACTTCCTAATCTCAAATATTAGGTATTTTGTAATTTGTTTTTTGTTAGCTTTGCAGCTGAGCTGAGCCAAAAAAACATAATTCAAATCAAATTAAATCAAAATCATTTATTTCAATTGAACCCATCATAGGTATTTTTGAATTGACAGGAGTTGTAGTCAGTCAGACTAAATCAGTCGTGAAGTTAGTTGCCAGTTCCTAAACGTAGACCCTGTGAAGAAGAACAGGCAAGAAGCTCCAAGGACACTCGTTTTCAACATGTTTTTTACAAGTCTTTGGTTACATTGCTTATATGCGCGAATTAAATGTGAGAACAATGTAAGGTATTGTTCTAAACTATAAACAGTGGCGCTAACTACTACTAAGTATATGTAAGGAATAGCAGTTCGGAGATGACCAGCCCCAACCAACGGCACTCGTTCACAAGCATGAGGCACGCGCCAGCCATCGTCCACATCAACCATATCAAAGGGAGCCGAACGACCCGACACATACGCCACCACCGGCAGGACATCTAGGGAAGCATGACATACTCAGAACTTTAAATTTTAATTTTTCGCTGAATATTGTTGTTAGCCTTTGGGTATTTCGCGCCCCTTGCACCTGGCGCCTAAAGCAACCGCTCCTCTTGCTGTACCACAGAATACATAATAGTACAGGTACCAGGTACCAGGTGGCTGTACCGAAGGGTCGGCTCTGTACCTGTAATACAAATTGCAGCGAAAATAAAACCTAAAGAAACACACTTAAAGTAATTGTTTCTGACCCATTAATAAAACTGAATCTAAAAAAATAATACTGAAATTTTAAATATTTTTTCTTTACTGTGTAGTAAAGAAAAAAATATTTAAAATTTCAATCCAAACCGTAACTATTATAAGTTTCTTCTAAAGTTCCTTTAGCATGAGCTATACAGATTAGTTCAATCTCATTAGGTACATTGACCAGATCCATAATGGATCTAGTGACGATTTTTTTTCTCGTTAGGTCTACTTAAAAAAAATTAATGCTACAAAAACAAATGAATATCACTAAAACAAGTGAATATCACTAATTTATACAAATGATTATCCTGACACCTGCCCTGGTGAAAAAAGGGAAGATGGGACAATGAATGAGGAGATGAGGCAAGGAAGGAAAAATCGAAAACATTTAATCACAAGCAAAAATAGATTTATTGTATAGATAAATTATCACTTATTTAAAAAAAAATTCAAATATTCCTCAGTGGAAAATAAAAAACAAACAAAATGATTTGACACCACTTAAAAAAATTACGAAAAGTAATTATCGTAAGTATTTATCGTAATGTTGCTAAAAAGTGGCCGATGCTAATTTCGCCATTTCCGAGCTGCATTTGTGCAAAAAAATGCAATTGTCATTTGGAATACTCGTTTTGCAACGTTTTGACAATGCAAGCGTAACTGCCTTTTCCAAATCAATGGTGCTTTCTTGTTCAGTCTGGAACCTGGGCTCTAATTAAATTAAATGGGATCGCATACGCTATGTTGTTTGATGTATCATAAAGGTAAAAATCAATGGCGCTATATTGGCAGGGCCGAGCCGCCCCTGTATGCGAAGTGCGCGGTGCACACAGGCGCCAGGGCAATAGGGCGCCAAAAACAGTTTTTTTTTACCCAGTAACATTCATCATAGATGAGTATCATAGAAATCTAAATAATTAGATTTCTGTGTTGAGTGTCCATAAGTAAATAGGTACCTACAAGTCTCCAAGACAATATTTACGTCTGTGGTTTAAGTTTACATTATTTGAACTGACCCAATGTTTACGTCTCAAGCTCTGCGTTAAAATCAAAAGAACAGACCGCGGCTGTCGCTATGTTGCTTATCGTCGAGTGAAAGGTGAGTTCAGGAATACAGTTAGATTCATACTGGTATAGAAAGCCATCATGTATAATAGTTATTATTTTATAATAAAACTTCAAATATTCGGCAACATAATAATAAAAATTTTGAATCTTCGTCATCCAACACAACCTTTTTCATAATATATGTTGACCATGTTAAAACTCTTTCTATTTAAGAAGGTCGGTGTTCAGGACAAAACAGAGGACAAGAAAATATGTATAGATTTATTTGTAAAATTTACCTCGGTTCTCGATAGATAGCGTAAGGATCGACTTAGATGACGCTATGGTTTCGTTACCGGAAAGTGTATATTATGTTAAACTATTCTATTACGTTTGAACAATTACATAGTTCAGGATACGAGTTGGTGTTTTATTTTAATACCTCCAGCTTAGTATACCACAATAGTTCTAATTGTTCCATTTAAAGTGACGGCTAGCCTGCCACTTTAACATTGGTCCTTCGAGCCGGATAGGACATTTTTGAGGACAACGGTCTAGCGATAGACCGACCCGTACTCGCAGTGGATCGCTGCGCATAAAGAGTACGGGAAACTGCGCTGCGGTGCTGCAGTGACGCGCGGTTGCGAGATTAACGGAGTTTCGCGCACACGGCGACAAGCATAACAGCAGTAGAGGAGTCTCCACAGAGGGCACCACAAGGAAGATTGAAAGTGAGGATAAGTGAAGTGTCAAAACTGTGAGTACATTTTTATTGTCAATTAGTGCCTTTTGAAAAATCAACAAGATTTGGAGTCATGCAATTCAGTGCCTTATTGCTACTAAATATTTAAAATACAAGATTGGGAATTAGAAGTTGGGCTTAGTTTAGTTTTAGTCACTTGTAAATTTGTTCATGCTAGTTTCTGAATTTTAAGAAGAGTCCGAAAGAGAGACTTACTTTAGAATACATTGAAACAAGACAGGAACTTTTAGAACAACATTGGGCAAAATTTCAAGAAACTCATTGTAAATTTCATGAAAACTATAGTGCTGATGAAAAGAGTAAAGAGGTAGATGAGATTTATGATTTAACTGAAGACAGTTATACTAACTACAAATCATTAATGAAGTCACTACTAAATAAATTACCTGTAAAAGCATCAACACAAAGTAAAGCCGAGGAATCATGCAAAAAATCTGGGTCTTTTGTTAAATTGCCAAAGATTTCAATTCCTACATTCTCTGGCAATTACACAGAATGGACCACGTTTAATGATCTTTTTAAAGTGTTAGTCCATAAAAACGAATCCCTAAATGATTGTCAAAAACTACATTATTTAAAAAACCATCTCACTGGAGAAGCCGAGCAATTAATCAGACATACCCCAATAAGTGACGCCAATTATACTCAATGCTGGGACATCCTAGAAAAGCGTTATTTGTAATAATAAAAAAATATTTATCAAATTGTATTCTGAAACGTTTGTTTTCCCAGAGGCGTTTACACTTAGAGTCAGGTACCGGTCTGAAGGAATTGTTCGACACTACCAATGATTGCTTAAATGCACTGAAGAATTTGAACGTTGATGTGTCTACATGGGACATAATTATCATTCACATAGTAGCTACTAAATTAGATTTTGAAACTCGTAAGCAGTGGGAGTTAAGTGTTGGCCCCACTACCGGTAACGAATTGCCAACGTTTGAACAATTTAAATTATTTATCGAGAATCGTTACCGCGCATTGGAGTTCATCGAACCAAATAAAGCTTTAGGTCATCAGGGCAAAGAATCAGTTGGTTATAGTTCAAAGGCTTTATTGGTTCCAAGTACATCCTCTCTGCGTTGTGAATACTGTAAAGAGTCCTCACATAAACTTTGTTTTTGCAAAAAGTTTGCTAAGCAATCCGTAGACAGTAGACGTGAGTTTGTGGCTAAGCAGAACATTTGCTTCAATTGTTTAGGCAGTAATCATATTGTTTATGAATGCAAAAAACCCACTACTTGCAGAGTTTGTAAGAATCGTCATCACTCTTTGTTACATCCCAACCCCGTCAATTTCAATAGCAGTGGAAATAACTCATTAGTAAAGCCATCTAACGGAGAGTCTAGTAATGCCCCACATGATGCACCCATAGTGTCATGCCTGTCTACAGGCACCATCCCCAAGCCACGACAGGTTTTATTAGCCACAGCGCTAATAAAGGCCGAGTCTAAGTCGGGTCATCAGCAAACAGTCCGAGCCTTGCTCGATCAAGGCTCACAGGCTTGCTTTATTACAGAGGCTACAGGGCAACTACTAGGACTGAAAAGAGTTCCTATACAAGGGATTATAACCGGGTTGGGTAATAGTGGATCAAATTTAGCCAAATTCATGGTACACGTCACGATTCAGTCCAGCGCTAATCCTAAATTTATACTACAATTGAACGCTTATGTACTAAATAAAATAACAGCTTACCTACCGGAACGGGTCATCAATGCAAACAACTTCGACTGGATCAAGACCCAGGGTTTGTATCTCGCAGACCCACAGTTCAATGTACCGAACAAGATTGACCTGCTATTAGGTGCGGATATTTACAGCCACATCATACAGGAAGGTATAGTCAAATGTCCCTTGGGCACTTTGATTGCACAGAGCACGGCCTTAGGGTGGGCCCTGTCTGGTGCAGTTAATGCTGTAAATACTGAGAAGTTAACAACAAGAAATATAAGCGTCATGCACGCTCAGATCAATGAAGACGACGTTCTCAAGAAGTTTTGGGAAATAGAGGAACCTCTAAGAACAAAGACATGGTTTACCCCCGAAGAAGAAAAATGTGAAGAGTTGTATAAACAGACGACGAAACGATGTGACGACGGCCGTTATGTCGTAAGGCTACCGTTCCGAGATATTGATCCTCCATTTAAGGCTGGCAATTCACGAGGCATAGCGGAGGCTAGATTTAGGTCGCTGGAAAAAAGATTAGGAAAGAACATAGAATTAAAGAAAGAATACATAAAAGTAATCCAAGAGTATCTAGATTTAGGTCACATGAGAGCAGTAAAGAAAAATGATAAGAAAAGAGGAGAAGCAGTTTATTTGCCCCATCATGCAGTGATAAGAGAGGACAAAACCACTACAAAGGTCCGGGTGGTATTCAACGCTTCTGAGAAAAATAACAAAGGTATATCATTAAATGATACTTTAATGGTTGGCCTAACGCTTCAGGCCGATTTGCGGCATACAATTCTAAGATGGCGCCATCATGCAATTGGACTCGTAGCAGACATTATTAAAATGTATCGTCAGGTTAAGATAGTTGAAGAAGATTCCATGTTTCAGCGCATATTGTGGAGAGATCAGCCTGACATGCCAATTCAAGATTATGAATTGTTAACAGTTACCTTTGGTACGGCCTCGGCACCATATCAGGCCGTACGGACACTGCATCAGACGGCCTACGACGAAGGAGAAAGTTACCCCCTGACTTCTGAAAGGGTATTAAATGCATTCTACATGGATGATTTAATGACAGAGTGTGACAGTTTGGAAGAAGGAGCTGAAATAATAAAACAAATTACGGCATTATTAGGGAAAGGTGGATTTAAAATGCAGAAGTGGAATAGCAACAATGAGGAGATGTTAGAGGTTATTCAGTTAATGGACATGAATGTGATGAAAAAGCAATTAAATAAAACAAGCAAATATGAAAAGGACAACGGAATAACGCATAATAGGAATGAAGATGAAAATAAAACTAAAATCAAATTAGATAAAAAAAAAAATTAAAATTCTAGGACTTACCTGGATCCGGAGTACAGATGTTTTTCAATACTCAGTTAATCTTCCTTCTAAGCTGTCGATGCCTGTAACAAAAAGAGCTGTAGTTTCTGAAATAGCCAGACTTTTTGACCCACTAGGTTGGCTGGCCCCATGTGTGGTGTTGGCGAAACTATTCATCCAGAAATTGGGGCTCGCAGGAGTTGGCTGGGACGAAGAATTGAATCTGGAATTGGTCAAAGAATGGTGTACTTACCGCGAGGAACTCACACTTATCACCAAGGTCCAGATACCACGTTGGCTAGGTACTAAGTCTAACGATGATCTGGAACTACACGGGTTCAGTGATGCTTCTAAGGTAGCTTATTCAGCAGTGGTTTACCTGCGGAGAGTCGACCTGGCAGGCCAAATACACATATCATTGCTGGTCTCCAAAACTAGAGTAGCACCTATCAAGCAAATAAGCATCCCACGTTTGGAGTTATGTGGAGCAGTATTACTGGCACAACTATTATCGGAAACTGCTAAGGTATTGAACATTTCACCTCAGAAAATTACAGCCTGGACAGATTCCACGGTAGTACTAGCTTGGATTAATAGTCATCCCAACACGTGGAAGACATTTGTTGCCAACCGCACAGCAGAAATTCTGACCACCACAAAACCAAACCAGTGGTTCCATGTCTCTACAAAAGACAACCCAGCAGACTGTGCCTCACGCGGATTACTGCCCAGTTTTTTTGTGGAATACAAATTATGGTTTTCAGGACCACCATTCCTTAAGGACATAAATATAAATTATAAAAGGCCAAAGGATTTGAACACAGATTTAGAAGAATCAATAAAATCATATATAGCAGTATTGCCAGACAATACAATAATAGAAAGGTTTTCATCATTGCCAAGGTTACTCAGAATAGTAGCATATTGTCGAAGATTTATCAACAAAGGAAAAAACATTGAAAGCTATTTACAAAAGCAAGAAATAGAAAAGGCTTTAGAAATAAGAAAGAAAGAAAGAAGAAAGAAAAATATATTTATTCACAACCCGCAACATTCATAACATAAATAACAAAGAAAGAACAATCCAAGAGCAAGCTAAAGGCGTTGTGCCCTTACCTCGACCAAAGAGGTATAATGAGGGTCAAGGGCAGGATTGAGCGATCACAACTAGACGAACTAACCAAACACCCAATAGTGTTACCTAGTGGTACTCACCTTACCAATCTTATTGTCGCAAACGCTCACAATAAAACTTTGCATGGAGGTCCACAACTCATGCTTAATTATTTAAGAACAGCCTATTGGATTATTGGAGCCAAAAATCTGGTAAAGAATCACGTCCGGAAATGTGTAATATGTATTAGACATAGAGCCAACACCTAGAATCAATTCATGGGTTCACTGCCAACCGTTCGTTGCACACCAGCTAGGCCATTTTTACACAGCGGTGTGGACTACGCGGGCCCCATTAACCTAATGACAACGAGAGGTCGTGGACATCATTCTTACAAAGGGTACATCTGCTTATTTGTATGAATGTGTACCCGGGCCCTTCATTTAGAGGTAGTTAGCGATATGAGCGCTCAGGCTTTCCTAGCTGCCTTCAGACGTTTTGTGTCTCGCCGAGGTCACTGTGCAAAACTTTGGAGTAATAACGGGACGACCTTTGTAGGGGCATCCAAGGAGTTGCAACAGTTGACTTCTTATCAGTCCGAAATAGCAAAGCAACTTGAATCCAATGGCACGGAATGGCATTTTATTCCCCCACACGGACCTAATATTGGTGGGTTGTGGGAAGCAGGAGTGAAATCCACAAAGTTTCACTTAAAGCGGGTTATAGGGGAATCAACACTGACTTACGAGGAACTTAGTACTCTTTTAATTCAAGTAGAGGCTTGTTTGAATTCGCGGCCAATAAACGTAATCAATACAACTGATCCCGGTGCTCCGATGCCATTAACTCCGGGTCAGTTTTTAATTGGCGAACCCATAATAAACGTGGCGGACTACACGTATGAAAATTCAAATGTTAGTTGTCTATCGCGATGGCAATTTGTGCAGCGAATGTTGGAGTCATTCTGGAGACCACCTTCAGAATACTTAACAAATCTCATGCACCGATATAAGTGGTCAAAACAAGCGTCAGAACCTAAAATCGGTGACGTTGTTTTTATTAAGGAAGATGATTTGCCACCTAGTCGTTGGCTATTCGGTCGCATAGAACAAAAACATCCTGGTAATGATAACCTTACCCGTGTAGTCACATTACGCACAAAATCTTCTATTTTAAAAAGACCAACATCTAAGCTATGTTTATTACCTATTTGTGATGACTGAATTAGTTTTTTATATTTTTACCGAAGATTTAACTTTTAATTTAAATTTAACAACTTTTACAACCTTTCATTGTTTTATTTTTAGATTAGATATAAGAGTGATCGAAGACTGTAACTAGTTCAAATTAATATACATATTTATAACAATTTTTGTAAATCAGTTTAGAAGGACATTTCCTTACTAAATGCTCTTGGTGGGCGGTATGTTCAGGACAAAACAGAGGACTAGAAAATATGTATAGATTTATTTGTAAAATTTACCTCGGTCCTCGAAAGATGGCGTAAGGATCGACTTAGATGACGCTATGATTTCGTTATCGGAAAGTGTATATTAGGTTAAACTATTCTATTACGTTTGAACAATTACATAGTTCAGGATTCGAGTTGGTGTTTTATTTTAATACCTCCAGCTTAGTATACCACAATAGTTCAAATTGTTCCATTTAAAGTGACGGCTAGCCTGCCACTTTAACAGTCGGCAAGGTATCTTATCGAAAATAATAAATTCTTGAATTTTCGACCATAATCAAAATTCAAGAATAATTTTTTTTAATAAAATGAAAAGTTTACTGTATAAGTTTCATTAAACCTGAAATGATTTTTAAAATTATTTTTTATATAACTTTATCAGTTTATTATTATTTCTCTTTATTATACACCAGGTAAATAATACAATAGATAACTTAAAACTGTATGTGATTTGT
Source organism: Callimorpha dominula (assembly GCA_949752705.1). NCBI lineage: Eukaryota > Metazoa > Arthropoda > Insecta > Lepidoptera > Erebidae > Callimorpha > Callimorpha dominula. The sequence continues at coordinate 11,814,316 of OX457015.1, read as the reverse complement.
ACAATTGGCGGCCTTTTCTCACAAGGCAATCTAAGTTTATATGAGCAGCTGACGTATATTCCACCATTGTTTGCTGTTTTTTTTTATTATTGTTATTATAAAAACATTTTCTGTGCAAATTTTCAGACAAACTGAAATTATTTTTAGGATTTTTTTTTTTACATAACTAACATCGTCTTACAACCAGATCCACCCCGAGTCTGGCAGCCTGACGCTTGTTTACATTGCTAGCTATCTCTAGGCTATCGACTACATACAAAATTAAATGATCTGTACCATTAACTTGTAAAATGTGATTGAGATTAATTTAGGTATGCCATTTGATGAATTAAAATTCGACACGTTCTTGCTTTATTCTCCGTAGACGATAGATTTCATTTGTTAAATACTTAAATTATTATAACGACGTGTTTATCTCTTTATTTAAACTAAATATGACCAAGATCAAAGTCGATTAGGAATCAGCTGCATAAATATCATAAATAACTAAATAATGTATATAATTTAACTCGCGTTTTATCTTTCGCATTAATTGCTAAGCAGAAGCGACCAGTTTTATTTACAGAAATAATATAAAACTAAAGAATACATTTCAGTCAAAAGTTGAAAAAAGTTTTCTTTTTATGGCGATACAAGACGACAACCAAGGGTTCCGTAAGCAAACAAACTTGTATGAAGTTTGTCTATCTCAAGAATCAATTCTTGAAGATTTTTGCCCTTCTTTTTCGACAGACAAACTTGACTTTTGGGGTTGCGATGTACGACAAAGTCAACAATCCAACCGCGAAATATAATTTTGTAATCACAAAAACTATTTTTTATGTGATCTAACAACAAATTAACGACTTTCGAATTTTTTCCTTTACTTGTGCTGTCAGACCTTGTTTCTTACCAAATTTCATGATTCTTGGTAAATGGGAAGGTAAATATAGGTGTTGATTTAGCTGCGAAATGTTCAAATGAGCGTTGACTTAGAAGCTTGATTTTTTACAGCTTCAAGGGACCGCAGACTTATGGATTTGCTATTAATTTTAACTTGATGCGTTCACGGGTTCCCGAAAAAAAGGATCTTGACAGATAAACAGACAGACGGACTTCTTATAAGTATATAGGAGGAGCAGGTTATTTGCCATATGTTGCTTTTTCGCAGTAATCAACTTAAATTTAGAGCTGCATCAAGAACAAACCCGTCGCAATGGGTTTACTTTTTGTAATACATATTTTTGTCCTAAACAAATTATGTAGGTAAAAAATTAGTAGTAAAGGTTATAAATAGTGTTGGTAAATGTTTTTTACTTGGAGGGGGGTATCCCATAGACAAAGAAATCACTCACCGAATTTAATGATACTGATGAAGTAGGTATATTTTAATTTTGAAGTTTTGTAATTTTCACAACGCTAGAGACCAGTGCCTTTTTTATAACGAACATGCTTATGGTATCTGTAGCCATAAAATACTTACCACGCTCACTTTTAATAAATTTCAACACTTGTTCTCATTTGCCGTAAAAAATTATAACGCACTAAACTGCAATGTCAATGTCACAGGTATATTAATGTATTATTCACTAGCAGCGCCCCGCGGTTTCACCCGCGTAAGTCCCGATCCCGTGGGAATATCGGGGTAAAAAGTAACCTATAGGTTAATCCAGGTTTCCAGTTATCTACATACCAATTTCCATCGCAATCGGTTCAGTAGTTTTGGCGTGAAAGAGCAACAAACATCCATACATCCTCACACACTTTCACGTTTATAATAGTAGTAGGATATTTGCTCATATCAAAAAGTCTCTAATGTAGGTTGAAAACCAAAAAAACATTATTTATCCATTTTGTCAGTAGATCCATCATAGATTTTGCCAATGGATCTTCTGAGATTTAATCTACAGATTAAGTACCTAATACAATAAATGTTCGTTATTTTTTCATACATTTTTCGAACGTGCTTCTGAGGTAAACGCGGACAAACTAAAGTACGTATAGATTACTATAGATAGTGTAAACTCAAAAATCTATTAGAAACTAGAAGAACTTATTGCTCAATAAAATTGCAATTTCAAACCTTTTGTTTTTTAATTTTTTGACTACTTTAAGCGTGATCTTCCGTCCTCATAGGAGTACTTTTGCAGCTTCATATTGAGTGAACGACGACTAGTTTGACTTCAATTTGTCACCATGTCGTCGCGCTGTCTTCATGATATATTTTTAATATACATTTTTGCGTCAAACAACATTTATGATTAATTATGTTTTTCTTTTTTAACTCAATATTTGACAGCTCATTGGAAGAAAGCATTCCTAAGTGATGACGGCTTTGTAACACTTGCTTTATTTAATTTTCGAAAAAAATCGGACACGCTGTCACATAAAATCCAGTGGTAATTAATCCCGGGCAAGCAGTTCAATATACACATGTAGAAGTACCACAAAACATTTCAACACTCGATTCGCGACGAAATTAATGTTAGCGTTTGTTATGTTAACGCATTCGTGAAATACTCGTTCAGTTTGGACGCCCAAAATATCTGCAGCCGGCTTAAGAAGTAATAAATGTCAAACTTTTTATACGCAGAACCGTTCGTCACGGATTCAACGGGATAATATTAACTTTTGTGGGTCTATTAGCATGTCCAGGATAAACAAGATTAAAAACTTTAAAACAAAACTAACACGACAGTATAGGTGAATAAAAGCGATTTTCAAGATACAAGTGTCTTTCGCAAGTAACTCTAAAAAATCAACTGTTTTAAACACAACAATTGGACATAGTACTAGTCACTATCTAGACCCAAACTGGTACTATTATGTATTCTGTGCTCAAACTAAGATTCTAGAACACGGATGTATATTATTACTAGCAAGCCGCACGGGTAGCAGAGACATCTTCAACAATCATCATCATATTTCAACCAATTTACACAAAACCTTAACAAATTATATACCTAAACCTTCGCCATGAATCGCTCTATCTAATGGTGAAACCCGCATGAACATCCGTTCAGTCGTTTTTGAGTTTATCGCGAACAGACAGACAGACAGACAGACGCGGCGGGGACTTTGTTTTATAATATGTAGTGATTACTGAAAGTAATCAGAATTATATTATTCACTAACTCTTGCCCTCGGAAACAGTATTAGTGAAAGTTACACTATATCCTTTTCTGTACTCTTGACACCGTGTGTGCAAAATGTCACGATGATCGGTGGAGCAGTTAAAGCGCAAAAGCGTAACAAAAACAAACTAACAAAAGTTTAGAGATGCTTTATATCTAAACGAAAGAAAGCGGTACGGGTTAGCAACCACTATATATAAATAAATTATTCAAATATCTCAGTAAGAATACTTAGCAGATGCGGATAATGGATATCGATAATGACATTTTTTAAGCATGAAATGATTGCTGGTTCCAACCACTTGCACATCATATTAGCTTTAGTACCTGCGTTTTCCTCCATGGGCCTTAGTGTTACAGGACAAGAAAGAGGCCTTGTCATTGCACTTCATTGCGATGAAAGCGACAAGGCCTCTTTTCTTTTTTTGAGAGACTCCGCTGTTGTTGGATGCTAAAGTTCAGGATAAGATGTGTTTTGGGCTGCTCTGCTTTTTAAAACTCTACCTGCATTTTTAACCGACGAAAAAAAAGAAGGTTCTCAATTCGACCGTATAATATATATTTTTTTTTTTATGTCTGTTCAGCCCTCACTCCGTTATTTATGAACCGATTTTGATTATTCTTTTTTTGTTAGATAGGGTATACCTCAAGGGTGTCCCGTCAAGGAAGTCAGGATCTGATGATGGGATCCTGAAAAAATTGAGAGAAACCCTCGATTATTGTAGGAACGAATAGTGTTTCTGTTTACTTTTCATAACTTTATCAGGTATTGCGTTTAGAAATCATCACATCATGTAGCTGAGCTGATGATGAAAAAAACCATAAAATAAAATCTTTTTAACAAAAAATTCAACCGACGAAAAGAACTAAAAAGCAAAAAATAAATAAACCTTGAGTCTTAAGTATTGAGCTTATTTACATAAACTATCAAATTTTATATAAACTTATTTTGAGTCGGCGCCACATAATAAAATGATTAATTACTTACGTAGGTACATACATAATTTTGATAATCAGTTCGTTGTTTGGCGCCTACTCAAAATAAGTATATATAAAATTCGATAGTTTATGTAAATAAGCTCAATACTTAAGACTTAAGGTTTATTTATTTTTTGCTTTTTAGTTCTTTTCGTCGGTTTAATTTTTTGTTAAAAAGATTTTATTTCCAATGTGTACTATTAATAATTATCATTGGGCAGTTGCTACCCACCAAAACCTTTTTCTAACACAAGCGTTTAGCTCACATTTGGCCTTAAGAGAGCGAAGATCTAAATGTGTTTATTAAAGTGTTTGTGTGACATTAATTTAAAAACCCTGACCAGTTTTGGGACTTTTGGAACTTATGTTTGGTCAGGGTAATAGAGGGTAGCCGTAGGGTCGACTTTTGACTAAAACTGTATTTCATTCTGTTTTTGATCTGCTGACCCGTGTTATAATATATTGATCCATAGAGCAAGTTTTTGCGATAAGGGCAATGTCATCTGCAGAAAATAGATTCCAAGGAATTACTCTTGGATGTTTTATTTATTTATTTTATTGGCTCACCAACAATTGTTAACACTGGTTAAACTACAAAAAAGAAAAACTTATATTAACTTATTCTAGTGTCACAATTTCTTACAGGTAAGCACCACTTGAGTTATTTACTGCTGATTATTTACTTAAGCTAGAATTATATAAAAAAAAAAACATGAATAAATATTGTATATGCAGGGAAGTTCTGTAAAATGTAAAGTTACAATAATTGATGCAAGATCAATTAATAAATTGCGACTGAAATATTTTACGGAGCTTGCTCAGTGAATCAACATGTACGTCTACGAGGTGACTGTTACTATTTAGCAGCTTGCACATTCGGGGATGTTTTTGGTGATCATAATTATCAGAAGATCAAAAAGCAGCGAGCTTAGAGCGGAACCCTAAAGAAGACCTACTCTTACTTCCAACTCATGGCTGAGAGCGGCCGGGGACTTAACTTTTGTACGTTCATTGTATACATATCTTGTATTAAATGTACGTAACATTCAGGCAGGTTTTGTGCTCTAAGATATTTCCATAGATACTATTTTCCACGTTACCTGGTCAAACGCCTTCTCGAGGTCAAGCACATATTAGATGTAGGTCTTCTTTACATTGACGTTCACGACGTTTTGTGATAAAACTTCATCAAACATTTTACGAGTTACAGTTAGTTTAGAACTCTCTGTGTCTCGTAATCTCGAGAGGGACTTGGTCATGAAAATCGGTTGTTGGTTCACATGCCTTTTATCATCTGGAGTCAATCCTGGGTGCTGCAGCCAGGTCATAGAGAACTTAAGAATAGACTATCATAATTCAATAAATGTCTGTATATGTCGTACTGGTTTACTGTGTTAGCTAGCTATGTTTATAGTCGACGATCCGTGATTCCAGCCTCAGGTCAACTACCGAGAATATCATAAATATCATAACAAAAACACTTTTTCTTAACATAATTATATCGCATTCATCTTCTTTCGCGTTTAAATTTTATTTTAATAGGACTATAAACTGTGTATTAAAAAAAACTTGTGAGACAAAGAAATTTATTATTCTGTGAGTTGGACTGAGTTTCACATTTAAAATATATTTTCTGCATTAAGTGTAGTAGCTGAAACATGTATTCATAACTAATCAATTTCATGATTATTGGATGAAAGATTCGGCAGCGCACAATATACGAACAAACAAATATTGATTTTTAAATAAAGGGTCTTTCAACAAGGACGGGTCGATGTTAAAATTGAATAAAACAAGATGTGTGTGAGATATTAACGAAATTTATTTTTTATTTGAAAGGCCCATTTATGCCATTATGGACGGAATATGACATCGTTCAAATGTCCGCCGCGGCTTCGTATGGTGGCACGAATCCGAGAGGTCCAATTTTTAATGACTCTGCTGCATAGATCCGGCTGATTCTGAGCTATGATAACTTTTTGTGGATGCATTGTCACCTGGTGAACCTCATGTGGGTTGTGGTCATCCCATATACGGCAAGTTTGCTTATTAAGAAAACCATTCATCCAAAAATGTGCCTCGTCGCTAAAGATTATTTTTCGGCCAAAATCGGGGTCCTCTTCCAAGCGTTCCGAAGCCCATTCAGCGAACACACGGCGTTGTCTATGGTCATTAGCTTTGAGCTATTGGGTCAGTTGGATCTTGTACGGATGCAGGCCCAAGTCCCGACGCAAAATTCTCCAAGTTGAAGTCTGCGAAAGGCCGAGTTCTTGTGCACGGCGAGAAATCGACTGCCTCGGAGTCTCCTGAACACTCTCACGTACAGCGGCGATGTTCTCTGCCGATCTGGCGTTCCTTTGACGTAAAGATGTTGGTTGGTTGTTTACCGAACCGGTCGTCTCCAATTTGGTCACCAATCGTTGGAGAGTAGACTTTGAAGGGCCACCGCGTCTGCCGTAAAATGGGCGCAATGCGCGCAACGTTTGCACTAACGAACACTCATTTTGATAATAAAGTTTTATCATTTGCACATGCTGCTCAACCGTGTAACTTGCCATGGTGATTTGGCATCAGTGACTGAATAAGAAAAAACAGATTTGACAGATGCCGCCAAAACAAAATGGCCGCCACCGATTATTAACATCGACCCGCTCTATTTGAAAGACCCTTTATAAGATTGGCTAAAACTATAAATCCCTCTGCAATATAATACGTTCTTCTAGCTATTTCCTAAGATAACTCTGTTGCTTATTCTTTTAATTTTTTTTTAAAAGATCCTAATGAATGTGTTTGTCTGATAGAAACTGGTAGGTTATTCTAGAGACTAGTAAAAGATTTATCGTCAAATTTGTTGAATGCACTGGTATTTGAAGTTTTAAGTCGCCGATGAGCTCAACAATTTCGAAAATGTGTCACGTAAATTTGCGGTATTCAGTGACAATATTTGCTTAGACCAAATATAAACCTTATACAAAAAATTTGTAGGCGCTCTAGTTTATCGAGTTGCTTCTCTGTGAGATCAAGGTAACTGGCATCAGCATAGTCAAGTATTGGGAGTAGAAGTGACTGTGTGTGAAGTGACAAGCGAAATATCTCTGTGTGTCTGCGGTCGGTAGAAAGTTCCGCAGTCTTCGTAAGAAACCTGCTGAGGCAAACAATTTGCGACTTATCTCTTGCAGTGGTGGGCCCCACGACAGAGTTTGATCTATATATTTCCCCAATTTTTGACGCTATTACTGATTAATAGCAGGAAACCATTAAAGTTATTAGTGACAGTTGTGTCTATTAAATGCAGGAAATCATCCTGGGACTGCCCACCATAACAACTTGAGCTTTTGAGGGGTTTACCTGAACACCGTTTTTGATACTCCAGTCACAAATGTGTTCCAAATCACGGTTTATAAGTAAAAAAGCTTCTTGGATTGTATTTAGTGCATAAAAGTGGTAGGATGAAACAAACTCTTGAGTTGCAGGTGCCCATGGGTGACACTTACCATCAGGTGACCCGTTTACTCGTTTGCCCCCTATCGAAGGAAAAGGAAGAATAAAAAACTTGAGTCTTTTACAACACTAAAATTACACCTAGGCACAGAAGAAATTATCGTGCTGATCACACAATTATTTTGTCCTGGGTGGGAATCGAACCCATGACCTCTGGCTTAGCAGGGTCACTAACCACTAGATATTCGACCATAATTAGTAGACTTCCGTGGAGATTAGTTACACCATAATAACTCTGACACTCATTGTATAGACTAATGCCGCTTTAGGGTTTCTGATTCAGTACACCGCGTTCCAATAAACAAGAAACGTTTCGTTTTGCTTACGGACGGTAAAATTTTCGTTGAAAATTCAACGACGTACCTACATTATACTGAACTCTTTCTTTGGAGATTACCTTAGTCAAAATCACTGGAACAGGGCTGCCAGTAAAGACAACTTATTTTATACCGCTGAGTCTCAGAAATTATACAAAATCAGTGTTGTACAACTATAGTACGTCATTCTTTAGGGATGTTAATAAAAGGTGTTTTAACTTTAACGTATAAGGATTTAACAGTTTACCACAGACTTGATTTGTTTTAAGTATCTCTATGTGTATATACGTACTTATACAGTTATACAATACAATCTACTATACAAACAGGATACAAAAGATACCCGAATTATACGAATTTTGTATCCAATTATACAATCTGGCATGGAAGTAATCGTTTGAGATAAAATCATATACACGCTAACAAAGGTATGTACATGCGCAGGTACGTAGCTACGACCTAAGCACATAGGAAAAATCAAAGGAAAAAATTAAGATAAGTATCATATTTTCAATTCGATATCTCAAATCATGACTCGTATTGTAATATTAATGCCCACAGTATCTATTAGGCGTGTATCTTGCCTTAGCTTAGGAACAGTTTGTTATTTCCATGCAACGCGACTTTATGACACGATCCAAAATACATCGTAACCCGCACAGCATTTCACCCGTGCCACCTAAATTTTATATTAAAAGCATGTGATATGTTCTTAGTCACGTATGTTCGCTGGCCGGGCGCAGACAACGCGATAAAAATTCCAACATTGGACTCATAAACTCATTAATAATTATATAACAAGGCATTTTGTGATAGGCCCACGGATAGGCCTGCTGCTATCACTTTTCGTCAGCTACGGTTTTCCCGCGCTTTTGAATACGACGCCATCTTGCGCACTATCGAGTTTTGCCCCCCGGAAGTAAGTGCTAAGGAATTTGTTTAAACAGCCTAGTATTTTGTGCTTTTTACACTTTTTCGGAGTGTTATGTGAGTGATTTATTTTATTTTCATTTTACCTGACAAGTAAGGTAAGGTAGTTTTTAAGAATTATTTTCTTAAGTTTTACATTGTTATCATTAGTTACAAAATAGTTTAGGAGTTTGTTAAACGTTGTATTCCTGTGCCAAATTGTCCGAGTGCATTCTGCAGACTAATTATTACGCAGAAAAACATTAAATTTGGCTTGGCATAAACGCTAGTTTTCGCACAAATGACGAGTAATATTAAACGGGTTGATTCGAGAATGTCAAGACGTGATGTAATCGGTTACTGAAATATTTCTATTTTAGGATTTAGCTTGAACCGTTATTTCAATTGATAATTTTTTGGTCTGAATTATGGTTTACGAAGTGGGAAATGGTTTTAAATTATTTATTTGTTAAAAGCGTCGGAGTACACCTAGAGACTTCATCAAAGCTTTCAATGCGTAGAGATTGACTAACGTTCTAATGCATTGATAGATAACTGAGGCCTTATAATGAAACAAAGTATAGGTCCGATTGAGTAGAATTGGAATAGAAAACTCGAAAGCTTGTGTTGAGGGGTTAGATCCTTACCTCCTAGATGCTGTCTCTTGGTACGATAGTAGAAATTATTAAGGAAGAATTTTCTACGTGGGAGAGCCACGGCCTCACAGAAAACCGGCGATGAAACAATGCTTGCATTGCTTTTCGCCGCGTGAGTGAGGTTACCGGAGGCCCTAACCCTTCCCTCTCCCCTTTCCTCCCCTGTAATCCCCCTCTCCCCTATTCCCATTCTCCTTCCCCTCCCCCTCTTCCCCTACTCCCACCTTAAAGGGCGGCAACGCACTTGTGACTCTTGAGTTACAGGTGCCCATGGGTGGCGGTAGTCATTTACCATCAGGTGACCCGTCTGCTCGTTTGCCCCCTATAACATAAAAAAAAAAACCAAGACCACTTCCTCGTGGTCACGCTATCCAGACCTTTGGATTGTTTTTTTTTTGTGTTTAAAAGACTATCGAACAAAAGATATTAACACTTAGATTATGAGATTAAATTAATTCTCCAAATGGTACATCAAGAATCAGCTACATAACGTAATGGCCACAGCAACATAAGTCACTTAAGGTCATCAAAGTTCGCACAAGTTTTTCTTTTTTGAAGTGAAAACTTCTGTAGGCATGTTTGTGCACTTTTGCTATAGGGAAAAAGCACTGAACTCGTGACCGTCCCGCTAATAGTACATATATAGATCCACTAGAGGGCGCTTATCTCAACATTGAGTTCTTTCAGCTCCTTATTAATTAATGTCACCAACCTGCTAATAAAACATTTTAAGTTCTTCGTTTCGTTTAAGTTTTCACTTCTGTCGGCAGTCAAACGACTGCCTATTTTTTTATTGTTATTGAAGTAAGTATAAATAGGTACTTATACTTACATAGCTAGACTCGAAACCTAAACGTCGAATCGACACCTTTCAGCGATTTACACTGGAGATTTAATTTTCTGTGGACTAAACTCTCTAAAACGAATTGTCATAAGTATTGGTTATGTCGAAATCGAACCGACTCCTAGATACAGTTGACACTGTATCGAGTCGGTCGACATTGACATCGACAACATTAATCAAGAGAGACTGGCCCACTAGTATACACTAAATAAGAACAGGCCGCTGGTGACGCTACCAATTCAGACGACAAGAAAGCCTTCTGATTTATATCCATTTATCGGGATGGATCTCCCAAGCCTAACATCGCCAGCAACCAGCTTATATTTTAAATTATCACCCAAGTTTTCTAACATACCGGAGATCCCCCGTTTCCAGTTGCAGTTGCTGGTCTATAGCTATAGATTCGGCAGACAGACGCTTTCGCTTTCGAAAAATTTCTACAGACGTGACTACATTCTCAGTTAATCAGAGACAAAAAAAGAATAGTCTATCATCGTGGGCTAGATTCGCCGCTGTAGAACATTGGAGGGTACAAAAGCGCGGAATAGCCACTTATTTTTTTTGTTTCTTTTTTTAACTATCTAACCCAAGCACCCTTGCGTGCCTACTTGTATCTAATACAAGTCAACTCCTTGAAATTGAAATAAAAAAAGCTTTTGCTATTTACGTATATACGCTACTTTTATTGAAGTTGAGACGGAAAAAACTGTTAGCGCAACGAATAATGCTGACCACAAGTATATTTATTTTATTCACGCCATCTGTAGATTCTGCGCGATACTACTATATTTGATGTTGGTTGTGTACTAATTATCCATATATTATTACTTCGGGCAACTTTCACAGATGGTGCAATTTTAATTTCGAGTTTTTACAATATTTACTATATTTTAATAAAATATATTTAATCCATTGTGTGTCCCAAACACATCTCACGCGTTTTTTACTACTAACTTCGCTTTAACTATAAGAAAAAACTTTAATAAATACATCGCTCTGTGCACAATAATTCTGTATGAAAGTTATTTATGTCGTTCTGTCTGGTTCCTTAATTAATTAGCGAGAATATAGAGCAAGGATGAACACTAGTAGCTATTTTACATCTCACAAGAACAGAGATCTTGGTGTAATAACACGGATTGTAAATTAATGCCGTGACGCGAAATTAAATAGTTGATATTTGAATCTGCGGCCATTTTGTCGCGGTGTTTGCATGTAAAATGTTTTATTATCCCATCCATGACTGCAATTGATGGCGTCATCGGCCGTGAAGTGCGATTATCTACAGCGATTTTGCAATTATCGAAACGACAAGTTCGAGAGCCCATGATAAGTGATTTACCGGATTGTGATGAACCGGAGGGGGCAAGGTCGTCGCCCCCCTTTGTTTCGCAGTGACTACTGGAGGTCTGAGATTCTGAGGAACTTCCTTCCTAAGTTAAACCTGGCTGCTGGGGAAATGCCCCACCGATATTGAGAAAGACATTATAGAATTCTTCCTTCTACATCATTTAACGGCCTATTTGCAGAATTATAGAACCCAAAAGACCATAATAGCCACAGTCGAGTTAAAACTTCTTGCAACACCAAAACAACCACATTACTCGAAAGACACAGCAGAGTACTCCAGCAGGGCGGCATAGTATAGGGCGGTAAGGTGCTGACTTGAAGTTGAAAACCTTAGGGACCCTGAAGGCACAATAAATCTCCGGTATATTTGTTTTTTTTTAGTGTACTGTAAAGAGTATTTATTATTATTATCTGTTTAACTTATATGCGCAACAAGCGTTTTAAATCTCTGACACACTCTAAGGAGCCTACATAAATTATAAATGCAACGCCTGTACAAACAGACACACATATATAAAAACTATACTGTACCTACATCATGCTCGTCTTCACACAGACTTATTTATAAATCACCTTTCACACGTCTGCGAAGTGTGTCATTTTAACTTTATTTGAGAGACTTGCGTTTGCCAGACTCCAATTTTCTACTAACACTCTAAGCCCGTTGTTTTGAAGCTGGCTGACAAGATAGGAGACCACGGGATTCTTAGGTTCTTTTTTTATGGCATAGAGTGTAAACGAGTAGATGGGTCACCTGCTTGTAAGTAACTACCGCTGCAAATGGATACCTGCAACCCAAGAGTCCAAAGTGCATTGCCGGCCTTCAGAGTGGGAGTAAAGGAAGGGGGGAGAGGGGTTAGGGCCTCCGGATACCTCCCTCACATGGCGAAACACAACCAATCATTGTTTCACGCCGGTTTTCTGTGAGGCCGTGGTATCACAATTTAAAAAAAAGGTGACGAATTATACAGACATCTAAAACATAACTTCATTCAATGTACTAACGGTGTAAAATCATGGATATCAGAGATCAAACAGCTGCAGGAAATCATTGTCCTGTCCTGAAATGTAATTTACAAAGAAACTCCTAAACCCTCATAGAAGGATTATATAGTCCTACCTTTAGTATATACTGATAAACTGCTGAAACTTGACTTGTATAAGTAGCCAGACAAAAGTAAAAGTTTTTTTCAACATGGCAGTCATATTTAATGATTGTGTAAGTCGAGACTTAATCATGATTAATATAAGATACCTTTTAGGTTATCCGACGTTTCAACCGAATTGCACCCATCGTGGTCACGCGTGGCTGTATATTCTAAAAAATAAAACACGACTACGGATCAAATCGCAGTCTGAAAAGTACTAAGTAAGAAAATAATCATACAGGGCGTATCTAACAACTTCTACATATTAACTTTAAGTACTCTAAATTTCACACTTTTCCGTGCATTAAAAAAACAAATAATTCCCTTCACGTATTAATGTATAGATTCAATACACTAACCGCTAGGCCTGTTATCCTAGTGGTTAGTGACCCTGACGTTCGTGGGTTCGATTCCCACCTGAGTCTGGGTGTTCTTTGAGCCATTCCTGATGCGGGACTTGTCTTTAAAAAAAAAGTGTACTATTAGTTAAATCCGCTCAAATATCAAGTTTGTGTGTGACAAATGTTAGATTTTTCACATTCGCGAATGTGAATATTCGTTACATCACTATTAAATATCAATTCTATATCGATACATGTTTTTTAGGGTTCCTCAAAAGGAATCCTTATAAGATCACTTTGAAGATACACTTATAAAACAATTTTTCTCAGAAGCCCGTTGACGCATCAAGTGTTCCTTGAACTGTAAAAAAATCAAAAGCTTCTATGTCAACGCAATCAAAAGATACGGCAATTTAAGCCTTAGATTTGACCAAATTACAATTCGCCAGTAAATCAAAATCTAAAGGGTACTCCCATTGACCTAGAATCAAAGAATGTGATAAGAAGGAAGGTTGTCAGACCCAAGTAAAGGAAAAAATATGAAAGTCGTTAATTTGTTATGTCAGATAAAACAGGATACGGACAGCCCGCTGTGCAGAGCTTGCATGGTGGCAGAGGAAACAGAAACAGAAACAGCAACCCATGTACTTCTGGACTGTAAGGGGGTTGCAGAATACCGGGCTAAGTACCTTGGCTCGCCAGGGTCACTCTCCGAGAGCGTCGGTAACGTTAAGGGGTTACTGGGATTCTTCGGGGAGTTAGGGTGGCTCGAATAGCTTCTATTCCCACCAACGCAAAATAAGCGCTTTGTCGTGGAGTTGCGGAAACCAGCCCGTGTAAACCTAACCTTTTTTTTTTTTTTTTTTGTGCGTGTGGAAACCCCCTCGGGCCGTCACCCCACCGGGGTTTTCGGTGGGGCGGTGTGTCGGAATCGAACCGACTAAAACCACACGGTGTGCCGTACTGCGCCTTAAGTAGGAGGAATCCGGGAACAGCTTTCATTAAGACATCCGGATCCCCTCTAGCGCCTGCCCGCAAAAGCGCGGGCACCACCTCTGGGTAAAATACTCAAAACCTCTCAATTAGGCGACGTCCAGGCACACGCGGACGCCGCCTCCTCGCGGGTGTAAACCTAACCTAACCTAACCTATGTCAGATAAAAAAAACAGTTTTTGTATTTTGCGGTTGGAAAGTTGACTTTGTCGTAAATCGATGTATGGGATAGTATTTCTAGAACTACAATGTTAAGTTTGTCTTTCGAAAAAGGCGCGCAAAAATCTTCGAGAATTAATTCCCTTATTATCTACATACAAGTTTGTTTTCTTACGGAACCCTCGGGCGCGAGTCAGAGTCGAACTAGTCCGGTGTTTTTGCTAAATGTGGTAAATTGTAAGTTAATATGAGCATAGCTATCGGAATAGATATCGGCGGATAGAGGATTATTAATATAAAAAAAAATCTTCATACTTCTATAATTAACCTACAATTGCTGTTGTGAGGGGGAAAATCGAGACGGAATTTCATTATGATCTAATTTCGTGCTCATTAATGTCGCCAGGAAGAAAAAACAAAAAATAAAAATACATTTTGGATAAAAAACTGTTCTATTTTGATCGCTTTAGAGAGTTTCGTGTGTGCGTTTAATTAATGCCGGCTGTGTGTTATTTATAAAGTGTGTTTTATAGTGGGATTAGGTTGTTGGTCGGTCGGTGGTCATGTGGGATTGAGATCGGTTTTGTAAAGATAATGTTACATCGTAGAAAGTGTGTTTCTTCTCTCGAATATGTCATTAATAAATAACACAAACAAGTTTAAAAAAGTTAAAACAGTGTTCTTAGTTCAATAAGAAATTGCTGTACGTATAATAGATCATTGTCTTCACAGTTAAAATGATAGAAAACTAGCAGTAACCACATATTTTATGGTCTGCTCCTCTCCTAAGTAGCGTGATGTTACATAGCCTATAACTTTTCTCAGTGAATACTCTATCTAATGAAAAAATAATTATTCAAATCGGAAAAGTAGTTCCAGAGATTAGAGTCTAGAAACTAAGAAACAATAAAACAAAAAACTCTTCAGTTTCATTATATTAGTATCAAAGTATCATATTTAGTATAGATTGTTCTTGTTTTTTTTCTGTTTTTGATATATTATTTATACTTAGATATTTATACATATATCTAAGTGTGTGAATGTGTTTTAAATTACAAAACGGATTATTGTCCTATCACATTTCGCTCACCTAGATCTAAAGGGACCTAGCTCAAAAATTTTAACTATTGAGTTATGAACACCATCGAATTCCTTATCTCAATACCTAACGACCAATAAAACAGATCTAAAAATATCACCACTCCTCGATGCTAGACACTAAATTGACCAACACGGGCTCAACTCAAAATAATAAAACAAATATACACACATCGTTAAGCAACAAACAACAAAAATAACTACAAAATCCAATTTTCAGCGCCAAAACATGATTAAAACACAATATTCCTACAATATATTTCTTCTAGCTGCATATAAAAAGTATAAATCTATACCAAACAGTAATTAGAGTTTCGAATTTTCTGAAAAAAAGTGTTTTGCGATTTGTCAAATTGATTTCTGATGTAATATTTGCTGTGGTGCAATTAAGTAAATTTATCTATCTATAAGGATGATCTCCTCAAAGCATCAATGTATTGTCAATGAAAATTCTTTTTCCGATAATGCCTGTCAGGTAGACCATTAAATTGTTTTGTAACTTCAGTAGTGTCGCAACATGAGTATTAATGGTTGCTAAAGCTTGGAAAATAGGCCGATAAATATCTTTCTCTCCGGTACGATATTTGTCAATCTTTCAGGTACATTAAATCATCTGCAATGCAAACAAATGATCTAACGAATCAAAATATCGAAGTAATTAGAATTTACTACACTAAACAATTGACTGTAGTGGCTGAAGAAAACCTATTTCTTTAATTAATCTTGTTAATGGCGGTATAATTACTCCATTTTGATTCTTTGTGCTACGCTTAAACTAATCAAGTGTAATGTTGTTAGTTTATTTTTTTTTCAGGGGAGAGATTAAGTTGTTAGAGTGAGGGGAGAGGGAGTTTGTAATACAGAGATTCTGTCATCTCATCATCATTGAAGACTAGTGGACCCGACAGACTTTGTCCTGTCAAAATTTCTATTTTGTTTTAATTTCATGGAATTTTTTTCTAGAATCTACTCATTTTCCGGAACCTTATTCGGACTGTTACTAACATATATAGAAAACGATAGCCAAATCCGTACAAACGTTCTCATCACCGTTCAGACCGATGACAATACACGAGTAAAAAATAAGAAAAAAGTTAAAGTAAAAAAAAACACGATTTGAAAAATTTATAAATACCGAACTAAAAAGTAGAAAAACTTTTTGATTGTACAAAAGCGTGGAGTGCGCTTGACATCAATGTTACAAATAGTTCATAGTTAGCTATTTATAACAGTAGAGTAATTAAAAATATTATAAAAATCAGTCTTACGTTTTTTACCCTAGACCTAGACCTAGAACGAATATCGAATGTCGAAATATATGTCTCATATTTCATTATGGAACCTGTATAAATTTTTCACACGGTCTGTAAAAAAATAATATTTATTTTTGCGACATCCAACCACCATATTTAATTTTGTAAATCTGTGTATTTTTTACAAATTTATATATAAATGGCAAAAAAAAAAATAGTTCAGTACCTTTTCTCCTCTTTTTTGTTTAGTACTTTCTGTCTAGATTATCAATTTCTGGGCACAAACTAGTTCTAATAGATGCATTAGTTGTCGTCACTATGGTATTATCAGACCTCATATATCTTTTGTCATACACAGGTACGAGAGCATACCGATGCTTGACATCACATTCTCATATATTACGAATAATATAAGTAACATCCACGCCACACCGTTGGTTATAAATCAGCCTTGTATAAATCACTACTGGACGCTCGGACGACGAAGCGACAGTTCTGACGACTTCCTTGTCTTGATATAAAGCGAGGGCAGATGACCAGAATCTTAATATTATAGGTGTTAAAGTGTGGGTTTTATTTTTCCAGGAAAATTAGTAGCCAGAATTTTAGAATGGTTGTAATAGGCGTAATAAAACCTCTGTTCCTGGATCCCTCCTATTTAGGCTCACGATGGCAACCCGTGTGGTTTTAGTCGGTTCGATTTCGACACACCGCTCCACTGAAAACCTGGGTGGGGTGACGACCCGAGGGGGTTTACGCGCGCACAAAAAAAAGGCGTACTGTAATCCCTATGTTTCTTTGTTATTCAATCCTTTTATTCCGTGGGGTATGGCAGCGACAGCCATAACTTTGATTCTGTCATATCGTCATATCTAAATAAATATATATATATATATTGTTATTTAATATATTGATATTTTCGTTTACTCCGAAACCTCGCTGTCTCATTGGAGCAGCGCGTTTAGTTGGTCTACCCATATCATATTTAAACAAAATACATCTACTTTCCACTATATATATATATATCTTTTAAAAAAGCATCACCGCCTTCAATGTGATGTATAGTAGAAAGTAGATGTATTTTGTTTAAATATGATATGGGTAGACCAACTAAACGCACTGCTCCAATGAGACAGCGAGGTTTCGGAGTAAGCGAAAATATCATCAATGTATACAATGTTTAGATAGTTGTTGATTTTTCAAAAACCGCTTGAGTGATTTCGATAAAATTCAAATGGGACTACCTGGGAAGTATACCCTTGAAATAAAAAAAGAATTTTCCAAATTGGTTCAGGCGTATTCGAGTAATCGGTGAACATACATAAAAAAAAGATTCCGATGAATTAAGAACCTCCTCCTTTTTTGGAGTCGGTTAAAAATTAATCCCAATTTCCCTTGGTCACGGCATCACGTGTGAACAGCTGGACTGATTTCGCTAATTCTTTTCTTCTTGTGTTTGTAATTGTCAGGAGAAGGTTCTTGAAAAAATTAACAAAGTTGAGCGGAAAATTAGAAAATTTAAGAAAACTTAACGAACATATTAACTTTTCTAATGTAACCTTAGCGCTTTTGACATAACTGTCAGTCGTTTGACAGTTGGCGCGATTGACAGAATGCGTGCTGCAAATTATACTATTTCGAATTCAATATTCATAGTTAAGACAGGACAACGTATGTCGGGTCAACTAGTCACTCATAAATCTCTGGAAAATTATGTCAAGAAATAATTAGTAGCCAGTACCTATTCGCAAGTGGATAAGGTTAGAATAGATTCCACCTGACATGTATGCCACTTTGTTAACCAATGCAGGTTTAATGTCTAAAGTTACAAGATTTTAAATTGTACAATTTTTTTTCTTTTTTACTATTCATTCAGATATTTAGAAAATCCATAAAATCTAACACATAAAATTTTCGCAGTTATTTAAAAAAAAAAATCTTAGTAGTAGTTTTCTTGAATGGAAATTAAAACGTTCATAATTTGTAAACGAATAACTTTTTTCAAGAAATATTTTTTTTACTACATGCTAAAATCATGCCCTTTCCGTGACTTAAGTAAGTGTTCCATTGTCATATACACCCTGTATAACGCCATGTAAGTTTATCCTAATCTTCTGTATGTGGTCAAGTGTGTTTTTATAGTGAAATATTCTACTAATATTATAAACGTGAAAGTTTGTGATGTATGGATATATGGATGGATGGAAACCGCGGGCCCTGCTAGTTGTAAATATGTGTAGTTGTTTTGTTAGCATAGTGATATCGTGGATGGTTTTAGATACGTGTTTTATGGTAGCATGCCAAGATCGAGCGAAAATATACTAATTAGCTTAATTTAGGTGTAAGTCTTTAAATTAAAAAGTAACTGCTAAAAACTTTTATATGTTCGGGCACTACCAATATTAATAACACCCTTAAATAATAATCTACGTAGAAAACATTCATTAGGAAATACGTAAATTGGACTAGACGTAAAACATTTTCAATATCTTATGTTTGATGTGAACTAATATGATGTACCTACATTTAATAACTGTTAATCGAACATTTATGCCGTGTGAAAGTTTGGATGGATGGATGGATGTTTGTTACTCTTTCACGTTAAAACTACTAAACCGATTGCGATCAAATTTGGTATGTAGATAGCTGGAAACCTGGATTAACATATAGGCTACTTTTATCCCGATGTTACCACGGTTCGGGACTTACGCGGATGAAAACGGGGGTCGCTGCTAGTAGAATATAATTCCTTTAAAGTAAATTTATTTAAGCGATTATGGTATGATATTTGGAGCCTCCATAAAAACTCTTATTCTCCTAAAATTGTTACCCGCTGAAAACTGCTCACATTTTCCCCACCCCCAAGGTGGAACTAACAAAAGTCTAGGTCTAACCAATTAATTTTTAGATGGTTTAACCTGTACTAAAAGCGGAACAAGTATAAAATAATGTCAGTGAATGGGCCTGATGGTGTTCGATGCTATATAGTATCCAGTTACAACGAAAGAATCTACCGATGACAAACATTGACAAAGATAAATCATTTTAATGTAACAATTATTTTACTCCCAACTAAAACTGTACACAGACGTGAATGACCAACACAAAATTAACAGGTTATTAATTCAAGTCAAAATGATTCACAACTAAAAGATCCATCCATATCTTTGGACTTTTCGCTCACAGTATTAATTCCCAACAAGTGTTCATATACAATGTAAGATATATATACATTTCAGAGGTTGCCAACCTCTGCTTGCATTCCAACATTCATATTTTCCCGTGATAGATTTCTCAGAAAATCTTTATATTGCGCATATTACTGATATTGCCCAAGCATTGCCGTCAGTGCATCATGAGTCGTCAGTAATATTTCAAAATAACGGTATTAGTATACATTCTTATTTTTATAAGGCCTATCTAACTTTGAGCTTTACTTAGTAGTAACTTTATATACTGCCAGGTGGCAGTAACAACGGCCACAAGCGTGCGTCCGGTGTGACGTGTTTTGTAAACGGATTATCCGTTTAGAAGTATAATCCGTTAACCAGATCTCCATGGGCGAGGAAGGGTTAACAAGTAAAAGTGACACCACTGGTATTACGAGTATGTATAGGGCAGTCGATATAGAGACTGCTGATAAACATACTTATGTATTTCTAAATACATACATATTATAGATAAATTACACCCAGACACAGAACAAATTATCGTGCTTCATAACACAATTATTTATCCTTGGTGGGAATCGAACCCACGACCTCTGGCTTAGCAGTCAGGGTCACTAACCACTAATTTGGGTGTAATTTATCTATAATATGTATATATTTAGAAATATATAAGTAAGTTTATCAGCAGTCTGGTTACCATAGTAAAGGCTCTGAATCGTTTGGGATCAGACGGACTGTGTTAGATGTGTCAAGTTATTATTTATTTTTTTATGTGCGTATTTACAAAAAAGTTTCGAAGTATATACTAATGTCTAGATGGCGACGTGTTCTATGTCCCATTGTTGTGTAATTTATATTTTGATCAGGAGATATTCTTGGATAATAGTGTGTAGCCCAGTTTCTCGGGTCGACTCTTGCGACACATGTTTCCCGATTAAAATATATTTAGAATATAGGATGCTTTAGTATAGGCATGCTTTGTGGAAGTTTTATATATTGACTGGAAATTTGAAGTCTCCGAAATTTTTTTTAATAAAATTATGCTAGTATAAAAAGTCGCAAGTCCGACGCCTTAGTCATCACTTATCACGCTACCGCCGCTTTGCAATTATTATTATTAATTAGTGTTGTTCAAAATATTACAATAATTATAAATTCTACAATATGTATAAAAAAATTACAAATTCATTGTAGGCATATTCATCATGACATGAGTCACAGGTGCGTTGTCAGCTTTTATGGTGGGGCAGGCCTGAGATGGTGGCGCGATGTGTTCCGCGCGCGCCTGTAATGGAAGGAGCGCGAGGCCCCCCGCATGTTTTGGTGTGGCTGCCTATTATTTAAGAGGCGGCCAAGGTCTGACGGGGTTCTCAAGGGTGAGAGTAGGCGAAGAAGGGCAGAGGGGTTTGGGCCTCCGGTACCCTCACTCACTCGGCGAAACACAACAAAGCTTTGCTTCACGGGTGGTTTTCAGTGAGGTCGGTATCCGGTGTCCGGAGGGATGTGGTTCTAAAGCATAGCTCTCCCACTATACGAATATAATACTTTCTATATAGCTTAGCGAATCACGCCAAAAACTCAATGTAACTATCTAAATAAAACACTTAAAAACGCATTTCTTTAATGTCAAGACAACCATGTAAAAACAAGAAAAAATATTTTAGAGCAGGCATTGTACAACAATTTTTTGTTGACAAAGAATAAGTACTTTGTTACGCGATGATAAAACGATTACAGATATTTAAAATGTTCTTGTATTATATGCTTATAATTTGGAAAATAAGAATAAAACCGGCCCTTAAAAACATTTTAATTTGATTTTTAACCGACTTCAAAAAGGAGGAGGTTCTCATTCGATTGGTATTTTTTTTATTGTATTAATTTGATGTAATAGGGGCAATAGAATTGACATCCCCATTTTTTTTATTAAATTAAATTTTATAAATATTAAAATTTATTATTAAAAAAGGAATGAAGGTGTTGCTACTATTACTCCAATTGAACGGAGCAATATGCTCAAGCACTTTTAAAATTTGAATAAAATATATAACCTTAAAAGGCGATGTCGAAATAAACCAGACTGTACATCAAATCAATACAGGGTGGATGAAGCGGCGGCAGGAAGCAGGGACAATTTGTGATCCCTAGTTTCCTATTTAATTGAAATAGAGCTGAAAATCGTATGCAAGTCTTAGTGGACAGCAGCGTACGATTACAACGCAAAATACTCTAGTGAGCGCGTGACACTTACAGTTTGAACTTCTACGAGAAGCTGCCATCGTACCGTGTAAGAAGGATTTGATACTGATACTCGGAGTATTGCTAGTGCTCTAGTATTACGAGGAACGAACGAAAATAAGACTAAATAGGTTGGTAATAAAATACAATTCTCAATAAAATAACATATGTACTTACGTTGATAATCAAGAAGTAAATTGCATTAAAGTCTAACTCAACAATGCTCAGCTCAAAATTTTATGTAGCAATATTACACGTTCGACTTCAGAAAGCAATAATTTTCTTGTTCAGTAAACAGTTTTGCCAGCCAATAGCCGGCTATTAAATCTAGATTAAGATCGTTTAGAGTGGACACTAATGTGGTAATTTCGAAAATAATGGCTGCCATGTGTGTACCCTTGAGGTAAGCGGTGTTTAGGATATAAATTTGAAGACAGCAAAGGTATCAGGTATAGCCATAAATTACAAGCAAACCAGTTTAACTACGTATAATGTACTTGCAAAGCATAGCAATTTAAGAAAGAGGGTTTATATAATTCAGGTTTACATTCTAAAATTAAAAAGTATTGTTTAGGGTTCAGCAAATTTCTGCTCAGTTAGTGTTACAATCAGATGGGTGGTGTGCTTGTTTACCTCCTTGTTGTAAGAATTCACAAACAACACACACAAACACAATTCTTTTGAATTCGAACCCGTAACAGCTCCTGACCATGGCGGTACTACGACCAAGTTACTGGTGAGATGCTCTGTTATATTGATTAATTTGTTTGGCTCGTGGTCAAAAGAATGGTGATCCACGGTATGGTATACTTGTTTCCATCTTTTTTTGTTTACCATGTCGGTGGCAAACAAGCATACGGCAACTCTGATGGTAAGCAGTTACCATAGCTTATGAGAGGCGGCCAAGCTTATGGACGCTTGCTAATCCAGAGTCTCGCAAGCGCGTTGCCGACCGTTTAGGTAAACAAGAAAAACTGATTTCTTTTGGTTTTTGCGATCCATTTTACCCTTCAACGTATATGCATTTCAAGATGTCTATCAAATCAAACATTATGGAAATTGCTAAAATACACAAATCGTTAATTACAAAGTGTTTGTTTTTTATAGAAACATAATATATATATATTATCTGTTTCTCCTGACGGTGTTGTAAATAAAATATTCGTTTAATCTAATAGCTAATGTTTAAAGGGTTTCATACGTATATACGTATGAAAACCTTATATAAGTTAAAGTAGAATTCTTAAGTAGCGGTAAAATTTGCTTTTTGTCGCATTTTACATATGAATTAAGTGGTTCTTTGGAACCAATATTAAGTACTACTAAGTAGGCTGGCAATGGGCAGGTAGTGAAAGATAGAAAATTCCCGGTACCGGACATATCTCTATACTTTCACTAACATCTGTAGTCAAAAGAGTTGCATCGCGCTGATACAGAGATTAAACTGTGGTTTCATGTTATCCAATATTTCATGATGTTTCTTCATAATTGCCCATTGCACTTTTGAGTGAAGTTCATATCGACCTTTGAGTCAATGAGTGCTTTTGTCATACAGTCTCGCAGCATCAACAAGGCTTGACATATTGGCGACGCTGCTCCACTGACAGCGGTTATGATAGTGCAAGACTCACGAGTACAGCCGAGCCAAAGCCAAACACAGCCAAATAGCGCACTTATCGCACAATCGTACAAGTTCGGTTGTTCTTATGAATTTATGAAGTCCCGGAAGTACTGGAAGGCCCGGGAATTATTGTCAGTACCGGTATTAGAAAGAAAGTGAAGAATAACGAGAATTCCCGGGAAAAATGAGTTCCGTGAATTCCCGGGAAAAATGAGTACCATGAATTCCCGGGAGCAATCGCTAGTAGGTATCTGTTGGCCATGGACACTGAAGAGCTGCCATACCCATCGCCTACCCATACCTACGCCCTACACATATTTTAGGTGAACCAGGCCCGATTATTATTATTTATTACTACCCGTTCCCCACGTTTATAGTCACTGCTTCGCTCCTAAGGGTTGTAGCGTGATGTTACATAGGACCTTCCTCAATGAACACTCTATCCAAGACAAAAAAGAAATTAGGAACCCGACTGGTAGTTCCAGTGATTTTCTCGTTAAAAAAAACAAACAAAAAACTGTTTAGCTTTATTATCTTACTAGCTGCGCCCTGCGGTTTCACCCGCGTAAGTCTATGTAAATGTCTAGATAAAAAGTATGTGATAATCCATGTCCCCAGCTAACTTACCAAGTTTCATCGCAATCGGTTCAGTAGTTTTTGCGTGAAAGAGTGACAAACATCCATTCATCCTCACAAAAATTCTCGTTTATAATATTAGTAGGAAGTATAGTAGATTATTATCATACTTATTAGTTTATATATTACTAGCAGCACCTCCAGGTTTCAGCCGCGTAAGTCCCGATCTGGTGGCAATATCGGGATAAAAAGGAGCCTATGCGTTAATCCAGGTCTCCAGCTATCTACATACCGAGTTTCATCTCAATCGGTTCAGTGGTTTTTGCGTGTAAGAGTAACAAACATCCATCCTAACTTTTACATTTATAATATTAGTGGAATTGGTTTGAGTGCCTATTTCGACCATTTCTGGTCTTTTGTAGAGCACTCTTCCTTTAATTATGGTACCGCCTCTCACCTCAGGCCCCGTTTGCATTCAACTCGTGCGCCTACTCTACGTGTATTTTCATGAATCAGCTGGCCGGGTGCTTGTTGCTTATTTAGCTGTCTTTACAGCCACCAATAGCGAAGTCTCTTTGACATTATAGCATAAATTGCCTTATAATGTATGATGGATGGATGTTTGTTACCGTTTCACGCAAGAACCACTGAACAGATTGCGATGAAACTTGGTATGTAGATAGCTGGATTAATACATTTTATCTCGATATTCCGACGGGATCGGGACTTACGCGGGTGAAACCGCGAGGCGCTGCTAGGTAGACTATACCTAGGTAAAATAATTTTAAAATAAATAGTCGTTGTCTATCGGAGTCTACGATTTGTATCTCAGCTTCTCATAGGCAACTTTAGTTTAAACAATTTTTAACCGACTTCATTAATATTCTTTTCAGCAAACGGTTAGTAGGTATATTAAGCTGTGTTTTTGTAACCAGACGCCAACTGTATACAATCTCTCAATAAAACCTTTATTTCGTCATTCCATCACTACACTTGTCGATATCAAAAACAGTTCGGTTATAGAATAACAAAAAAACTCTGTACTTTGGCGTATTTCCTTAACTAAAAGGGCTTTAAGGTTGGGCATTGTGCCAAGAGTTTCTCTAGTTAATCGTTTCTAGTAAAACTAAGTTTATCACTCTGTAATTAAACTAGTTGACTTCGTAGATATACCGAGAGATAAAAGCGTATGACAGATTTGTGGAGACTCTAGAGCTATTTTGAAATGGTCCCAATTTGAAGTCGTGTTAGGAAGACGTTTTGTTTTAATAAAGACTACTTACTAGTAACGTATTCTTGTTAACCCCTCCAGCTAAGCTAAATACTTGTGTTAGGAGTGGTTTCACCTATAAAAGCTGTTCCCGGATCCCTCCTACTTTAGGCGCAGTAGGGCACACCGTGTGGTTTTAGTTGGCTCGATTCCGCCACACCGCCCCACCGAAAACCCCGGTGGGGAGACGGCCCGAGGGAGTTTCCACACGCACAAAAAAAAAAGGAGTGGGTTCACGACGGTAGTGCACTGGGTGGGGTTCAAACCCGCAAAAACTCGATCGCATGTCCGACGCCTTAGCCATTACGCTACCGCCGCTTAAAGGTTTATTTTCATCTGTGCCACTGATAAGGTAATAGTTACTTCGTAATCTCTGCGCTGATCTAAATAAGGTCTGAATAAGTTTAAAAAAAAACAAATTGATAGCTTATATTTGATAAATTTGTTTAGAGTTTACAGATACGCATGTATTTTTAGGGTTCCGTTTCTTAAAAGGAGAAGAGGATTATAGGATCACTTTGTTGTCCGTCTGTCTGTCTATGAAGACCCTTTTCCTCGGTAACCGTTAGAGATATTAAGTTGAAATTAACGTCAAATATTTATGTCTGAGTTCCCATGAAGCTGTAAAAAAATCAAGCTTCACCACAACGCAATCAAGAGATATGGTCATTAAACAAATTTGAACAGAGTTAAGACGATTAACGGCTTCTAGCCAAGAGCACCACACCGGCACCCGACGGGGTTCCAGATCTAGCTAAGGTCCTGACTCTTCAAGCTCTTGGAAACCGACTGCGTGGGTTCATTAGCTAATGTTTCGAGCCGGGCCAGTTTCTTAAACTGTGGAAGATGGAGAAAATGATCGTCATCCGGAAGGAAGGCCGCCCGGTGGATTCCCCGTCCCTCTACCGGCCCGGGGTAAGATGATGGTAGCGGAAACGAAGTTTAGATACCTGGGACTCGTTCTCGACAGCTGAGCTCCTAAGCTTATGAGGGTTGCAACCGCTCTTTCGTGTTCTATTGCTTCGCTTTATCAGTGGCGTACCCATGCTTCGGGATATTAAAGCACATCGGTCCCAGTTTCGCCAGGTAGCCATTGCTGTATATAGCCATTGTAGTGGTCAGACCAGTAATGTAGGACTGGCTAGAGAGGCGACGTGGCTGCCTCTCCTACCGACTGACGCAGGTGCTTTCGGGGCACGGCTGCTTCGGAAAGTACCTGTGTCGCATAGGCCGTGAGCCAACGCCCGCGAGATAGGCGTACTACCTACATGCAAGTTTTTTTGCTTATGGAACCCACGGTGCGCGAGTCGGACTCGCACTTGTTTGTTTTTTTTATGGATATAACCATAGAATCATATGTTTATAATTACATAAATAGTTGCGTATATCAAACTGCTTACATTTTATCTACTATACACATACATCACACTTTCAAGTTCAATAATTTGTCAGTTAGTTCATCAAGATTCCTGGAAAGAGGCGAATTTATGTATATCGTAAATAATATCTCCGAATTTATGTTTATTATCCAGTCCTATAGCAAAAGTTTCTTTCTACTGGAAAACATGTTGATGTTTACATACACTTTGATCAGTTGACCTTGTCATTACCACAAATTAGTACGTGCTGAAGTTTTGGGTTCAATTTTCGATGTAGTATATGTAGATAATTATACAATGTGTTACAGTTATATTTTAGACTGTACGTATAGACCTGGAAGTGAAACCCTTTATTGTAACTTACCGAATATTGCTTTTTTGGACGATCCCTTTGTCGCGATGGTGGTGGTGCCACGTTAGAAGTTGTGGATTCCATTCCTTCCCACTCATTGCAAATCTTATGCATGCAAGTGTAGTAATTTGCATTGGGATCGTCTATTCTATGTAGAATATGTATGTAGTCAATTTTTTATAACAATGTGTTTCAGTAGTCTAAGTACTATTTTTAACAATATTTTTTTAAATTCAATATCTTTATTTCACTAACTTTTAAACTTTTGCGTTCCATTTTATAAC
Organism: Callimorpha dominula; assembly: GCA_949752705.1. Lineage (NCBI taxonomy): Eukaryota > Metazoa > Arthropoda > Insecta > Lepidoptera > Erebidae > Callimorpha > Callimorpha dominula. The sequence goes on along the minus strand of OX457015.1, from coordinate 11,786,766 downwards.
TATGTATTTAAACGGGAATTAACGCGATCAAGAAAATCTTTATTTCACAAAATTGATCTACAATTATTCGAAATCGTCGATTTAATAAATAATTATTATAATTAAATTTATAGATCAACACACACAGAGACACCGCAACAATAGTTTGCTTTGTCAAATGTAAAATTATATTATTAAAGGGAAAAGAAATGGATAACATAATATTATATTTGCCTGTTTCAATCTATAACTGCCCGTTTCCAAATGGTTGAGCCTTGTTATCAATGTTATCTGTGTTCTAGAACTCCTACTATAAGCTCTGCTAAGTTTAGGTATGGATAGCGCTGCGTATTATGTCCCATTAAATTATTATTATTAATTAGGACAAGCATGAGTAACCGCCTTTTCGCAGACTGTTAGTAGCTCGCTTTCAGACTACGTACATTGATCTTCACATGAACTTCAACTGAAGTTAAGGGTTTCTTTGTTATCATTCTTATAAATAAAGCGAAATATGTTTGTTTCTATAAATTTTTTTAAACATTTTCAAGTACAATTCCGTTTTAACTTTCAGTAAATCTAGTAAATGACCTCGCGTTATGTCAGTACACTACAATTATATTCTAAAATGAATACTTCTGCCTAATATTCGTTTTGGTAATAGTCAAAAGGAATGGTAAATGAATTACTCTGTAAAACACTATTCGCGACAAGACTAATTATAAAGAAAGTGGAAAGAGCTTCAATTAATTTATAGTACTTAGTTTTACCAAAATACCGAACAACAACGTATCGTTGCACTGTTTAAAAACAAAACCAGTTTTTTATATGTATTGTTAAAAAAAAATCGACATGCAGTAAAAAGAAGCAATTATTCACATGTTACTGCATAATTGTTTAATTTTGTCATCCGGTCTTCGAGCGTGAATGTTTTTTCGTTGAATCACATGAATTTAACATTACGTCGTGGTAGAACTTGGCTAGCTGCCAGCAACATGGAGAATCTCATTCGAAAGTAACTAGTGAATGAGTATGTAAAGGCTATCAAATTTTGAAACTTGATCTTCGTGCGAAGAAGAAAAACACTACAACAGAACGAGCCACACAGATAAACTTAAATCGTTTGTTTTTTTAATTTGTATGTTTTGAATGGTGGTTAGCTGTTTTCGAATTTTAAATATCGATTCCCTATTTTAGGATTTTTGAATGGCTATTAGGAATTTTTGAATTTCGAATCCCGATTTCTCTATCGCGAACCCCAAGTGGAATCCCTGTACGTTCCCATATTGAAGTACAACTATTACTGCTAGATATACATTATCAATGCAAGGTGCAATGAAAATACGTAATTCAAATAATCATTTGCGCATATTTCACGAAAGCAGGATGTTGCGTTTTTTTGTATAAATGACGCAATTACGAAAACGATGCTCATCTATCGTAATTAGATTCGAAAGAATTAGCAAAATTCGCAAAATTTATTGGCTTCATAAACTATATTCTATACCAAAGCCCAGAATTTTTAATTATGAATTATCATTATGTTGAAATATCGGTTATGTAGAAAATACAAGAAGCTCTGAATTCGGTATTTATGTAAAACCTATAGGCAATATGTATTCATGTTTTACATAACTCTTATTTTTCCGTGACATGTCGCACATTTTTAGTTATATACATACACGTGTTGTAGAATATTTGTATTACAAAAATAGGCCATATGATGGTGAAAATATATTGTGTTGTCTCGTTTAAACTTAAATGGTAAAGAGAGACAGTGAAATAGAGAAACGACCACTTATAAATATTTTAAAGGCGGCATAAAATTCACCGCCTCTATAGGCGTAGAGGCTTACGGAGCTAAAAAGCAGCAATTACAACATTGGTCATTCCTGTCTCGGCACAGTGGCGTAACTATACCATGTGAGGCCCGTGGCTAATTCATCGGATGGGGCACAAGTTCACTCTTAGGGCCTTGGGGTTGGGGCCGGGGTCCCCCATGGGCCCGTATCATTTTGTTTGCTCTGCCACCCTATTATCACTGTCTCGGCAGAGATTAGCCGAAGACAGCAAAGTGGGAGACCAGCGGCAAGGAAGGGGGCGTTACGACTTCTGTTATCCCGAGTGCAAGGTCTGTCCATATTTTATTGTAGTTATGGACGATTGAAAAAGTGACTGAATTGGCTTGTTTTTATTAGCCGACTTTGCCTATGTAGCCCAGTCATATTAGGTAAAAAAAGGGGTCAACCTCGGAATGAAAGATAATAAGCTGCAAATTGGTATGAACCTTTGTTTTGTCATTCTAAATGTTGTCTCAAAAGTCACAATCGTTATCGTGTCCGCGTCTTAAGATATTCAAGGTCAAAGGTCACAAAAATCGGTTTTTCGCGAATATCTGGCTTCCTATCGGTTGAATGAGATTTGCATTTATTATAAAAGTTGTAGGCTATAAAATTCCCTACAACTTTTGTTTAAACTTTTTTTTCATACGACCAACCGTTTTGAAGGTAGAGCGCGAAGTGCACATCGTACAGTCATATACGGCCTAATGCAAGGTCAAGCGTGAGTTATGGTTATCAGTACGTTATAAAGTCAATTATTTACTTGGAAATTATAATTATTAAACAATGCCTATTATTTATGTACTAACTATTAATTATTTATATTTAATTAAAGTAAGTAACTTGATTATTTATATATAATTATTCATATTTAACTATTTAAGTATAAAATATTATTAATTCTGGATTATATATTTTAGTTTTATTTTAAGTTAACACGACATTATATATCTTTTCTTTAAAACGCGTAAATTTCTCAATACTTATATACCTGGAAATACTTGTCCCTACCCTATGCCCTTTTCTATTCATTGCCGGGACAGATGTTCTATAGTATTCAAGGCCACTCTCTCCACTTTGTATGAGTCAAGATTATTCGTTAGTTTGAAATTGTACCGTTGCAACTACGGACGTACGGTTTTAAGAGCTATGGCTGATTTGTGTTTTATATGTGATAAGAAACTTTCAGAAGGTGTTTCTGTGAATGTCGTACGTGGTTTACAAACTTTAAAAACTGCAAGTATTGAAAGAAATGATGGACATATAGACTATTTAAATACTTTAAGTTCTGTAAATGTGCATTCCGAGTGTCGAAAAGTGTACACGAGTAAAAATGTTATTATTGCATCAAAACGACGCACAGATGAGAGTGAACCTTCAACGTCAAGTGCACCTCGTAAAAAACGAAATGAAGTCTTTGATTTTGGAAAGTTATGCTTATTTTGTGGCCAAGAAGCTGATGAAATAGCAGAAAAGAAAAAAAAATTAAAGTATAGACGGACAATAAGTAATGTAAGTACTCTTGCATTCAAAGACAACGTAATTAAGAGAGCAGAAGAACGAAACGATTCCTTAGGAGAATTAGTAAAGGAACGTATATATTACGAGTATGATTTGATCGCTGCTGAAGCAAAGTATCATACTATTTGCTATACCAACTTTTTAACCCGAGTACCATCTGCAGATAAAAAGCCTCGCCAAGATGATCAAGTCACTCAAGCAATGAAGGAGATTTTTTATTATATAGAAAATAATGAAGATTCTCAATTTACTTTGAAAGAACTTAAAGATGTCCCTACGGAATACATACCTGACGATAAGACAATTATTACAAAATTACAACAAAAGTATTTAACTGATATAATAATCACAAAAAAAATTGGATCATTTACAATTATATCTTTCCGTGATACACAGCTTAACGTATTATCAAAAGCTTGGTACGAAAATAAAAAAAGTACTCCTGTAGAAGAACGTCTACGGATTGTAGAAGCTGCTGCGGCTATTATTAGGGAAGACATCAGATCATCTGTAGTTGAAACAAAAACGTATCCACCTCCGAATAAAATGCTAGATTGTATTAATGAAGAAATACCAAAAACATTATCACATTTTTTGGAAGAAATGATATTAAAAAATAGAAAAGGACAAGTAGATCATTTAAAAACGAAATGCACATCTATTAGCCACGCAATAATGGCTTCGATACGAGAACGTTCATTTTCATCACAGCTACTGTTGGGCCTTTCCGTATTTCTTCACAGAAGATATGGGTCTAAAAAATTGTTGGATGTTTTATCATCTTTATGCAGTTGATTTGTTGTGGTTATACGGAAAATGGAAGAATCTTTCACCGTTGCCAGGGTGGAATGGCTATCTTCAACAACTTACGAAAAATAATCAAAATTTTTCAACTTCTCAGGTTATATTTCTACCTTTCATTGATCATCCTGCCAGTAATTTAGACACAATTTATACAACTTTACATAGTGCTATAAATATTGCCAAGTCACATCAACAAAAAACGTGCATAATTACATTTGATCAGCCCCTGTACTCAAAAGCACGTGAAATGGTTGCTGCGTCAGATGCAAACTCAGACTTGTCTAAAACAGTTGTCAAACTTGGAGGATTTCATATGCTCATGTCTTTTCTTGGATGCATAGGACATGTAATGGACGGTAGTGGTCTCAAGGAAGCTTTAAGTAAAATATATGCTACAAATTCGGTCGACAAAATGTTGAATGGTCACGCTTATGCAAGAAGTATCAGAGGCCATATATTATTACGACTTGCATTATCAATAAAGATTTTTGAAGAGATGAAAATTGAAAATTGTGTGTTAGATGAGTTAATTGAACAGATTACTAGTCGCGATGTTTCCTACGAAGATGTTGAAGGATGTACGAGCAGCTCCAACTCGTTAATTGATCAATTTCAGGATAAACTAAAAGAATTAAAAGCTCGAGGTCCCACGGCACAGTTATGGGTGCAATATTTTGAAATGGTATCAATAGCCCTAGATTTCATTCGCGCTGAAAGGCTGGGACTTTTTCAAGAACATTTGGATGCAGTGCGAAAAATGCTGCCCTATTTTCATGCTGGTGGTCATTTCCTATATGCGAAATCAGCTCATTTGTATCTTCAAGATATGTTAAAACTTGAGGTAAAGTTCTCAAAAGCCTGTTGATCCATTGTCTGGATCAACAGGCTTTTGAGAACTTTAAAAACGGATTCTTTACTGTAAAACGAACAGAAAAATTCAATTCTGGTACATGGACAGACATGGTAATCGAGCAAAGTCTGATGAAATCTATGAAGACAGAAGGAGGAGTATCTCGAGGCCGAAGTACACAAGAAAGTGTTCTATGTAAGTGGGTATATGCTATGTATGCCACGAATACAATTTGTGAAGAAATTGAACGGTTTTGTAACATTTCTTTAGATTCTGTGGACCAACATGTTGATGCTAGAGATTCACGAATAAAAAGGGATGATACTGATGTAAATGAACTGGTTGGTTGGTTTACGCTTCATAATCCCTTTCCAAATACGAATCAGTTGGTATCCTTAGCTTCAGGAATCGTTGGAAATGACCAAATTAATTGTCACCGAGCCCATGAAATCGGATTGCAATCTATGGTAAAGATAACTGGTTTGAACTTCAACGAAATAAAGTTAAAACGCGTCGATAAGGTTTTACCGCTTTCAGCCATTAACAAATCTGTCAAAATTAATGATTGTAAAGTTTCTATAGATCCAATGTTACTTTTCCAGAGAATAACTGTAAGCAAAAAATTTGAAAGTAATTTACAAGAATATCTTCAGTATGAACTAAGCCCGTATCCGACATCTTTATTTGATAGTAATGGCATGAGAAAAACCACGAAAGCAACATTATATGACAATATGATGCCTGTCGTTATCGATCTTGATGAAAATAATGTAACATACATCATCGATGGTGGATTTCTTCTGCATCGCGTCGTATGGAGCAAAGACGATACTTTCTCTATTATTTTAAATAAGTACATTAAATATTTACAAACACATTATGGCTCAGCAATTGTTGTTGTATTTGACGGATATTCGGACTATAGTAAAAATATTAAAGCACTGGAACAACGAAGAAGAACTGCTGCACTTTCAAAATCATATGAAGTTTGTTTTGACGAAACAATGGTTGTGCCAATCAGTCAAGAAAAATTTTTATCAAATCGGTCTAATAAAAAAAAATTTATCGACATGCTTGTTGAAAAATTTAAAACTGTTAATATCACAACAAAACAAGCCAGAGATGATGCTGATGTTCTCATCATTGACACAGCTATTGCCTTATCAGAACATCAAAAGACTGCTGTCATCATAGGAGAAGATATCGATTTGCTCGTTATTTTAATTGGACGTACTCAGTCACATCATCAGGAAATTTTTTTGAAAAAAGTTGGCAAAGGCAATGTCAAAACACAAATATATTCTACTAAAAGTTTTGACCAATATCCTCGTACTAAAAAGCACATTTTATTTTTACACGCATTCAGTGGCTGTGACACGACTTCTGCGCTATTTAAAAAAGGAAAAAAAACTGTTACTAGAGCATTGGAAAAAATTCCTGATTTAGATAAACTGGTGGAAGTATTTCAACAAGAAAACTGCCCAAAACAAACATTATTAGAAAATGGAGTGCGCATCTTGTTGGCATTATATAATGCTCCAAAATCTGAGGACAACATTGATCATTTCCGCTACACGCAATTCATCAAATTTACAAAACTAAATAAACCTGTACAACTGTCAACACTTCCACCAACAAGTGTAGCAGCTCATCAACACATAAAACGTGTCTACTACCAGATTCAAACGTGGTTAGGGAAGGACTTAGAACCTCAAGAATGGGGCTGGATGCTTGAAAATGAAATCCTGGAGCCCATACGAACGTTATTACCTCCAGCACCAGCCGAACTACTAAACGTAATATTTTGCAATTGCAAAAATGGTTGTGGTTCCCGCTGTGGATGCAGAAAATCAGGGCTACAATGTTCTTTAGCTTGCGGCCAGTGCAACGGACAAGCTTGCCTCAACGCTTCACTGTATCAAAGTAATCCCGATGAAGAAAATACATATGATCCCGATATTCTGGAAGGTTTGGAGATGAACATGACAGATAATGAGGATGATGACAATGAATCGAACATTTTTGAGCGACAAGAAGAAGAAGAAGACGAAGAAGAAGAAGATAATTAGCTTCCATTTCCAATTTCATTACAATTAAAATCAACAAAGATACTTTTGATATTTGAACTCACATTTTGATAAATGTATATTATGCCGTATTTAATAATAAATAAAAATATGTGTAAAATATATACTCTTACTATCATTTTAACTTAAAATAAAACTAAAATATATAATCCAGAATTAATAATATTTTATACTTAAATAGTTAAATATGAATAATTATATATAAATAATCAAGTTACTTACTTTAATTAAATATAAATAATTAATAGTTAGTACATAAATAATAGGCATTGTTTAATAATTATAATTTCCAAGTAAATAATTGACTTTATAACGTACTGATAACCATAACTCACGCTTGACCTTGCATTAGGCCGTATATGACTGTACGATGTGCACTTCGCGCTCTACCTTCAAAACGGTTGGTCGTATGAAAAAAAAGTTTAAACAAAAGTTGTAGGGAATTTTATAGCCTACAACTTTTATAATAAATGCAAATCTCATTTAACCGATAGGAAGCCAGATATTCGCGAAAAACCGATTTTTGTGACCTTTGACCTTGAATATCTTGAGACGCGGACACGATAACGATTGTGACTTTTGAGACAACATTTAGAATGACAAAACAAAGGTTCATACCAATTTGCAGCTTATTATCTTTCATTCCGAGGTGAAAGCCCTAATATGACTGGGCTATATGGGATTGCAATTTGCGAACCAAAACTGTTAAGTTAATAAGTGTCACGTTTTCTTGTGGTATAAATTAATAACACATTAAAAATAGTTTATTACTCATTTTTATTTATAATTATTTGTTTGTTCAAAGACAAGTGTCGTGCAATATAGAATATTTTGATAACGAAAACTGTAGTGCATTTAAAGATTTACCTTTTTATCGGGGTAAAAATGTGCTAGAGTGTAAATGATATATGAATTTATTTTGCAAATAAATTTATAGGTAGATGGTGCCGACATTTCCTATGACTAACCTTGAGAAGAAACGCCGAAACAAACTCATGGATCCTAGTCTATATAAATTAAGTAGGGGTAACATAAAATATTATTTATGTATTATTACTTATACATACGTATATTAAGTTAAATGATACTATTAAGCACACATTCACACTTTTTGCTGACTTGACTAACAATATAAAAAGATTGTGCCGACATTTCCTAAGATTAACCTTGAGAAGAAACGCCGAACGAACTCAAGGATCCAAGTCTATACAAATTAGGAGGAAGTAACATAAAATAATTTATAAATTATTACATTTACATATATGAACTTGAATGTTATCATTAAGCATATCTTCAAAATTTTTGCTGAATTGACTAACAATATATAAACGTAATTATTTTTTAATAAGTACAGCTATCTGCCAGTGAAAGTCCCGTGGAATTTGGTCCATCCGTTCAGGTGATTAGCTGGAATGAACAGACAGTCAGACAAAAATTTTAAAAATACATTTTGGTATATGTATCTACTATGTATTCGGATGCATTTAGTAAAATGATGTTATTATGACATTATAAACAGATTCTTCAATATTTTTTATTTGTTGTAGCCATAAGTTATCTTCTGCTTCGTGCACGTATTATAAGTGATATGCATGTTTTTTTTTTTAAATATGTTTTTGTAATTCACTCAAACATGGCGTTCATTAAGTTGAAAATTGTGTAAGATTGCTGGAAAAGCTGAAAAAGGAACAAAGACAAACTCTTTACTTACAGCCTGTTATTGAAATATACTAGAATACGCCCTCTGTTCGAAACTCGATCATATTGATCTTAAATAATATTTAAAATGCGAGAATGACTTTGTTTGTTTGTTACGACAAGTAGCTACGATGTGGCAGACACACAAATACACATGTCAAATTAATAAGACCTGTCCTTTTTGCGTCGGGAGTAAAAAAAATTGCTTTGTTCGAATCGAAGATCGATATCAATTCCGATCTTCTTCATGATGTATTAAATATGATAAATAGGAGCTTCTTGGCTGGTGAATTATTTACCTTCAACTTACTACAAGTTAATAAGTTCTTGTGACTGGTAAGCCCTATATCTTGTAAAAAAAAACTATTCAAGTACGTTGTACGTTTTAAAGATTAATTGAGAGGAAATAGTATAAGCTACGTTTATGGAATAATGGAAACAAGAAAAATAGCCTGTAATTTGTTTGTTCAAGAATCGGTGTCTTGCCAAACTCTTATTATATTAAAATGTCCTTAAAATATGACGTGATTGGTCATTTAACTCGCCCCACGCGACACACGAGTATACAATGTCGATAGAGTTAATGTTGTGGGGCTTCAAAGGTCAAGGTGAATACTTACATCTGTCATGCCATCCAAAGAAAGTGTCCTAAACACAGTTTGAATAGCGACGGGGCGAAGAGCGTACAGTAACAATAAATTTAAAGTGGTGCGTGTACGCCGATGGTAGTGCTGCTCCCAGCCGCAGAAATATGCTGCTAGACGGACCTCTTCACCCTTTAACACAAAAAAGGTTTTTATACACTGCAGTATAGTCAAGTAAAACTTGATGCTTTAGCTAAAACATAGACATTGAGAATTTTTTTCAGTTGTACATTGACACATACGATGGTAGATGGTATTTATCGCCATCCAGACTCCTTCGATCAGAGGCTAAACTCCCATTAGGTATATTGGTCAAGTCATCTGTTCAATCTGATGATTGAACCGAGGACTCAAACGACAAATCGTTTGAACCGTCTGTTCAAACCGATTTGTTCATTAAAACAATAATTTGCCTTCACCGTTACCAAATTTTTCTCTACAAATTCAGAAGGCAGCCCATATATTTTATCGAGACATTGAATGATTTTAAGTAACATAATCATCTTGAAGATCATTTTAGTGCGACTCAAAGCCTAACAACAGGACTGCCTGTCTTGAGCTGGGCCTTTAGATTACAAAAAGGAACAAGCAGTCTCACGGCAATGCTATGCCCGCTTGCTCCTAACTAAACTCCTGTTGCCTACTTCAACATTCAACTCATTTCATTCTAATGTAATGTCTGCGCTTCTGTAAATGTCTTTCGTGATATTCATTTTAGTCGGTAAGATTCTGAATGAAAAGGCGTTACCCCTTGCGAGTTTTGACAAACAATAAAAATCTTTTTAACAAAAAATTAAACCGAGACTTAAGGTTTATTTATTTTTTGCTTTTTAGTTCTTTCGTTCCTACAATTTTTGAGGGTTTCTCTCAATTTTATCAGGATCCCATCATCAGATCATGACTTCCTTGACATGGGACCACCATGGAGGTATACCCTATCTAACAAAAAAAGAATAATCAAAATCGGTTCATAAATAACGGAGTGAGGGCTGAACAGACATAAAAGACAAAAATAAAAAAAAAATATATATATAATACGGTCGAATTGAGAACCTCCTTTTTTTTCGTCGGTTAAAAATGGAAACAATCTCACTTTGTCCATAAGCAGTTGGCTGTAGTAGCAGGGTGTGCTGCTGAAGAGGGTAGCTCCAAAAACAAATGAAAAGAATTCCAAACTAATTTCTCCTTGTTTCATTGTCTGCAAGAAAAGACACAATTTTTTTAACGAGTCTTGGCAAAGTATAGTCTATTCCGTTACTTACAAACAAATAATATGTGAAAGAGAGAGTGAACAAGAGTTTAAAATACATCGACACACATCACATACATCGTATCCAAAGACATATTACACATAGGGTTTTCAGATCTATACTAAGCATAGCTTGTACAGTGGGTTCTTGAACAGGAATAAACACACTTCACACTCGCGATCTGTGTCGCTGCAGTTAAACGCACTAGCGTAATAATGATGGGTTTACTAAAGATTGCCTGATGGTAGAGTTTCGGACATAATTCTTTTTTGATTTATTTCATTGGGCAGTATAACAGATCAGTGTGACAGGTCAACATATTGACTTGACGCGTGTAGCTTGATATAGTCGTTTTCACGTAATTTTTAAATCTGTAACCCATATTGTTTAAATCTTTCAGCTTTCTGAACCTCTTCTATACATAAACTATATTCAAAATTTCACGTCCCAAAGAATACTCTTCACATACAAATAATAGATTTGTAAGAAACAGTCTCACTACCATAAAACTACATACATATAAACTTTGAAAATCACTAACTAACAGTAACTGCCAAGCTGTTCGTACCTCTATTCGCACTCAAGTCAATAGATCTCCACTTATTTCTACCCTTTTATAATCCCACTATTCGTTAATATTTATCAATCGACCAATAGTATTGCGTTACCGGTATAACCAGTCAAAAAAATGTCTATTAACTTACTTTTATTAAATAGTGAACTGTGTTATCATCTATTATAGTTTGGCCCTATTTTTAATAAAATAAATAAGAGTTTTTGATGTGGTGACAACAGATTAGCGAGTGAATTGACTTGTCCATTCGGATCTTATCCCTATGTTTTTAATACTGGGTTCTGATGGGTTTCAAACCACGGACCTATAATACACTTGAGTAAAACCATTCAATACTGGATCATGACCTCTGACGGAAGTTATCATCCTAATTATAATTATTGGTATGTGAACTTATAATGTTAGATGGCATAGATAGATAGAGAATGGTGTGTTTTTACCTCTTTTACTTCATAAATTGTAATGGGTAACATAATTGTCATAAATTTTAGCGTCAGCTCGTAGGCTATCTTGAAAATGTGATTTGTCAGGTCCACGAAACTATAAATAAAATAATTGTGTTAAACACTTCAGCATAAATGATTTCAAATCGTTAATGATACCTACTCATCAGTAACTGACTAGACCAGGATTCTTCAAACCTTGACAAGACTTAACCAAGACTAGGCGAGATGGTGATGCAGAGTCTAAAGGATATTTTTTTATTCGTGGAAGAATCATGCTTCGGCACGTATGAGCTGACTCGACCGGAGTGATACCATGGCCTCACAGAAAACCGGCAGTGAAGAAATGCATTGCTTTTCGCCGAGTGACTGAGGTTACCGGAGGCCATCCCTCTCCCCTCCTCTACCCCTCTTCCCTACACCCAACTTAAACCTGGCAAGGCACTTGTGAATGTTAAGTTGCAGGTGCCATGCAGGTGCGGCGGTAATCATTTACCATCAGGTGACCCGTCTGCTCATTTGCCAACAATACCATATAAATATATATACATATTATGTTATGGCTATATCTTTATTGATCACGGCTCAGTTACGGTCACAAGGCAGACAACTTCACACTGGCAAAGCGAACTTGGTCAGTGTGCCAATAGAATTTTGAGGAAGGTTATTTATCATCACGCTACCCTTAAGAGCGGAGCAGTGAATATAAATGCGATGTTTTAACCAACTTCAAAAAAGGAGGAGGTTCTCAACCTCCTCCTTTTTTGAAGTTGGTTATGGTATTCAACCGATTTTTTTTTTTTTTATGTTTATGTTTGTTACCTCAGAACTTTCGACTGGGTGAATCGATTTTGATGATTCTTTTTCATTTGAAGGCTGGTGCTTCCCGCGTGGTCCCATTTCAATTTGGTCCAGTTCTGACAATGGTATCCATGAGATAACTATATAAGTTTTTATGGAATAGCTTTTTTTTAAGTTTTTTTTGAAAGATTTTTTTAAAATAATAATCAAAGTTATCATTCCTAACACATTGACACTCCTCCGTGCGTCTGAGAGCACGTTAAATCGTCGATCCCGGTTGCCATACGAACATCTGTGGCATTCGTTACGGGTAGTTGGGGCCTTAAACAGTCCAATAACCTGGTCTAACTACAGAACTTCGACATCGCCTAGTATCACCTTGGGTTGTGAAGGTCTGATGACAATCGCTTGACATAAAATATCGAAGTTCGGCCGTATCGTAGTTAGACTGAAAGCTGACTTTAACTAAGTTGGGAAAAGGCGCGGAGGATGATGAGTCTAAGTTATCATTAAAATCGGAGCTGTTGCAATGACATCTATAGAATAAGTAATTATATTAATTTACCTGTAAATCTGCTGCAAGTGTATGATAATGATCTTTAACTTTTGCGTAATAACTTCGTCATTTAGATCTGTAAAGAGATTATCTATCCTCTTCTTCACGATAGTTAATTGTCCGCTTGCATGCAACATTAAAAATGGCCCCATAGGGACGAATGCTCCGTACATTACACATGCATAAAAAGCATATTGCATATGGCAGACATTTATAATTAAATAAACGTATATATTGTTTCTCTTGTTTTCAATAATCGTTGGAAAAGCCATTTCGTAGTAGGGCACCAATTTAAATTCACCTTTATAATAGTAATAAGCCATTAAACATACACTTTTAATTAGAAATGAAATGCCACATAAGAACACGATAACCACCCATTGCTTACAAACACGATTCCCAAGATTCGCGTAATCTTCCACAATGACTATTTCTTCAGGTTTCAAAGTATTAATCATTTTATAATCCTTTTTTATAAGGCTTATTAACTTCAAGATGGATTTTCTATAGAATATTAACACACAATATTGAATGGTAACTACAATATAAACTATGAACATAGTGCCGTTTTTGCATGTTTGAGAGAAGTTATTTCCTTTTAAATCATGGCAGACAATGTTATATACAACAAGGATAAAAAGTAAAGTGAAAAAGCCATGCAAGAGAAAGGATTGTATACACCATTTTTTGTCTTTTTTTATATAGGGGTGAACTCGATTGACTAGTAAAGCTTTATTAGTTATCTTGAAAACTTCGTCGAAATCCAAATCCATTTTGATGTTATTCAGTTGGCAGATCGGATTATTGTAACAACATAAATCATTGTTTTGCATTTATATTTAGTTAAAATAGTAGGAGATGTGAATTATAGTCACAATTATTAAGGTGTAGCTGTGTGTAACAATTATTTATGTCAAGCGATTGCCATCACAACCCAAGGCAATACTAGGCGATATCGAAGTTCTGTAGTTAGACCAGGTTGTAAATCAATTTTGATAAATTTTGGCAGTTATAGAGATAGAGGGGACCTTGGAGTAGGACATAGGCTACTTTTTATGACAAAAATAAAACTCGGGATCTCGGGATGAACGTTGGTCTGTGAGAGATTCTACACAGACGAAGTAGCGGGTGTATTATGAACACTCTTAAATTTTAATAAGCGCGTGAGCCGCGGACAAAAAAAAAAAAAATCTGTCAGTCGTAGTCGTAGGACTGCTCCTACGACTACGACTGACAGTTTTTTTTTGTGTGTGTTTTCACTTCTGAAGTGCAGACTTCAGAAGTGAAAACACACACACATCTATGTATATATATGACGTGACGATGCGTGACAGTCACGCGAGTTCAGTGCTTTTTCCCCACACCAAAAGTGCCCAACGTGCCTAAAGAAGTTTTCACTTCAAAAACCAAGTTAAATAGTCTACCACTTAAGCACGATGAATTACTTGTGTCGTTATGCTAAATTCACTGAAATATTATGAATGTTAACTTCAAAGAAAGGGGTGTTTTCACAAGTAGTTATACTCGTATTGTTAGAGCTTAGTGATTTGCATCGCGACCATTTTCTGAAATTAGTGCGCACTTTTAATTTATGACGTTTTACAATGAATATTTATTTGCGGTACACGTGAACACGTGTACGTACACACGTAATTATATAATACACTAGGTATATACTAGGTAATATCGGAATGATACATTAGATAATTTTTTTATGGTTATAAAAGTATTTAATTTATTAAGAAAGCGGTTATCGTTATCTTTCTCACATTATATCCGTATGAAATAATGAAATGTTCGCGAACAATGCCACAGCAGTTTTCTATGTTTGTTTGGCAACTGCAGCAATTAGCCACCATCAAGCGATGAAGCAATATGAGAAACAAAAAGCTGCATCTCAATTGTGACATTTTAAAATTGTTCCATCTTTCAAAATCGGTTACATACTTACATCTACAAGCATGTCAAGCTAGTTAACACTTTTGTGTGTTTCGTGTGTGTCGTGTCGAGTCGTTCCGCTTCCTTCAATATGGTTGATCTGTACGATGGCTGGCGTCGTGTGCGTCACGCTCGTGAGCGGGTGCCGTTGGTCGGGGCTGGTCATCTCCGGACTGCTATTACTTAAATATGTATACTTAGTAGTAATTAGCGGTCTATTTATATTTTAGAATAATAGGTATGTTTTTGAATGTATAAAAAATAATAATAACAATACAATAAACATGAAAAATAAAGTTGAAAATATAAATAAACAACTTAATAATCAAAAACAAATTAAACAGATTTTACATGCAGCAGTGCTTGCATTGCATTTCGCCGCGTGAGTGAGGTTACCGGAGACCCTAATCCTTCCCTCTCCCCTATTCCCGTCCGTCCCTTGCCCCTCTCTCCTCCCCTCTAAGCCCCCTCTCCCCTCTTCCCGCTCTTCCCCCTCTCCCCCTCTTCCCCTACTCAAACTTTAAAGTGCGGCAACGCACTTGTGACTCTTCAGTTACAGGTGCCCATGGGCGGCAGTAGTCATTTTATTATCAGGTGACCCGTATGCCTCGTTTGCCCCCTACACCAACTGCACGTCAGAAGTGAAAATACATTTTTCAAAGATTAATTAAGGAACTGTCAAAACTCAATGTTTAGATTAGCGCCCTCTAGTGGATCTATATATGTATTATTAGCGTGACGGTAACGAGTTCAGTGCTTTTTCCCAGAAGCAAAAGTGCACAAACGTGTCTAAAGAAGTTTTCACTAAAAAAAACAATTACACTTACACTTGCTTATTTCACAAAAAAAAACATTTTCAAATATACCTAATTACATTTCTTTGTCATTAATATACTCTTCAATGCTGTAATAGGTTCAATTTCTGCTATATCGGAAGCACACACGACACCTTACAGAAGAGCGCGATTAAGAATTACTAGTTGTAGAAGGTGAATTGGGTTTCCAGAGGTACATGGTCAAGGACCAATAACAACACATGTAATGGTAGTGTTTATAGGCGTCAGTAACAGCTTACCATAGCCCATGCGCTTCAAACGAAAAGCTTAAACAGCACTTCTTTTACACCTTAGTGGTAAAACAATCAGTTGCTACTAAAGCCATAGCTACAGGTTGTTTATTTATTTTATGAAGATATATACAGTTGTCCATCTTTCTTTGAACATAAAGCAGACACTAATATACCTGTAAATATAATATTTAAAACATTTATGTTAGTTTGTTTATCATAAAAATCAAATTTATATGTGTGCTAATATTATCTTTCGATTATACAAAGGTGGTGTTAGTTTATTGGAGTTTACTCCTTAAGAATCGAGATCTCAAGTTATTATTCTCTTTTTTAACTTAAATACATATAAATTACATTTTTACATACATTCAGATTATATAAAAATATAAAAAAATAGTGCCCCACCGGTATCAGGTACAGGGACCAAGCTACCGGTATTCATTTATTATTAAAAGAATTTGCTTTGCGTATTAATATATTCATGATTTTATATAATGAGTAACGGAACTATTCTGCCATGCAATAACGTATAAGAAAACAAAAAAAAGCTGTCATTCGTGTTTCACACACATTTCTTTATTCATATGTATCTGAGCGTGACAGTCCCGCGAGTTCAGTGCTTTTTCCCCATACCAAAAGTGCCCAACGTGCCTAAACAAGTTTTTAAATGCTGGTGATACGTGCCGACTACATCTAAATTATTTACGTATAAACAAGGTGAACGTACCGAATACATTTGGTACAAGAGAAATATAACGAAAGATTTGTTTGTATGAAGGAGCGCTTTGTATCAACACGGAGTTCGACGCCAATTAGTAAGACATAAATCCAATAATAACTCCTTCGTCTACGTTATTAAGTAACAATTATGAAAGTGGAGCTACATTTTGGTGAATAAAGAGAATAATAATAATAGCTCCACACATCTCACCCACGGCCGTCTGATCCCAAACTAGGCAGAGCCTGTACTATGGTAACCAGACTGCTGATAAACATACTTATATATTCCTAAATACATACATGTTATAGATAAATTACACCCAGACACAGAACAAATTATAGTGCTCATCATACAATTATTTGTCCTGAGTGGGAATCGAACCCACGACCCAGGGGTCGTGGGTTCGATTCCCACTTAGCAGTCAGGGTCCTAACCTAGTGGTTAGGACCCTGTTAGGACCCTAGACCAACAGGCCAGCCAGTACAGTTGTACACCTTTTTAAGCAAAGTTCGCGGAAAGTTCGAGGAATGGGAAATTTGGAATTCTTAAAGTTTAGGTATATGTAGATAAAGTGCATAAGACTAAAAATTATAATCAACTAGCAGCGTCACGCGGTTTCACCCGCGTAAGTCCCGATCCGGTGGGAATATCGAGATAAAAAGTAGCGTATGCGTTAATCATGGTCTCCAGCTATCTACATACCAAGTTTCATCGCAATCGGTTCCGCGGTTTTTGCGTGCATCCATTCAAACTTTTACATTTATAATATTAGTGGGATCTAGCGCTAAAGACTGTTTCCGAGTAAAATATTATATTATTACTATATCTTACTACTTAATCTTAGTAATATTATAAAGCGAAAATTGTGAGGATGGATGGAAGGATAGATGGATGTTTGTTACTCTTTCACGCAAAAACAGCTGAACGGATCTGGATGAAATTTGGCACAGAGATAGATTACAGTCTGGACTAGCACATAGGGTAGGTTTTTATCTCGGCAAATGTACGGTTCCTGTGACTTTGTTTCTTTATTGGTTTGTTACGCTTTCCCGCCTTAATTACGCAATCAATCATGTATTTATGACTGGCCTGTTGGCCTAGTGGTTAGTGACCCCAACTGCTATGCCACAGGTCGTGGGTTCGATTCCCACCCGAGTCTGGGTGTTCTTTGTGTCCGTTGTTTGTACGTTTGTAAAGTCCCCCGCGACACAGGAGTCAGGAAAAAAAAATTACATGGGAATTAACGCGATCACGAAATAGGTATTACATACCTTTGAAATGCCTGACGTTTCGACCAGGTTGCACTGGCCGTGGTGACAGACACACATCGCGTTAATTCACGTGTTAATTAATAATTATATCATGGAACACGAAATTTTAAAAGTTAGTATTCAATCAATCATCATGAAAGTTGGCGCACACGTCGTCAGGGTAAGGAAAATTACATCCTCGGGCCTTTCATCCCGAGGACAAATACATATTGTTCCCGTGATGTAACGGATTTGGAGACTTTGAGAAAATCTACAATAACACAAACGCGGACGCGGTCAAAAGTTAGTTTTGATAATATTATATTGAAAACCGATATCCTAGAAACCCCATAACATTCGTATGCAAACCATAATCCGGTGCGTTATATATTTTCATCCTACACCACGAATTTATTTATAGTTTGTGAGTTTTCCTACATACTGTAATGTATTGTAGCTAACAGGACGTCTTGCGCTTACGACAGCGCAAATTTAAACGTACAAAAACGTTTGTTTAAACAAGATCTAGTGTTTAAAAGTGTGTTAAAAGTGATCGAAATTTAGGTAAGTTTTTTTTTTAGTGAACCCAAACGTGTTCTTATTTCAAAATCTTTGCGTTTAAAATCTTAAAAAGTAAACGAAATTATTAGCTGTACATATTCTAGCTAAATAAACTTTGTTTTTTTTGCTTTTTTTTATTTACGAAATAAAAAAATAAAAAGAGTACAGAAATCAAGTTATCAGTATAAGCCTGATAATTTAAATTTTCTTGTGATAAATATTTTTTGTTCTTGAACCATTTTATCTTGGTTTAATTACAGCCTATTTAGGTGTTGACTAGTTTCTAAAATATGATTTCTGGATTTAAAAGAATTTTATAATCTCACACTTAGTGGCTGTTAAGTCTGTAAAGAGTAACTGTTCCTAACTTAATCGCAAAAAAAATAATACGGCTATTCAAATCGGCTTCCAAACAAATATTTTTATATAGGTACATAGTATGTGTAGATTCTGTGCGTACTAATCGCCTGAAATATATATGGCACAGTTAATACAAAATGTTTCCATTATTGTTTTAAATTTACTGCAAAAATCTGAATGGACACCAACAACTAATTTCCTAATAATTCATTCTGAGTTATCTTGACAGAAAATTTAGTGCGATAATTATTTCAACAATTTTAAACAAGCGACATTGTCAAAATAATGATAAAAGAAACCATTGTGAAAAGAAACTTGTCGAGTGACACAAAACAATATGGCGGATGTCTACAGCTGTGCAATTAGCACCGATGACAGTGCCTGTCTTCGCTTCCAAAATCTTTATTAAGTAATCTATACAAATATAATAAAGCTTTTTACTAAGTTTTATGTTTATTTGTTTAAATGCTCTAATCTCTGAAACTTTTAGTCAGATTTGAATTAATTCTTTTTGTATTGGATAAAGTATTTATTGAGGAAGGTTTTAAAGGCTATATGTATAACATAGCGCTTCGACCTTTAGGAGCGAAGTAGTGGTCATAAACGTGGTAGATAGTTAATAGAAGTTCCAACTAGTAGTAGTCAAGCTGTTTTTGAAATATGAAAGTTTTATTATTTTCTATTAGGATATTTCATCATTAGAACTAAAAGAATCAGACTTATTAAAATATTTTAAGTTGATTTTTGAACATTTTACAGAAATTTGAATTCGATTGTTTATCAAATGACTATGTACAAGGGAAATATCACTATGTCACATATATACATACAAACAATAGACGCAACCAAGATTTCGATGGGTAATTGGTACTTTCAACCTCAATCGTGCGTTATAACCACAATATCGTGCCAATAGGTGAAATGATCTTTAACACCACTATTGAAAACGAAAAAGATGACGGGTCTCATCCCAATACCTACTATTAATTTCAAAACCGAATTTATACCGACGCGACACTACCAGTGGTTCAAGTCGATCGACTTCGACTTGCACCGACATTGAGGCGCCATACCTACCATCTACCAACCATTATTTGAAAAAGAACAGTTTGGAATCGAAGTAAAAGATGTCAAGAAACTGTACGTCTTTCGTCCTAATGTTTGAAGTGAAAACTTCTTTAGGTACTTACGTTTATGCACTTGTGCCCTGAACTTGTGACCGTCACGCTAATAATACATATATAGATCCACTAGAGGGCGCTAATCTAAACATTGAGTTCTGTCATCTCCTTGTTGCTTAATATCACCAACCTGCTAATGTCACGTTTTAAGTTCGTCGTTTCGTTTAAGTTTTCGCTTCTGTCAGCAGTCCCTTGACTGCCTGTTTTTTATTGTATGTGGTTTATTACCTCTTCGTTTCCAAAATTAATTATCATTTAAATAAAGTATCACCGACTTCAATGCGCCTCAAAATACCCAAATCGCTTAAAATTTGAAGAGTTCCCTCGATTACTCCAGGATCCAATCATCAGATCCTGACCTGATGACCATGGGACCAACTTCAAACAAAAGAATTTTCGTATTTAATTGTTATATTTGAGTAATCGGTGAACATAAAACATAAACAACCTAAACAACATAGAGGTTCTATGTCTCCTTTTTTTAAGGCGGTTAAAAACAAGGATCCACGGAGGCGTCAAATATAACTGTCAGGGTGTCAGATACCTTGCATCCTACATCATATATAGGATAATAAATATAGTAAAATTACATTAATTAGAAACGCAAACAAAAAAGTAGGCAACTTATTAAAAAATAAAAATATTTTGACGAAAATGTTATGATTTAAGTTGATAGTTTGGTTTTAGTTTTGTCTGATATTAGATTTCTGATAATAATTCACTATTAGCCCCCGTGAGGTGATAACCCATGGGGGTTTCCACACGATAAAAAAAGAAAATGCTAATGTATGTAAAAAAAAATTACGTTAAAATGCTCCAAAATAATATGTTTGTACATAAATGTTACTACTTTACATTATAACAAAAGTGTGTATTCCCTAAAATGCGACATAAGTCCGTAAGTGAACGAAACTTAAAAATACAACAAATCATCAACCATGAAAACCATCAAACAACCTTTCCCATATCGCAAAACGCCTTGAGAATCCAATCTTGACGTCGAGGCCTCCGGTACCTCTGTCCTCGTCAAAGGACAACCCTGGAAAGACCTAAATCCTTGAGCTTCACGGCCGCGGCCTCGGTTGAAGGTTCCACGGAAAACCTTGTCTTAAGGCCAATGCGAAGGTTTAGTTTCGAGGACAGACTCTAGATCAATAATATACGTCATCCCTGAACTTGAGATGTTAGGCCGTTTCTGTTGTGTCCTTGGCCTTGTTCGAGGCCGTGTGACGACAAGTAGGAAGGTTAGCTGTAATAGATTTGTGAGGTGCCTTGTCTATGTAACTTGATATGTATATATTGTATATTTATTTTGAATCTTTTTAGATAAGGATATATATCATAACTGGCACTGCTGCTGCATCAGCAGAAAGCCTCTAACGGCGCAAATACTATAATTTAATCGGTAACTATATTTTTGAGCCGTTTGAGGTCGAAACGCTAGGGTCATGGGGACCAAGTGCTCGTTCCGTTTAAAAGAAACCGTACATTTTGCCAGGATAAAAAGTAGCATATGTGCTATTCCAGACTATAATCTATCTCTATGTCAAATTTCATCCCAATCATCCATTCATCCTCACAAACTTTCACTTTTATAATATTATACTAACAGCGCCCCGCGGTTTCACCGTGGGAATATCGGGATAAAAAGTAGCCTCTATGTTAACTCAGGTCTCCAGCTATTTACATACCAAGTTTCGTCGCAATCGGTTCCGTAGTTTTGCCGTGAAAGAGTAACAAACATCAATCCATCCAAATTTTCACATTTATAATATTAGTGGGATAGTAAGATTCTAACAGTTTACCATCAGCATCAGTTACACCGCCTGCTGTTTCAACCTTAGAATTTTAGCCACTTCTTTAAATTGAGAGAAAATGTAAATCTCAGTAAAACGATTACCCATCACGTGTACTAATACTGCTTTTACAACTTGTTCAGTGATAAATTACACCATCAATCTCAGGGCAAAACACCCAGGCAATAACATTCAAACAATGTATTCTAGAATTTTAACGCTTCGTGGTTCATTAAACGCGCCCACGTTGATTCTATTTTCTCCTATTTCTATTTATAGTCTTAAATTGTGACGAAATTAGGGTTTTATTCCGTATGTACTTAAATCCCTAATTACAGTGGATGGTTTTAAAATAAACGTTAAATAAATGTGGCTTAATCGCGGCTATAGTTGTAACGGTTTGGTCGATTTGTACCCATGATGGTCTCTAGTGGCTTAATAACAAAATTATGTAAGAGGTAATTAAAAGTATTCAAGATTCATTAATATATAAATAATTAATGGGCGCCTCTTTAATAGCAACAATGAAATATGGTTAACATAAGAAGCACCTAAAACCGGCGAGCCTATTCGTAAGGTCTTAAGCGGGTGACAGACGTAGGAGTAAGTACGAGTACTTGTGGTTCAACGACCATTTTTACCTGTGTGTCATCTAAATTATGTAAAACGTACATTGTACGTAAAAGAAAAAAATTAGAGGTTACAATAAGTTACTCGATATTTTACGGAAAGTGTAACCAAAAAAAACTTTAAGAGGTCTTCATACAATGGCTCAGGCATACATTAATAGTTCCAAAAGTCATCTTTGTCCTGACGTAATTCATTTAATAATATAATCATTTGACACATCTTACACGGCCGTCTGATCCCAAACTAGGCAGAGCCTGTGCTATGGTAACTAGACTGCTGATAAACATATTTATATTTACCTATAATATTTCTAAATTCATACATATTATAGATAAATAAATTATTTTAGATAGATCTATAAATACCTCTAGATAGATAAATTATTAAATTCATATTTAATAAACCCTCTCCTTTGGTTAGCCATTCTTTTAGCCAGACTCTTCGATTACATATTTAGTTGTTTTTTACAACGCATTATTATTTAATCCAAATTACACGAGCTCTTCGGTGTTCGACATCGCTGGACAATATGAGTAGGTTCATCGTTTGTGTTCGTGTGACTTTTGGTTTTTAAATTATGCGCGCGTGCTACTGCACGCGAATTGAAAAACTGAGAGTTTAAAGCTCATACGTCTATCACCCGCTTAAGACGTTTGAACTTTTGGACTTTTCGACCACAAATTATTTATTGCAATTTTAAAATTTTGAAAAACATTTAACGTCAATTCGAATCTGTTTCTCTCTTTTAAAAATCAAAACGAAAAACGCAGATTGTCATACATCTCTGCCTATCCCTTCGGTCATAATTGCTTTGATTATTTCTTAGGTATATCGTGTACATCAAGTTTGAAAATTCTCCGGAATGCTTCTTTGTTATTTCGAAACAAAAATAACCCATCAATGACTTTAATTCTCATCGATTTCACAAAGGAATTCACATTAATTAAGCTAAAATACAACAATTACTTTCCGCAGACGTCTCAACGTTAAACCCGCAACAATAACCAAAATGGCGGTGATAAAATTGTTATATAAATGCTTTAAAATTTACTGCTGACATCTTAATTCGTTGCATAAAATATGCATGAGAATTTGTGAATTTGCATGTGCGAAAAATAATAAAGGAATAATACGGTCTTAATATCTTTACGAACCGAGAAAAACTTGCATTGTTTATTTTTGGTCGATGTTAAATCGAGTGATTTTTTTCATTATCAATTGTATTTTTCCGATGACTTTGCAAATTATACATACACTAATCTAACTGTGCTCCACGATTTCTCCCTTTTTTTTTTATCGTGTG
The DNA here is from genome assembly GCA_949752705.1 of Callimorpha dominula. Taxonomy (NCBI): domain Eukaryota; kingdom Metazoa; phylum Arthropoda; class Insecta; order Lepidoptera; family Erebidae; genus Callimorpha; species Callimorpha dominula. The sequence goes on along the minus strand of OX457015.1, from coordinate 11,762,909 downwards.
GAAACCCCCACGGGTCATCACCCCACCGGGGGTGAAGTGGTATGTCGGCCTCGAACCGACTAAAGCCACACGGTGTTCCGTCACAAGTGAGTCTATTGCAGGGGACCCGGGATACCCTAGGAAGGAAGCTTCCGAGAACCCCTGGAGACTATGGCCTCCTGATCAGCAGGCGACCACACCGTGCGATAGGGTCGGCCCTACCCCCTCCAGATGGGAGAGGCGCGTGCGGAACTCGCCGCGCCACCGTCTCAGGCCTGCTTCTGCTGGGGTAACGGTCAGCCCAACCCGCTACCCCCATTCACGATTTCTCCCTGCCCTAGTTCATCTACACTAACTCCTACTGAATTCTTTGAAGTTTCTTTTCGTAAGTCATTATAAAATCTATCCGTTTTTAATTATTTTTATACTTATATAAATACAACTAATTTAAGTATTTACTCCCTTAAGAACACAATTCTTGTCTATTCTGATTCTTCGTCGACTTAAGGAGGTTAAATTGAATGATAAATTGATAACTTAGAGTGACTTGCCAAATAATGAAAAAAAATCGCCATGGAGTTGAAGAATAATGTTCCTCTGATTTAGGAAACTATAGTACTATAATTTATATTCATAAGCGTTAATTAGAAAGTTAAAAGTACCAATGGAGGTGAGTTGGGTGACTCGATCACCAAACTCACCTCCACGCGACACAAAAAAAAAACTTTTTTGTCTCGTAGTACAAAATTGTACTACTGGCCTTAAGCCTTGAATGGTTGAGATTATTTTTTATCTAGTGATTGTCGGGTCACATGATTATTCAGGCTAATTTAGTTTCATACCTTTTAAAAAATCACACATTTTATATATTCAATGTCACCCAAAATGTCTACTACAATTACATCCAAACATGATATGTCTACAACAAAATGTTAAGGCTAACAAATTACTTAACGTTCCCAGACAGTAGACTGAACTCGCCGATCTAATTTGACAAACAATAGTAAAAGTTCACTATTAATTACAATCACTAGGTTCCTACGCACAATTAACCACCACGAGAAGTAATGATGTTAGTACACTATTGTCAATCACCAAAGAATCGGGCAAAGAGCCAACTGCTGTCGACGCCAATCAAATTAAAAGAAAAACTCGCTGAGGTCGGCCGCCTGATATTATATCTATTATAAATAGAATTTCTCTATCGTTTCTGCTTCAAGAACTGCCCTTGAAGAAAGTATTTTTATTGTTTACTTACTTACGTTACTAATCTCTTCGAAACTCTTTATCAACCAAGATAAACAGCATATAAACATGTCGAGCATGACAGTTGATCTGTTGAAAAGTTCTTGAATAGTCAAATTGTCTCGCTCGGGAATATATTGTCGATTGATACAATACGCCTGTTTCTGTGCTTATTTCTAACAAATAATTAATATTATAATCAATATTTTTTCCTCAAATATCCATAAAAATTATATTTAAATGATTCCTTAAGGCTTTAGGTTTCGAAAATCTTTTGAGTCTTTTTTCTCATGCATCGACTCCTGTGACAATTTGTTGCCTGACATCTCCTAGGAAATTCTTTTTAAAACCACAAAAATCATATTTTCGTGAACCCGTATGTGATCGCTATTACTGCGAGATGCATGTTTAATACTGGACATAGATATTTTTTACCCACAAGATCATGAGAATACGGAAAACGATTCCCCTGACATGATCTTTATCCCGCGAAAATAACTCTCTCACTTACACTAACATTAATTTATACTCCCAGTTTTTTTTTGCGGTCTTACACATCCTAGGGAAAGAATGAAAAAAATGGGGAGAATACATTTTATTTTACATCCTAGCAAGGTAGATCTTACAAAAAAAAAAAACAAAAAAAAAATACACAGACAAGTGTTCAACATTTAATTGGACAGTTGGCAAATAAACGAGTTTTATTTTATTTCGTGCAATTATGCATTTCTTTCATTCGTTTTAGAAATGAAATCAGTTTATTGTGCCGTTTAATATATGTATTTTTGTATTTTGACATCATTATTTTATATTTTGTATCATTTAATTGTGTATTTATTATGATAATCCAATTTAACGTAGTTTGTACAAGGCTGTGATTGTATAACTGTGATCTTCTTATAATTATGTATATATACGGGAATTATGCAATACAAGGCAGGTCTCAGCCTGTGACCATGGCCAGTGCAACCACCTGGTCGAAACGTCATGCAATTTACAGGTATGTAATACCTATTTCGTGGTCGCCTTAATTCCCGTATATGTACATAATTATATGATGGAACACGAAAGTTTAAAATTGTGATGTCCATCTTCTCTACCAAGACGTAATGACACTAACAAGTATGTATTTCTTGTAAGTGATCCTAAATAAATAAATATATTCTCATCTCCTTCTTCAGAGAAAGCGTGTACTGAAAGCCTTGACATTCAATAATTTAGTATTCTAAAGCTGATATTCAGTAAATTTACACTTAAGTAATTTAAACCGTACTAGAAGTCAATCAATATGTTTCAACACCTAAAGATGTAATGTCATAGTATCAGTGGTCCTTCGAGCCTCACTTCATAAACTTTTGTAATTTTAAATTTATAAAAATATAAATTATTTTTACATTTAAATAAGAAGAATTTCAATTACATATATACGGGCATAATAAGTAAATGGACTGTCTGTTGAGTAATGGTTGCGATGCCTATAAATATTTACAATACAAACAACACTAAATATAATAATGTTACCTTCTACTACTAAATTCCTTAAAGAATCTTTCAAGAGTTTTAAAGTTTCTGCAGATGTAAGAGAGTCAATGATAAATTAATTCATATTATCGTTTTAGACAGTTTTACACATCGATTTCTGCTTTAAAGCTAGATGGTACCGGCTTTCCTATGACTAGTCATTGGGAAGAAACGCCGAAACAAACTAAAAGATCCAAGTGTACATATATTCAAACTATGCAAGTGTCATGTATGTGGTCTTTTTAGAAAAGAACCATTACAGTTTTGAGCTGACTAGTCACGACACCCAGTAGACTAGGTAATCACGGAACTCAACCACATCTTAGGGAGGTCCACGACTCCAACCGGTCTATCGGTCGGTCCAATATGAAGAGTATCCTTGCAATTAAGATGATTCTTCTTACTATTTTTTTATTGTTTTGTGGAGGAACGGGTGTCATGTCCCTCCAACACAAAGGGAGGATCCTCCGAGCAGGCAAGGTGATCATACCTGGCGGGCCGCGCCCCAACGGTTGATGTTGGGAAGTTGTATATATACTAATCGGCGCGAGAACTCTCATAGCGCGATGCAGGATTAGTAGTTACTTCGTGGTTCAGCTCGTCTTTATCTTATTATCTACAAAAAGGCCCACTTTCTTACTAGGGAGTGGCTGGGCTGTGTTCTATTTAAGCTTTTCTAAAACGAAATATGACGTCTCCACGATTCTGGGATATTACACCAAGAAATATAGCTTCCAAAAATTTCTCTCCGAATATTATGAAATGTTGTTTGGTTATTTCTCATCTCATCTTAAGCTCAGACACGAACACTTAGGCCATTCTGTTGATGTTTTATCTGTCCATCAATCAATCACTAACGGCTGTTGGAGAGAACTTTCACGTAGAAGGATGGGTATCCACTTACATCTGAATTGGAGTGAGTTCGCCGAGTGTGGGAGGTTACCGGAGGTAGTAAACCCCCCCCCCCCTCCCTACTCCCACTCTTCTCCTACTCCCGACTTACACGCACTTGTGACTCTTGAGTTGCAGGTGTCGGTGGGCGGCGATAGTCACTTACCATCAGGTGATTCGAGTGTATTTTACCACTGAGGTTTATATCACGACAGACATTCGTGGGGAAATGCCTGTGAACGCTTGCAATAAGTAAAAGTCGCGTCTGCGATCCTTTTACTCCACTGGCGATCTTTCTCACCAGCAACAACTCAATCTTTAGGAAGTTGTTTTGTTTAGCTTGGTTCCATATACGATGCGACTACTACGTGGGGTACACTGAAAGTTTTGCGTAACTCATTAATAAAACAATTTACAAGTAATAATATTTACTGATTTTTTAAGTATTCTCCATTACATTTTAAACACTTTTTCATTCGGTCAAACCATTTTTGAAAACATGAGAACCATTGATCTAAAGACGTGTTTTTTACGTGCTGGTTGAAAGCTATCACAGCCTCTTCCGGCCCCGTAAATGTCATACCTCTCATCAAATTTTGAATTTTTGGGAAAATAAAGAAACCGCACTGAGCTCTAACTGTTCATAAGTAAAAATGACTTTGTCTTGTTCGCGGTGTGCGCCGAATCATTGTCATGGTACAATAGGATGCGACTTGTTGGTCGTTTTTCCTTAACTTTTTCAAAGACACTCTGCAAACAAATGGTAGTGGTACACTACAGCATTAACTGTCTTTTGTTCTTCAAGTGGGATCGTGCAGACAGGACCCAGGAGCGCAGAACTTTCAGTGTGCTCTATGTATGCGACGATGTTCAAAAGTTCATTGTACCCTCATATACATATTGTCAAATTCTCACATATCTCAATCAGAAAGCCTTTTTAAATTAGCCAACCTTAGTAAGAACCCACTTCAATGCCATTGAAAAAAAAAAACAAACACTTCAAAAACTTTTATTAATTACTTCCGTAAATGTATTTTAAAACATGGCAACTTTGGCCAAGAAATCAAAATATTTTAGATATTTTTTTTTAATTATTTTGATAAGCGTGAAGATATTCCAAATTGTATTTGTACCACACAACAGTGTATGTTTGACTCTTCATATCACTACATATTATAAAACAAAGTTCTCCCCACGTCTGTCTGTCTGTCTGTTCGTGATAAACTGAAAACCTACTGAACACATTTTCATGCGGTTTTCACTAATAGACAGAGTGATTCATGAGGAAGGTTTAGGTATATAATTTATAAAGATTTTGTGTAAATTGATTGAAATATGATGTTGATTGTTGAAGATGTCTCTGCTACCCGTGCGAAGCCGGGGCGCGTGGCTAGTTAAATACTAAAAATATTCAAATATATGTTGGTGAAAAAAATGATTATTTGTGCTGGGCAGAAAATTATATTTTCTTGGTGACTTTGCCCACTTACTATATCTAGGTTACTATGGACTTTATCATTATTTTAAAAATATACATAGCCTTGTATACGCATACAACATGCAAGGCCATGTACTCAAGTATTTAATTATGATATAAAATAAACTATTTTTGTCCTTCAAAATTGAGTGGGCAAAGTTAATGCTAGTTATGAATAAGATAATCCATACTAATACTATAAAGCTGAAAAGTTTGTTGTTTGGTTGAACGCGCTAATCTCAGGAACTACTAATTGGAATTTGAAAATTCTTTTAGTCTTGGATAGGCTCAATAGCTCATTTATCGAGATTATATAACATCACGCTACGACCAATAGGAGTGGAGCATCAATGAAAAATGTTACAAAAAAGGGGAAAATTTACAAACGCAGACGAAGTAGCGCGTGTCAGCTGGTTATAAATAAATTCAAAAATAATTATATCTCAATCAACATTAGGTAGATTGACACTATGAATACAATTGATATCAAAGTGCACTTAAACATACGGTAGTAGCTAAATACACTACACTTAGAATATACTTGAACTTAATTTTTAACTTAAATTTTCATCAGGTTTACAATATCATTCTGACAATATATTCTAGTTATTCTATCCGTTGACTATCTGATCGTTAAATAATTTCTCATTTTCACATACCTACATAACTTTATCATAACAAAAATTTAATAAACTATAAGGTATAGGTGACAACCCTACGGGAAAAAGAAATCTGGGCAATGTAGTCAACAATACTCAAAAAACATGTAAGTGACTTTGCCCACCAAGGTATTTTACGATTTTATGAAGTATTTTGCGTAAAACACTAGTCAATGTTATTGATTTACTTCGTATTAACAGAGGTAAAAAAATACTTACTGAAATGAGAAATAACACTTTTGGGTAAAGTTTTTGAACTGGTTTTTTGCCCGCAATACACAGCAACAACTTTCACAAGTTTTGACAGGCAACTGGAGTAACATTACTGACATTTCATCTTTTAGTGTTGCCAGAAAAACGATCAACTCACACACAGAAAAATACTTCTAACTATAAACAAATTTGCTATGCATCGAGTTTTCTAAAAAATGCACAGATGGGCAAAGTTACATCGCAGGGTCAAAGTAGCAATATTATTATTAAGTAGCCGTGTATAGGGCAACTTTTACAGATGGCGCAATTTTAATTTCGAGTTTTTACAATATTTACTATATTTTGATACAATTTATCCAATCCGTTAAATATATATATACCTACTTCGATCTAATCGGGTGTCAAAAGACGACTTACTCGTTTTTTTATGATTGTATCATAGAGTTGATGTTTATTGGGAATAAGTCATAAGTAGTCATGTCATAACTCATAAAACATCGCGAGTACGATTGAGAGGAAAGTAAAAAATATACCTCCATTACTTTATATAAAAAATACTTTTTTTAATGACTAGGTACTTAGGTGATGAAAAAATAATGTGTTGAGAGTTGAGACTTATTCAGTTCGTGAGTTGTGGGTTGTCAAGATGATTTGATAACTTTACATGCCTTTTTATAATTGAAACATATTTTATTATCAAGTAGCAACACTGAAATATGTAAATTAATTGAGAAATTTGTCATTTTTTCTTCGTATTCCACTTTTATGCGTTGCCAAAAAATATCGGTCGGCATGTATTTGAAAGGTAATCTATTACAATCTTTTACCGAAATTATAATTTTAATAAATTTATGAAATATGTGTTTTTTTTGTCGTTGCTATATTTCGTGATATTAAACGGAGTTATTCTTCAATCTGTCTATTTATAATAATAGTGTGATCTTTTAGACGTCACATACGTCATACGTGTGGCCAATCTTGTTAAAATATTTAAACCAACTTAGGAAAAGAAGGTTTATTTATTTTTATATCACGTTGTCCAACATAAATGTTTCATCTATTGCTACAAATGGCGTGCCTTATAGGAAGTCCTATTTAGAAAAACCAATTTTTATGTCAATCACAAAATAGATAATAGTATCAGTAGGTACCTCAAGTTCCATTCAATTCTTTAGTATGCTTTCCAAAATGTTTACAAAGATGTAAAAAACTTAAAATCAGAATACTTGGTCTCAATTTTAGACCCTGACGGGTACATCATATAAGAAATATTCACTATAGTATAATTATTTACTGAAAAGAAAATACCTAGATGTTTGGACATTACTAAAAGTAAAATAAATTGGTAACTAGTAACTACATATATATTATAATTTAACATTATATGGGTAATATGTATGTATTTCGAAATTTATAAGTGTGTTTATCAGTAGTCTGGTTACCATAGTACAGGCTCTGAATAGTTTGGGATCAGACGGCCGTGTGTGAGATGTGTGAAGTTGTTATTATCAATATGTTATTATTTGTTTAAGTTTGGAAAAGTTAAAATTTTACAGTGTGGAAACGTATGTCGTGTTTTCGATGCATCAACGTCACGTCGGTGCTTTCCTTCGAAAATAAATATTATAGTCTTTTCATGTAATTGCTTGGTAAAGGTACACTCGGAACTTTCTGACTACTAGCCAAACCAAAAATAGCGAATTTCGAATTTTTCCTTATTAGACACAGATAATTGGTTTACAAAAAAAAACTAAAAATACTACTACAAACTTGTAAATTAAATAACACTATACTTAAAATAATATAAAAATAACATCACAATAAACTTACCATACCTAATTTTCTTGCCTTAGCATTTGTTTCCTATTAAAAGTGATATTAAATACCTATTGAATAAACAAGAATGTGAGAAGAATGTTAAACCAGTTAACAATAAAAAAGTGCGAGTAGGACTTGCACTTTTTTCGGGGTTCCGTACAAGCTTTAATAACGCCGAGAAATTCATAGTCATAAATAACAAAGATAATTCAACACTACATTGTCATGATGTATATAATAATATGTCGGACATTTTGAATTAGTGGAGTGTGGCGCGCTCTCTGAATTATTAGGGCAACTACACCTACATATTCATCAAATGACATCCTATATTTTTAACCGACTTCCAAAACCTCGGTTCTCAAGTCGACTGTATGTTTTTTTGTATGTTTGTTACGCGATTTTTCAGGTAATTATAAATCGATTTTGATGATTATTTTAGTTTGGTAGGTCTTACTTCCGAGGTGGTCTCATATAAATTTGATCGAAATTGATTTAGTGCTTTTTGAAAAAATTACAAAAACAATAAAGATATACACAGATGACGTTTGGTGTTTTAGTTTAAATTTATTTAAATTAAAACTACACAGACTTGATACTATTGGAAATATGTAGTCAACCATAGTCGGGGGATGCAGAGATAGACGAAATATGTAGTCAACCATAGTCGGGGGATGCAGAGATAGACGAAATATGTAGTCAACCATAGTCGGGGGATGCAGAGATAGACGAAATATGTAGTCAACCATAGTCGGGGGATGCAGAGATAGACGAAATATGTAGTCAACCATAGTCGGGGGATGCAGAGATAGACGAAATATGTAGTCAACCATAGTCGGGGGATGCAGAGATAGACGAAATATGTAGTCAACCATAGTCGGGGGATGCAGAGATAGACGAAATATGTAGTCAACCATAGTCGGGGGATGCAGAGATAGACGAAATATGTAGTCAACCATAGTCGGGGGATGCAGAGATAGACGAAATATGTAGTCAACCATAGTCGGGGGATGCAGAGATAGACGAAATATCTTGGATAGAAATGCAAAAAAACTCTTACTTGTAAAGATTTTCTTCATTTTTTTCACTTTCAGAAATATCTTCTAGTGAGAGATGTTACTACTCTAGTTAAGTGCGTTGGGCGTGCTAATTGAGAAGGTTTTATGATAGCTTACTAGCTTTTGCACTCCGCTTCACATTAAAGTAATTGTTTCAATCCTAAGGAACCCTTTTTTCTTGGAAAGGTACCAGCTCGTTCTCTCTATTCCTGGCAATCTGTATGCAAATTTTCATGATGATCAGGTGAACGGTACGGCAGCGTATAAAATTATAATAAAATACGAAGAAACAAACATTCATCCGGGTAATAAACAGATTTTTATATAAGACTAGCCGTTCTCGCGGTTTCACGTGCGTTTATGGTCACTGCTCCGCTCCTTTTGGTAGTAGCGTGATGTAATATAGCCTATAGCCTTCCTCGATAAATGGGCTATCCAACACCAAAAGATTTTTCAATTCGAACTAGTAGTTCCTGAGATTAGTGTGTTTAACCAAACAAACAAACTATCTATATATCTATAATTATCCCAAACAATACATAAAAATATATTCCAACTAGCAGCGCCCCGCGGTTTCACCCTTTCAAGTCCTGATCCCGTGGGAATATCAGAATAAAATTATTGGAATAAATTATAACAACTATTATATTTCTACCTGTAACAAACAGTGAATAAATTGATTTGATTTGATTTGATAAAAAGTAGCCTATATATTATGTTAATCCAGGTCTCCTGCTATCTACATACCAAGTTTCATCGCAATCGGTTCAGTAGTTTTGGCGTGAAAGAGTAACAAACATCCAAACATACATACATCCAGACATCCTCACAAAATATCACGTTTATAATATTAGTAGGATTAGTTGAGAAACCTGGTTCTTTTAAGTCGGTTGAAAATCTGTTTTGCTACTAAACCCTTATTGCATTTTAAAATCTTAATCAAGCATGAATCTCAATTGATCCGAAACACTAAATCAGTTAAACGCCCACTAGATCAATTCAGCACCATTAGTTTCAGCCGAGCATGCGCTCGCGATCCAACCGTGTAATGATTTATAACCTAAATTGTCTGCGTTGTTTTGTCATCTTGTGACATTTTTGGTTTGTAATGATGCTATACAATGTAACATCTGTTTAATTATGCTAGTAATTATAGAGCTGCTAGAGAATAATTACAAATCCTAAATTGTTGATAAAAACAACATTCGAATGGACAAAAAAAGACGTTTACATTTTTTATTCATAACACGCAACAAACAAAACAAAAAAAAAAAAAGAAAATTGTTTGACAGACTATATTAATTGGTAAATTTTTTAACTTAGTTTTTATGGATTGAAGCTTTGTTTTATCTATATAATTAGAAATATGTAAACATATTGTGAAATAGATTTTACCTGAGTAGGTACCATACCTCATTCAGGTACCTAATTAAAATCAATTATGATGAAATTATGTTTGGAGACTATTTCATCATTAATATTTAATCATCATATCCCCTCAAAATTCCTTTCATTCATATGAATCGTCAATATTATGAGAAGTTGAGCGGGCGTTCATTCTACTTGATTATAATTTGAGCATTTATTTTAGCTCAACTATTTTGTTGGATAGAGTTATTTTAGGTCGCGCGCGCAGTGTCGGGTTTCTAACAATTTATTTAAGATTACCATAGTAAACTATACAACAATTAATACTATAAAGAACAAAGCCCACACAAATATGATATTTAGCATGATAGTCGTTTTTGATTTAAAGTTAAAAACGAGCGCAATACACGCGAAAAGTATTTTTCGACTAATTACATGAAACAAAAACTTTTGTATGAGCCCTAATACCAAACCTTTCCACCCAACGTAGGTGGTAACCTACTTTAAAACGACAAAACCACGCTTTGGCGAAAAAATAAGAGACATAGCCATGCGAGCAAGTAATTCATAAAACTATACACAAATAATAGCAAAACTATAAATCTTTGTGTAAGTTTTCATTCCACACATTCAACCGATTTTAAATAAAAACATAATCATAGCTAACAATTTGCAAGTCATATTTAAGCCTACTAATAATTTCGTATGAAGTATTTAATACCCTTTTATGTTTTTGACATACATAATCCAACTATAATATTGTATTGACACAATACCTTTTAACGAAAAAGAAGTAAAACACAAAACGCAGTGATTAATCTATCAACCTACGTCATACCAACTATACCAACAGACCCCACCCTTTGAGGGGGAGAACCATCCTACCCTCTCGTGTCTAATTGAAAAAAATGTACACAATCTAGACTATCTGTAAAATACTAAATCAATACCTGCAAAGTCCGGAAAATCTCGATAAAATCTAATATTAGAAACCACTAATCACAGGATCTCTGCAGCCGCGATGTTGGAACAATACGTCGTTAATCCAAGGATTTGTAACAAAAAGTAATAAACTGCGCTATATCCAACTATAAAGCGGTACATAGAAGATGTGTCATGATCATACTGGTTTTATATAAGATGATTAAAGTTTACTGAAGTCGGGGCTACACGTATTAAAATAATACAAAACTAGGTGTGCCTCGCGATCCGTAAGTCCGATGCCGTCGGAATATCGGGATAAAAAGTAGCCTATGTGTTAATCCAGGTCTACAGCTATCTACATAATAAGTTTCGTCGCAATCAGTTAAGTAGTTTTTGCGTGAAAGAGCAACAAACATCCATACATCCTCACAAACTTTTACGTTTATAATATTAGGGAACGTACCCATACCACAGAATACATAATAGTACTAGCCCATACTACGTGACCCGTTCTGAGGGGAGAGGTGGTCTTCAAGATACCACGGTTGGACAAAGGGGCGGAGGGGAGGGCTTAAGTTTTCGTCACGTAGTCAATACCCTCTAGGGAAATTTCGTGCTTTTTTGTCCGCAAAAAATGATTTAAATTTGCTTGCCCCTATTGCGTGAGTCTAACCAAATTATATTGGCTAAATGTTGGTAATTAATACACCTCTGCCTACCCTTTTCGGATAACAGGGGTGAATGTATGTATGTATGTAAGTTGAAACAAAGTAGAAAGTTGTTTCAAATGATATGGTAATTTCCTGTGGTTAAGTCATTTCATACAAGTTTCTATGGAACCTAGATACCATTTTGATGTTTAATTAAGAGAAACTACTGTCTACTGTTGTCGCCACATCAAAAACTCTTATTTTATTAAAAATAGGGTCAAACTATAATAGATGATAACACAGTTCACTATTTAATAAAAATAAGGTAATAGATATTATTTTGACTGGTTATACCGGTAACGCAATACTATTGGTCGATTGATAAATATTAACGAATAGTGGGATTATAAACTTGAGTGCGAATAGAGGTACGAACAACTTGGCAGTGACTGTTAGTTAGTGATTTTCATAGTTTATATCAGTGGTTGTGAGACTGTTTCTTACAGTACTTGGACTTCAAAGATAATTCAAGCTATCGTATTATTACAACTATGAAAGCTTTTTATCTGATTGCGGAGAGGAAAAAAAAAGGAGGGTTATGTATAACCTGCATTTTAATATGTCCGTCCCTATGTTCCCTCATAACTACTATACGGATGAACCGATTTTGGTTGATGATAGTCGTTAGTTTCGTGTTTAATGCGCGAGTGTCATGGATATATTGAGTATTTTATTATTATCAAAAATTGGGCAGTGATAACAAAAACAAATAAACAACGTATGTGATTTTTTTTTTAAGAGGTAGTGGCAAATGAGTAGACGGGTCACCTGATGGTAAATGACTATTGCCGCCCATGGGCACCTGCAACTCAAGAGTCACAAGTGCGTTGCCGGCCTTTAAGGTGGGAGTAGGGGAAGGTGGAAGAGGAGGAGAGGGAAGAGTTAGGGCCTCCGGTAACCTCACTCACTCGGCGAAAAGCCATCATTGCTTTACTGCCGGTTTTCTGTGAGGCCGTGGTATCACTCCGGTCGAGCCGACCCATACGTGCCGAAGCCTGGTCTCCCACGAACTTGTTATTAGTTTGTATTTTTAACGCAGTCAGTTTTTTTGTTTTATTTAATGATTTCTTGTCATAAAGCAAGTTCGAGTCTCTTATTAATTATAATAAATTATTTGTTCTAACATTTAGAAGTGTGCACGAGACAGTAACCAATATTAACATATTGTCAGTAGAACATTACATTGATTCAAGCAGATGTTGCTTGTCTGTAAGCATTTGTAATGCGATCCATGTGTGTACCGCTCTATATACTAAAGAACCAAATATTTTAAAGAAAACTTCGCGCACGGTCTAATGTAAAAAATTTTTATATGTAGAAGAAATGCAGAAAGCTAGCATTTTAATAAATATGTGTTATAAATCTAAAAATTATGCGAAAACGCTACAGACGTCCAGTCCAGAGCTATCGCATTAACTTACACTATAGTCCCATTACTAGCGACGTGAATTGAGAAGATATCTGAATCACTACATCACTACATATTATAAAACTAAGTCTCCCGCCGCGTCTGTCTGTCTGTCTGTTCGCGATAAACTGAAACAGATTTTCATGCGGTTTTCACTAATAGACAGAGTGATTCATGAGGAAGGTTTAGGTGTATAATTTGTTAAGATTTTGTGTAAATTGATTGCAATAAGTTGATGATTGTTGAAGATTGTCTCTACTACCCGTGCGAAGCCAGAGCGGGTTGCTAGTTATATTATAAAACTAGCTGTTCCCCGCGCGGCTTCGCTCGCATGTCAAGTATCCCGTATCTTTATGTGACCCGTATTCATTGCTCTCGAGTGTATTTATAGATCGTGACACATATTGTTTACGCGGTCTTGCGATGAATTGCCGATCTAAAGATCATCCGATCGCTTTGATGGATAGTCCACCCACTCCATAAATACTATCTAGCCTTGTTCTAAATGTAAATATATTTTATTAACTTTTGACAGCAACTTCGCTCGCGTAAGAGTAATTTCTGCTATGCTTAGGGATCACGGAAAAATTCCATGATGATTGTAAGTTAAGGCGCTTCCACGCCTTGGCAAACAAAAAAAAAATACGTTTATGGTAAAGAATATTTAAAAAATAATAAATTCCAAAAAAAAAAAACAGTTCAATCGAGATGCTACATGTTAAAATTCATGACAAAATAGTTATTGAAGAAAAAACCTACAAATCAACTTTGGTTTGGTAATAAAAAAAAAAAATTTTATTACCATTTTTTTCTGACATTAAAATTCTTAGACACAAAACAATTAATATTTCTAAATAAAAATGCTTAATTATTATTAAATTAATTTATCGTGTAAATTATCTATAATATGTATGTATTTAGAAATATATAAGTATGTTCATCAGCAGTCTGGTTACCATAGTACAGGCTCTGCCTAGTTTGGGATCAGACGGCCGTGTGTGAGATGTGTGAAGTTATTATTATTATTACAATAAACATAAAATGCGTTCTCTTTATTTGCAAACTAATAAACTTAATTTCAATTACTAAATAACCTTACTAAACTAAGCGTCATTATTCAAAACTAATGAAAACCCCGCGTAAGGAAGCACAGATTAAATGACACTGTCGGAATAAATGCGTTTAATTTCTGCATAATATACACGCATTATTAATATTATGTTCATTTATTTAAATGGTATATTATATCTAATATTGTTTATTGTGTGCATATTTTATACTATCCTACTAATATTATAAACGTGAAAGTTTGTAAGGATGTTGGATGTTTGTTACTTTTTCACGCCAAAACTACTGAACCGATTGCGATGAAACTTGGTATGTAGATAGCTGGAGACCTGGATTAACATATAGGTTTCTTTTCATACCGATATTTCCACGGGATCAGGGCTTACGCGGGTGAAACCGCAGGGCGCTGCTAGTTTATCATATTATTTAAACAGTTTTAATTTTATAATATTAGCATAGATTAAGATTAAGTAAAGGAAAATGTGTCTTTCTTGCATACTATTGTCGTCTTGACCAATTTATCTCAAATGTATGCTCATTGCAATCCGTAGTATTAATAAGCTGTCAAAATAATCATCGTGTTATAATCAGACTTATAAAATCTGAGGTACTATAGCCACTGAGATTAAATTATTATTAAGTTCAGTTAAGTTCAGAATCTGCGTACGCCACATCCTACGAAAGTTAGGACAGCAGATTTCTACTCGAATTGGAGCCGACTGTAAAAATACTTGTATTATTTCTGGTGAATAGGGTCAAAATAAATTCATAGGAAAGAGTGGTCAAAAGCGCGAGTAACACCATTGGTGTTGAAAACCCTTGTTTGACAAATAAACACTTGGTCACAAGAAACCATAAATATACTGATTACTGTCTTGACAAGTTAGTTGCATAAAAAAGGTATAACAAATAAATAAAAAAAAATTTTTTTATTTTATTTTGGCATCACAAAATTGTACAGGTAGTTGACATAAACAATGTTGCAGCTTGAATTATCTATTTATTCTTTATTGTAAACTAAAAGTAGATTACATATCAACTAAATGGTATGTACAAAGGCGACCTTAACCCAAACCTGAGTTTTCTTCCAGCAAACCTTAGAGTGAATAAAGGATAGTAGAAAACTCGTCTCGTCATTGCCAAAAAACGGGCCCAATTCAGCATTATGTCAGACGAAAGCCTGACGCTGGTTTTCAATTGGGCCCAAGTGACGCTATGCGTATAACATCATTGTTACGATAGGTACATACATAATAATTAATTAAACGATTCGGTTCAACGTGAATTCTCTCACAAAGTTCTTTAAAAAAATATCGTTTTAAACTATAAGTAATGCAGATAAAAACTATATTTCATGATTGTATAGCTAAAAAAAAGCAGATGACATACATACGTTTTTTTAAGAACTTAGGAGCTATCAAAATCGGTGGTCTTCTAAAAGTGTCTAAAATTCACAATTCAACTACAATGCGTGATGAGCACGATCATTTGTTGTCAGGTTGTAATTTATTTATAATATGTATGTATTTAGTAATAAATAAGTATGTTTATCAGCAGTCTGGTTATCATAGTACAGGCTCTGCCTAGTTTGGGATCAGAGGACTGTGTATGAGTAGTCTCAGGTTGACATGGAATGGAATGGAAGAATTTGCAATCATAATTCATTAGGTTTGACTATTTTGTTTTAAATAATTGGCCAGTATAATTTGAACTGTCGTTTTATGGACTCTGTACGATGACAGGTCAACATATACTGGACACTTGTAGCTTGATGTAGCCGATTTCACGTAATTTTTACATTTGTAACACATATTCTTCACGTATATCAGTCTTCTACTAGCCTTTCCATCGGGTTTAACTGCGGTTATAGCCACTGTCTTGGTCTCTTAAGGGTTGTAGCGTGATGTTACATAGCCTATAACCTTTCTCAATAAATACTCTATCCAACACAAAAAGAGTTATTCGAATCCGGTTGGTAGTTTCAAAGAATAGCGCGTTTAAACAAAGAAACAAGCAAACAATCAAACAAAAAGCTCCAGCTTTCTTATAGTAATTAGGGATAGAAAGAAGAAAATTTACCTACTAGCCACTGCCCATACTTTCACCTGTGTTTATAGTCACTGATCCGCTTATTCAATTGTTCAAATCCAACTCCAATTCCAGAGATTATTCTATTTCAATGTAATCCCCCAAGCAACATTGTCTTACATAATTTAAAATATAACGCAACATTTAAAAACAAATTTTTAAGACATCGTTTAATCAAACTGTTGGTGTAATAGCAATAAACAAAGTGTCTACATATTGGCAAAGTTATTGGTTTCTCAGCTGTTCGCGATCGTCTGGCAAATTAAATGTTATCATTCCTTGGTAGGTATCTTGTGTAGACAGATAACACGCTGGCGTCATGGCAAACATCATTTTATTACTAGTTTTTATATACTCCGGCCAGTGTTTCTTCGAATAGGTAAGCAGAAATGTTAGTACACATCCCCACTGGCCCAGCTTTATTTTTAGTCCCACGTAAGTCTTAGCTATATTATAATATATTATCAACTAGCTATGCATCGCGGCTTCGCTCGCGTTTACATATTTATATATAAAGTACGTTATGTGCGGAATCCTCACTTTTACTTTGAAAAAAGAGATCTTTTTTTCAAAATAAAAGCTAGCCTAAGTTAGCCTTAGTTGCTCATTATAACACCAGCTATCTGCCAGTGAACGTCCCCTGGAAACAAACAGACAAACATTTTTAAAAATGACTTTTGGTATATGTAGTATGTACCGTGTAAACATTCGGATGCATTTGCTTGCTTGCTTTAACTACTCATGCTATCATAATGAAATTTTCCATACGCGTCAGATGTATAGTACAGAAAAGGACATGCGTACCTACTTTTCTACTAGAGCGAGAGAAACATAACAAATATAATAAATAACGAATCAAGTACTTAACATTCCGAAAGAGGCACAGCAGATTTGTGCTCTAATTAGAAGACTAGAGCAGAATATACATCCTTCAAAAGACCAAGGATAACTGGTGAATACTCTTGTTTTGTGTAGGAGTAGTTGAGTAAATAAAGTGACTACTGTGCAACTGTTGCCACTTACTAACAGATGGCAGTGTGCTTGTTTCATATCTTAGTTCACTAAAAAACTTATTTTAAACAAATTTCATATAATATGAATACTAAATGCAGTAGATTTATGCTTTAATGGGCCTCTAAATTTGTTCAGCTCTTTTCTAATCGTTGAAAGGGATTTTTAAGTTGGTGAGTATTTGCAATTATTAATTTATACGTGTGTTACCAACTCAGTTGTATATAGGTATAACGTATATGTAGAAAAAATCTTTAATGGTATTCTTTAGCCAACTATGGATCCTTGAAAACGCCATCTTTTGCTCAATATCCGATCCAATAAACCGATTTAGATTTTCGTTAAATTAGCTATGCTTGGCGCTTCTCTTGCACCACAGCAAATTATAACGCCACCTCTCGTCGCATAGGTGAACTAGCTCTCGATCGATAGTTTGTGCCATCTAGTAGCATCGCAATGAACTAACGTAACACACTCGAACCATTCCGAATCTGAAAAACTCCCGCGAAAAGCGACGTTAGTGGCGAACCGCGGCATTTATTTGCGTCAATCCAACGTGAACTTGGGGATGTACCAAAATAGTTTCGGGTTTGACATACTGTGGAAACATGTAGTTTTTATTTTGAATATCGTGTCGCGAATTTTATTTTACATATTATAAGCAAGCAGTGTTACAGATGACCATAGAAATGGACCCAGGGTAAATATTACCACCAGCTTCGATAGAACATTTGCTCTTAGTTTTATCAAAGGCGTTGTGATCAATGTTTTGATTCATCATAACCTCACATTGTGTGTTTTTGCGTTTGTTTTCTATGATTTATTGCTCTACTGCTTTAAATATAGCAAATACATATTATTCTCGGACTGGTTAAACAGTATTACATTTTATGAATGAACATATCATTCATGATCGTATTTTTTGTAGATTAAATATTCTGATGTTTTGATTCAAATGCTTCTGTCTGGTTTATTTCAAATTTTAATTTGTTAGGTATTTTAGCTTCACTATAAAATTAACCTTGATTCATTGCTTTTATTCCAGACAAGGTCATTGATAGAGTAGACATACCTATAGTACATAAAGTTTTTATTTAATCACGTCTAAAATATTTCATTTATATTATTGTAAGCATGTTGAGGTCAAAAATAGAGTGCAAGTACCCATGAGCTACCTGTAGCAGTTATACGTTGTTGGTGCAGCGCCTGTAGTTAAAGTACTAATTTTCTTGTACAAAATGAATCAGAATGAAAGCAAAGCTTTCGAGCTGACCGATGGGAATCATTTCTCAAAATAAGCGTGTAGGTTGTGTGGGTTAAAAACAATCATCATCATCATCGTCAGCCTATCGCCGTCCACTGCTGGACAAAGGCCTCCCCCAAGGAGCGCCAACCATCCCGGTCTTGGGCAATCCGCATCCATCCGCATCCATCCGCTGCCAGCCACCTTCTTTAGGTCGTCGGTCCATCGTGCCGCAGGGCCCTACACTACGTTTGCCTAATCGCGGTCTCCACTCTAGCACGTGTCGGCTCCAGCTAACTCACCAACAAAATAACAAAGACGAGCGGTCAAACACTCAAGTAAAACCACTGACAGGAACGACCATGTTGACGCTCGAGTTGGGAATACCCAAGTTTTTGAAGTGAAAACTTCTGTAGGCACGTTGGGCACTTTTGGTATGGGGAAAAAGCAGTAAACTCGCGTGACCATTACGCTCAGATACATTTATAGATGTGTGTGTGTGTGTGTTTTCACTTCTGTCGTGCAGTCCTATTTGAAATTATTACTGTATCGGGTTCTTCAAATTGAGCATTAGAAGACCTGACATATTGTTGTATGCTAGTTTAGGTCCGTAGTAAAAGGAATTCCTAAAAAAGTTTAAAGTCAAAACTACATCACCACACATATCCAGGATAGACCTACCTACCTAGATCATCTAGATTTTTGAGGCAATCTAATAGTTGATTTAGTAACATCCCTATTGAGTCTGCTTATTAGATTAAGAGCATTTTCATTTGTACCAGTTGCTAAAGCGAACCTAATACCTATTTCAGAGGCAGCTCCAGTAGGCTGGGTGATCGGCGGGACCCGCAGTGGTACATCGACTCAGCATACGCGTCGTCTCTCAAGGTCTCATTGCGATTACCAACCAGGCAGTTTTTAGAAGGTAAGTTTATACTTACCTAATCGCTAAACTCCGTCTGCAGACAACGACACCTCCACGGTATAGTTTATTAGTAATGGAGGGTATCTAGACAATTATATTACGTATTTATAATGTTTCTTTGTGCAGCACCACAACAAACAGTCAGTGAATTTTGAAACCCACCGCAAAGAATTTTACAAGGCAAAATATTATTGTGACATGTATTTTTTATCACACAACACAACAACCACAACAGTCCTATCATGGCGTAAAAGGCTAAATTTCTTGTCGAAAGTCGTTTAATATATAGGCATACTGGTACCATTATGGTTAAAGGTCCTAATAGTCATCATGTGATTGAATTAAAATTCAACTGTAATTAATGAAAATTTTAAGTTCAAGATCAAATCATTGGATATAATTTTTAACTTTCGTTCCTATTTGACATAGGTACAGACAAAGGACTTATTTTTGACATCGGCAGTGTGTAATTAAACAATGAATAATTTATTTAAATTTTTTTATTAATAATTTTCAATGCATATTTTATATAAAAATGTTGGGGTTTCCATTCTTTCATATGTTGGTATTGGTATAGGGCTCTGTTTCCGCATTTAAACGCATAGACGGTTCATTATGCGTTCAGATACGCTGACTAGTTGAGCCAGCCTATCTCCTTCCAGAAGCACAGAAGCCTCCTGGTGCGTTCGCAGGCTTCTAGGAGCGATCTGGCACCCGCGAGGTTACTTGCCGGTTGTGTAGCCACTTCCTCGCACTCCAGGATAACGGGGGCGGCCATTTCCTCTGCGTTGAGACATCCTCTGCATAGAGGACTGTCTGTCGCACTGATGGTGAATAGGTGCCCGTTTGGGGCTATGTGGCTCGTAATGGTTCCTACAACTATTCTGATATCGAGTCGGTTGAGACTTAACAGTCTGCAAGTTAAACGTGTTGAGACCTCCGTCAGCACCAGTTTTGTTTGCCTGCAGCCCGGTATGTCGGCCCAGTCTTTCATATATTATTATAAACCTTAATTAATATCACACTTCTCGATTTACAAATTGCTGAAAAAGGTCGGTATATAAAGTTTTCTTCACGTTTCACGTGCTAATCTATAATTGTAGTGATTGTATTGGGGTGTTTTAATAAATATTTAAGAAGAAAAAAATATTTATGAAGATTACGAATTTTAAAACTATTTAAGTATAGAAGAATTAAAAATCTTGTTCTATTAATTTTCGAAGCTATTTAACTGTAGCTCTAGACTAACTACACCCAGCCAGAAATTGAGAACTGTACACTATAAAAAGTCATATTAGTGTGAACTAAGACTTACAACAGAACAGATATTAAGCATATTAAGCATATAACAACAGTCAGAAATACCACTTCTGAGTATACATTCTAGTATGTATAGCACAAGATTCAAAATTATTGTAAGTTATCATAAAAGCATCGCGTACACGCTCGAGTCTAAGTTATTGTAGCTTGTTGCCGTGGTTAGCGGTTAAAATTAGAACAAAGCACCCATCTGTTTGTCGTACATGGTAACTGGAGTAATGGGTAACCGTGTACGGTAATAGCTAACGTTATTAAAATATATATTACTACTAATACCTCTTTCGTAATTATAAAATAACAGTTAATTTATGAATATTACATGTGTGAGGTAACTTCGATCATATTATGCGCAATGTCGATTATTTTCGTGTCTTTGGACCAGCGCCCCTGGTGACAATAGTGGCAAACTAAAATAAACGACAATTATTTTGTAAGTGTAAAGATTTATACATACTAGGGGTTAGGTTTAGATTTATATAAACCATCTAACACCTAACACCAAACAAAAATATTATTAAAATCAATTTAATTGTATTAATTCACAACTTCCAGACTTCTATCAACCGGGGTTTCATCTAGGCTGGATAAGAAACTTCATAATGGGTACAGTAGTGTTCAAACCCCCTTTGTTCCCACCCTCACTCATAGACAATCAAATGTTTTTGACTGCTGTGTCTATATTCTCCTCGTTTATTGTGATAATTTCCTAATTTCACACGAGTGTGTCTGCTGCAATATTATTTTTTTTTTTAATCGATCCCGAGTCTTGTTGATTAAAAATAATTATATAAATCACTACCCCCTGAAACGTACAACATGTTAACAACATGTCGTTTGAAAACAACGCCATCTTTTCGTAATATATCAAACTTATTTAGGCACGCATGAACTAAATGTTGAATTTTATTTTGTAACAACTACTTGTCGCTAGATGGCGCTAAAGTAAAAAAATCGTGTATGGTTTTACATTTGTAAATATTCCCTTTTAAACCATCCTTTAAGGTTTTTCATAGATCGATAAAGCATACTGAAACAACTGTTAGGATCCTTAGTCCTTTCTTAATTAGACCCGTTTGTTGGTTTTATTTCCCAGTTCTATCATCATATTAAAATATAAATGCAATTTGACTAAAAATATTTAGAAAGAAAATACTAAGTATCTATAACTATAATATAGTATTTCTTATAATAGTTTATCAATATATTGGTAAAAAGAATTATCTTTGAGCATCATTTTACTACGTCAATTTCCACGCGGCCCTTCGACGAAAATAATTCAACGTTAAAAAAATACCATTCCTTGATATGTATGTTAAATATAAATTTATTATTAGTTTGACGTAATCGTAAGATATTTTATGAGAACAGGTGTATAAACCTTTTCATGAGCATTCATATCGTAAAATCTTAATGTAACTTTGCTTTTTCTGTAACTAGGTAGCCATGGCTGGTCTGTTGGTCTAGTGGTTAGTGACTCTGACTACTGACCAAGAGATCGTGCGTTGAATTCCCAGCTAGGATAAATAATAGTGTAGCAGTAGATCAGCATGATCATTTGTTCTGGGTCTGGGTGTAATTTATCCTAGTAATATTATAAACGTGAAAGTTTGTGACGAGGTATGGATGTATGGATGTGTGGATGTATGGATGTATGGATGTTTGTTACTCTTTCACGCAAAAACTACTGAACCGATTGCGATAAAACTTGGCATATAGATAGCTGGAGATCTGGATTAACACATAGGCTACTTTTTATTCCGATATTTCCACGGCATCGGGACTTACGCGGGTGAAACCGCGGGGCGCAGCTAGTATATAATATATGTATTATTCACTTGAATAAGTAAGATTTGGTTTATTTCAAGACCAGTATAACTTGAACCGTCATTGTAAAATAGACTTAAATACCGTGACAGGTCAACATATATATTGGACGGGTATATAGCTTATTGCTGTTTTCACGTAATTTTTAAATTTGGAACACATAGTTTTAAAAATTTAGCTTTCTGAACTTCTTCTATACATAAACTTCAAGTATTCCAAATTAAAAAAAAAAAACTGTTAGTCGTGGGACTACACATTAAAAGTGAAAACATAACACACACACACACACACACACATATCTATATAAATTTCTGAGCGCGACGGTCACGCGAGTTCAGTGCTTTTGCCTCATACCAAAAGTGCCCAACGTTCCTAAAGAAGTTTTCCCTTCAAAAAGTAATCACGACAAATATGGCACCTGCATTTGTTTTAATTTGTTCGGCAATTTGACAGCTTAAATTGTAGGTAGGTCCGTTCGGGATTCTAAATTCAATTTTGAATTATATTTTGGTAGAGGTAGCCAATAAGAAGTTTGGCAATCAGTCAGACCTTTTTTTGAGCAACTAAGGCCTGTTTCTTAAAAATAAAGCATAACAAACTCGGCTCCGTCGTATGAATTTTCGATGGGGACGGACATCAGGGTCGGACATCAGTGTGTGACATCAGGGTCACGTGTCCTGACGGGAGTTTAACATTTTTTACCCATCTAAAAGTGCACAACGCCGCTAAAGAAGTTTTCACTTCAAAAAATAAATTTCGGCGATAGCTAAATTTTCTTGATATATGTGTACAAATAATTATTTTCAAGGATTAGTCTAAAGATATAGTGGTAACGACAGGACATGACAAAAGGGTGGTAAGAGCGAAGATCAAACTGCGCAATATTTTTATCCTTGCAATTCAATTATAATTTTTTAATATAACATTTGTACATAAACATACAAAAAGTGCTGCACCAATAACTCTGTTTGAAAAGCCAGTCAGATCACAATCCGCCACACTGGCCAAGTAACCCGTAAATATAATTATTCTAGATCAAATTCCAGGCTGGAAAAACATCTTAAACATGTGAGAAGTAATAAAATAAAGAATTCATATTCTGTCACCTTGGGATAGGGTTGTCCCATTACCAATTAAATTATTGAAATAAAAATTGACTGTAAAATGGGTTTATTTTTAATAATGAAAATAGCTACATTTTTTAGTTACATATATATACTTACCGATTATTTTACATACTTATTACAAGCTATTTTTAAAAACGTAGTACATTATACAATTTCATACTTACACAATATTTTTTTTTACAGTTATTTTGGTTTTTGTCTTATTTTCTTGCCTTTTTCACAAATTTTAAAGCCAGTGGCTTCGTCAGAATTTTAATCTAAAATTAAATAAAACAAAAAATTCTACCAAAATAGACGTACAAGCATATAAATAAGTATTTAATTGAGGAGATATTATATTTTAAATCCTTCTTGTAAGGAAAGACAAAAATGTAGACGTGGGGAATAAATAAAAATGATGTACCTACATCAGTTACTGTTATTTATATCATTTTTAGTATCGGTACTATTTTTTAACCGACGAAAAAAAAGGAGGTTCTCAATTCGACCGTATTATATATTTTTTCTTAAGTCTGTTCAGCCCTCGCTCCGTTATTTATGAACCGATTTTGATTATTCTTTTTTTGTTAGATATAGATATAGATTCCTCAAGGGTGGTCATATGTCAAGGAAGTCAGGATCTGATAATTTCAAACTTATTTTGAGTCGGCACCAAATAATAAAATGATTAATTACTTACGTAGGTACGTATAAAATTTTGATAATTAATCAGTTTGTTGTTTGGCGCCGACTCAAAATAAGTTCATATAAAATTTGATAGTTTATGTAAATAAGCTGAATACTTAAGACTTAAGGTTTATTTATTTTTTGCTTTTTAGTTCTTTTCGTCGGTTTAATTTTTTGTTTTGATTTTTATTATGATTTGTATACGTGATTTTTTCTAAATATAAAAATACACGTATAGAAAGACGTACGTGAACAGTAGGCCTCACCCAAGAAGTTGAAATGAAACTCTTATTTAAGTCACCTATTAAACAAAAAGAAACTAAATCAAAATTGGTCCATCGTTTTAAGAGCTATGATGCCCCAGACATAGAAATAGATACACACGTTAAACTTATATCCCCGACGCGAAAAGGCCACTCCTTTTTCGTCGGGGACTAAAAAATAAAACATTTGAGTAATGGTAACAAGTAATGGTAATTGTAACAGTTGTTTAATATACATACAAAATGTTTAAATAACAAATATTTCATAGTCTCTTTAAATCAAAAGAAACAAAGACAGACATTTGAAATATATGCGAAATCAGTCTGTCGGTCTTCTTCATATTGGTTGAATTTCGTCAAAATTTGAACAAATTTGACAACCCTAAATTTGTTGGTGACATTTTGAGACATCACGGGTAATTAAGACGCAACATCCTGTGCAAATAAACATTAACGACAAAAAATGGCGGATCTATTTTAGTTTTTCTATCTTTCAGACAAGACAAGTGTTAGAGGGAAACGGTTTTGATTTTATCTTAATTATTAAAATAATTTGTATATGTATGTACATTGTTAATTAATTCAAAGAGTTTATACATACATACAATCACGCCTGTATCCCCGAAGGCGTATGCAAAGGCGTATTAAATACCTATAACTTACTCGTGGGAGAGCCATGATTCAGCTCGTATGGGTCGGGTCAACCGGAGTGATACCACGGCCTCACAGAAAACCGGCAGTGAGTGAGTGTCCGGAGACCCTAACACTTCCCTCCCCTAACTTTTAAACTTTCGCGTTGAATTTTCAAAGAAATTTATATAGGAACCGGATTATAGGAACCGGGCATAACCGATACATTGAGTGAGTCAATACATTTATTTAAATTTGGAATTTGTGTCAGTAGTGAATTATTTTGAAAGTGTTTACTATAAGTTGGTAATGTAAGAATAAAAACTCTTTACTAACATGATATAATTATGATTAAGTATGTATTCAGTCAGAGGTATGTACTACCTATTTCGTGATCGCGTTAACTCCCGTGTAAATACATCAAAAACAATTTATAAATTTCATATGATTCTGCAGTCTTTCTACCACATGTCGCATTTAATACCGGTAATTAAAGGATACAGCCAAACGCTCGGATTTCCGGAGCCGTTCAGAATTTATGATATGAAATAAAAAAATATATTTGGCCGTCTTTAATAAATGTTGTAAAATATAGATAGAAGAGACAAATCTTCTATAATATTTAAAATATTGTTGTAGGCAAATATGTTAACTAATTCTGTAGTTCATTCGTCAGTCTACCATAGCACAGCGCCTTTGAAGATATGCTCATGAAACACGTTTTATAACATGTTTACAATTTTTTTTCTCTGTGTTCATAGGTCGTAGACTATACCATGATGCGGGACTTGAACGGTCATATTGGTCTATGAAATTAAAAAATCAATAGTAATTTTTGCATAATAACATCAAGTCCTTGATAAATATTTACAATTTCATGTATGCCATATGTCATATCTTTCACATCAAACAAATTCAATTCAAAAACTATGAGTAGGAAGCCATCTTACTGTTCAAAACTCTATTCTCAGCATACGAGTACGTACTGCTTGTTTTAAAGAAAAAACGCGTAAGAACATAAAGCATACACTTTTAAAAAGAACTTCTAACAAGACGATTACAGTTATAATAAATTTTATCGATATCTAAAAATACATCCCTAAGTGACGTTCCATGGCGCCTTGTGACTCACGGGCGAGACATATTGAACATTTCTACACTTTTTTTACATTTTGAAACATTGCCAAAATTTAGATGACATTTTATTATATTAAATATTATAATTATACGGGTCACGTGTCGATGTTAGCGATTAGCGGAGCGATATTGAGTGAGCTACATACTTCTATTATCTTGTCTATTTCACGAATTCCGTTTGGCTCTGCTTGTAGTAGTGGCATGTACCAATTATCGCGCTTGTGTGTGTAAACGTGGGAAGCGTAAGCAAATAAATCTTACTGTTTGTACTTCTATTCTGCAATAAAAGGGAGCCCGGCTATGGTCTATT
Source organism: Callimorpha dominula (assembly GCA_949752705.1). Taxonomy (NCBI): domain Eukaryota; kingdom Metazoa; phylum Arthropoda; class Insecta; order Lepidoptera; family Erebidae; genus Callimorpha; species Callimorpha dominula. Next base: position 11,736,026 of record OX457015.1, on the reverse strand, counting down.
CTGGTCTATCGCAGAGTTTCTAAACTTTCAAGATATCCGTTATCTTGAAAGTTTAGAAACTCTGCGAACACTCCTTAAATCCCTATAATTTTATTGATCCAGGGGGTTAAAAACTATGATGTATAATTCTACCTAATTACATAAAAGTAATAGTTCTTACTTACTTATGTGCCATTTCAAAAATAATGTCTGTATCTAACTGAGGAATTATTCAACAGTCAAAAATATATAATATCGCGGCCTACTAATATTTATAATAACTTGACGCATCTCATCTTACACACGGACGTCTGATCCCAAACTATGGTAACCAGACTGCTGATAAATACACTTATATATTTCTAAATACATACATATCATCAGTGGCGTAGCTAGGTAACCAAAGGCCCTGGGGCAAAAAATAAACTAGGGCCCCCAACTTTTTTCTTTTTTATAAAAAGACAACTCCCGCATTAGGAATTACTCCTGTGTCTCGGGGGACTTTACAAACATACAAACAACGGATACAAAGAACACCCACACTCGGGTAGGAATCGAACCCACTACCTATGGCATAGCAGTCGAGTCACTAACCACTAGGCTAACAGGCCAGTCTAAACTATTTAAAATCGTTTGTTCCGTCTTCGTCGTGTTCCGAATTCGACGTACTCCAGATTTATCGTAATCCAGATTCGTCGTACTCCATATTCAAGTACAAGTTAATTTATATTCCGAATGTGGGAGAACTTGTCACTAGTTCAATTTATAGATTATAAGTCAGAGTCCGAGGGGCCCCCTGAGCTTGGGGGCTCCGGGGCACTGCCCCGTCTAGCCCTCCGGTAGCTACGCCACTGGATATCACTACATCATAACATATTATAAAACAAAATTCCCAGTCGCATCTGTCTGTCTGTCTGACTGTCTGTTCGCGATAAACTGAAAAACTACTGAACGGATTTTTATGCGGTTTTCACTAATAGACAGAGTTATTTGTAAGGAAGGTTTATATGTATAATTTGTACCAGTGCAAAGCCAGGGCGGGTTGCTAGTTATATATAAAATACACCCAGATACAGAACAAATGATCGTGCTCATCACACAATTATTTGTCCTGGGTAGGAATCGAACCCACGACCTCTCTCAGCAGTCTGGATCACTAATCACTAGACTAACAGACCAGTCTAATCGCTGGTCTATTGTATGTGTTCCTTCTTTCTACCAGGGCCTTGGGTGGCGGGACAGAGTAAGACCATAGCGTCAAATCTATTAATTGTTAATAGGATTTATAGGCGCAGGTACCTGCTTAACAAGCGGTGGCGTGAACTGTGTTGTATACTAGTATTGGTACTACCTACTCTAATTTTATAGTAGTTGTTCGTTCGCGGAGAATTCCTGCTTGCAGTCGCACCAAATCCTTATTTAGATTGCCTAGATTTCGTATATTCTAAGCTCCAAAGATATCTTGCATATTAATAATTTGGCATCATTCGCAACTTTGTTATATACTATTTAACTGCAGTTCTATCATGTTATTTATGCGTTTCTAGAGAATTACTGTATGCTCAAGATTACGACTAAGGAGAAAACTTGAGGAGAAAATAGGATTTATGCTATCAGTTAGTGGAGTATTTTAATTGTAATATCATGTTTATAACTATTTTGTAAGTTGTTAGATTTGTAGGATTTAGGACACAGAAGACTTCTGTGAATCCAAGCCGAGTGTGGTAAGACTCCCACTTCACTAAATATTATAAAATAAAGTCCCCCACCGCGTCTGTCTGTTCGCGTTACACTGAAAAACTAGCAAACAGATTTTAATCCGATTTTCATTCAATTCATGAGGAAGGTTTAGGTGTATAATTTGTACCCGTGCGAAGTCGGGGCGGGTTGTTAGTATTATTATAAAACAAAGTCCCCCGTCTGTCTGTGTGTCTGTCTGTCTGTTCGCGATAAACTCAACAAAACTGTTAGCCACACCCGGCACGGTTTAATGTGAAGCATCCTTTAACCGCTTACGTCGCGTCGCCTTCCCGCCTCGCCCGCAGTCTGCCTCAACCTTTACCAACACAAACCTTTCCACCGCAAGAGCTCTGGTGACCAAATTAACACTACCTACTAGGAAAACAGCACCGGTAACCGGTCTTCTTTATATGAATGTAGTTATTTCCACAAATTCGAGCACAAAACATAACCCCCAAGAGATGAAAATTGCGCATTGCCAAAACTCGTTCAAGGAGTACGCATGCATCATTATAAAAAAAAAGTGTAGTATATCTCCTCTTAATTATTTGCTCCAGTTTTTAGTCTTACTCTATTAAAGCTATATACTCATGTACACGTAGGCATTCGTTGACATCAACCGGCCTACTAATTAAAACCCCACTTACACAAGCCACAAACGCACCCAGAAAATTCTTCATTCAAAAGTATATTCTAGTGAATGTGTCCGATATTCTGGAAGCGGTGACATACAGACAGGTTGATATTTTTGATATGAGTGAGTCATGGGACGGCGTGCCAAGATTGTGAATCATACGATTACGATAACTCTACGATGGAAATTAACATACACACCACCACACCACATAATCCCGAACAAAGTAAAAACAAGGCGTGCGGTGTCTTTGGGACACACTAGCTTTTACCCGCAGCTTCAAGCGCGTTGATATCTTTAAATAACTGTCAAAGTCATAATCATTATCATTAGAAAGTAAATAAAATAATATGATATTTTTTTTATTGCTTGAATTAAACAATTCTAAAATTGAGCTTAATTTAAACAACTAAGAACATACTTTATTATCTGATACCTTTAAACGAGCAATTCTCGTATATATGTATGTATATATATATAATCTGAACCTCAGAAACGGCTCCAACGATTTTCATGAATTTTAGTATGGAGGGGGTTTCGGGGGCGATAAATTGATATAGCTAAGTTTAATTTTTAGAAAACTTAAAAAAAAAACGAAGCAAAGCTCGGTCATCCAGGTACTAATAATTAACAACAAAAATTCAATAACTTAAACACTTTTTTCCGCTTAGCCCCCATACGCCAAGCGTCTTCGTTCCAAAAACTGTTAAGCCGTTTTAAGTATGCCAAAACCTTCTGTTGAAATAGTGATACATTTAGAAAATATTGTTGGTTATGTACTCGTATGTATCATCACCTCCCTTACATGTGTCGTCTGATCCCAAACTAGGCAGAGCCCGTACTATGGTAACCAGACTGATACATACATCTTCATATTCCTACACTTCACAGAGGTTTATTACTTCAGCAGACGGGTCACAGGGGCAACGGTAACCTCACTTACTCAACGAAACACAACTAAATATTTACTTCACGCCGGTTTTCTGTAAGTCCGTGGTCTCACTCCGGTCGATTAAATGATAGCCTAAAAGAAGACTTACAACTTTTACTACTTATAATGGTTAAAAAATTTCGTATCGCTCGATACCACGGCCTCACAGAAAACCGGTAGTGAAGCAATACTTTCATTGCATTTCGCCGCGTGAGTGAGGTTACCGGAGGCCCTAACCCTTCCCGGGCTCGGCGTAATTTGTTACGCCGATGACACGTTGGTCACAGCCCGGGTGGCGAACTTTCAGGAGGCGGCGCGCCTGGCCACCAGGGGAGTCTCTCTGGTGGTCGGGCGCATAGAGGCGCTGGGTTTGCGGGTGGCCCTGGATAAGACGGAGGCCCTATTATTTCATGGGCCCCGTCGTGGTCCACCCCCTGGCGCCTCTATTGAGGTCAACTCGGTCCTCTTACCGGTTCAGGCCCACATCAAGTATCTGGGCCTGATCCTTGACGGAAGGTGGCGCTTCGACGAGCACTTCCTGCAGCTTGCTCCAAAGCTGGTCGGCGCTGCGTCCGCCCTTGGGCGACTCTTGCCCAATTTGGGTGGACCCAGCGTCGCTACGAGACGGCTGTACACGGGGGTTGTCCGGTCAATGGCACTTTACGGTGCACCGGTGTGGGCGGAGGCTCTGACCGCCCAGAATAGGGCGCGCCTCTGGCGCCCTCAGAGGGTTATGGCGGTTAGAGCCATACGCGGCTACCGCACCGTGTCGACGGAGGCGGCGTGCGCGTTGGCCGGAACTCCCCCGTGGGATTTGGAGGCGGAAGTGCTCGCCGAAGTTTATCGGCGGACGACTGAGTTCCGGGCGGGAAGCGGCAGTCGGCCCCCGCCCGAAGAGGTACGCGAGTGGCGTGAGGCCGCTCGCCGAGCCACGATGGCTCGTTGGTCGTCCCGGCTGGAGGCTCCACGTGCTGGCTTTGCCGCCGTGGAGGCGCTCCAGCCGGTCATCGTCGAGTGGGCAGGGCGGCAGCACGGGACCCTTTCCTTCCGACTTACGCAGGTTCTTTCCGGGCACGGCTGCTTCGGGAAGTACCTGCACTCGGTCGCTAGGAGGGAATTGAGTCCCGCCTGTCACCACTGCGACTGCAGTGAGGACTCGGCTCAGCACACGCTGGCGGTTTGCCCCAGTTGGGCGGCGCAGCGTCGGGCCCTCACTGCAGTCATCGGAGTGGATCTGTCGCTACCGGCTGTCATACGCTCCATGGCCGGTAGCGACAGGAATTTTACCGCGGTCGCTACCTTCTGTGAGGAAGTCATCTCGCAGAAGGAGGCGGCGGAAAGGGTCCGGGAGGACGACCTCCACTCGGACTTAATTCGCCGCCGGCGAACCGGGCGGCGGAGGCGCGCTTACCAGCGCCTCATGCCGCCCTGAGTGTGGCCGCGGGTGGACGGGACGGGTTTTTCCCCTCCACCCGCTATAGTGGCCCCCCGCGAGGAGGCGGCGTCCGCGTGTGCCTGGACGTCGCCTAATTGAGAGGTTCTTCACCCGAAGGTGGTGCCCGCGCTTTTGCGGGCAGGCGCTAGGGGGGGTCCGGATGTCTTAATAAAAGCTGTTCCCGGATCCCTCCTACTTAAGGCGCAGTATGGCACACCGTGTGGTTTTAGTCGGTTCGATTCCGACACACCGCCCCACCGAAAACCCCGGTGGGGTGACGGCCCGAGGGGGTTTCCACACGCACAAAAAAAAAAAAAGGCCCTAACCCTTCCCTCTCCCCTATTCCCAGCCTTCCCCTCTCCCCCTCTCTCCCTCTCCCCTCTTCCCACTCTTTCCCCCGTCTCCCTCTTCTCTCTTCTAAATTATTTTAGTGTTGGATAGCCCATTTATCGAGGAAGGCTATAGGCTATATTATTTCACGCTATAAGCAATAGGAGCTGAGCATCAATGAAAAATGTTGCAAAAACGGGGAAAATTTATCTCTCTCTATCTCTTATTAGACGCAGACGAAGTTGCGCGGGTCAGTTAGTATTTTATAGAAACTCTCTTCTCGGAGCTTCGAAAAACTATAACAGTAGTTACAAAAGGTAGCAGCATCAAGCAGGCCATTGGAGCTTTTAGCTTTTTCGGGCAAACCCAAGTTTTTGCTTCTTCAGTTTCGCAAACAAAAACTATTCTTAATTCTATAACAGAAGGACGCTTTTTGGTGTCATAAACTACTATTAATTTATTACCTTTTAACTCATAATATAATAGTTATACAGTCTGTCTGGACGGAGAAAATTTCTCACCTGAGTTATGAAAATGATTAAGGTTAGTCGATGACACCCGCAGTACTAGCCCATGCTTTATTCGTGTTTCGTGAGAACATTATAAATTGTTCGATAATAAATCTGTAAACACAGCGATTCTTCACAGAGAATGATGTCACATGTAATATGTATTCGTTAAAGACGATTTTTCTTATCTATGTGTCACTTTACAGCGCCCGTTTGTATATTTTATGTTGAAATAAAGTATAGTGAATGAACATTTCACTTAATTTTTAGCTGAGACGGTCACGAGGTTTTGGATTTATGTTTTTGTTGTCTCTGTTTATAAATTAGTGGCCTCTTCAGTCGGGTCTCAACATTCGGGTACGCGACCGCGGCCTCTGCAAGCTCAGCAGTTTCAGTCTAGTTCCCTGTCCGAGACTTGCTGTATCCTTTACCCTAGGTTCCTCTCCCTACCCATTTATCCTTATACAAATTTACCTTCTTCGTTCTTACCCCTCTTAAAACGACTTAATTTCCAAGAAGGGTTGGCGTCAGGCAGTCGACCAGCCATATAAGAATCCAGCCAAAACCCTTTGCGATGTTACACGTTGCGCAGACCCTAATATTCATTGGGAAAAGAGCAGAAAGATGATGATGATGTTATCAACATATTTCAATCAATTTACCCAAAATCTTAACAAATTATACACCTAAACCTTCCTCATGAATCACTCTATTAGTGAAAACCGCATGAAAATCCGTTCAGTAGTTTTTCATTTTATCGCGAACAGACAGACAAACAGACGGACAGACGCGGCGGGGGACTTTGTTTTATAATATGTAGTGATATAGTGATTCAGATATCTTCTAAATTCAAGATGCTTAGAGCTAAGATACAGCCATAGACACATAAGAATAAAGCGCGCTTGTAATGGGACTCTGGTGTAAGGTAATGCGATAGCTCGATAAAAGAGAAGGCTGCTATACGTGGTCCCTCTGTCCTTGTCTAGGGCACGAACGTGGAGCGTGTTTGTGTGTTAATGCGCTGTGTTGATGCGAAATTGTCAATGATCGTTAATGCGCAGTCGCGGGTAAAAAGAGACAGCAGTTCTTTTATTATTAATCTATCGCATATCACTACGGTCTATTCTTATAATATATATCTGTGGTTACAATTAAACCGTTTCTTTTTACTGAAAGTCAAGTCAAAAATGGTGGGTTATGTAGAAAGTTGTAAGAAATACAATATGTGGCGTAATACGTTACTTTCGTCAAAACATTTACTTTTAATGTTTGGTTTGTCAATTAAAAAATGACATACTAAAAAAATTCTTATACAACAATTTCATGAAGACTTAAATAATTTATTTGCTCAGAGGGAATTAAATTGTATGTCACCAACTTTGTTTTCTTTTAAAGGATATTAAATAATGTGGTAGCTCGGGAGTGGGAGGGAGATGGCGACATTTAAAGCTTTATGTCACATTCTGACGGCATGTTATTATATTTTATATTAACGTTACGCCAGATTACGTGGTTTTTATTAGTAGTGTATTTCAGTCCTCGCACTGGAATGTGCTGTTAGAATTTTTTTGTAAAAATAGGATGGCAACACCATATTGAATCCAGCATCAAAATCAACTTTATTTCTACGTAGTTTATAACTAACTATAATTATGCAAAGCTTTAAAATAATTTGACTACAAAACACGTTGTACTATAAAAGCTTATGTTTCCCAGTTTTGTTTTGATGTAAATATTGGACTAACAAGTGTTTTCCCAGATTGGCGCTCCACCTGAATTTTGACCTCTCTCCGTAAATTCCACAACCTTTTTTAGACCCATCGGTGTAACACTCGTGACTACCATTTCTGTTGGATTGGAGCTCTTCCAGCCATGTATCCCTACGTTGTAGGCTGTCTAATTTGTTTGAGGTAGTCGTTTGGCTTACCTTACGGCATCAGATTGCAGCTCGGTACTCGATTGGCCTTGCAATCGCCGTGTACAGCCATAGTGCAATCTTGGCCTGAAGTCCCCATCTGACGTCAGCCATGCGACAGGTCATTCATAATGCCATTTTTGCTTTATGTTTTTATTGTGAGAATTCTCCCGTTAACCTACTTTTGGTCAAGTATTGGGAACAGTTTGTTACCAGTACCGTCCCTGGTGTGATGTCACATATTCTGCACTTTTACACCCAGAACTGAAAAGATCAATTTGAAAATTATTATTATTTTAGTAAAAGTGTAGTATCGTATGAAATCTTTCGTTAACAGGTAATGTTTTGTGTTTAATACTTTAGGTTTTGACATATGACGTCACGAAGCTTATTCCCCTTCCACCCCTTGTCTCACTTGTGATCGAAGATGAATCATTAACTGAGAGAAACATCCCGGAGATGAATCATTAAACGTTAGGACAGCTCGGTTACGACCCGTTGACATTTTTAAACCCGACTTGATGAGAGGGGAAACCTCGTAGCAAATCAACACTCAATATTTTGCAGCAATTAGTTTGTGTTGGACAATTTCAAGATCATTGTTTACTAGCAGCGCCCCGCGGTTTCACCCGCGTAAGTCCCGATCCCGTGGGAATATCGGGATAAAGAGTAGCCTATATGTTAATCCAGGTCTCCATCTGTCCACATACCAAGTTTCATCGCAATCAGTTTAGTAGTTTTGGCGTGAAAGAGTCACAAATATCTATAAATCCATACTCACAAACTTTCACGTTTATAATATTAGTTGAATTATCATACCGATGGTTTAATTATCAAACTTCGTATCTCCATTTGGTTAAATTTTACAAGAGGAAGAAAAAACATGTTAATTAAAAAACTAACTATAAAACATATTTAAATATTACAAACATAAACATTTATATTTAAATATTAATCGTGATTGTGTTTGTTGTAATTATGATTTACTAGCACGCGCCTCGCGGTTTCAACCGCGTAAGTCCCGATCCCGTTTGAATATCGGGATAAAAAGTAGCCTATGCGTTAATCCAGGTCTCCAGCTATCTACATACCAATTTGATGGCAATCCATTCAGTGGTTAATGCGTGAAAGAGTAACAAACATCCATCCATCCATCCAAACTTTCACATTTATAATATTATATATATATAGTGGGATTTACAATATTAGTGGGATTATACGATAAAATGATTAAATAAATGGACTTACGTACTTCTTAAACATGTGTAGGTAATGGAATTACAAAGTACCTAATTTCATTTTTTATAAATAGTAAAGAAAACTAAAAACAATATATTACTAACGGCATTTTACACTAGATGAAATCAGAATAAAAAAATCGAAAATTTTGAAGTTGCGAAGTTTGGAAATTTAGCCATCGAGATTTTACTTAAACACACACGCATACAAACTCACGCAGACACTCACTCACAAAGGGAGCCGAACGACCCGCCACATACGCCACCATCGGCACGATGTCTAGGCGAGCATGACATAGTATAATTTGGCAGCTTAGAGCTGATTAGAAAATAGATCCAAAAGGTAAATGGTGGTACTCTTCAGTGGTTACTAGAAAACCCCACGAGTTTATGCTCATAAGACTCGTTATAACGAGTTTCATCGATGGTCTGATGATGGAGACAAGACGTAGAAAGTGAAAACCTTTTTTGATTTGGTTCTAACTAATGTTTAGTTTAATATTATCCTTGTTCTGAAACTTAGTGTTTTCCAACGAAGCAGCTGAGGTCTGTTTCTTTCTCTTTTCTGGTCTTGTATTTCTGTTGCCTACTCTGATAGAGTGGGCAACGTGAAGTAGATAGGTAGGACAACTAACACATCTACCCAACTAATGTAATTTACAAACCGATTAAAGGTTCTTGTTTGTTTATTTTGCGAAGACTTAAATCTTAATCTCGATGGACTTAATTTTCAGACATTTCAGACTATTCTCTTTCGACATTTTAAGTCTATGTTAAAACTTTATTATTTAAATATAGAAGACTAGCTGTGTCCTGTGGTTTCACCCGTATAAGTCCCGGTGCCGTGGCAATATCGAGATAAAAAGCCTATATGTTAATCCAGATCTCTAGCTATCTACATACCAAGTTTCATCGCAATCGATTTAGTGGTTTTTTGCGTGAAAGTGTAACAAACATCCATACATCCATTCATCCTCACAAACTTTCACGTTTATAATATTAGTAGGATAAATTTACGGATACTAAATATGCAAGCACGTTGCAAAAGTGTTAAACACCATTTAAACAAAATGTCTTACGATTAGCTCAATTAAATTTAATTACTTCAGATACACTGTAAGTTCAAATATGTCAAGGCTCGCCTTCTTTTGGACTTGTCCCAAATACGACCAACTCTGTAAACATCAATTAATAACTTGCTTTTGGCGATATTTCTGTACAGATCAGAAATATGCAGCATAACTGAGGGCGACACATTGACCAAATATTTTTAAGTTTTCATTATTTTCGTTCGTTGACCTTAGCGTTGTTTAAATTTATTTGGACTTAAATTTATTGACAAACTGATTAGAGTTTCACTTTTACAATTTAATTTACGAAATAAAAAAAATATTTCTAATCAAACGATGATTAGAAATTAATTTGCTTAGTTGAATCAAGGATAGTATAGTAACAAAAGTCCACTATACTCCTCTTCAATCCTAAGCTCTTCTCAGAGGCATTGAACAATTCAGAACTTATATTTTTTAAAACCACTTACAGAGAATTTAAATAAATGAGATCTTATGCATACAAGTTTCTTTTCCACTGCTAATGCTGTGATCTATTACTGCACTAATAAGCTTGGCAATAGAGAGTTTAAACCTATCAGAAAACTATCTGACATATTTGATTTTATATGCTATAGCACCAGTATTGCCAATTTTAGTAAGTAGAGCAAACTGCGCTTGACTAGCAATAGGTAAACCGTTGACGTTCGAGATATATAATCACAACCCATCACTACATATTATAAAACCAAGTCCCCCGCCGCGTCTGTCTGTTCGCGATAAACTGAAAAACTATTGAACGGATTTTCATGCGGTTTTCACCAATAGACAGAGTGATTCATGAGGAAGGTTTATAACGTTTTGTGTAAATTGGTTGAAATATGATGATGATTGTTGAAGATGTTTTTACTACCCGTGCGAAGCCGGGGGGGAGGGGGTTGCTAGTATACTATATTATAGTGTAAGGTTTGCGGAAAGACGAAACCGATGAATATCTTCTATTGTTTATTCTTCTCTATCCGTATATTCTTCTTTACCTTTAAACAATCAGATTCCGTACATCTGTGGCCAGAAATCTCTGGAAAGTATTTTATGAGTTGACTTGAAATTTTTACACAACATTGCATTTTAACAGAAGAGGTTTTTATACTATTGATTTTAAAGTTTGAATATAAAATTCGTTGTAGTTACGTTGATATGATAATTGTTGATATAGCATCAGTTGTCATCGCAACGTGTATTGTATGAAATTTTACTGAGCCACAGAGCAGCGCGGACAATTTTTAACCTCCGACGCAAAAACGACGGGGTGTTATAAGTTTGACGTGTCTGTGTGTCTGTCTGTGGCATCATAGCTTCCAAACGGATGAACCATTTTGAGTGCGGTTTTATTGTTTGAAAGGTAACTTGATCGAGAGTGTTCTTAGATATAATTCAAGAAAATCTGTTCAGCCGTTCGAAGATCATCAGTTCTTTTGTAATCGTTAAAGGGATTTTCAAGTCAGGGGTATTTTAAATTTTTAATTTATAGCTAGCTATATTATTAACAATAGCTGCGCTCCGCAGTTTCACCCGCGTAAGTCCCGATGCTGTGGAAATATCGGGATACAAAGTAGCCTATGTGTTAATCCAGGTGTCCAGCTATATACATTCTTGCATCAATACATCCTCACAAACTTTCACGTTTATAATATTAGTAGGATTAATTGGTTTTTGGATAAATTGTCCGATAGCTGTGCCTTGCCTGGTAACAGGTTTTTTAACTGTCCCTCTATTTTGAATTTTTCAAATTCAAATTAGAAGATCCTAAACTTAAAGTTACGTTTTGTTTTTGCGTGCAACCAGCGCTATCCCCAACATCTGCACCGTGGAAACCCAAACTATGCTGACTTGATAACTAAAATCGACAGTTTCGTAATAGTTGTATGTTTATAACTATTAAGTTGACCACGGAGTGGACATATCTATTCAATGTAATCGTGGGAGAGCCATGCTTCGGAGAGTGAGTGAGGATATCGGAGGATACTAAGCTTTTTTTTTGTGCGTGTGGAAACCCCCTCGGGCCGTCATCCCACCGGGGTTTTCGGTGGGGCGGTGTGTCGGAATCGAACCGACTAAAACCACACGGTGTGCCGTACTGCGCCTTACTTAAGTAGGAGGGATCCGGGAACAGCTTTTATTAAGACATCCGGAACCCTCCTAGCGCCTGCCCGCAAAAGCGCGGGCACCACCTACGGGTATGAACCTCTCAATTAGGCGACGTCCAGGCACACGCGGACGCCGCCTCCTCGCGGGGTGCCACTATAGCGGGTGGAGGGGAAAAACCAGCGCTGTTAAGCGCGCCTCCGCCACCTCGCCGGCGGCGAATTAAGTCCGAGTGGAGGTCGTCCTCCCGGACCCTTTCCGCCGTCTCCTTTTGCGAGATGACTTCCTCACAGAAGGTTGCGACCGCGGTAAAATTCCTATCGCTACCGGCCATGGAGAGTATGACAGCCGGTAGCGACAGATGACTGCAGTGAGGGCCCTCCTAGCGACCGAGTGCAGGTACTTTCCGAAGCAGCCGTGCCCGGAAAGAACCTGCGTCAGTCGGAAGGAAAGGGTCCCGTGCTGCCGCCCTGCCCACTCGACGATGACCGGCTGGAGCGCCTCCACGGCGGCAAAGCCAGCCGGGACGACCAACGAGCCATGCCAACGGCTTGGCGAGCGGCCTCACGCCACTCGCGTACCTCTTCGAGCGGGGGCCGACTGCCGCTTCCCGCCCGGAACTCAGTCGTCCGATAAACTTCGGCGAGCACTTTCTTATCCAGGGCCACCCGCAAACCCAGCGCCTCTATGCGCCCGACCACCAGAGAGACTCCTCTGGTGGCCAGGCGCGCCGCCTCCTGAAAGTTCGCCCCCCGGGCCGTGACCAACGTGTCATCGGCGTAACAAATTACGCCGAGCCCAAAGGGGAAGTCGCCTCGGAGGGCCCAATCGTACCCCATGTTCCACAGGAAGGATGATACTATACTAACCTAACCCTTCCCTCTCCCCCTCTTCCCGCCTATACTCCCCCCCCTCCCTTTCTCCATCTTTCCACTCTAAAGGCGGGCAACGCACTTGTGACTGACCTAAACTGTATATTATGTACTAGTTATTGTCCGCGGTTTCGCTAGCATTATTTTAGATTTTGTCAATCAATTCAACAAAAGACAAAAGGTACCTTATGCAAAATTTCACCATGATCTGTTGAGTAATTATGGTGTAAGAGTCAAACAAACAAATTCAAATTCTAATATTAGTTTGATTGGAAAGTCTTCTGTGAGGAGTCTACTTTTTGACATCCTTCACTCAAACATACCTTAAAAACAACGTAAACATGATTCTTTTAAAACCTTGCATATTATTGTACTTCTGCCAGTGTTAAAATAACTGAAAGGTATCTGAACTCTCGTCCTCTTGTCATTGTTTTATTTATGGTTTATAACTAATAAAGATGGTCGATTCTCTTTGGAAATGAAACATGTAACACGTCTTTTTTAGTAAAAGTAATTTTAATGCTTTTGTTTTGTTATTGATGTGTTGTTGTGAAATTTAAGATTGTGTTTATGGAAATGCTCTTATTAAGATATTCTTGTGTGATGTGATGATATAACTCGTCATTTTAGCATGCTGTGTTCACACCTAGTAGGATACATTTTATGTAGATCTATATATTATAAGTTATCAGTTAAGCTATACTAATAATTGTATCCAGTTCTGTGAACAAAATTAAAAAAAAAAAAAATTGCTTCAGCGGAGTGAAATTATCTTTAGATTTGTTTAAACAAATTTATACAATACAATTTGGTTTTCTTTGTTTTCGGTCAAAATGCTAAACCTGATACAATATTTTAAATCATTATTGCTATTTTTTTTGTAGGTATGTAAATTATATTCTGGGCCCTAACTAGATACATGGCGCTATCTAACCAAAGAGTGAAACTAAGCTTTAACTAGTTTCGCCATTTGGTTTCGCGTTATGGTTCTGCAACTGATAGTTGTAGAACACATAATAATATGCCGCGTTCTACAACTATGGGATGTAGAACACTTCATATGTACTTAAAAACACCGTAATGTATATATAAATATATATGTTTATTAATAATTGCACTAAGTAGGAACTGAACTCACGACACTCGAAGTGACATTGGAATACTCTACCGTCGTACACGTCATCAATTTTTTTTTAATTTAAATGTTTTAAGAAGTCAATTCTTAACTTCTGAAAAGAATACATGTAGTAAGAATGATGTCCTTGTACGAAGACGGGTTAATATACGTTAAAATTCTCATCCAATAAAATATTATTTTGTAAAGGTTTTACTGTTGTTTGGTTAGGATTAAGCCACGTTTTTTTCTTTACAATTTATAGGCAATAATTTAAAAAAACACTCAGCACGGATAAGGCGTAAAGATGACTAATAGAACAGGCTGAATATAAAATTCCTTTGCCACATAGAAACATGTAATAAAAATATAATAACTGCTCTTTAACAAAATGGCGTCACTTAGATTACTGAGCTAATAAAGTGTACGAAATAATAGCGATTTGGCAACATCCTCTTATTAATGTGATAAAATTTCAAAAATAAAGTGTCACATTGGTTTATTTAATGAAATAATTGACTTTTGGCTTGGCGATAAGGTGGAATATCTATGGTATAGATAGTTATACTGGAATATATTATATTTCAATTATGTTAAAATGTTATTTAAAATGTCAAAATTGTGACACTGTGTTTTGGTTTGAGTCACAGACTCGTTTTAATTTTTCATCAACATTTTATGTGTTGTTGTGTCCTTACAGTACTGTTCATTTTGTGGAAACTTTTTAACAGAAAGCGACGAAAGAACGGATCTTAAAAGCGATTTTTTTTCTTTTACATACATACAATAGCTAATATATAATAATTAATAGATACTTATTTTAAATTGTAACTTACGTAAGTTATTTAAATAAAAAAATACTTAAACAAGAATTTATTATAAGGTGTACAGTTTTCATTAAGCTGAATGAATAAGCCCAACCACGAGATAGCTGCTCTAAACCTTTGAAGAGTTCTCTTGACTGGCTTCCGTCTCCATTATCAGGTCGACTACATCGATCATCGATCGTTGTAGTGTTATTAGAACTACATATGTGTGCCAAGTTTTAACAGAATTAGTTCACAGATGAAAACTCAGTGGGTGTACAATCATTCATCCCCTACTTTTTTGTACCCTTTGGGATGACTTTTTTTATTTAATTTATATTAAAAGAAAAATAATTATCAAAATCGGACTACCCTGTAATAAGCTAAGTGTGGTCATACGTAAACAAAAAAATAATATACGGGTTGACTTCAGAACCTCCTCCGTTGTTAACCGACAACAAGAAAAAAAAGAGACAAACATATTCATAATTAGGATTTAGCCTCCGAGAGAATGAGATAGAATACAAGTATACAGTGTTTCCTATAATCTTTGTCTTTGCGCCTGCCTACTACGAAGCCTTCAGGAAATGCGTTATAGTCAGCGTGGTGTATCATTCACGTGTATAAATTTTGTGTATTTGCGTATTAAAACTCGTTGGTTAATTAATTATGTTAATTATTTAACACATCTTTGTTAATTTGATCAATAACTTTTATATAAATTATCTAAAATTAATTATTAATTTATTAACATTAGTAAATTATTTGTGTTAATTTTACTTTTTTCTCATTCTCTCATAGGCTACTTTTCTGAATAGAATGGAACGCGAAAGTTTAAAAGTTAGTACTTTTCTGAAGTTTCACGTCTGCCATGTGTTAACACACTTTTATTTTTTTTTGTTTTGTTAACTTTTTTATTTTCAAACCAAAATGCACTTAACTGTGTTGTTAAAAGAGTCCATATTTAAATGTTTTTGTTAAGTACTTTTGTACTTGAGTTATAAAATTTATTACGTGGTAATAGTACACTAGTGTTTTTCCTACAATAAACGCTCACTAGCCGGCATACTGTTAAGAGTAGGCGTCTATTATATAATTTTCGTTTAAGAGTGTAATTAAAAATAGTTTTAACGGTTTTGGGAAGCTCAGTGGTTAAGACAAAGCATAAAAGCGTTATATTAAAAGCGCTTGTAATAAACTTGTCCGGCTAAAGTGTGTTGAAATGACATTTATTCGTTGAAAAGCTTAGATCTCTAACTCAGTTTTGTGTGTTTACGCTTATGTTGGCTATAAAATAGTTGTAAAATACAGAGTGCTGACCAGTTTCTAGTGCAACTTACATTATTTCATACGCTTGAAACACTAAGGTACTAAACACCTGTCTCTTCAAAATAACTTTAGTGACAAGAAATTCGGTGATGACCTAATATACCAAGAAGCCTTTGCGTTCGGCAGAATTTCCATAACTATGAGGAATTGCAGTACAGTGCGAGAGCCATGCTTCGGCACAATGTTTTCATTGCTTTTCGCCGAGTGAGTGAGTTACCGGAGGCCCTAACCTACTGCCACCTTAAAGGCCGGTAACGCACTTGTGACTCTTGAGTGCAAGTGCCCATGGGCGGCGGTAGTCACTTACAATCAGGTGACCCGTCTGCTCGTTTGCCCCCTATAACATAAAAATAAATAAAAAATAATAGGTTATCTTCTCGAATTGAAGGGAAATACCTCCAGCCTATAAAAAGCCGAAAGATGTACATTTTGAATAGAAAACAAGATAAATAATAACTTATCACTGCGGCAACCTCCATGGGAAAGCTCAATAAACAACGGTATAGGTGCACGACTTTTTTTGGTTTTCTTCTCGCATCTGTCATAGATGGACTCTTCTGTGTTCCTTGATTGTTGCCATCCATTCATCTCTAAGCGTAAGCTGCTTTAGTCTACACTATTATAATTATTGATATTACTGGAATAACATAGATATCACATTATTGTAGAATAACGGCTTCGATAAATCTTCATATAAAAGACATATGTCCTTTTTAAAATTCTATATCAAATAATGTTTACGCTTTTAACAAGTTAAAAAATTAATGACTATAAAACTTTAATACTGAAATACTAGCTGTGCCCGCGACTTCGTCCGCGTTTTTTTCAGAAAACAGCAATTTGTCGCTTATTGCATAGTACCTCTTTCTCCAGGCAGGATTTTTTATACTGTATTGGCGGTGAAACAACCTGGAGCGTACAAAAAAGGTTGTTTTGGTTGCTTACACGTGTAATAACGACATAATTTGGCCGTGGTAACATTACTCATTTGTTTTGCGTGTGGAAGCTCACCTCACCGGGCTATTAGTGAAGCCGTATATCAGGCTTAAACCAACTAAAACAACACGGTGTGCCTCACAGCACCGTTTATGAGTTGACCGTCGGTACGGCGACATTTTGCCTCCAATGATCCACCCAGCGCTGGCTACCGGACGGCAACTGGGCGATGTCCAGACACCCTCTTCACGGGAGACTCTGCTTCGGGTGAAGAACATAAAGCTCGTCTCATACACCCACGGCCACTCTTAGCGTACGCATGAGAGCGCGAGTGAAAAGGTTCCACCTATAAGTTTTTCTACCGAATCCACACCGTCACCTCCTCCTTGCGCGAGATGTTCTCCTCGGCGAAAATCGTCCTAAAACAACTGTGATGACCTAACATCTCGATTCGTCCGACCAATTGGGAGACTCTTGCTGTAGTCAGTCAGTCAGTGCCGCTTACTAGAAACTATGGGCCCCCTCGGTATACCTAACAGATAAATGTTTGCTTCTAAGCTTTGTTTAGTCACGGTGTAACTTAAGATTTCACACTACTGTAACCGAACGGAAAATAAATGGTCTGAAAGTGTAAAAAAAACTTCACCGGTTACCTGTCAATATTTCAGCTTAGATGTAATTTTTTGGCGATAGTGTCTGCCATGCATTTAATATAGTAAAATACTGTAATACTAAGAAAGTGTTAAGTTAAACTAACAACTAAATCATAGATGCTTTAAATAAAAATTCTATTCTATTCTAATATAATCATGTTGACGGGAATCAAAGCGATCACGTATTTAAAAGGTATGACATACCTTTGCTTTGCCGTGGTCGTGGCCGTGATCACAGGCCTGTTGGTACTGTAATACTTTTTAAATACGTGATCGCGTGCATTCCCGTCAACATAATTATATTATTATGGAACGCAAAAGTTTAAAAGTTTGGATCTTCTTTTTCTATAACTCTATTTATAAATATATGTATATTTACTGGACTGGCCTGATGGTCTAGTGGTTAGTGACCCTGACTGCTAAGCCAGAGGTCGTGGGTTCGATTTCCACCCAGGACGAATTATTCTCTGTTTGGGTGTAATTTACTTATAAAATGTACATACATACGTGTTAAATACATATTTAGAAATATATAAGTATGTTTATCAGCAGTCTGGTTACCATAGTACAGGCTCTGCCTAGCTTAGGATCAGACGGCCGTGTATGAGGTGTGTGAAGTTGTTATGATTATTAATGCCCTGAAACATATTTATGAATTTAATGGCTGGGAGAGGCCAAATAGCCTGTTGGCATAGTCAAGAACCAGCTATCGATTACTCTGGGATCACCAAACAAAGAAAAAAACTCCTGCTGCTTCAGCAATCACCACAGAAAAGCATATACCCCTATGATATCCTACGATTAAAAATATACATTCTCTCGAAATCCTTCAAACAGACATGATTATTTGCAGGTGAAATCTAATGTAACTAATAATATTTCTTTAAATCACAGGTAAAGTTTGATTCTTTGTACTCTTAATATTTATTAGTTAATTAAATTGAGTGATTTTATAAAAAATATAAAAAAAAAATTAAAACGACGAAAAGAATGAAACGCAAAAAATAAATAAAACTTTTAAGTCTTAAGTATTAAGCTTATTTAAAAGGTTTATTTATTTTATGCTTTTTAGTTTTATTTCTTCGGTTTATTTTTTTGTTAAAAGGTTATTATTTATGAATTTTTTTTCATCATCAGCTCGGCTACATGATGTGATGATTTCTAAACGCAAATACCTGATAAAGTAATGAAAAGTGAACAGAAACACTATTCGTTTCTACAATTTTATAAGAATTCCATCAGCAGATCCTGACTTCCTTGATACGGGACCACCCTTGAGGTATACCGTATTACCCTATCTAACAAAAAAAAATAATCAAAATCAGTTCATAAATAACGGAGAGGGCTGAACATACATAAAAAAAAAATGTATTAAAACGGTACAATGGAGAACCTCCTTTTTTTCGTCGGTTAAAAACGATACCCAATTTAAAAAGTAAATTAGTTTATATATTAAAAAAAAAGTGCAAAAAAAAAAAAGAGTGTCAAAGAGGGATTCGATCCGGCACCCAACCTAGTAGAAATCGTACTCTACACCAGATAAGCTAATCGCTCGCTGTAGTATATTTCGAAATAAGTAAATACATTCTACTAACGTTACAATGTTATTACAGCTTTCATTGATTTTCCTGTGGGAACCAAAGTTTAACCCGGGATAAAAAGTACCCTTTAACCTGCGCAGGCACTCAAACTCTTATCGTACTAAGTTTCAAGCATATCCCTTCAGTAACTTCTGAGTTTATCCTGAACATACAAACAGACAGACAGACAGACAGACAGACAAAAATTGTTGGAATCGCATATTTGGCATCAGTATCGATATCTTAATACCCCTCAGTCGATTTTTTTTAAATATATTCAATGTACAGAATTCATCCCGCTACAGATTTATTATAAGTATAGATTTAGATGTCAGATAATATTCAGATTTTTTTGTAGTACTAAAATAAGTTTAAGAGATCCAGCTAAGACCATAGCGGCATACATCTTACATATTACGTTTTTTCACTTATCATATTCTTTTTTTTCTTAAGATATATATGGCAATAAAGAAAGAAGAATGTAAGAAGCTGGCGGCCATCCTTCAGAAATAAAGTGGTACTTAAAAAAAAAGAAGAATTTATCAAATACATAAAAAATTGTATTGTATCTTCTACAAGGCTTTTTTTCAATCTTAAACTGATTTATACAATTTTTATATAATGGGGGAATCTAAATAGATGAAAACATGTTAACTTTATCAACTTCGTTTGTATTAGTGCATTTCCCACCATTTCTTCTTCGTTACTAAAACTAGACTAAAATATTAAACAGTAATTTTTTATAATTTTTTTTAAACTCCCGCATTAGAAATTACTCCTGTGTCGCGGGGAACTTTACAAACATACAAACAACGTACACGAAGAACACCCAAACTCGGGTGGGAATCGAACCCACGACCTCTGGCATAGCAGTTATGGTCACTTACCAATAGGCCAACAAGCCAATCCTTTTTGTTTACTTATTTGTTCGAGAATCTTACAAAATCTACTTATCTGAAAATAATCCTCAGTTTTAAATGTAGATTAATAAAGATTTTTCGTAACGATTAAACCTTATAACATAACAGGATACACTTTCAGGCTCCATGGAGGCACCTTTCTATCATAATAATCCACGCATAAATTGCCCGCTCCAGGAAACAAATCTAGGACTTCATGATCCTACGCAACATACGTGCAAGATTATGCCACGGAACCAACCGAAGGAACAATTTATATTTTAATTTTTATTCCTATTTCAAATATAAAACTAACAAAGTCAACGATCCTAGGAAGACCCCCAGAAACTATGAGTCTTCGTCTATTTTTACATTGTATTATAGTATGCATATTCTTAGAAATAGGTATCATAAATCACTTTACTTCGTTATATCTACATTCCAGCGACGTAACGCTCCACTATGTCAAAAGACAATGACCATCATTTACTACACTAATAGCAGAATAAAAATCATTCACAAAATACATCATCTATTAAATTTTTATCGCGTCGGAACGCCTCAAATATATCGGACAAAAAAGAAAATGTTGGACAAAAATTACGGTTTCAAAAACAAAGAAAGTGTAGGACAGAGCCCTGAGATAACGTCAAAACATGATGATTATAATTTTATTTATCGTCACAAAAATATCTTCCAAAATGTACATAATTAGTAAGTTTAATATAAATACGTAATTTTCTACTCCGTAAGCGTCCACGGTCTAGTCTACCGATGCGCGTTCCCCAGAGCGGTCATCCTGGAGTACATACATTTTAAAGTGAAGTGAAGTGCTTTAGTGCTGGTAATTTTTAACGGTTCGTGTTAGAATGACGCCAGTACGATATCTTAAAGTTATATTCCACTACACTATACAGTTCTAAATTATTATAATTATTCAAATATAATAATTTGTCAAATTTGTGAGCGGAGTGTTGGTGCGAGCGTGCTACGAGAGTGCTACGCTTTGCGGTGCTACGGTGACAAATGGATGATTCAAATGAATCGATGTTAATGAATTAATTATTTCTGGTTAATGTTCATGAATTTTGCAAAAGTTTATGTAAAATTACACAAAAACAAAAGAAAAACGTATTATAAAATCACAACAATATAACAATTGAAAATTTTGATCAATGCCTAAAATGAATTTGAAGTAGGAAGGTAAAGTAAAATATAAGTAAATAATTATTATGTATTAGGTAATTATTTTCAATATTAATTATTGTCGAATTTTAAATTACGTAAAACAAGTTCTAAACGATAAGCTTTCTGAAGCGATAATTAAACATAAACATAAATTTCAAACTAAATATCCGAAAAATCTGATTCCAAGGATTAAAAAATGTCATACTGGACACGCATTTTTCAACATTCCCAAATGAAAGTGTTGTGTTAATAAAAAACCCGAAGCACTCAACATGATACCTATTCTACATTTATTTCCAGCAGTTGTGGTCATTTTATAGTACATAATTTAAAATTTATTATGTTTTTTCAAATAAGATAGTTGAGCCAAATTTCTGTGTGGATATATTTTTAGTTGGCGTTAGGTAATTCTAGTAGCTCCGTGATTCAATTTGTCTCAGAGATTCGCTGTTCGCACTTCGTCCTTTGAGAGCAAGGCTGTTATAATGTTCTACAATTTAGGTACGTTTATTACTTCACGTTTACTTTTAAATTATTCAGCTTCGGCTATTTCAACTTGATTGAATACTGGTAAAAAGAAAACTGTGTTATGTCATATTTTGTCAATGTCTTATTGTCAGTCTTAGATATGGTACAGATTGTTGGTCTTTTCAGCTTTCAGTTTTGTTCTTTCTGTCTTCTTTTTTGCTATTATTATGATATGTAGATTAATAGTTTTGTATATCTTTCATATTTTGCACTCTATCATCATTCATTAACAGTTTATGTCTTCCTTTAAAATAGTAGTGGGAAAGCTCATTGCCGGAACCTATCATTCCAAAATATCATAACCTTGTCAAAATCTGCGAGGTTAGTTAAAATAGATATTCAATGTTTCAGCTAAGGCTGTACCTTTAATAATATCTGGGTACTTCTTTTAACTTCCGTGCAATATTATGTTTTAATTTAATTAAGTTCGTATTAAGGTTATTTCATCGTTAAATCAATTATTCGTAATATGCACATTTACTTATACTCTTTCCTTTTTCTAATGATATCGGAAATTACTGGGATATGTTAGTTGAGAGACTTAAGATTCGGTTTAATCAGATGCGGTTGGTTGCGAATTCATATGGTGAACATCGTGATTAATGTTGAGATGGTTGATAGTGTCAATCTTATCAGTTACATCAGTCGGTTCCGTCAGTAGATTCGTAGTATAATCTTGTACTTTTTATACAACTTCTATAACTCTTTCGTGATTGGTTTTTTTTTCCTGCCAGTTCAAGTCACGCTGGTATTATTTGACAAATTTCGCGATTCATTGTTTAAATTTGATTGAGACACTATTATATTAGAACAATTATTAATTATGGCTACGAAGTCAGCTTTGCCATGAAGTGGGTCGGGTTTGAACCCTCAATCATTACGCGATTCATGTGAACCCACCTCTAGTACGTTACTGTATTAAAAAAAGTTCCACTACTAAGCGGTTTTTTTTTAAAGATAAATCCCGCATTAGGAATTACTCCCCTGTCGCGGGGGACTTTACAAACATACAAACAACGGACACAAAGAACACCCAGACTCAGATGGGAATCGAACCCACGACCTGTAGCATAGCAGTCAGGGTCACTAACCACTAGGCCAACAAGCCAGTTAAGTACTTTGTAAGTTATTTAGTAAGGTAATTTGTTAGCTTTCATTATATTTAAACAGTTTTTTAGGTTTCCGGAATGTACATTATTGGCTCACAGCTATAAATTATATAATGCGCAATATAATTGATGTACTGGCCTTTAAATTACTACTACAGGAATATCATGACGTAGAATATTATCTATAGTAATTATAGACGTAAACGCGACCATTACTTACAGTTTTGAACGGTACCCCTTTCTTACACCTCTTAGGAATCCAGTTGCAGATGTTATATAATAAATACTACTTTGCATACAATCTACAAGTACCATAGATGATAAAAAAGATTTTCTAAGCCTCTCTTTCATAGCCTCTTTAAAGGTCTACAATTCTTCAGACATACTTGTGGGTGTATTGCCCAACAATGATGATGATGAACGCCTATAATATATATACCTTATGAAGTAGTCAGCTATGACATATCTACTCCTACAATCATATTCTAGGGCGCTACATAAGTTTTATCGTATGCAAACTAGAAATCATAATGTGATTTGGAGGCAAGAATCCTTTGTTCGATTTTGTAATTACTTTTCTAAATAAAAACTGACGGGCTCTTGTCATATACCTATGTGTCATCTTCAAATGGCAGTGTCGCCGACTATTACAACTGTTTTCCTGCTGTCAATGTCATGATATGTCAATACTTGTCTTGCACTTGTTATTTTTGATAGAAGTATTAAAAGACACATTAATTTATCTGAGATAATGCAGTGGGAAATTTAGATCTAATACACTAAGACTCGCTTTTATCAAAAAGATGTTCAATAGCGACAAAGCCAGTCCCAAAACATCACAAAAATAAGTTCATTGATGATATTCTTTTCTATTAACTTCTCGATTTTTAAAGACCTGATGGAATTTTATCCTAGTATCTAATAAGTTGAGAAGTACGAGTGCCACAATGCCTGGGCACATGACAAGAAGAAGTGAAAGAAATATTAGAAAGAAAGTATTTTATTCCACTAGAAGGTAATTTAGGAGTAAAGAAAGATCAAAGAAAATATGATGGACTATGTAAAACTAAAAATGTTGCGAGTTTAAAGAGCTGCTAGAAGTATACGGAAGCAGAAAATGGATTGCACCGAACAGAAGTGTTCGTATATGTTCAGAAAGGTTAGGATGATGCCAAAGATGCCTTAACGAAGGTCTAAGTCCTGCAACATTGTAATCGTCTTTCATATATTCTAGTAGACGTCAAGCACTACATTAGTCGTCACTTTCATGTCCACAGATTTATGCTGTGACGTTGCCATGTTGTTCCACGTAATTTATTAAAATATATAACATATTGAGCGGATGTATAATTTTGAGGCGAGATTCTTGGCTTGCTGTTGACACATGCTTGCGATCTATGTCCCTGATTATTTCTGCCCGACGGTGCTCCGCTAATATATCGCCATTGCAACATTATGTTGGGTTTTTATATATAATATTTTTGTATGTTTTATTATAAATCCGTGCGCCGTTAGACGTTCGTTAGAAAGTATATGTTTTAGAAGATTCTCTTCTAGCCGGTTGAAATTTCTATCTCGTTAATGAATGATGTAAAACTAAATGGAATTAATAATTTTAATTGCTTCTTGGAATATCAAATTTTATTCCTGTTGATTACTTGTGTAAAAGAAATCTTGAGATTAGGCCGAGTGATTCAAACAAGTGATGAGGGCGATCCATGATATCTGTTCCTATTACTTTGTCCTTTTTCTTAGTTTCAGCTAGTAATTTGGGTACTTGGCCTGACCTCTGATAGAGGTAAATACTTACAATAACCAGAATTACAAGTTCACTATGATTGAAGCAGACATAACGGATTTCGACTCGAAATTGAACAGATTTTGAGAGAATCACTGCAATCCTGCAAAAGATTTATAGTTGGGATTGCTGAAGTTTTCAGAAAACTTGTATTGTGATCAACATATGTAGGCATACTTAAAAGTTTTTTTTTCTAATTTAAGACAACTCTTTCTGCTGAAGAGCCGTGTAAAATGCTTTTTATTTTTCCGAAGTCGAATTTTCTCTTAGAACCCAAATACTCAGTTATATAGTTAAAAGTTAAGCTTTTGAAACTTTAAACGGAAGCTAGGACGCCCCCAACCAGATGGACTGACAACCTCAAGAAGGTAGCTGGGATAGATTGGATGCGGAAGACGGAGGACCGCGTGCTATAGCGCACGTTGGGCGAGACGTAGACGTCCAGCAGTGGACTGCAATAGGCTCATTGATTGATTGAACCTCGATGCTTTAGAAGGTCTATAACTTTATAATTTTTACGAGTACTACGCATTACCAGTATTCTTATTAACCGCCCATAAGTAATCTAAATTAAGCTATCTAATTAATTAACTAAGCGGTAGTAGCGTAATGGTTAAGGTGTCGGACTTGCAATCAAGTGGTTGCGGGTTCGAACCCCAACCAGTGCAGTATCGACGTGAAACCATTCCTAACCTAAGTGGAGGAGTTAGCAAGAATACTATGTGTGACCCACGATGCTAGTATTCTTTATTTAGAAAAAAATCTCAAGTTAACAATGTTTCTCGTACACACAAGTACCGCCTTAAAATATGCCTATTACATTCAAAAACAACCTTTAGGTCCTTTAAATCTCCTCGGAAAAAACCAATGTGTGATGTGTGATGAAAAAAATGCATGATGTAAAAGTAACATACTGTGTGAATGTAGTCGTACATATATCGTCTTAAGAGTGTGTATGTGTGTGTTAGAAATTTGCTCCAGTTTCCAGAATTAAAATCGCCCGCTGCGAGTGCGCTTACGCAAAATATTATACGGCAGATGTAATATTTGTGTACGGGGTGTTACTTTTACATAGTGTTTTAAAGTTTTTTAAACAATAATAAAGTGTTTATTGCAAGATTTGAGAATTGATTGATCGTTTTTTTAAAGCACTGTACATATGTAAATGGATAAGTATGTACTGGATACATCATTATTTTATTGGAAACAAACAAAAACTCTTCAGGTTTATTATATGAGTAAAGATAATAGTGATAAATAATACCTAACGCGTACATATATTAAACCAAAAAAAAATTTGGGTTTCTTTATATAATAGTTACTTATTTTGAATTTGTTCATCTGTACTCTAGTGCTCACAAAAGTGGAGAAATTTGTTCACTGCCCCCATGAATCTTTGTCAAATATTTTTTCCTCCTTACATCTCCGCACATAAAATATCTCTTTGACGAACTATTCGCAGTGTTATCAAATGCCTCAATAACGCTATAAACGTTAACCTATCTATATGACATAACATAACATTCCTACCTACTCCCGCCTACATCCCCGAAAGAGTAGGTATTGGTGATTAAACCCATATTTTACCAATAATAATAATAATAAATCTATTTTTTCACTCTCACAAAAGTTTTTTTTTCTTCTTATTTTAACAGAGATGTTGCATAATCAGTTATCTTTGTAAGAGTCTGGTGCCTGAAGTAGGTTTAAAAAACCTGTTATCACAGGTCACCAGGGCCCTCCCGCAGCAATAAAAGAAATTGAGACAATAATAGATTAAAAAAAGAGAAAAAAAGAATATTAAAAATGTAATTAAAAACCGGAGCCCATTTCTTGTGCTGTAGTGTGTGTTAAAGTGTGTATATTTAGTGTTTGGAGTGTGAGAGCTCATGAGAACTCATGTGATTTGGGGGTGCGAACCTCATAGGCTAACTGTAGGTGATTAAAAGGTTCTCAGTAGCCTCATAGTCCAAGGTTTTAAGGTATTTGGTAATCGACGTTTTACATTTTGACTTTAGTTGAGGATAGATGTTTAGGATTTAATTTAATTTATTGTATAGGTAAGGACCCATAAAACAGAAAAATCGCTGTGTGTGGGATAAGTTGAAAGGTTTGAGTTGGCAGACTGTTCCCTTTCGACGCTTATCTTTGAGTGAGTTCTGATCATATTGTAATAAAGAGTGTTTTTTCAGCACTGTATACAGAACAAAAGTTTGTCGAACCGTCAAAACATCTCACTTTTTGTTAAGATCGACTGAGGGAAACCAATTATAATTTGATCCTACTTACGTAATAGAGGGCAAGCCTATTGCTGCCAATTGGGCACTTTGGGACTTGAGATGGGAACTCTACCCTCGAGCCTACCAATTAAAATGTTTTTGTTTAATAATTATAATCAGATATATATGTATGTTTAACTAATAAGAATATATCTACCTTACTACGCTAAGTTTTGAAGTATGTCATTTTAATTTTTTTTGATATTTTTTTTTTATTCCGAAAAAAAAAAAAATAACAAACATATACCTATGTTTGTTAATTTTTTTTTTATTCGGAATTAGTACTCTAAAGTACAATTTTAGGATAGCTATTTTAAAATTAGAGATTCCAAGGTTTTGAGTTGAACTTGAACTCGGGATTTTCCCAGCTTATGAATACTTATAAATTGATTTCTGCATTTTGTTAATTTTGAAGTATGTATTTCCAATTCTTAGTTTATAAGATGTCGAATAAAATTTAAGAGTAAATTATCACACTCCCTGTGTTTAATAAAATAAGCGAGCACAAATTAATTTGCCAACGGTTAGTGATGCTTGGAGACAAGACTTAAGTGGATACCACCCTACTATATACCATATCATAAGCGTTACTTCATTGGCCTAGATCTCGAATACCACGCAGATGAAAATTTAGATTAAATACTTTCATATAATTCAGTATTTTCGTGATTCAAAACTGAAATGTCGACGGCATTTTGTGTGATTCGTTAATACGAGTATTCTGACAAATTACACTGAGCGTATTATAAAACATTTGAGTTTACCTGGAACTCATTAAATATCCAGCATTTCCATGCATCATACTAATCAGAGTAGGTAATAGTGGTAAAACTACTGAAAAGCATTTATTGTAAAAGAAAATCAGTGTGTGTGTCAGGCGACATTTTGAAAAAAGAACATTGAGAAAGAAAATCTTCTTGATACATGTAAAGGTCTTCGTAATCTTGTCTTTCTGCTTTTTAATAGAGTTTAGAATGCCTGGAAAGAAGTTTTTATGCAATAGTCACCACACAAAGAAAAACATAGAAACTTTAAAATCACTATGAACGGGCATCACTCATTGTTGTAACGAAGACACCTATGTGCTTACTCTTATCTTTGTCTTACCTTTTCTTTACTCTTCTATTATAATACTTAACTGAGGGTGCTTTTTTTCTTCTTAATTTTATCTTCATAATTGTCTTTTCTACGGTCACTGATATTATCAAAAACATGTATGAAACCTCCGGATCCTTCTGCCATCCTTCGCGTATTACAAGTAGGGGTCCACCAAGGCTCCGCCCTGGGACCCTGCCTGTTCACAATAGTACTCGACATGCGTACACAGCTGAGCACAATGGATGAAACACACAGTGCTCTTTAACCTAACCTAACTTTCTTGTTAATGAAGGAAAATTAATATATTTCTATCTATAATGCCATTTGGTTAGATAGAGTAGTAAGTGTGTCAATTGAATGCTAGAGACGAAGTACATAACACAAGTCTACCATTTGTCATTTTTATAAGAGTAGTATCGGATATTGATTACTTTCATTGACGTCGATAATATAATTGATTATATTGGAACGTCCACCCCATAGACTATTATTATGTACAACAGCAAAAGAGACGTGACGGGACGGAAATGTACCATGTTTTCAACAAAAATTGTTTACGCAAAAATAAATATATTCACAACTAGCATCACGGCCCTGGCATCTAACATATTTTCATAAGTGTAATTATAAATAAATGTCATCCTAGTGTTATTAAAACAAATAAGATAAATTCTTAAGCCGAAAGTTATTTTTTCCGCCCACAAATCATGGAACACTATGGATCTAACTCCTTCTTCTCTTGTCAGTTCAGCTAACACTTTGCACATTTTCGTCATACGAACAGTGAAAACACCTTCACACATGACACCATTAATATCTGGCATTAATAGATATGAAAGTGACGTCTAATTATGAGTGTGCCATGTAGACTTAATGATGATATTATTTTAATGGACACCTAGAGTTAATTAAACTAAGTGAATTTGTGATGAAATATAAATTTTGTGTGTAATTTGTTAGAATTCATATGTAAAATTTGCAATACTTACTCACTTTTTAAATCTATGGTGTCTCATAGAGAATTTGGTTTTAGTGCAATCAAAATGCGGGATTTTTACTTTTAGCTTTCTCCGTTGACAATGTTAGTTTATGAGAAAGAATATTCTGCTTAGTTTATTTAAAGGCAAAAATTTTTAGAATTAAAACATTTGTAGGTGGTATTCAATATTCATATTAATTAAATATATTCGGTTTTACTCGCGTGTATATTTCAAGCATGTCCGTCAAGGACGCTTTATCTACAAATATATGTACTAGTATATTTAATACAGATACATTGGCAACCATCTTAAGTGCCCGGTTGAAATCATATGATTTAATTCTATGTAATAAAGTAAACTGTTTGTCCGTCTAGTAATAATAATAACTTGAGACACCTCACATACGGATGTCTGATCCCAGACTAGGCAGAGCCTGTACTATGGTAACACGACTGCTGGTACACATACTAATACATTACTAAATACATATATGAAGATATATTACACCCAGACATTAAATGATCGTACTTATCACTCAATGTGGGAATCAAACCCACTTCCTCTCGCTCAGCAGACTAAACAACATATGTACGTTTTTAAAGCAGGAATGTAATAATAATACATGTCGACATATTAGACCAAGAAATTTAGACCCGGACTAGCTTGGACTGGTATTCGATTCTGTTTTTATAGGTTCAAACCAGTCCTAACCTACTCCTTTGGCATACTTTGTTGGACTCAGATAAAAGTGAATGGCCTGGACAGAAGAGCTCGTACACTGCTTACCGCGTATGGAATGCACCATCCGTGTTCATCGGTAAAGAGACTGTATACCCCGCTTAAGTGTGGGGTCAAGGTTTTTTAAATGCCAGGACCCGCGAGATTACTTCCTCTCTGTTAACGTGGTGGCAGTTGACAAAGGACTCACTCCGTTTGCTCTAGATAAAGAGAACTGGCGCAAACGTGCATCACTCAATATTACTGATCGTAAGGAAATATGGAAAAGCAAAGAGCTGCATGGACGGTTTTATCGGGTCTCCTTCGTTTATGTCAAAATCATCCCATATCATATTTTGAAACCTTGAAACTTCAAACCATATATTAAATGTTTGGTGTACTTATCACAATCTAGAGTTTTCAAACAAAACCTCTTTTTTTCTTTCTTGCTGTTAAAATGTAATAAGTTTTTTCATAAAATAGATGAAAAAAAAATTATGTTCTCTCTCTGACACAGAAAATAATTACAAAAAAAAAACAAGAAAATGTGAATTCATATTATGCGAACTTATACTACTTATGTATTAATCAAATTATGTAATCGACTGACTACTGTGTTATGACAAAACTATTATAACTAGTCCGGCCATGAATCATTTTTTTTTCTTTCTGAATTCCAATTTAGTAATGGCAATCAACATGGTTATTTTTCTGTCATTGTTAAATAAGGCAATAGAGTGTGGCATTGAATTGGGAATCGAACCGTCAGTTATCTCCAAGACCCTTAAAGCATACCTTTAAGCATAAGCCGTGTGTTTGTGTATTACTGACACTTTTTCTGTTCCGACCAAATCAGCTGTAAATACTGTCAATGTCAGTATTCGACGAGCCGAGAAAATATTCTCATGAGTAACTGACGTAGTCTGACTGCCTACTCGTTAGAACCGTCAATAGATATTTATTGAAAAACACTGCGAATCAAAGTTTATTCAGATTTAATATTTATCGCTTTGTTCTAGAACCAATAGAACAAGCTCTGCTTAGTTTGGGTCCAGATTGCGATGCGCATTATGTCCTCGGATATTATTATTATTCTCTTTATTTATTTGAACTAACATATAAATTACATTTTTAAATGAAATTTAATGTAAAAAAATGTAGACAAAAATATAAAAAATATTGTCCTATCGGTATCGGGTACTGGGACCAAGTTACCGGTGGTTAGGGTTCCAGAGACAGAAACCTCCTCACTATGCGTGCCCATCGAGGAGGATTGTAGATCAGTACCTTTATTCAGTCGCCTAACGGGTACCTTTGAGATGATGATCGAGACTCTTAGCAAGAATGTTCGCTAAGTCCAATTTTTTGTGGGCCTTGATGTTACAAATTTTTTTGCCTTTTAATATATATTTTAATAACTTGTTTAGTATTTTCTATCCTCTTACTTTAATGAATTTAACTTGCAATATTTGATTACAGGGACAGGGGAAACTTGTAAAACTTATTTACTGTCTAAAACTAAAATATTTTTTCTTCTCACAAGGCCCAACCATTTGGAAACGGGCGGTTATAGATCGAAACAGGCAGATATGATATTATGTTATCCATTTTGTTTTCTTTAATCATTTTACATTTGACGAAGCAAACTATTGTTGCGGTGACTCTGTGTGTGTTGATCTATAATTTTTAATTATAATAATTATTTATTAAATCGACGATTTCGAATAATTGATGGTCAATTTTATGAAATAAAGATTTTTTTTTATTATTCCAATTCTGAAGGGAAGGTAATTGAGCGATAGATCTCACAGAGTAAAAGGGATAGAAATATATATTTGAAGTATAAAGGGTTCAAGGAAGCATGTATAGATCAATGATTAACGCTTAGTAACAAGTGTAAAACCAATTTAGATTACCACGAAACGGTATGTAATGTTTTTAGTTTATTTACGACTGACAATAAAGACACGAAGAAATTTAAACAATCCAACTTCAGAATAGATGTACACATAAAAAAGATCCAACATTCATTGTATTAGCTAACGACAACCGCATAGCATGTTTATTGACTGTAACAATGTTAAAACACTTGTTTTAAGTCCCATTGTGACATGTAGACGAATAAAAATTCAATATTTTAGTGTTTTTGTGATTATTGTTCATGTATTGTTGTAGTTTATACGTGTATGTGTATAATAATGGATATCGTTACGGATAATAGAGACAGTATTTGTAGAATGGACACTAAAGAGGTGGTTACGCATTCTGTTGTAGTTGTGTTTTCTTACTCGCACAGAACATTAATAATAGCTTGTTCCATTGCAGCGATATTTAACGTATTGTTCTTCGATGTAGAATACAGTATTCAAACACATTTTAGGAAGACATTGGACCTTGAATTGGATAAGTTACAGTACAACTGTGTCGAGTATCTATTGTGTCTATGTGTCTAGTAGAACCTCAGTTAAGTCAAATAAACTTTATAGAATTGCATACACATGACCTAGTATTTTACTGATACAAAGAACAGTGTCAACGACGGCCATGGATGACCTTGTGTTTAGTTCGTGCGATGAGCAGGATCTTAAGAACAGTTAAAGTTAGCCGCTTGGATTGATATTGTGTACAGATATAGTAAAATATTAAGTTATTAATAGTTTGATTTAATTTAAAAAAAAATACTCCAGACGTAGCAGACATTTGTTCAGGTCAGGTAGAGTAATATCAGTCACACAAGAACAATAAATTAGAACACGCAAGAATAAATTAACCAGCAGAATGTCGCACTCACAATTTGTCAAATCAATCAATGTTTTAAAGTGAGATGGAATGGAAATATGTATGTGTACTGACATGACTAAAGCGACACGAAAGAAGGACGTAGATTTGTGGACATATTTATCTATTTTGATTAGTATAGGTAGTTTTTCTTTAACCTAAAAACTCTTCCATTTTTGTGAACGTATGCCAGTACAACAGTATGCCATTTACAGAAAAACCAAATGAATTGCCAGCAATGACATATTAAATACAATATTCTGAAGCCTTATTTAGTCTTCGTTTTGACCTCGAAATTTTTAGATCCACACGCCCTGAAAGCGACTTTACTCCGTACGTTATAATCAATACCGATTTGTTTTTGTGTTAGATGTATGGATGTATTAAAATAAACAAAATTAACCATAATTTTTGTTTTATAGAAGCCGTCACTAAAAATTTTGTAACGAACACGCCACATTTAATTTGAAATAAATCACTGTCATTTTTTTTTTCTTAACTTTACTTTTCGCACTACGAGACAGCAAACCGAATATCATCATTGACAGGAATAATTAATAATTTCCTGTGCTAAGCTTTTTAGTAAATTTTTGTCGCGTAAATGGGTCGGGGTGATAAATAAATATGATAAATATTATCTATCTTATTTGAATTTTACTATGAATGTGAGTTATTTGATTTAAGTGTTAAGTGTGTTATGATGGGTTTAATATACACAGTTGCTTTGAACACGATGTAATTCTCTATGCAATGCAAAGAGTTCCTGCAAAAGATGCGAGCGACTTTTGATGTTGATGTTGATCTCCTCAAAATATTGCGTGTTAACTAAGTGTATTATATATCTAGTTGAAATAACCTTCAGCTATTTAACCACGTGTCGTAGTAACTGTTGTGATAAGTTTGCTTATTTTTTATAGAAAAATTATGACTGACTGACCTATATAAACATCAGATATGGATTGACTAAGTTTACCTATAAGTCTGTTTTATCTTAAAGCCTTTTACTTTAAATAATGCGCTTAAAACTAATTAACATATTATTCTAACTAGCAATCCGCCCCGACTTCGCACGGGTAGCAGAGAGGTATCTTTAACAATCATCAACATATTTCAATCAATTTACACAAAATCTAAACAAATTATACACCTAAACTTTCATCATGAATCACTCTGTCTATTAATGAACAACGCATGAAAATCCAGTGAGTACTTTTTCAGTTTATCGCGAACAGATAGACAGACTGGGGACAGGGACAGGGGACTTTATTTTATATGTAATGATAGTATTACAGACCCTTTAGGTGAATAAAAAAGCTCGATACGTCTAAAGAATAAAGTGTTTGTTTCTTGCTAATTTTTGAAGCATGAAGAGTCTTGAATAAGTTTACATTCAGACTATAAATTTGTACTGAGTGTAATGTGTTTCTTTAGGTGTTTACTTGTAAGTTAAATAATATATTCATTTAAAATTGTTTTTACGAATAAATTTATACAGACTTTTAAAGAAAAACAAAAGACGGCAATTGTTTTTTAGGTCTGCCTGACTTGTGTTTGTTATTTAAAAAAATGCTAATGTGTCGAATTTGTTCTGGTTAAAACCATCCAAAAAGGAAGCCACAGAAATCTTCACACTTCATAATGAGGGTGCAAATCCGGCAACCTCAATGTGGAGTGCCAGGAGCTTTACTGCTACTATTTTAAAGCGGCCCGCAAAACATCTGTAGGGCGTTAATTCATATTCCTTCTACGGCTCACGGCTTGTGCTATTGTCCAAAAATGATCGACTTGGATGTGTTTCTACGTAGTAAGACTAGTAAGATGCTCTTGAACGTTACTAGTATCACGCCAAAACACAAATAACCTAGTCATTTTATTCATCCGGTAAGGTCAGTTGAAGGAGCGGAGAGGGAAATAATTATGGCTTATTGCAAAAAGTTTTTTTCCAATGTTCTCTCAGTCAGTTTAACAAAAGTATAATTGTAAATACGGGTTTTGGTTTCAGTTCATAAAATAAAAAAATTAAATTCTGTTTACTTTTATATCATTATCACACTAAAACTTGACGTTGTATTTAGTGTACAAAAAACAGAATTGTGAATGGATCATATCAGAAAACTTTCGACAATATTGAATGGTTGATTACCTATAATTTATTTTGATATTACTTATATTCAGTTGTTAAAGCGTAAACAATAACAACATATATATAGCAAGAAATAATCAGACGCAACCATATTCTGACATCTATAATATATATCTCCATGAGATTCGTATCTTTCAGCAGTTCAACATAAGTGGTTTTTTTTAAACATTTTTTATTTATACATGTGATTCACTCAAACACGATTCATTACATTCCTGAACGTGTGTGCATTTATTTTAAGTACATTTTAGGATAGCGTTGACCTTTTAATTTTAATAGTATTGTTGACGCCTCACCATTATATTGTCTGTCGAAATTCCTGTCTAGGTTACACCTGGGGTCACCGGCAAAAGGGTCTAGTAAAGCGTATAATTTTACCTACATATTTAAATAGGTATGGTTGGTGATAGCCTCTTCATTTTTTTAACAAGATACGTGACATAATATGTAACATGACTAAAGCTTAATCGTGGGAGAGCCATGCTTCGGCACGTATGAGCTGGCTCAACCGGAGTGAAGATCGAAGACCTCACAGAAAACCGGCAGTGAAGCAATACTTGCATTGCTGTCGCCGAGTGATTCAGGTCACCGGAGGCCCTACCCTTACCTCCAACCCCTCTCAGACCATTCCCCTACTCCCATCTTAAAGGCCGGCAGCGCGCTTGTGACTCTTGAGTTGCAGGTGCCCATGCGGTAGTCATTTACCATCAGGTCACCCGTCTGCTCGTTTGACCCCTATAAAAAAAAAAACACCTTTCATTGAAAATAATAAAACAGTTGACAAAAATAGTAATAGACATTCGTCTATCAACCACAAATCTCACTTTTCGATCACGAAAGTCATCCGAATAGAAAAGTACCTACATTGTAAAGTGCAGGAAATTATCTAATGTTCCTTGAGCCTATTCTGTACGGGGAAAATGCCACAGAGGATCCTTATATTGTACAACTTCAAATATCGCTTCTAAACTCTATTGAACAAAGTATAAACTTGATTTGCTCGGTGATTTAGAAGTCATTGGCAAGGTTACTTTTACAACAGCAGTGGTGTTTGATTAGACTAACCATTGGCACTGCGCGATGGTGGTTTAAGTTTGATTCCCGGTCACGCACCTTTGACTATTATAAATTTAACAGTGTTAAACTAATTATCACTTGTACAATAGGTGAAGGAAAATATCACGAGAAAGTCTGCACACCTGGAAGCGCTTCATAATGTTGTTGAAGGTTTGTCATTCTGCCAACCCGGTCTAGGCCAGCGTGGTCCGTTACCGTCTTAGTTTTAGTTGACTTTACGATAGCTTTCAACACTCTTAACAATTATATCTTCACATTGTGTCCTGCCTGACGATTTCCCCCGTAGCACTAGAATAGTTCTCTTCTTATCTTCGTAGATACCAAGACTGGCTTCGCTTTAATGAATTATCATTGAATAGTTGCGACCTAAATCATGGTGTCCTTCAAGGCTCTATACTTTCTCCTCGTTTATTTTCCTTAGTATCCTTAGTAATAACTACGATCTTCTGTGAAGGTATTATTTGTGTAGGGACGCCCTTTAGATCTCCACCCAGGCTAAATTCTTTATCTCAGTTAAGAGAGTATGTAAGTCATGATTGTAAGGTTTTTAGGGATTGCTAGGATTTCCTGATTAGCTGTAACCTCTACAAAAAGTTATGTTATAATAATCGGAAGCCCACGAAAAATTAGCAGGCCTCATATCACTGCGCACCCGTCGACGGTTTTTAATATGAATATCATCTGGTCTAGATGGGCTCGTGGCTAAGTGGTAACCGAGTTGGTTAGCACATTGCAAAGTTGAGTAATACTAGCTAGGTCAGTCTAGGATGGGTGACCATTAGTAACACATTGAAACCCCTCCGTGCTTCGGAAAGCACGTTAAACCGTGGGTCCTGGGGGCCATACAAACATCTGTGGCATTTGTTACAGGTCTCTCAAGGTCTTCCTGCTTTGGATATTTCCATTCCTTTTTTACCAATTTTTAGTTTCGTATATTAGCCCTTACCACGTATAGAGAATCAAGCGAAGTAAAACTCGATCAATATTATTTTTATAGTTAAAATACACGTTGGTCAACAACATGTGCATTGACTGACGGATCAATATTTTTAATAATTTAATTTTTTGGAAGCTTGCCTAATTATACGGTAATGTTTATCGGAAAAACATTAAAACGTAGAAGACATAATTATTGTTAATGCAGATATCTGGTAAATGTTATTTACCGATAACATGTGTTTGTTTTTTTCCATTTTATGTAAAGTTTACTCAGATGCCATGTTGGATCTTTTGGAGACTTTGACAACTAAAGTAGGTCAAGAAAGCTTACTATTTCATTTTAATTTTATGAATTTACTTATCAATTTCACCTTGCTAGTCTTATGGAGCTAACCCTGGTAAGGACCAGGGTTAGCTCCATAAGACTCGAAGCAGAGAAACCAGTGCTGGCTGCGCTGGCTAACTGAGCTCTAATTAAGGTTGGAGGCACTTGACATTTGCGATGGATGTTGACACTATTAACAAATGTTACATTGTAACTAATATATCCTTGACATTGGTAGAATCATCGATAAACGATGGAGCCATTGAATCAAAATTAAGAAGAACTAATATATTTTAAAACCTTAAGCCACATATTTTAAATTTAAATAGATATAATAAATATATTTAAATTGATTAAACAAAAGGCTAAAACAGTAACTATTATCACGTGACTGTAAACGCCAACTAGATCTAATACGTCATTAACCGATGAACAAGCTGACAGCTGTCAGTTGGTATCATACTTTTAAATACATTTTTGCTTATACTACTTTATAGAGAACTGTCAGTTAACCGGTTAGTGACGTAATCAAATGCGTTTTAGCGGGATTTTTTTAAATAACTTTTTTTGACTTTTTTGCTACAATTTTTTTTTCATTGAATATTATTTTAAGTTAAATAAGGGCCTAGGTATAAAATAAAACCAGTTACAAAAATTTGACAACATTCCGATTGAAGTAAAAATCATAAATCAAATAAAGGCAGGCATATTTATTTTGATAAAAGATGATATCAATTGAGACATACAACTGTACGTCAAAGTACTAGTAGCTATTAGAGTAACAAATGAGCATACAGCTCAGTTGTGTAATTGTGCCCTATGACCATAACCTGTGTGCGCTTGAAATACTAGGGATAAATTGGTTCCAACCTATTCAATGAGAAGGTGTTACTGAGATAGTTTATCGATAAGTAATTTATTTATAATATAACGCTGAATGCAATAATGTAGCGACAGAGCCGTCATCAGAATACACTTCGCACAATAATCAAAGACTAGGTATACTGAATAGTACCTGAGTAGAGCAAAATATATATATTTTTACAGACAATTAATATTTGACAAAATTTTGGTTACGAGTTTGTACACGCGACTTCCTGATTGGAGGAGGCAGGACACAATTGCATGTAGATAATTTATTGTGTTTCACATACATGTAAATCTCTAAAAATTATCTTCGAAGTACTTACATGCTTATTGGTTTTTGGCCAGTTGATGTATCTGGCCTCCTGGCCTATCCAATCAGAGGACGGACGGTACGCGACCCCAGCCTCTTCGAGGTACTGCATTCTCAGTCCCGTTTCCCCATCTGAGACTTGTGGTATCCCTTACCCTAGTTCCTCGCCCTACCCGTTTTCTTTATCCCAATTTACATTCTACCTTTGTCTAGTCTAAAAACCACTACATCCCTAAGGAGGGTTGGAAGGGCAGGAAGTTGATGATGACTTACATGTTTATTTTGGTAATAATTTGTTAGAAAATTTAATCTTGATTTATAAGAAAGTGTTAGATTAGTTATTTCATATTCTCCAGTAATAAAAAAATACAAAATAGTAATAAAACTTACGCGTTAACTATTATATTCTAAACCTATAAATAACGATACGGCACTTATATTTAAAGCGTGTTAGGGCTATTAAGTAAATAATTTTATTAGCCATTTATAAAAAAATATCGAGTTCACGACATGTGACTGACGATGAAATTGTCATTGGGTAGAGGTCATAAACATTTCGCGGTGACGCAAAACGCCAGTGATTTTTTATTAAAAACATGTCAGGGGTTGCCAACTATTTTTATTACTCGTTACGATAGCAAAATCATAAAATAAACAGTGTGTTATAATATTTCTTGCCATCAAATGTCCGTGGATCGGTACCACGTGATACAAATGAATGTTTTGTAAGACAAGTCTATAAAATTTTCTAAAGAATGTCATATTTTGTGAGTGTCAAATATGAAGATAAATTAGGCTCTTTACAAATGAGGCGGCGCGGACGCCAGTTTTTGCAACATCAAAGAGATTTCTTAGCCCGGAAATAAATTATTATATATTAAAATAACTTTATGAAATCAAAAAATAGGTTAAACAAGTCAAGATGACGAATGTTTTTTCTCACTTAGTTTTGTTAGGTTATGATTGTTATGAATTATGATAAAAAACTGGGCAACTTATGGTTTCCGTATGATATAATTTTAGTTATTATATATTATAAACATAGTTATTATAATAAAACTACTCATAACACTTATAAAATTGAAAAATATGACACATATTTCCGAACAGACAATTGTAATAACTTTGTATCTTTATATTTAAATGAATTCTCTTGAATAATTTCGAAATTTAAATGTATACTGTAAATAGTTTTTTTTTAATATAATGTGCCTAAAGCAATGTTTTGACATTCCGAATTTTTATGCCAGTATGAATCTTAGTTCAAAATATTCCTACCTACGTATATGTGACGAATCAGATTCGAGTTTAATTTGACTCATACTTAGGCTATTATTACAGTCAAATCGTATGCGAATATATTTAAATCTTTTTAAAGAACGGCTATAACCAACACTCAATTCAGTTTATTTTTAGGTCGGTTTATGTAATGTGACACTTTAGTGTTTAGTCATTTACATTAATAAAGTGAAGAGGTTAAAATCGAAAATAAATTAAAAAATATATTTTAGTT
Source organism: Callimorpha dominula (assembly GCA_949752705.1). Taxonomy (NCBI): domain Eukaryota; kingdom Metazoa; phylum Arthropoda; class Insecta; order Lepidoptera; family Erebidae; genus Callimorpha; species Callimorpha dominula. Next base: position 11,696,283 of record OX457015.1, on the reverse strand, counting down.
TGAATTTAAATAAATTATGTTAAAATTAAGATGCCATTAAAATAAGTTAAAGCAAAAATAAAAAAAACTAAAGCACCGCATAGCACCAACACAAAAAGCCACAAAAACACCGATACAAAAACAAAACAAAATTCATAACTACAGAAGCATGGCAATGCCACTCACAGAACATTAACACAACAAACGAACTTAAATTTCCCTTTTGTTAGAAGCACCGACTCATTCTCACCTTATAAATGGCGTTCGTCAGTGGGCTCTGGAACTCAATCGTTGGTTGCAACGAGAAAGAAGTCATCTGGCAAGAGTTGTCCAGGTTGTACTTAGATAGTACACTAAAGTACTTCTCAGTATCAGAAACAGACAAAGAAGAAGTACCAATAGTATTTGGAGAATCTCACAACATTAGTTTCAACAAAAGCGCTTTTGGTTACACGTTTACGCCGCTGAATTTCGTCACTATTTATCATATTGATACCAGAAAAGGTTTGTATCTAGTTATTTCAAAATATATATAAGCCATTTTAAATTCTTGCATACGTAACAGAAATACACTACTTGTAGCTCTCACTGTGTTTAATATTTCCCACTAAAGTTATTGCATGTTATTTGTGAAGATTTCAGGCAGACGTTGATTTTATTTACAGAGTCAACAAATATGCTTCTTGTAATATTTGTAAGGTTTATAAGGTTTTCGAGAATTAGATATGTAGGATAAAATATGTAGATTCTGACTATAAGATGTAATCTTCTGACTATTGAGCATCTGAGGACCATATAGTATCTGAAGAAAGTTTGTGAGGATGAAGAAGATATAACATATGTACATTATGCATGTACTGTGTTCTATGGATCAAAAACTTTCTATTGTAGAAAATCGCTAATAATAACCTTAATAGAACTTAAAATGCCATGAAATGATATATTAACAGGTATCGAAAGACACCACAATCAAAGTGAAAGAAAAGATTAAATTGTTTTAAAATACGATTTCATCAAATTAAAGCTTATTAGCGGTCCAAGATCTAAATCATTTGTTTTTGGCTTGTAGCATTTTCGAAGATGTTAGAGTAGAGAGTAGAGAAATACGTTAGGATGCGAATCAAAATATTTCCGAAAGTATTTTTTGAAGTGAAAACTTCTTTAGCCGCGTTGCGCGATTTTTGGTGGGGGAAAACTTATGGGTTCGCGTCACCGACAGTAAATAACCGTTAAATAAAAAACACAATTATTTTTCCAAAGCTTTTAGTTTTCACTTCTGTCGGCAGTCCCCATGAATGCATATGTTTTTTGATTATTTCTTTAAACAGTTTACAGTTCACTATTAGGATTTTGTATAACATCATATAGAGCAAATAGAATCCTTAAAAAAAAAAAACAAATTTATAACACGGTTGTAAGTGGTTTACACTAACAGTATTGGACTGACAATGGTGCCGATTCTATTGCACACTCCCTAAACTATAACTTAACTTAATTCCTTCATATGAAATCAACCTTGTCTTCTTCGTAACAAGGTCTATGACTCTCGCTACGTGGTATTAAACTTTTTTTACGCGTGTAAGACTATAGTCGACAAATAAATTGCTTATTTCGATAGCAACATATGTAACCTACTTGTTTAAATTTGAAATAAGACCTTGCTTCGAAGTGTACCAGGTTTACATCTTATATGAAGAAAATTTAGAAAATATAGCTTAGAGAGTAATGTAACAGAATCGGCACCAATATTAATGTATAGAAAATTCTTTACTTTACTTTAACTAACTCCGAAGTGTCTTGAAGCAGAAACTATGTCTCAGGATCTAAGACTGTACTTTATCTTTACGATGAGTTTCGTCGTTGTTCCCGTAAACTCGAGTATACTAATCGCTAGAGTGAATTTTATAACAAAAACAAGCATTTTATACAACCATTAGTGTAAAACAACAACTGTTGTGAAAGTCCTTTTTATCCGAAAATTAAAACCGTATAAATTATGTTGGTTATTCGCCTTCATAGTTTGAATGTGATGCATGCCCATCAGCTGTCGTCTCAACCTTGTATCACAGATTAAGACCCTTGTTTATGTTGCGATATTTTCTAATATCCGCTGGTTGACGACGAATGTGTTAGAGGGTTTTATTTTAATGTGTGATGGATTTTACATTTTTTTTTAAATGTATACCATGTGTTGAAATCGGTGTGACATTAATACGTTTAATAACTTCCACATATTAGCTGCTGTTTATTATCTATACGTTTATTTTAAACAGCACTTCGTGTCTAAAAGATTTATTAAGAGATAATTCGGCGTGATGTTTGGTGGGCGGCCAAGGTCTGTCGCGGTTTCTAGGGGTTTTACTTTTTAGGTAATACTGGGTAATAGGAAGCTGTGACGGCACATAACGAGGTTTAGGTTCCTGTGATTTGGCACAAAAAGAAACAATTTCTTTTGTTAATTTAGATTTTATATACTAATATTTCTATTGCTGTAATTAGACAGAAATTAGCTAAATCCAGAACCTAATTCTTCCCGTTTGTTATACAGTGTATAGTATCAAATTTAAGGGGTCAGTAAAGAGAGTCACCTTCAATAGTTTTTCTAGTGTAAGATTTTTCCAGGAGTCAGCTGAGCGATTATAACTGTTAAATATTGATTTAAATAGTAATGGCTTCTCCAAAAGAGAGTTCCTTTTGAAATAAAGAACCTGTTTTCTACTTTTTAAACGATTTCAAAATTGGTATGGGATCTAAATTTAGACGATATTTTATGTATGTCCGCAATATTTTTGCTCAGCAAAATCAATTAAATGATTTTATTTTTTCATATTGTACATACAGGCTGTTAAGGATGATTGCAATTTAATTCGAGAAAAAATAATTGCTGAGGGTGAAACGTTTTATAAAATTTATATGTTGGTTTTAACAGAATTTGTAAAACAATATTAAATATCAATAGTTCCTCTCACTAACATGCGTGTGTAAATTTTCGCCATTTGCAAAACAATTTAATAAAAAAATCTCTGTGGTCTCATAAGTTTATTAAAATTAAAATTTTGTAGTAGCATTGTTGTGTTGTGTGCACAAAAAGAGTTGAATGCACCTAGCATTCAAGTCTTTTTATAAAGATTGCTCATTTAAAAAAAATATCCTACTAATATTATAAACGTGAAAGTTTGTGAGGATGTACGGATGTATGGATGGATGTATGGATGTTTGTTAGTCTTTCACGCCAAAATTACTGAACCGATTGCGATGAAACTTGGTATGTAGATAGCTGGAGACCTGGATTAACATATAGGCTACTTTTTATCAAGATATTTCCACGGGATCGAGACTTACGCGAGTGAAACCGCGGGGCGCTGCTAGTATTATCATATTTGGAAACACTTTACTTGATACAAATGTTTCCAAATATGAAAACATTTTTGTATATTAATCTTATCATCAATTGCTAATGAGTAATCTTATCATCAATTGCTAATGAGTAATCTTATCATCAATTGCTAATGAGTGATATTTTTACTGTTGCAGCTGAAGTAAAAATGCCGAGCGGCCAAGTAGACACTCCCGTCATCGAAGATAATAGGGACGGTACAGTCAGCATTAAGTATGAGCCAAGAGAAGAAGGTGTTCACGAACTGTACGTCAAGTACAATGGTGAACACGTTCAAGGTATGTAAACTACATTTGGATGTTTTTTTTATAAAACTAATTTGTCTAACAAAAATAAGGCCTATATGAACCGGCAATCGACAATCGACAGAATTTATAATGAAAGTCTATTAGAGGAGTTAGATATTATGAATCAGTCAAGGGCTCCAATTAGAGCAGAAATCTTCTGTATCCTACTTTCTCATGACATGGGTTTTCCAAGAGAAATAGCTGCAGAATGGTTTTTAAGGGCTCTAGCTCCACTTAAATGGTCGTTGATTGTTCTTTTTGAATCAGTTATTTGATATACAACCAAATGGCTTATAAAAATGCACAATATGTAGAATATTCAAATCCAGACTTAAAAAAAATATCCTCTAAATAGGTCAAAAAGAAAATACTGGTTTTCTCTTTATCTAACGACTTATTGATGACTTTGAGAAATAATTACTGCAATAAAATTGCATCTTTTACAACTTTTTATTTCAATTTCAGGCTCTCCCTACAAGTTCCATGTGGACTCCATAGCATCAGGATACGTAACAGCATATGGAGCTGGTCTCCTCAATGGAGTCAGTGGAGAACCCAGCCAATTTACTATTAGCACTAAAGGTGCTGGATCCGGAGGACTGACGATGGCTGTGGAAGGCCCCAGTAAAGCTGAGGTGAGTTTCCTGAAGTTCTTCCTGCAACATTAGTACATTCAAAATTCTTTTTGGGTATGAAGGTTTTATTGGCCATTTATTTTCTTGTCCACCTTATCTTTTAATCTGTTAATGTGTATGTATGATTGTGTACGTACGTCTTAAATTAAATATATTCAGTAGATATTAAATAGAAAATTATCTAACCAATTTGTACCTGCAAGAAACCATAATACCGAAATAATAAAAGCCATAATGAGAGTATAAAGCCACCGATCGGTTCTGGATACTCATACGATACAACATTACAAGGGAGAATATTTATAAGACTCTTATTAGAAGACAGAACCTATTGACATCACTGGTCGGATCATGCCGAAGGCCTCGCGATCGAAGTTTAACTTGCTTAGAAGCAACTCCCGCTTTTGGCTTCCCTTACAATGGATTTGAAGAGAAACATCATTACATTGTAGCCGTTCCGATGAACGGTCACATTGAGTTGCGAACGGGAATAGGAATAGTTTAGGAAAAAAGTACTGAATCTCTTTCCAAAGATAAAGGAGAAGCAGTGTAACCGCAACAGTCGGTTAAGGCGTTGTCTCTCTCCCAAGTTGGTCGACTCTGGGAACTACTATCCGTGGCTGGTAGACCACTATCCGTTTACACAGAGTAATTTGACAAATTCAGTTGTCCGTCAAAGCCGTGTCGATCTACTGTAAGCCAGCCTTTATAAAAGTGCCTTTAACCGAAATTCATGAGTAATAGACAATGATGCTCATTTAGTGCAACTGAGAAATTCATTTTACTTATTCCTGGTAATTTCTTCCAGATTACGTGCCACGACAACAAAGATGGTACGGTATCCGTATCATACTTGCCGACTGCTCCTGGAGAGTATAAAATCTCTGTCAGGTTCGGAGACAAGCACATCAAGGGTTCACCTTTCACAGCCAAGGTATATATAATTTATAAATGATTGAACCCTCTGTGAGATTTTAATGGAGGATTCATATTTGCCTATCACTTTTTACAGGTTCTTCGTAAATGTAGTATCAGCTAATTCTGATGTTCACATACTTTATAGCTTCAATATGTTAAGATTTTTAGGTAAAAATCCCTTGAAATGTGAGAGTGAGAAAGAACAATATCTTCTATAAAATGTTTACTAGAATATAAGGTAAACAAATTTTTATTTCAGGTGACTGGTGAAGGTCGCAAGAGGAACCAGATCTCTGTAGGCAGTTGTAGTGAGGTCACTCTGCCTGGCAAAATCAGTGATAATGATATCCGCTCACTGAACGCGTCCATCCAGGTGAGCTTTCGATCTCCTAAGTGTAATAAAATAAATCAATATCTGTGGTGACCACGTACTTCAAATACAGATCCTGCATCGCGCAATCAAACTTCTCGTGCTGATTAGTGTAGAGGATGTTTAAGAAAGGTGTGGTAATAAAGTAAATAAAATAAAGCGCTAACAATTTTAAGTAAATTCGTAATAAATTTACTTTAGTTTATACTTAAGTTTAATACAAAAACCTTATTTTGAAACTGACAAATTTAAATTGAAAATTGACCGTTAATTTTTCGTATGAGCGTTCGCTATGAGACGTTTTTTGCAATATGTTGAAATTGCCAAAAAAATTAAAATTGATAATCCATTTTTTTTCAAGCCAAATCAACTAAATCCATTTTTTTTTCAAGCCAAATCAACTATTTGTCGGCTACATAACGATTCTAAAATTTGACAACATCTTTTTGATACAACATGTATAAACAACTTTGTCCAGGCACGATCACCTAGCCTGGTCGTAGCATCCCCCGTTCGTATTCGAAAAACATATCAACCATTTCTACACATTTTTATTTAATCTGCAAATTCATTTTATTTACCAAAGACATGTTTGTTTAATAAAGAACTTTAAAAGTAAGCTTTGAAACAATCGAGGTTCAGGATTAAGAATTCCTATAAGTTCACTACAGATGATCTAATTCCCGACAAAAGTAGTGAGCGTTGTGCAAGGGTTTTAATTTCACCATGATACTCAGATAATAACTACTAAATAATTATCAGGCGCCTTCTGGTCTTGAAGAACCCTGCTTCCTCAAACGCCTACCGTCCGGCAATATCGGCATCAGTTTCACTCCGCGCGAGGCCGGCCAGCACATCGTGTCTGTGAAGAAAATGGGTGTCCACATCCAGAACTCTCCATTCAATATCACTGTTCTAGCACAGGAAGTTGGTGATTCTAAGAAAGTCAAGGTGAGTTGTGTTTTGGGTGTGGATTGTAAATCACTTGCACGCTTGATGAACAAAGGCACTGAGTCAGGCCAGGCCACCTCATCTTTTTAAATCATTGCTCTATTGCTCTGTAGGCAAAATCTGTTCCATATTTGACTGGTAAAAAAACCATTAGTATGTTCATTATCAGAAGTTGAATGACGTCAGAGTTAAAGTTCCAGTGAAGTTGTTTTTATGTAAGAGATACTTGCATTACGTCTGTCTCTCTTCAGACGAGACGAGGAAATACGAGAGCTGTTTTAAAAGTTTAATGTTTTGTATTTCCTGTATTTTTTGTGAATTCTTTAATTCTGTGAATTCTTCTTTTTTTTTCAGGTTTCTGGCAATGCCCTGAAAGAAGGCAAAACCCATAGCGAAAATACCTTCAGCGTTGATACTAAAAATGCTGGATACGGTGGTCTCTCACTCTCTATTGAAGGTAATGAAACCTCGAGGTAATTTGAATTTACGATATATGACGAGGTCAATATCTTGGTGCTCCTAAGCTTAAATAGAAAAATTTTGGTGCGGGAGCACTAATGGATTATCTGCGTCTAGATAAATTACCTCTGTTTGCAAAAACAGGGTGTCCATTACTTGAAAATTGAAGCTATTTGTTGAAAGTATACTTTTTAGTATTTAAAGGGTTTCGTTCCTCAAACATCAATCAGCTACATCAACTACAATCGATGTTTTTAAATTGTTTTTGAAGCTTGCCTTGTGGAAATCAAATCTAGTAATAAAAATTTCACCCCCTTCCTGTTGACTAATTGATCTGAAATTGTCTACACACTTTTAGTTCTGATGACAATACAACGATGTGTGTACGGTATCATTGTAAAACCAAGATGGCTGCCGCCACAAAAGGTTTTTTCTTCAACATGGATATCAAATAAAAAATTTACTCAGTTTCTTAATTTGGCCTAGATTGTGTGTGTGTATTTTAAAGTTTAGTGTCTGATTTATTAAATTAAATTTTCCAACTCTAGGTCCTAGCAAAGCCGAAATTCAGTGTGCTGACAGCAAGGATGGTGTTCTCGCCATCAGCTACAAACCCACGGAGCCAGGTTATTACATTGTCAACCTAAAGTTTGCTGACCACCACGTTGAGGGATCTCCTTTCACCGTCAAGGTTAGTAGATTTACGATAAATTTTCCAGTTTGTTAAGTAGTTTCGGAGTAACAGCCAGTTCGAGATTTTTTTTTATGGTACCGAGGTAACTGAGCAGACCGGTCACGTAATGGTAAATGACTATCGCCGCCCATGAGCACCTGCAACTCAAGAGTCACAAGTGCGTTGCCGGCCTTTAAGGTGGGAATAAAGGAAGGGGGAATAGGGGACCAGGAAGGGAGATAGGGAATGGTTAGAGCCTCCGATAACCTCACTCACTCGGCGAAAAGCAATGCAATAATTGCTTCACTGCCGTAGAGAGACAGGTATGCGACCTTGACCTGCTCGAGCCATTCCTTACGCTACCCAATCCCTTTTTCCTTCCATTGCTTTCCCTTGCAGTATACTCCCAATTTTCCCATCTTTTATTCCCAAAATGCCCGGTTTTTGGCAATAGGCTTATGTGGCGATAATAGGAGTAATAGGGGGACAACCCTATTACTCCTTTTATCACCACATCAAAAACTCGTATTTATTTTATTAAAAATAGAAGCAAACTGTAATAGACGATAAAACACTTTACTATTTCATAAATATGAGTTAATAGACATTATTGAGCCCCTCATTTTATTAATATTTCTATGATATTTTGAATAATATATATTAATAATAGCTACCCGGCCACGCGTAACTGTGTCTTGACAATTTGGAATAAAAAAAACTTATCTCTCTTTCAAGTTGGACCAAACTGTTGGTTTTGAAACAAAGTTTAGGAATTTAACGAACAAACCACGTGGCACGAATTTTTATATATATAAAAATTTTCTTTATAATAGATTTGCTAGGCGTTTTCCAAATCCCACTAAGCTCAATAAAATAAAATGTAAGAAAACCATTTTTAAATATCTTGAAACCTTAGAGTATGATGCCACCGAATATTTTCTAGACACGAGTTACAACTTTGCAAATGTATGATATCATCCTTCCATAATTGTAACCACTACTTACCTAATATTGTTTTTACGTATTTCTATCTCCACATTTATGATATTTGTAATTTGGGATATTATTAGCACTGATGAACAGTTATCTCCTGAGATACAGTCTTAACTAGTTCAGAAGGTACGGAACCACAGAATACATAATATAATTTTAGTGGAGGCACCATATTTTTAATGTACATTTGTGCAACCACTTTTATAAAATTTATTTATAAGGCCTTTTTGGAAAATAAAGAATTTGATTTGAAAAAAAAGAATCCCTATTTCCCTTGGTCACGTCATAATTTGAGAATGACTTAACCGATTTCATTAAATTTATTATGTTTTCTAATACTAAAACAAAAAATTAAAAAAATTGAGTAGAAAATCAGTTCGGCCCGTCGTATAAATTTAAATTTCCGAGCGAACAAACTCGCGGACTTCAGCTAGTATATAAGAAACCTGAAGAGTTTGTTTATTTTTGTCGTTAATATCTGAAACTCCTAGTCGCATTTAAAAAAAAAAAATTGCATTCAATAACCTATTTCTTGATGAAGATTATAGGTTATTTAACATTACGCTGCCACGCTTAGGAGCAGATCAGTGGCCATAAAAGCGGGTGAAACTGCGGGTCATGTATAGTAATATATTTAATAGAATTTAATATAAAAGTTTTGTTGATACGTGTTCCTTGTGTTAGGAACAGTCTCATAACTATTGCTATAAACTATCAAAATGGCTAAATAAGAGTAACTGCTATGTTGTTCGAACCTCAATCCGCACACAAGTGGTTGTTAACAACTTATAATATTAGCATGGTCTTTTATAACACCACCATTCATCAATATTTATCAACTGACCAATAGCAATGCGTTACCGCTATAACTAGTCATAATAATGTCTATTAACTCATTTTCTTTAAATGGTGAACGGTTTTATCATCTATTATAGTTTGCCCCTATTTTTAATAAAATTAATAAGAGTGTTTGGCGACAACACGTGTATAGTAACAACAACAGATGCGAATCATGAGATCTCTACAAGTTATTAAAGTATTAAAAATTATAAAGCGCCTGTTCAATATGAGAAACTTGCTTGTGTGTTGCTGTAAATAAAGTATCAGGTAAAAGAACAAGATGATGGTGTAGTTTTTTTCGTCACGCTTAACTTATGTTAGAACAATTTCTATCTGTGGTCAAATATTTCCAGCTGGCTCGACCGAGTGATACCACGGCCTCAGAGAAAACCGGCCGTGAAGCATTGCTTGCATTGCTTTTCGCGCCGCGTGAGTGAGGTTACTGGAGGCCCTAACCCTTCCCTCTACCTCTCTTCCCCCGTTAAAGGCCGGCAACGCTCTTGTGATTCTTGATTTGCAGGTGCCCATGCGCGGCGGTAGTCATTTACTATCAGGTGACCCGTCTGCTCGTTTGCAGCCTGTAAGAAATACCATATGTATTACCTACTTGCTTTATCGGAAATCAGCAGACCCTTCATACCAATATTTAAGGTTTGTGAAGATTGTCAACTTACACTAGCCCTGCAGTATGCATATGGCTATAAACCGTACAACACTGGGATTTTTACCTGATAATATTTTTCCAGGTGTCTGGTGAAGGTAGCAATAGACAAAGAGAAAAGATCCAGAGACAACGGGATCAAGCTCCTCTCACCGAAGTCGGCACCAATTGTAAACTTACCTTCAAAATGCCTGGTGAGTATACCGCTAGAAACCACATACATATCTTGAATCAAAACAAAAATAAAATTATATGCTTAGGGCCAACTTGCAATTAGTTTCTGGTGGTGATGTGAGATATTAAAACCGCATTAAAATTAGAATTCAAAATCAAATAATTTATTTCAATTGAACCCATTATAGATATTTTTGAATTGTCAGGGGTAGTAGTCAATCAGACTGAGTCAGTAGTGAAGCTAGTTGCCTGTTCCAATACGTAGATCCTGTGGAGAAAAACAGGCAAGAAACTCCAAGGACACTCTTTTTCAACATGATTTTTCTCAGGGACTTATTAAAAATCATGTGTTACATTGTTTATATGCGCAAATGAAATGTGAGGACAATGTAACGTATTGTTCTGAACAGTCGCATAAATTACCAGCCCTGACCAACGGCATTCGTTCACGAGCATGACGCACGCGCCGGCCATCGTTCACCTCAACCATATCAAAGGGAGACGAACAACTCGACACATATGCCATCATCGGCGAGCATGACATAATAAGAGCGTACTCCTAACTCAAAGGCCGGCAACGCACTTGTGACTCTTGAGTTGCAGGTGTCCATGGGCGACGGTAGTCACTTACCATCAGGTGACCCGTCTGCTCGTTTGCCCCCTATAATATAAAAAAAAAGTAATGGCCAAATACACCAACACTACTTAAACTTAAAACTAAGATGATGTAAGGCGTCATGCTGTCACTCTTACCTCAGATTCTAGAGGATCTAGGAGACATTGGTCCTTACATAGTCCTAGACAAGTCTTAAGCTTTTCCAGAAACATGGTTTCTTACTTTCACCTATTTTTTCTCAGGTATCACATCCTTCGACCTGGCCGCTACAGTCACAAGCCCTGGCGGAGTGTCTGAAGACGCGGAAATCCAAGAAGTAGAAGACGGACTGTATTCCGTCCACTTCGTGCCAAAGGAGCTCGGTGTCCACACAGTGTCTGTCAAGTACAGGGAGATTCATATTCCAGGTGGGTAATCCATGTTTTCTTCGACCTGGTGCAGGCTATGGAACTACATAAAAAGAAGAGAAACATTAGAATAAGCAAAGGAACCATATAACAAATTACACAGTTAATGTAAATCATAGTAAGAGATACGGTCTATAAAATATATACCCTCACTGTTATTTGACGATGACAAAGATTATATGTTAAACAATATGTATATTCATAAATCGCAAGAGGATTGCCTAGTTCGAAAATATATATATAATACCAAGCGGACCCGACAGACGTTGTCCTGCCGGAACGTAAAAAATATTATTCCGTAACCCTATCGCAGCGCCATCTGCCATCTACCGCGTCCAATTGTACATCTAAACCATTCTCGAATCCATCTGACGCCACTCAAAAAATTTCATTAAAATCGGTCCAGCCGTTTAGAAGGAGTTCAGTGACATACACACGTACAGAAGAAAGATATATATTAAGATAATAAATCGTCTAACCCGCGCAGTTTTTAAATTTTTCAGTGTAACTAATAAAATATACCTAATGTTCACATTGCGATGATTATACAAAAAAAAACTGTCATTCGTATGAAAGAAGTAAAAACAACTTACATATATATATATATATATATATATATATATATATTTCTGAGCGTCACAGTCACTCCAATTCACTGCTTTTTTTTCCCGTACTAAAAGTGCCCAACGTGCCTAAAAAAAGTTTTCAATAAAAAAATATATTAATAGCTTTTTAAATATTTCCAGGATCCCCATTCCAGTTTACAGTAGGTCCTCTGAAAGACTCAGGAGCTCACTTAGTCAAGGCTGGAGGACCAGGTCTTGAGCGCGGTGAGGCCGGACGGTTCAACGAGTTCAACGTGTGGACGAGGGAAGCCGGCGCTGGTCAACTTGCGATATCCCTTGAAGGACCTAGCAAAGCTGAGATTGACTTTAAAGACAGGAAGGACGGATCCTGTGATGTCTCCTACAAGATTGAAGAGCCTGGTAAGTGGACAACTATTTTAATAATTATCTCATTCTTTTTAAATAACGAAAGGAAGAGGAGATTAGAACTGGCATTTTGGAATGACTTTTTACAAAAGCAGCCTCATTTTGATGATCCTTTTTTGATTGGATACGATTTTTCTTGACGTTGTCCAGAATAAAATTTGCAGGAAAAGAATCATAGGAGATAAGAAAATGGGGAATTATTAATGTTCTACTGGAAGTTTTGGAATAAAACCGACCCGTTAGGATAGCAAAAGTGTCGATGACAGATTGACTGATTTTACTCCCTCACTCTACTTAGCACGCATATGAAGTTTGGATATAGAAAAGAAAAGAAAACCCTTTTTCAAAACATTGAATCCATGTAAAATAAATAAATTAAATAGTCAAACTAAGAAGCAATATGAGCAGACCCGATTCAAATTATACTAAAAACTTTTCAACAAAAAAATAAACACATTATTTTACGCTTAACGTTATTCGTCATTTACATTTTTGTTCGTTGTTCTTAGATACTGTACTTTTTAATTTTTTTCGTCCTTTTATGGTGTTTTTATTAGTCTTTTCCACCGCTATGACCGCATACAAATGTGGAGAGTAGCTGGTTGTCACAGTGTAAGTGTACAGGTAGTCTATTAGTTCTGGCACAGAACATCTGGTTCGTTATACGTAGTACATATTTCAGTACAATAGTAGGACGGTCGGACTTTATCATCGCATATATTATGAACAAAAATATATGAACAGCTTAACGAGAAGATTGTTCGATGATAGATCTCTGAGATTACATTTCTAATTAGTAACCAATTCTGCTGATGATATCATCCTTAATCCTAGTTTATTTTTAATAAATATATATAGAAATTGCTCATTATAAATGCTTACCACCTTTTAAACTTGAACCTAATATATCGCTTCATCTCTTTCCATCAGGTGAGATGGAAGACAAACGTCCATTCTAATTATCAATAAAAAAACATATTTACATACTTACGAATGTAAACATTCACAATTTCAAAGTTGTCACCTGCCCTTCTTCGTCTGTATCTGTCTCTTTTAGAAGTTGAGACTTGCCGACAATAGTACAACACAAAATTTTATCATATCATCATCGCAGTTATCACCTCAATTCTGGCACATCCACTGCTTAGCATAGGCTGCTACTAAAGAGCTCTTCCCGGATCCCTCCTACTTAAGGCGCAGTACGGCACACCGTGTGGTTTTAGTCGTTTCGATTACGACACACCGCCCCACCGAAAACCCCGGTGGGGTGACGGCCCGAGGGGGTTTCCACACAAAGACTTCTATAATAAGCAGTTTTGCGCCGACTTCAGTCATCTTCTTCTCCTGCATCTTTGACCAGATGGTCAGTAATTTCAAGATCGTCCTGCGTTGTTCTTTGTCGTGTTTTGTCCACGTATTTCGTTCATGACATAAGTCAGTCAGTTCAAATCAAGAGTTCATGCTTTTGCAAACCCAAAAAAATTATGTTTTTAACCACGATCGATGCAATTTGATCGAATTGTCGGGTAACCAAAAAGGTATTGTGCCTTGCAATTGTTATCGCGATAGTAGTCCCGATTTACACAACCAAAAAACATGTTCTATAGAGACTAATAGAGCACATTCTTTTTATTGAATCTTTTCGAATAACTCTCTACCACTATTTATGCTAAGTTTCATGCATCGAAACCATTTTTCAGAACACTTATTTCAATGTGCCTTATACACTTCCTCCACAGCATCCACGAACGCAGCTAGTGCATCTTCCGGCGTTCAAATATATATCCCTTTGAGTTGATTTTTTATTTAGGGAATAAAAATAAGTTATACGCAACCAAATCAGGGCCGTAAGAAGAGTGACACAGAGGTTTGACCGGTGTACTTTACTTAAGTCCCTCTTTTACATTTTTTGTGTACAGTGAACACTTCTGGCAATACCAATCGGCAAAATTGCTACTATGACCCCCTTGTGATATTGACACCAAATATCCTGTCATGTTAACTAGCAATCAAAATGTTCAATGCGATTTTCGGTCTTCGAGATTTTCACTTTGTTGGGCGTCGCGTCGGCCATTTAGAAACAGCCAAACTGTCGATTGTCTCTTAGTTACGTGATCGCATTGGAAAATCCATGATACATACACAACGTGACAAGCCTGCTCTCTAAGCTGTCGTGTTTGTTACCATTTCACGTCAGCCTGCGTGTGAGCGTCGGTGAGGTTGTGCAGTACCCATCGCGAAAATGCTCCTTACGCGAAGATCCTCGTTTAAAATCTTGTGAATGTTTTCTGAACCTGATATGTATCTCTTCATGCGTGATTCGCCTATTCTCTTCGATGAAATATTTAATTTCTGACACGTTTTCTTCCGTAACAGCCGTCAAAGAGAGGCCTCGCTTAAATTTGAAGAAAAATAAGTATCTGCACATTTGCCTTAGAAAGGCCTTCGTTTACAAATGCAAATTAAAGTCTATCAGATTTTTCTTCCGGTTTTTGGCCACATTTGAAACCGTTATGTTTAGAACATTTTTTTCCGCGATTATATTATGTATTATATAATACATAATATAATCGCGGAAAAAAATGTTCTTGGATTAGACAAATTTTTCAGAGAGACACGATTTTTACATTTAGTTCGTAATTAAATCTGGAGGGAAACTTGAATTTAGAACTTTTGTAATATTTTTTCGTTAATTATCTTATTTTTAAAATAAATTATAACTTTCTGAGTGGCCTGGTTCATGCAGTGGTCATTGAATATCCTTACATAACTATTACGAGTAATCCAAACATTTTCCAAACATCACTGTCTAACCGTCTGCCCCTTATAAATAAATGAATTTTAACTAAAATTTCTTACTAGAAGCCCCTCCATATGTAAAAACATTCAAACATCGTAAATAAACTGTTGTATTTCAATAAACCACGCCTACACATGACTGACCAATCGTGACCGTGCGCGGTAAAATTTATTGTAAGACCACTTTGACAGTTCGATTTTTAGAGTTCCGTGCACAGGTGGATAGAACATACAGCCCTTTCCGTGTCGCATAAGTTTTTGTATGGAATAAACTAAGTAAGTCCATTGTAGTTTACTGTATTTTTGATAAAAAGTGTATAAAAAATAATTTCTTAAAAAGGAACAAAAATAACTTGCTTAAGTAAGCTAGCTATGGTAATTTTTTGGCTAACGCGTTATGCAAAGACTTGAATACCATTTTAGTTTTGTCATATTTAAAATTACCTAGGTATATTTATTTTTTTCTTTTGTGATTAAACAACTACACAAACAATTACATTTATATTTTTTTTAGATGAGGAAGTATTGCTGCTAAACATTTTATGTCTAAATTACATTAATAAAAGTTCAAGCTACGTTTGTTTCGCTTCCATTTTTAAACTATGTACTGTGCAAAATAAATCCCACAGAACTCTTTACCTTGCAGCTTGCACTCGAACCTGACTGATTACTTTTTTATTGTATTTTTTTTACTGACCTCAGGAGGGCGCGTTCGTTTTTTAGACCTCAATGCTTGTCGCGTTTTCGGCACATTATCCTACCGATTTACGATGATGTTTTTGCTAATGAAACTCGTAATTCTTCAGACATTGTTTTTTTTATCATTTTCTTTGTTTCTATATTGTTTGTAGCTGACTGGCTAAAGTGTAGTAGGTATCAAAGATTTTTTGTGTAGGTATGTAAGTATTTTCATATTTATGTGTATTCACGAAGTTCATTATATATATTTTTAAATTAACTACCTTTTAATCAAGGTTTTTCATTTGCTTTATCACTCCAGAAAAGGATCAATGTTAACAAATAAAGATTGTATTGCATTGCATTGTATTTTTTCACAAGAGTAGTATAATTTTATCCTCCAGGTCCTACTTCCTACAGGTACTACTTCGTTGTCTTATTTCATTAGACTCAATAATTCAGAAATGATTCAAATAAACACCGGCATGCTTTCACCGCACAGCCGCTTATAGAAAGTAGTAAGCGACGTTATACTACATTAGGTTTTTACTAAATTGACCATAAACAACTCATGAAATATTTTCGAAAAAATTTCTAACAATTCAGGAGATCCGCAGGCAAGGCGCGTCTAACGTTTTAAATCTTTTATGTTTTGTGATAATTGTGAATGCGTGAAATTATACTTTCAGGACACTATCACTCAAAATATACAAATCTTATATAAATTCTACTTAGAATAAATATAATTTACCATAATAATATTCTTATTTTTATAACCTGTAAAAGATAATACTATTCGCATACGTTAGTCGCGATGGTTTTGTTCTTTGCCTTAAATTCGAAATTTAAAAAGGTGCATTTTTGAAATCCGATCTTAATTTTTTATAGTTTCCGCGCGCCAACCAATATGGTGGATGTATAAATTTCATATCTATTGGAAATTCATTTGCAAATAAATTTTAACCAGCAGGATATATTGTTAACTGACTTTATTTTTGTGCAGACATTTTTAATCTTGTTTTAGAAAAACTGTATACTGAAAAATGATTCTTACCTTGTTTTGAAATGTACGAGGAGATTACGAAAACGCCACCCTTAGTACATTATGGACTTTGTGATTTGCTTGAAAGAAAATTATAATTGGTGTAGGTACAATGAAGTTAATTTCTATTTTATACTACGTATAGTAATTATATAATTATGTATATTATATCTATGTTCTTTAATCGATATTAACATATATATCCTAACTACTATACTTATGTATGTAAGTTTATGTAGGTAAATATATTATAATTATTTACATCTGTGAGTAGGTATATATTTTTATATCTCTATTTTAACACTATTACAATGTGATTCTTAAAAAAAAAATTCTTTAACACCATAATTACACATGAATTATTTTTTTACTGTCATCTTTGTCCATCCAAAGGTTATCTGTAAGAAATAGCTGTTAGTGATAAGGCCACCTACTGTACAAATCGTTTTCTGATTTCCTTATAATTTAATTGCAATAAAAAATAATGTTTCAAATCTATTCTACATTCTATTGCAATTTTAAGTTTCACTCACGCCTATGGCCCCAAAAGGGTAGGCAGAAATGAATCAAACACCCACGTTTTGCCATTTATAAATTGGTCGCAAGTGTAATAATAGGTGGCAAGCAAATTGCCGTCAACCAGGCACTTTGGGAATTAAAAAAAAGAAAATTGGGATACAGTTTACGTTGTTAAAATGTTGTTCAGTTAACGTTTTACAATTTTTTTTTTTTTTTATAAAAAGTCAACATAAAGAAGGCATTAGGAATTACTCCTGTGTCGCGGGGAACTTTACAAACATACAAACAACGGACACAAAGAACACCCAGACTAGGGTGGGTTTCGAACCCACGACCTCTGGCTCAGCAGTTAGGTCACTAACCACTAGACCAACAGGCCAGTCGCTATTATTATAATATTATGTGTTTTGGTAATGTGGAGAGTATAACAAAATCTTGTTCAAGACTCAAGAACAGCTTTACATGAATTTCTGTGAGTTTATTATTAGAACAAGTTTGAATTTTGAGTACTGAAATGTTTGTCAAGAAATATCTGAGTATTATCAATGTGGAATGAGGTTTGTTAATTGTGTCAATCAAACGAAATTATGCTTGAGAATAGATTGACAGTCTATTCTCATGCATAATTTCGTTTGATTGGAGTTTGAAGATAGTTCTGTAATAAATTAAATGCTAGCCACAACTCAAAGTAAAAACAAATACTTTTTTTTTAAATTAACTTTTAAACCAAAAACAGTAGAAAGATTAGACTGATTTCATTAATTGTCCTAACTACTACAACGTTATTAAAATACATCTGGGCAGCTGTGTAGTACACACCTTCATTGATATACAAGTGTGAGTATATATTCCCAAAAATCCTCTCTGACTTCGAGGAAAGTTATACTAATTACACAAATTATTACCACGTAAAATATTACAATCCATTGTTGGATAAAGATATTAAACCAGCTAAACCATCTTTACACTACCTTACATCACCGTGAAGTAGTCTAACTTTGGCCCGTCTGCCAAAAACTTGTCTCAAAGAATCAAAAGTGACATTCCATCATAGCGTTCTCGGTTTAACGTTTAAACCTTTTTTTCCTCAGCGATTATATCCATGGGGCCGGTCAATTAAAATGGCTTCTACACACCAACGGCCAGGAATGTCGACTCCTGAATTTGTCCCTTTATTTATTCTATTGTGTTGTCCGTGACAAAAAAATCGCGATGCCCTCCGACAAAGAAGCGGTACCTTTTTGTCTTGAGATAGCTCATAAGTGTATTAGAAAATATTCCTTTTGTATCTTTAGTTTTCGGTGATAGTTATACTTTGATTGGTTATTTTTTGGCGGCAAAATCTTTCTCTTTTGTGTTATTGAATGTTATTTAGTATGAGATGTGTTGAAATTGATTGTTGTTCGAATGATTAACTAATAATTGCGTATTGTGTACTCTAGATACACTACTAGATCCGTGTGTAAGTTGCAATAGCATTGAATGAGCAATTTCTCTATTCTTTTCTCCAAAACTACTGATCTGACGGATATATTCATTTGTTAGGCGCCCACTAGACGCTCATGCAAACGTCAATCATTCCCAAAAGTCGTGATTGATGCAATAATATCGACTTTAAAATCTCATCATGCAACCGTCAATCACTGCATTAGACGATAGGTTATTCGTCAATCACCGTTTTGATTGTGGCAAAACTGACAGCAAAACCGTGTAATGGGTTCCTTAGAGGGCTCGGACTTCCTGGCAACAGCCTGTCTGAGGTATAGGTATGCGACACTGACCTGCTCGCGCTAATTCTTTTTTTTTTATCATATACTTTTTTTAGCTTACTTAGCCATTGAATTCCCTTCTTTACTACCTTTCCCTTTCAATAATACTCCCCAATTTTCCCATTTCCAATTCCCAAAGTGCCCAGTAGACGGCAATAGGCTTGCCTATTACGTGAGTGGCACTAAATTATAGTTGGCAAAATGTAGGTGTTTAATACGTGTCTGCCTATCCCTTTGAGGTTACAGGGGTGAATGTATGTACGTATATTTACGCGGTGCAAAAGTATTGCTAAGTGATGAGTAGTTGTACTCATTATAGTATGTTTGTACTCTGATCAGTAGATGCAGTATTTCTATAAAGTTATAGAATTATTGGCTTGTTGGTCTAGTGGTTAGTGACCCTGAATGCTGCGCCAGAGGTAGAGGTCGTAGGTTTGATTCCCACCCAAGACAAACAATTGTGTGATGCGCATGATCATTTGTTCTGTGTCTGGGTGTAATTTATTAGTATAGATAAATTATTACTATACTAATATTACAAAGCTGAATAGTTAGTAGTCAAACATGATTAAACGCGCTAATCTCAGGAACTACTGGTTCGATTTGAAAAATAATTTAAGCGTTGGATAGCCTATTTATCGAGGAAGGCTATAGGCTATATAACATCACGCTACGGTTAATAGGAGCGGAGCAGTGACCATAAACGCAGGTGAAACTGCGGGGTTGGCTAGTTTACAATAACTACTAGTATAGTATTATATTATCTGTGCAATAACCATCTTGAAATGTCACATGCAACATTGTTGAATCTACTTCAATAAATTGTTTAAGTAATTATTGTAATGAGGGTAATAATGTTTTATTAACTAAGTTTAACTCAGTGACTTTTTTATCGTGTCCAAAACCCCCACTTGGTCTTTACCGGGGCTAACGGTCAAGAGGTACATCGGAATTGGTTTGACTAAAACCAAAGGGTTTTCCGTCACATACCCTAAGAAGGAAGCCCACGGCCAAGATCTTCAAGGGTTTCCCTGGCAGACCTACGGCTACGGATGCAGTGGCAGTTGCAGAAGTTTACTTGTTGAGTTGTTGCGTTGGACTATGCGCTAAAATTATTGGTTATAATTATTGGTCCTTGACTCCTTATAAGTTTTTCATGCCCACATTTTTGATAAGAATGATATATACATGATAGTGAAGTAGCAACAATTTATCCACGTCCACCGGCCAGAACGTTATGACATGCACACTTTTAACCCTCGCCATCCGTGTAGTCGAGCATTAATTATTAATTTATGTTAATAATCTAATCTTATAACGATAAAACAACAGTGGGTACTTATTCATGCAATATGTTAATTAGCTATTAGCAATACAAATATGTCCGCCTAAATGTATTTTAAAGAGAGATGCAGCTGACGCGTCTTGCGGTTAAATGTCTAATCTCTGTGTGATTTGAAGGGGTGATGGTTACCCCCCACTTTAAACTCTAGTAACCATACTAGAGTTTAAAGTGGGGGGTAATCAGTTCAATTTAAACTACTTTCTAGGGGGTATATAAAGCATTGAAGAAAACATTCGGAGATTTGTCTATTTCATACTATAGGTAGGTACATAATATATGTAGGTATGTGTTGTTTACTTTGGTTTAATCAGAAAAAGATCATTAATTTTTCGACTGTCGAGTTGACCAGTTTTATACATATAAAGTGACAGAAATCAAGGATCCAACGTTTTTGATACCGAAGCGGGTAATGTTTTTCACAAGTTTCTAGTTCTTTTACAACTGTTGTGCGATGGTTAGGTATTAATATAGGTAGTACTAAATAAAAATTGACGTAAAATCTAACATTTTAAAACATTAAAATAAAATACTTGCCATATAAACAGCATTTTTTCTTGTCACGTCAGCAACATACTCTTGTGAGTATCCTTAATTAAAGGCAAATGGTTTCGAATCTCGTATAAACAACAAAGTTATATTACATATTACATAATCATGTTTAATAAAACGGTTTCAGGTAAAGAACCAATAAAAATACTTATTAACTAATGTGGTAATTTAACTAATTAGATTTGCGGCTCCTACAAATATACAGCTGAAGAACCGAACAGCTGACGGAGCAATGAATAATTACGTCTGTTAGATTTTGACATAACCACCACAGTAAAAATGGTTCCTACCTAAGCCTTAGTTGCTGTAAAACCACAAACACCTTCCTAGCTTAGACTCACCTGTGATGGTGCATCGTGTACTTATAGTAGGTTCTATTCCGAAATACCACTTCAGAACACAAAATGTCATCTCATGATGACTGGTAACGCCATCTATCGAATATCGTATTAATTGGTAATTTGAAGATCAATATGAAATGGCATAGTCAAGGGTCTACTTCCTTATCCTACCTCATTTCCCTTGACACCGCCAGTGACAATTTTACTGCCTAGTTAGGCATGCGTGTGGACTCGCATATTGACCTTCGTCACACCCAACACCGCGTGAGGACGTGTACTACCTAAATCTAGCTAGCAGTGAGAATGAGGAGCCCAAACCCCCACAGTTTTCGGCGCATAAATAAACTAAAATAAAACGCAAATACAGTCCAATAACATCCCCCGCACTTTGCAATTTGACAGATGGCCGCAACAATGACATTTTGTGACATTAGCCTACCCACCAGCTGTTACAGGTGGCGATAAATGCTAGAACTGAGGTGTGGTGCTGCAGTATACTCCTAATATGCCCTTACTCACCTGCAGGAGTAAAAAATATTTAATAATAATTGTGTTCTATACAATGGGCTTTACAAGTAGTATTTTGTGTTGTCTAAGTACTCTCTTAGTTGCGTGAATTCAAAGGAGGAAAGATAAAGAAAAAATCGTGTGGCGGTTTTTTCTTAGATTAAATTGTGACAAAAACTTATTTTCTTTAAGTTTTTCAATAACTAAAGATCACGAACATACCAAAAAATGTAATTTTATCAATTTTCTGTTCCGATTGTACGATCAGATTCGTGACAATATAATAAATTCTCTATTTCTCAGTTAAAAGTCAGCTAAAACCACCTGCGAAATGTCTTCGAACAAAAACCTAAAATTCAGTTTTTGTTCCAACAAAAACTTCTTAATAAGAAACAGGAGGAAACGGGCCGGGCATCGAACCCGTAACATGTCAATACCACTATTTTGCATAGCATTCGTCATTATTTGAGCCAATCGGGGCGGTTGCACCATGCAAGTTTAAGTTAAGATTGTCATGAAATAACTCATATATAGCTAATTTATAACTAGGTATTTTAAAACATAAGTATTTAAATTTTCTATTTCGTTAGAATTTAAACTAATGTTTGGCAATATTTCTTAGCATAAAAGGAGCTTTTAATGGCATAGCATTGCAATGCGTGAATCTGAAATCTTGGCAAGGGTGAGCTAGTCGGCTATTTTGACACAACATTGGAAGTGGCTAATGTGTACTTGTATGATATTCCACTAGCATTGAAGTTGAATGCAAGAAGATTTTATCTAAAACATTGACATTGAACTACTATTACTTATATTAATTTCTACTTATTTTCTTTTTGTGAGGGCGGACCCATGCTTCACCTAATTTCTCCACCTGGGTCCGGACCCCTTTTTGTGTATAATATAATTTTACATTATAATATAAGGTGCATTATTAGTATTGAAATTATGACTTTTGTAGGCTAATAACTTTTATTTAAAGTAACGAGACAAATTGGTATTAAATAGGTATGTTTATCTTTGATAAGTATATTTTATCTCAAATACGTACGCGACAGCCCTCCATAGTCAGTATGAAAAATAAAAAAAAAACTACTGGAGCAACTATTAACTTTTAATATGTGTGGTTTTGAAACTTTTTTTTTTGTGTAGAAACTTGAACTCTCGATAACCATGACAGTTAGTAAAAAAAAATAATAACATTTTCATAGTTAAGTACATATTTAAATAATAAATGTAGTGAACATTAATTTTATCACAATGTTCAATAATTTACCTAATAATTTTATGTTTTGCGCTGCTTAACAAAAGGATTTCTACAGACCGAGGCAAGTATGGTTTTGGAATACTTCTAAATATCTGACCGTCTTATAATTACTAAACGTTTGATGGGATAAGGTGACAAAGACATATAATAGGTAATAACTTTACAAAATTAGAGGAACAGTGACCGTATAATTACTATAGTGAGTTGTAATTTAAAAATACTTTTTTATACTTTACATCTTAAAGCGTTAGTTTTGTTGTTTTGAAAAGTATCACTTCCTGAAGAGATAATATGAATAAAGATATGAAAATGTATTCTAACTAGATTCAGCATATAAAGTACATTTTCAATTTTAATTTAGAATTCATTTTATTAAATTAATTAATTAAATTTAATTTTTGATGTTTACAAGTTACATTGTATCTATATATCTATTTAATACCTTTAAACGAGCAATTCTTGTATATATCTTGTATATAAAATTCTCGTATCACAGTGTTAGTTACCATACTCCTCCGAAACGGCTTGACCGATTCTCATGAAATTTTGTGTGAATATTGGGTAGGTCTGAGAATTGACTCTTATCTCATTTTCATCCTCCTAAATGTTAAGGGTAGTCCACCCCTAATTTTTGTTGTTAATTATTAGATAAATTATTTTTTTTTATTTTTTTTATTATACAGCATTAGAAAATACATACAACCCTGAATTTTTAACTCTCTACGATCAACCCCTGTTTTTGAATAGCGATATTAGTATTTTTACTTTCATTGGTACAATTTTTTTAAAGTATTTAACGCATTGAAAATAGAAAGTGGGATTGTTATAATCGATTTTTTTTTATGGAATAAGGGGTTAACGAGCAGACGGGTCATCTGGTGGTAAGTGACTGCCGCCGCCCATGGGCACCTGCAACTCGAGAGTCACAAGTGCCTTTAAGGTGGGAGTAGGAGAGGAGGGGAGATGGAGAGAGGGGTAGAAAGATGGAGAGAGGGAAGGGTTAGGGCCACCGGTAACCTCACTCGCTTGGCGAAGTACAACGAAGCATTGCTTCACTGCCGGTTTTCTGTGAGGCCATGATATCACCCCTTTCGAGCCGGCCCATACCTGCCGAAAAGCATGGCTCTCCCACTGTTAAACTTTAAATATGTCAGTTAAGTTAATGAAGTACTTTGAATTAGGAAAATGAATGGTTGGTGTTTTGTTATTTTTATAGGCCGTCAATAGACCACAGCGCTCCATTCTTCTTTCAGTCATAGACCCCATCCCCACAATAAGTTAGTTATTTTTTATTTGACTACCAAAATATTCATTAGAAATAATTAATATGGCAAAACAACGTGTGCCGGGTCGGCTAGTGTATATATATAATCTGAATCTCGGAAACAGCTTTAATGATTTTCATGAAATTTTGTAAACAGATACAGTTTTGCATTTTAAGTTCAACTACATAGTTCTATATCCAGTAATTTAAAAAAAAAAAAATACGATTTTACAAAAAGGTAACGAGCGAAGCTCGGTCTCCCAGGTACTATATATATATATATATGTATAAGTAAGAACGAAATTTTAGGTTCTCTTCAAATAAAACTTCACTATTATAAGCATTATCACTTTTTTTATAAAATTCAATTTAACTACAGTTAACAGTTACGATGCCACCCACCGCCAACTAATTTCGAAACAAAAGGACCGTTTTCGAAAAAGTCTACGACTATTTTTTCTACCAATCAGTAAAAACCTTATCGAAAAAGTCCGTTTGGGATGTAAATAAATCCGTAACAACTATATGGCCACCGTGGAGAACTCCTTCATATTGAAAAAGATGGTTAAGCACGAAACAAATGTTAAGGAAATGGTTCTGCCTGTCGATAGTGACATAACATGTTTCAATATGAACTTGAACAATATTTGAGAAGCTTGACCTAAGCAAAATTATTATTAAAAAAATATTTAAAAAATAAGAGGTATTTAACGGTCTAAAAGAAATGTAAGTTTTATATAACGCGACGTTTTTTTTTAAATCAAAAGCAAGTTAGAAGCAATTAGATTAGGTAGACAAATTTCTTATTGGACGAAATGTAAATATGATGCCTCTTATTCTTATTAGAAATTAGGCATAGACTAAAACAATATTTTTCTTTACTAAATTAATAAGAAATAATAACAAATTAGGTATTAGAACTAGAATAGATTAAATCAAATCAAATGGGGCAAATCAAGTTTTTACCAAACTTCGAAACGGTAATTATGTTCGTTTGTTTGAAATAAAAAGAGTGTGACGTCACTGATACTGATATTTATAATATAAACGGACGTAAATTACCATTTAAATATCCAAATACCCTAGTAAAGCGGGTAAAGAAGCACATTGTCCGCCCAATATAATAATATATGTATTATTGTTTAAGTATAACAACATTCGAATGCTATTTGACATAAGATTTTGCAGTAAAATTTGACAGCTCTGTCAACTGATTCGATGATCAAATGAAAGTGGCTAAACATGCTTTCAGAAACTCGGTATATTCTTGACAAGAGATTTGACATACGATTAGTTAATTTCTGCGCCTTTCTGAAACCATGCCTCATAGTGGTAATTTTGTGTAAATGCAATTAGTGTTCCAATCTCGTGCTACTGTATTGGCTCTCTGGGCAGTACACTTAACTAGTAATTGCATTGAGCATATCCAAAATCGGCCTTACACAAATGAGCAATAAAACCTTTCTCCACGGAACCCTAGAATGATCGTAGAAAATTTAAATATCTCTTGTTGGAAGAATTATTGGTTGCATCGTTAGTCTGTTATACTGAGTGACATCAACTGTCATTCTTTTTATTTTTTTTAAACAATATAAGATCTGTTTTTGTATGTTTCGTCGGGTTTTTTAGCTGTTTGCAAATTTATTAGTATATTTGTCGGCCTTTTCGGGTGGTAGTTAGAATCAATTTGGGTCGTAATTGGGACTTCCGAGTTTTTGTGGTTTGACCGTGATTAGGTTGTGATTTGGTTTCCGGTAAAAAAGCGCTTGTTTTATATTTGGTTAACATGAAAGGTAGAATTTCGTACAGTAACTGTAATTGTTCGTATGTTCGTAACGCCTTGGGGACAGTGCTTTGTTTCATGACGAAAGGTGGACAACTTAGACAAAATTTCTTAATGATCGGTTAAGAAGTTGTTGAAGATGCTTGTTGCTATTTTTTTGTCACCTTCCAATCCACTTTACGAATTCGCACTTGCATTTATGAGAACAATGTCCGTTATCGCACGTTATAAACAGACAGATTTATTTTATTTACGCCATCTGTGGATTCTACGCGATACTACAGTTGTATACTAATTCTCCATATATTAGTTCGGGCAACTTGCACAGATGACGCAATTTAAGTTTTGTATTTTTTTACAATATTTACTATATTTTGATACAAAGACACTTCACGCGTTTTTATAATATTGGTTAGGATAATGGTAACAGGTCAGAAATATAAATTATAAAAATATGCCTGAAAATACCACTGCACACCACGAATTTTCTCCACAAATCTTTTAAAGTCCATGCAGCTCGCCTGTGGAATGCATTGCCTGAAACTGTGAGACGTGCTCAATCACTAAACATTTAAAAAAAATTGGTAACTGATCACTATCTGTCCTCATAGTTAGTCACTGACAATGTTGATATATGTATATACATATTTATTTAATATTAGAATGTGTACATGTATGTATTTATAGCTATTTTATATATATTTCTGTTTGAACCTATAAAATGTATTTAAGGTATATATGATTATTATATATCTATTTTCGCTAACATTCGTATAGTTCAATAAGCTACTTAACTGAGTTTGTACACCTGCAAACTGCCCTATGCACTAATCCATCACACTTGTCCATCCTAAGGTTGTCTGGAAGAAATCGCAACTAGCGATAAGACCGCCAATTATACCATTATTCAATGTTTTTCATTTATGTTGTAACTTTTCTATGGTGTACAATAAAGAATATTGTATTGTATCATAAAAATAAATGTTGGGTTAACTTTGTGTTATACTGACTACAAAATTATACTATCTACTAGCCTGTACCCGGCGTGCGTTGCAATGCCATTTATACAACACTACCAGTTCCCGCGCGGCTTCGCAAGCGTGTACATATTTATGTATTTTGCGCGAAACCATAATGCTTTTTTTTAAATAAAAGAAGCCTAAGTTACTCCTCATAACAAAAGCTATCTGCCAGTGAAAGTGTCCCGTGTAAATCGGTAAACCCGTTCCGGAGATTAGCCCGAACAAACAGACAGACAAAAATTTCAAAAACTGATTTTTAGGCATAGGTATCGTATCGTCCAAATAACTGTACGAGCTTAAAAAACTATTATTTTGACATTACAAACAGACACTTCAATTTTATTTATTTGTATGATGATCATTTTTTAATACATTTTTTGGCCAGAAACTTTCGCGGGCGTTCTCATGAGACCCTGCCAAAATTTCATCACAATTGATTAACGTTTAGAAATGCTTATAGGACAAACATACATTGATTTTTATTTATGTCGATGTAACTACAACATTTATGCCATAAACTGTTATTTTTAAACCACTTCGTCTACGTGCAGTATTTTTCATCAGTAATATTTACTTCTGCAGGTGAATACCGCATCGGTCTCAAGTTCAACGAGCAACACATCCCAGACTCGCCCTTCAAGGTTTACATTTCCCCAGCGGTGGGAGACGCATATCTGCTCGAAGTTGCCCAGTTCCCAGACTCGGCGCAGGTTGACAAGCCTACCCAGTTCTACATCAGGCTCAACGGAGCTAAGGGTACTTTAGATGGCAGGGTGAGTACTTCTTGTGACTATTTCACCCACTACTCCGCTCGCTAGCGTCGCAGTGTGATGTTACATAGCCTATAATCTTCCTCAATAAATACTCTATCCAATATAAAAAGAATAATATCAATCTGACTGACATTTCTGGAGATTAGCGCGTTTAAACAATCAAACAAAAACTATTCAGCTTTCTTACATTTGTATAGATATAGTTTAGATATTAGACATTTACCTCGGTTATAGGACGAATCAGTAACAAGCGCCTTGCGAGCAAGTAGTTCCGGGTTCGATCCTCAGCCAGTATATTACTTTTAGAAGCAAATAGGGTTACTAGTAATATATGATCCTTACATAGTATCTTAAAAAAATCTTTCTCTGTAGTAGTAAATTCTAAAACACAGCACTGCCATTACACTACTGCCCAAAAAAGGAGTGTAATGTGTTTAAGATTCATGTACATAATATGTATGTGAGTTACCTTCTTCTACAATAACGATTGCTCTTTCGTTAGAATCTTACATCATCCCGAATGACACTGGCTATAATTTTTTCAAATCAATATGGCGGCTGAAGGGCGCGTAATTCGGTTTTTGGCAGGGTGTTTTTTTTAATTAGTAACTTGTCTAAAAGACAGTGTAAGTGGGGGAACCATGCTTCGGCACGTATGGGCTGGACCGAGTACCACGGCCTCATAGGCCTCAAACCGGCCGTGAAGCAATGCTCCTCTGTGTTTCGCCGAGTGAGTGAGGTTACTGGAGGCCCAATCCCCCTCCCGTCCTTTCCCAACTTCCACCCTTTCCCTACTCCCACCTTCAAGACCGGCAACGCACTTGTGACTCTTGAGTTGCAAGTGTCCATGGGCAGCGGTAGTCACTTACCTTTAGGTGACCCGTCTGCTCGTTTGCCCCCTATCCCATAAAAAAAAAGTTCTTGCACTCGGTATTTTTTTTACAACCGTACTCTCAAACAAGTTCTTCGCCAGCAGCCTAATGTTAATTGTTTATCAGTGTCTATACACACAAAATCTGTGATGTCATTCGCACGTTGCCAACCCTGTAGTAACTACTTACGAGTATTCAGCATGAATATCGATAATGTTGCAAGTGACCAGTGCGAGTTTATCCGTAGGTATGTAAACATACAATAATACATACATACAAATATGTAATAAGATTTATTTCTCTGTTAAAGGCAGTTTCATATGTGTATTTATTCTTATTATTATTGATTTAAAATCATATATTTTCCGGACCTTAGTAGAGTATAATACTAGTATTCTCTGCTTATATCTTTTAATTAAGTACAAATTCTTCGTTACCGAAAGAGAAGAGAAAAAGTTAAAAACAAATAAACTCCTGAACCAGGCAGTTTATTGAGTCTTTCTTTTTCAGCCTTTCACAGAATGAAAATGTGTACAAAATCTAACCAAAAATAGTCCGGAACAATCAATAAATCATAATTCTCACAAAAATTCAACGTTCATCCCAAGATCCGGACAATATAAGTAATAAAGTAGATGCACAGTGGGCAGAGGGCAGTTTGATTTATTGTGAGAACATGCTATGTCCGGCATACGAGATTACATGATCGATGCGCGTGTCATGCCTGCGTTTATTTCGCGCTTAGGGACAGAATATTTTTTTAGTCGAGTTTTTCAGGGGTGTATATATTTGAAGCGACAGTTAGACTGATGTTTGAGATGAAACCTGAACAAGTTACAGAAAAAAAAAACATAATTTCGTAAATTCCTCCTTTCTTTAACTACTAAAAAAAGGCATTGAACTAATCTTGGTAAACAATGGCCTATAATCAAGATATACATTTAAAAGACCTACCGAGTGTTTTGATAGACATGGACGTTTTTAATCTTTCTCTTGGCCAGTTTAAAATAATAGTCTTCAATCATTTCCGGATGGATCGCAGACCTTAACACCACTTATTTTGCGTTATCGTTTTTATAAAATATGTTTTTGTTAATTGTGCCTTGTAATTATTTTTTTTAACAAACAATAATTTTTGTTTTCACTTAATTTAATTTAATTTAAATGTTATCTTAGACTGTGATTAAGATTGTGTTGAACCGCCACGGGTCGTCACCTCACGTGGTATGTCAGACCCGAAACGACTAAAACCACATAGTGTTCCGTCACGTTCTTGCTATTATAGCCTCAAGTCTACCCTAGAAAGGAAATCCCTGTGAACACCGACAGACTTCGCCGCCTGTTTTATGCGTTTATGAGAAACGGAGGTGAAAATACCTGTAAATTCAAACGGTCATTAATTTTAAGCAGATGGTTTTCTTTCAAATATTCTTTTTGGAACCGCATGCCAGAGTCATCATTTTCCAGTGATTTTAGTAAGTATTCCATTGTCATACATTGCCAAAGAAGCTATTTTTTATATATATATAAATAGCTACTTTAAGATATTTGTTACAAAGTTACTAGATAT
Source organism: Callimorpha dominula (assembly GCA_949752705.1). Taxonomy (NCBI): domain Eukaryota; kingdom Metazoa; phylum Arthropoda; class Insecta; order Lepidoptera; family Erebidae; genus Callimorpha; species Callimorpha dominula. The sequence continues at coordinate 11,665,831 of OX457015.1, read as the reverse complement.
TGTATAATAAGAATTAGGTATAGGCCAGAAGGAACATAAAACATTGATTTATTTGCAATTAAGTACAGGCCTAAAATTTGGTTTTCAGATCTAGAAAATTGTGTGTTCCAAATCCTCACAAAATTGGAAATACAGCTGTTAGTTGCCAGCACGGAACGAACTAAAACAATATATTTGCACAGTGTTCCGGTGTGGCCAAAAAAATCTAATAAAACGGCCTCTCCGCACGTGACTGTTGCGCGAATAAATCTTGTCCCGTTAATATTTTATAACAGTGTGCTAACATGTCCAGGGCGATGAATATCAGACCAAGTTTTGCCATAAAATTAATATGGGGTAGGGTAACTTATGCCCTTTTGTTTCTAAGGATAGTGGAGAATTTTGCTGTATGTTTACAAAATATCTACTACGTGTTTGTGTTACGGGAAAATAGTTATAAATGTAATTTCATTATTTGTCAATAGTTGTACGAAACTTAATACCGAATATGCAACCTAATAAAGAAAAAAATATTTAAATTCCTTCACCGTACACTTAAAAGCTCCTCGCTTAATAAAGTCGGTACCAAGAAAAAATTACAAATTTAAGATAGCTATTATTCCACAGACAAACACTTAATAATATCAATAAAAATACTCCCGTGTGATTCCAAATTAGGCAGAGCCTTTACTATGGTAACCAGACTGCTGATAAACATACTACTAAATACATACATTATAACATGTATGTATTATTAATTAATAGATAATAGATATAATATAAATAGATAGATTAATAACACCCACATACACAGACACACGTTAGAATTTTTTCGTCGGGAATTTAAAATGCATTCAAATAATAAATAAAAGATACCATTCTCGAAAGCCAAGAAATTAATAAGGTTATTTAGCATCACGTTACAATCCTTAGCAGCAGTGTCTGCAGAATCTTCTCTATGACGACCAAATTCATGAACATAATAAATGTCCCTTAACAGGTTACCTCACCTTCGGGCAAGAGCGATGACTGCTTCATCCAGAACATCGACGGAGACCAGTACAGCATCAGGTTCATGCCACGGGAGAACGGTGTCCACAATATCAATGTTAAGTTCAACGGAGTACACATCCCAGCTTCTCCGTTGAGAATCAAGGTATGAAAGAGTTTATAATTACTTTTTTATCGTTTTCTTAGATCAAATATGTCATAAATACAGTTATTATATTTTATTTATTTAAAACTTGATGCTCATAAAATACAGAGGCGGACTTAATGCTTAAGGCCTCTCCCTGCCAGTCAACCTTCTGAATAAAATAAATACACGTTCTCATCGAAAAATCGCATCAAATAGTGGCAATAGTGACACACATTTAATATGTCATCATAATAATAAACATCTGAATATCTGTTTAATACAAGAATAATGCCTGTAGTTTATTACTTACCAAAAGACGTAACTTGCGCACATGTACGCAATCGTTGTTACAGCTGTTATCGTTTGTTACAGTGCCATTAATATACTTTATAAATTAAATATATCAGAATAATAATATACTTATCGAAAGTCAGACTGCCAAGAAAAAAAATCTTCTAAACTTTCGCGTTCCATGAAAATATAATTATGTTAACGGGGATTAATGCGATCACGTATTTAAAGGTACGTAACCTGGTCGAAACGTCAGGCAAATCAAACCTGACGTTTCGACCAGGTTGCACTGGCCATAGTCACAGCCATTATTAATTCCCGTCAACGTAATTATATTATCATTTATAAAACGCCAAGCACAATGGGAGAGGCCTTTGTCTTGCAGTGGACTGCAACTGATTGCTTAATTGATAACACTGGACCGGCTAAAATATGTTGAAAATTAGCAGTTGAACTACATTTAGCAGGAGTGCAGCAAATTAAATGAAACTTAGAAGTTAGATTTCTTTTTATTTTTATTGTAATAATTGTGTGCGGTCCTGTGAGTGTCAGAATAAATGTTTCTCTTTCATTTTCTTTCTTTCTTTAACTCCTTCTGTGAGAATTTTTGCACACAATTCCTTATTTTATTTCCATAGGTCGGAAAGGATGATGCTGACCCTGCGGCTGTCCACGCTCATGGTCCTGGTCTGGGCACAGTCAAAACTGGTTAGTTTCAATAATTTGCCAGTAATTTCTAGCTTAGAATTCATATTTTATGAATATCCATTCTAAGCTAGAAACCTTGGCGGCATTTCTTTTTATGTAGTCGTATTTTTTTTTTCAGGGAAGTAGATAAACTTAAACAGCGAAACCTTATCTAAATTCAAAACTTGATCCAAATCGTTAGAGACATTTCGAAGACACACGTTTTACACATAGTAACAACAATTACTCGTTTGTAGTTATTAGATAAGTAAGTGGCACATAACATTATTTATCATGGTCACTTACCTATACCAAATTCCTACCAATTTCCTGTAATACGTGTTACAGAAAAGTTTTTGCAAACATGCTGAGGTCGTGGGATCGATTCCCACCCAGGACAAATAATTGTATGATGAGCACGATAATTTGTTCTGGTCTGGGTGTAATTTATCTATAATAGGTATGTATTAAGTATTATATAAGTATCTTGATCAGCAGTCTAGTTACAATAGTACAGGATCTGCCTAGTTTAAGATCAGAAAATCAAGTTATTATTGTTATTATTTTAGGGTCGTAAGTATAGTAGACTCCATCAATTATGTAAGGTGCTTTCTTTTTTTTTTGGTGCAACAATTTAGGAAAATTCATGATTTTTTCTATAAACTATCTGTGGGATGTTGATGATAAACACATTCAATATAAATTTCAAATATGAATTTGTAGTACTTGGCGTAATACAAGTTCAAATTCTCCAATCATCCTTTGTCCATAGGTGTGAAGACCGATCTTATAATTGACACGTGTAATGCGGGTGTTGGTCTACTGGCCGTCACCATAGATGGACCTTCCAGGGTTGCTATGGACTGCACAGATGTTGATGAGGGTTACAAGGTAAGTAAAAACAAGACCAATCTGTAATGCGGGTGTAGGTCTATTAACTGTCACCATAGATGGACCTTCTAAGGTCGCTATGCACTGCACAGATGTTGATGAGGGTTACAAGTACGGTAAAACAAGAGCGATCTTATTAATGACACGTGCAATGGGGGTGTTGGTCTGTTAACTGTCACCATAGATGGACCTTCAAGGGTCGCTATGGACTGCACATGTGTTGATGAGGGTTACAAGTTGAGTAACTTAGAGACTTAAAGTATTAAAACAGTTTGAAACATACTACCTTTTGCCGGCGGCTTTGGTTATGTAGTTAAGGCCGGAAAGCGTAACAAACATACAAATAATGTGTGGCGTTTTGTAAACTCGTCATTTTTCGTAAAATTGCGTTTTTACGGGAAACACAACTATGCAGTTGAACTTAAAATGCAAAACTATATCTGTATACAAAATTTCATCAAAATCGTTAGAGCCGTTTCCGAGATTCAGATTATATATATATATATATACAAGATTTGCTCGTTTAAAGGTATTAGATACACATATGTATATAGAGATATGCATTGTTTTTGATAGTAGAAGTAGGTAATATACTTAACTTTAACAAAGCGAGCAACTAGAATGGCTACATAACTGCTAATAGAGAAAAGGTTTTTGAGTAAAAATAACGCTTCATAGTTCCAAATCCCATAACACTAGTTCAGCAGCAGGAACTATTGCACTGCGAGCCGTTACGAAAGTACAATTTTATAACTTTATTTTGTTTTAAAAAGAATACTCGTAACGTGGGTCACACATTACTAGGGTATACATTATTGTGTGACTTGATCGCAAGGCCTACGCCTTAGCCATTACGCTACCGCCGCTTTTAAATAATTCCAAAGCTCGAAGAATCGAGTCATATTGTTGTCTTCTAGCCTTTCAGCTACCAGGTCAGACCATTTTTGTGTTAAGTTGACTAGATGTTTTATGAGCTGCTGCGGAAAACATAGATATGAGAACTCATAACTTGCACTTTTATGTGTTCAGGTGCGTTACACCCCCCTCGCTCCTGGGTTCTACTACCTGAGTGTCAAGTACAATGGAGCCCACATCGTCGGATCACCATTCAAGATTGAAGCCACAGGTAAGTTTTGGAAGTATTTAATTTCAAAGTTACAAAACATTATTTTTATATCTTCACGTAAATTTGTTGAAAAGTAGTGTTTTGTTGTTATTGCTGTCCCTTTTGCGATGTAGTTGGATGAAGTAGTTAGACGTAGTAGTTAGAAGTTATAATCTAGGAACTCAGTAAACCTCTGACAGCTTCTCCTGACAGTGGAATGCTTTTGTTTCAAACACGCCCGTGATAGAGGCATTAGCAGGATTAGGTTTCGATGGCGACCCTGTTTTGCTAAAGCGGCAGCCTTACGAGTGGCTTCTATGAACACTGGTTAAAGAGAGACTGTGTTTATAGAATCCGGATGTCTTATCACGAAACAATAGTCTAGTAGTCTCTTGTTTTTCAATCACCCCTTGGTGAAGCTCATCTCCTCGCAATGGTTTACGTCACTAGTAATCTTTTAGTTATTAACCTTCGTCGTGAACGCCCACAACAATTCTATAATTGACTGGCCTGTTGGTCTAGTGGTTGGTGACCCTGACTGCTAAGCCAGAGGTCGTGGGTTCGATTCCCACTCAGGGCAAATAATTGTGTGATGAGCATGATCATTTGTTCTGTGTCTAGGTGTAATTAATCTATAATATGTATGTATTTAGAAATGTATATAAGTATGTTTATCAGCAGTCTGGTTACCATAGCACAGGCTCTGCCTAGTTTGGGATCAGACAGCCGTGTGTGAGATGTGTGGAGTTATTATTATTATTAATTACCTGCTTCTCAGGTTCAAATCTAGCGGAAGTTGGCGCTCAAGAAACTTCATCAGTAACGGTAGAAACAGTCCAGAAGGTGGCTAAGTCTGCGCAAAAACTTGGACCTGTCCTCCCGAACTTCAAGTCTGATGCCACCAAAGTAACGAGCAAAGGCATGGGTCTGAAGAAGGCGTACCTCAATAAGCACAACCAGTTCACGGTGCACGCGGGTGATGCTGGTAAGACATGCTTTATTCTTATATTCTTTTAACTTGATACGCATACATGTACAGCCAATTCCGGTGTGTCATTACAATATAAATTTTCAATTTTTTTTTTGGTCTTTTGTCTGAAGGTTTAAAGATCGAAGAGATTTATTTATACTCTTTAAAATGCTCTTAATTTTTTATTTTGAAATACCAAATATAGTTTAGCTTCCTTACTCTCTGAGTATCAAGCTTGGTGATTTCGTGACCCACTGTTATTGATTCAGCTGTACAGGAGACATGACAGTGTGCATTCGATAGGTTCTATAAAAATCCTTAAAAATATTTTAGAATCATATTTTCTTAAATTTTCAGGCACAAACATCCTTTACGTCGGCATCTATGGTCCCAAGGGTCCTTGCGATGAGGTTCAGTTGAAGCACAAAGGCAAGAACAATTATGAATGTTGGTACGTCGTCAGAGACAGGGGAGACTACATTGTCATCGTCAAGTGGGGTGATGACCATATCCCTGGATCCCCCTACAAGGTTGAAGTCTAAACTAAGAAAAACCGCATGCAGAATTAGCTAAATTCTAATGGCACGTTTACATTACGTCGGATACCGAATGCGTAGCCTGTATGTTGTTTAACCAAATAAATCCGACTGAAGTCTCCAACCTATGTGGTTGGAGACTTCAGTACGGAATAGGTACTGGACATTGGCAACGTAATAATATACTGTCAAACGACCTGCAAATTTAATTCTGTCAAAGCCAATGACGCGAACGCATTCGGCCTAATTGAATTCGGCCAAACCAAATTATGTAAACATGTCATTAGGATTTCAGTAAAAAAATGATTAGGTGAAAATAAATTGACTTTAAATTGTACTCAAATATATTATTTTATCAGTATGTTACGCTTTATAAAATATTCTAGTCATCTTCTGAAAATTAATCAATTCTGTATGCATCGTCGCTATTAGATTCTGTTTTTTATACTCTGTTTAAAACATATTTAGATATTGTTTAATATTTAACATCTACATACAAGTTATTACAACTTCATTAAACTCACTAGATTTGTAGATAACAAAAAAGATAAATTAGTTAAGGATGCATTCACAAAAACCTGGTATTTGATTACAAAACTACTATTTAATCGATTCGAATGTACCTATTGCGAGCTTTAGAATGTTATAAAATGGTAGCTTTTAAAAAATACATTTTCCTTCCAAAAACGATGACAACACTGAGTTCAGTGTTGTCATTTGCCTATTAACATTTATTTAAATGAACTATAATTTAAAAAGCCTTCCGAGATATTTCCTGTCATCCTTTAGATACAACTTAGCTAAATTATTATATATTTTTAGTTAAATCTGCATATGCATTCAAACAAATCAATTGATGGACTATAGCAAAAAAGACAGTTTAAAGTATCAATGTTTAATTGTTATTTCTTAGTGATATCTAAGTATGTTTTAAATGTTAATCTTATATTATCGGCAAGCTTAGTTATTAGAAATTATAATTAGGATAACGAAAAGGTTTCCCTATCCATCTTCTAAAATTGATCTCTCAGACTACCATAGGATAGATAGTTATCCGAATAAACCTTTTCATTAACCGCTCACTGTTTTTCTTGTTCCTTATTAAGTAATTTATTTAATATACCATCAAATCATCATCGCAACTTCCTATTATAGTATAAGCATTTTCGAGGATGTCTAACAATAACATGGTACGTAAATAAAAAATGCAATGTACGTTATTCTTCAACAGCGGTATCGACTTGTCTATTAAAATGTTGTTAAATTATTGATTTTTTTTCCGGTTTATGGAGTTATTGTAACTCTTACTTATTTTTATGCTTGGTTAGAACTAGTAGGCATATATTTTAACTCCAAGGTAGTGACATTTTTAGTTAAATTATTGTCTTTAATTTTTTTGTGTTCGTTTATTTCTTGTCAGACTGATTTCATAAATGTTTCTCAATAATTCCAGTGACATTTTAGTATGCAACTGTCGATAGTGTAATTTTTTTTTTCGGTAAAATTATTGATTGAAAATTATTTTTAATTTTGATACTTAGACTATTCTTTCTTCTTGTCTTTTGTGCTGTTTTCAGGCTAAATTTATATGATTCTCGTTTAGTATTTAGGGCGACTAAATGACAATACATATAAAGTATCTTAAAAGTATTCCCTTTATTTTTTAAGTCCAGCGAGGGCACGATATGCTATCCAAGATCTTTTGCGAATTTTTATTTTATTTTTCTTTACCTAGTTCTTTAAGTTTCTCTACATCTTTTTTCATTAAAAGTGTGTTGTCAGAGAAATTTTCATAGAAATTCGCTTTCACTTCTTGGAAACCAACTTATAGTAGATTTTTTTTTGCAAAATTCTCTACTTTCGGATCGCTTTGCGTATGGTGCCTTGGCATATTCATATAAGTATTATACATCAGCTTCTTCATTTTTGTATGGTTTGTGTATGGATTTTGCCTACGTAGGTAGAATGAACCCGTATTTGTAAATACCTATTTTAAGTTTTTAATTATTATAATGTATTTTGCGACTGTTAACTAAATAAAAGGAGGAAAGTTCTCATAGTTGTTTTATTTGTTCCTTGTTATTTATTATGGCCTTTCGTTTTGTTTATACTACAAATAGCATGTATAACTAGGGTTTTAAAAATATTACTTTTGGTATTAAAATCGATAAATGTTTATTATTGTATTTTATAATCAAAATCATTTATTTCAATTAAACCAGTGTGGCTGTGGAGCAGGAGCAGCATTTAGCCAAGCATTTTTATCAGCTAAATAATCGTCTTGTTTATAATATGCTTGTTTACATAGTGTGCGTTTAATGCAAGTTTTAAATTTCTTCTCATTTAGTTGAAATTATTAGGAGGTATTTTATTATAGAATTTAATACAGTACCCCATGAAAGATGTTTGCACTTTTGTTAGTCTAAATTTTGGTTGTATTAATTAATTTCGTTCTCTAGTAATGTAATTACGTCTTTCACACCGTTGAGTAAATAGTTGCATTTTTTTTCTGACATACGTAATCCTACTAATATTATAAACGTGAAAGTTTGTGAGGATGTATGGATGTTTGTTACTCTTTCACGCAAAAACTACTGCATGGATTTTAATGAAACTTTACAATAATATAGCTTATATATCAGAATAACACATACGCTATAATTTATGAGGATATTGTGTAAATTGGCCAAAATATAACGATAAGTGTTAAGTAAGTCGGAAAAAAATCTGTCACCTGCGAGCTATTCTGGCGTGCGGTGGGAAAACTGTAAGAGTTACATGAATATAATGTACGGTGGGATTGTTTCTACTAAATAGTTCTACAAAAATGTTCGCGACAGTATATACCTATCTTTTATGTGTAAGCCATTATTACCAAAATAGTGAGCCATAAATACAATAAAATTTCATTTTTATTTCCAATTTACATTTAGCAGTAGCAAATAGATTTTTATCAAAATATGTAAATACTTTTATCGATTCTTATATTCAAAGTAGATAAACTTTGTCTTTTAAAGTACGTAATTTGATCAAATATTTTATATATTAATGTGAAAGTTTGGATGGATGAATGGATGGTTGTTACTCTTTCACGCCACAACTACTGAACCGATTGCGATGAAACTTGGTATGTAAAAAGCTGGAGACCTGGATTAACATATAGGCTTTTTATCCCGATATTCTCACGGGATCGGGACTTACGCCTGTGAAATCGCGGGGCGCTGCTAGTGTTCAATATTAGATTTGATATAAGGACTGGCATGGAGAACGCAAAGGTCACAGTACTCTGTTTACTAGACTTTAGCAACGCTTATAACACTGTGGACTACGATGTTCTCCTTGCCATACTAAACTCACTCAACATATCTCCATCAGCTATGGACTGGATTCATAGTTACCTGTTTGGCCGCCGGCAACGTGTTCGAGTGGATGATAACTATTCCATCTGGTCTAACACAACAGCTGGTGTGCCACAGGGCGGCATTTTATCTCCTTTACTTTTTTCAATATTTATTAATTCAATCTCTAATCAACTTCTCTCTTCCTACCACTTTTATGCAGACGATTTGTAAATCTACTCTCAAGCAGATCTTAACGAGCTGCCCTAGGGTATAGATACCATAAATAAAGATCTAGCTAGTTTAAGCAGAGACAACAATGTATGGGCTCAAGGTTAATTCTAGTAAGACGTTAGCCATTATTGTCTTCGGTACTTCCACAAATTTCTTTAAAAGGTGTCCCTATTCCTTTAAGCAATAGTATAAAAACTTAAGGATACATATCCACAAAAACCTCTCCTGGAGTGTTCAGATACAAAATACATACGAAGATTACGTAATTTTCTTCCTACTTCTACTAAAATTGACCTCGCGCAATCTATTCATCTACCCATTCTTGACTATGAGCATGTCAGCTATCTTGATCTTAATGAGGAACAACTAGATAAACTTGAGAGACTCCAGAATTTCTGTATAAGATTCATCTTTGGCTGACGCAAATATGATCTTGTCTCCAGATTTCGTACGAAACTTGGGCTTCCGATTCGCCTTGGCCGGAATACTCATATCCTCCTTTTACTGTATAATATCTTATTTGACCTTATTTACCTACTACCCCAGTACCTCAACAAGCGTTTCGACACACGTAATAGATACCTAAGAAAATCGGAAAACTTGACGTTGGAAATTCCAACCCACACCACAGCTTTTTCTGACAAATCTTTTACAGTGCAAGCTGCACGTCTATGGAATTCACTGCCAGAAGCTATCAGACGGGCAAAGTCGACTATTTTCCAAAAACTCGTCAAGGATCACTACCTATCTTTGTAATAACCTATACCTATGTGTATATTTCTCTGTATTTATGTGTATATATATTTATCTAGGTATGTATTAATATATGTATGTATGCTATTATTTTAGTAATTAAGACTAATGTGCACCACAAGTAAACTATTACTATACAGTATAGTCCATCAAAGGTTGTCTGTAAGAGATCGCAGACTGCGATAAGACAGCCCATTGTACTGCTACTTAATATTGTGTGTTTCGTATGTATCCTATTTTTTGGTGTAATAAAGTATACTCTATCTATCTATGATGACGACTTGTTGATACTACATGCAAGAAAGACTGGAAAACTAACCAAAAAAGAAAAATAAAATGATATCCTGTATCAATTAAAAACAAATAGGCTCAGAGGAAAAGTTAAAAAAGCATTGTTTTGTAAATATATATTTTAGAACAATTACGTATACAAAAAAAGTGTGCGCGATCTGCGGTTCACTTCGCCTCTGGAGCTGCCGTCGCTGCGCACCGCCGACTCAATTTACATTTGACTGGCCTGTTAGTCTAGTGGTTAATGATCCTGACTGCTAATCCAGAGGTCGTGGGTTCGATTCCCACTCAGGACAAATAATTGTGTGATCAGCATGATAATTTATCTAATGTATTTAGAAATATATAAGTATGTTTATCAGCAATCTGGATACAATAGTACAAGCCCTGCCTAGTTTGGGATCAGACGGCCGTGTGTGAGATGTGTGGGGTTATTATTATTATATAGAAATTAATAGAAACCAGTTGTGGTCGCCTGCAGTTTAAGTCTAGGACTTGTACCTTAACAGACCGCGATTAAAGAGCACTATTGGCGTACTCTCTTCTGGTTCTCTCTTCAGATATTCCCGGGACGGTATTTTTAGCAATCGCTTACCATCAGGTACAGTGTATGTAGCGTGCTTGGTAGAGAATCTTGTCAAAAGGGTCATAAAAATAAAAGACACAAATATAATTCTTGGCATAGTTGTAATTAATTTTTAATCAATTTTAAGTAACAAAAAATGATTTTCGTTCATTTTCATCTATAATCTTAAAACGAGGACGCTAGACAAAGCGAGAACTTATGTAAACGAAAAAAAATACTTACAAAAATATTGTATTCATAATAATAAGTTTACACTTAACTTAAAAAAAATCAAATGACAATATCACATTTCTACTTAAAATAGAGAGATATTGGCGATTTTTATTTCCTTAAATCCAAAAAGAAAAAATTATACAAATCTCGGTTCATTGTCATGATGTAGTAAATATACAATAGAGCTTACTTAATAACAACTGATCGGAAGATATACTTATTGCCATTATTTAATATTAAAGAAAAAAACATATTTGTACAAGAAATTAAAGATTTGGCTAATTTGTGACAGACAGACGGCCATCTTGCCCCACGGACCCCTAACAAATAACCACAACCTAACATTTTTATAACTAAAAAGATCAATAGCAAATTAATTCAGAAGGAAAATAGTCATTCCTCCAAAAATAGTCACTCTTTCCCAATCCATCTCCTATCACAATTTTTATTAATTTTAACTACTTACGTTGCTTTGTTTAAAAAACAAAACGAAAATCAACAACTTTCTCTGTTCGTATACATGAAACTAGTCTAAACAATGATGTAATAAAGGCTTTTTAAGTACGGAAAACAGCAAAACTTGTATAATTCCGAATACGCCTTCTACTCCTGAGTTCTTATGGCTAATATAATTGAGCACAAGCACTTTTAGATTGTAGATTTTAGATTGTTTAAGAAAAACAAAATCCTCAATGTTTTTGTCCCAAAAAATTGTTCAGTATTTACAAAATATTTACAAAAGTGCACCTTCCTTTATGTGACGTAAAAGAAGCAATTTTGGCCACTCATAAATGTACTATACACGTATAGAAAATATATTCGACCCTTGCTGGCTTAGTAAAATAATTAATTTAATTTTTTTTCTTCGTTACAACATTACAAAACAAAAGAACGGAAGAATATATTTTCTAAATTTAAAAAATTAAGAATACTAAAAATGATAGTTGTATGATAGATAAAGCTAAACAAATACATAGTCATATGAACTAAGTAGGAACTGAGTGCAAAGTGTGATGTCTTAAGAGATCTGTTATTCTTAATGAATATAATGAAATGCAACCAAAATGAAGTTAAAACCAGAATGTTCAAGATAAATGTATAAAATACAAGTATTTGCGTACCTCAGGAACTTTGGATTCAATGCGTTTACTTATTTTTAAATTGCGAATAAATTACAAAATGTCGATTCTAATGCAGTCTCACTCTAAAATGTAATGAATTAATTTTAATAAATATGAAAAAAAAGAGATATTTTACATCGATTCAAATATTATTGGTAAAAATATCTAATTTTGATAAAAGTATTACAATCACTGGGTTCAAATTATGCTTTGATAAAACATTATGCTTTTTATAGTAGAAATAAATGAAAATATGAAAATAATTAAACATTAACCGAAGTTAAAGTTCGCATTAGAAATTAGTTTTCTTTTATCTGCTAATAATATACAATTCCGAGTTGTTACGAATGTTTGATCGTAAATCGGAAATAAGGGCTTAAAAATGAACAAAAAAGACAAAAAACAACATCAGAAGCATAAAAAGTCAACAATAATGACCATAAAATTTCCAATAATATCTAGAGCCATATCACATTTGTAAAAGAATTGAAGCATGTTTCGTGATTTTTACTTGTCTAGTCTTTTTTCTCCAAATTTATTCACCATTATAATATACTAAAACAATTGCTTTTGATCGTAATTGACGATCAAACCCCCGGATCAACTAGGAGAAAAGGTACAACAATATAAAAAAAACTAATTAATAATCCGTAAATTCGAAAATAATCCCGAAATCACATTCATACCCATAAAAATTTTGGTATCTACTCACAAAATTCAGAGTAATCCATACAATTTTATTTCTAAAACATGAATTTGTTTCTCTAACGTTAAAACCGTAATACCACTGTCTTCGAGAGCGAGATTCTAAATATTTTTTAATATTTCGTTAATTATATAACTAGTAATACCATCATAAGTACATACTATAGCGAGTGTAGGTACCTACGGTAAATTACTGCTTATCCTTGTGCGATAACGCGTGAGGGAGGATGTGTTCCGCAGGCAATAGTGCCGAAGGTTGATGAGCATAATTCCTGATCTGGTGCAGAGATATCAGCTGGTTAGGGAAGGAGTTAGGCTGCTGTTTCCCTTGCTGGAAATGCAATGGGTCGTAGAGATACGGTCGCGTTGGGAGAGCGCTGTGGTGCGACAATCCATTGAGATGAGGCGCCATCGAGTTGATTGGGGTAAACGCCGAGTTTGCCGCCGAAACGGGAGGCTGGATGCGGTCATCCTGGCTTTCATGTTGCGCAAACAGTGCTCGCTGTTGCTGCAGCTGCTGTTCATGATGGTCATCGCTTTCCCTATGTTGGTGGTACCCACCTTCATCAGACATATGCGCCGCCGAATCAGGACTGACCTTTGGCCAGTAAGGGTGTTCACCGAATGGTGCCGCTGTAGGCGCCGCTGCTGCCAATGACCTATTGAGACCACTCAATCCAAGTGCAGAAATTGGTGGCCGTTTATCAGCTCTCTCTGCATGTTTGTTCATGTGCTTACTTAAATACGTTTCTTGCGTATAGCTCTTGCCACAATACTGGCATATGTGAGTTTTCAGGTGCTTCGATTCCTTGTGTTTGGGGATGTGTTCAAGTAAATCTTTCTCGTGGGTAAAACACTTGTAGCATGAATTGCATTTGAATGGCTTATCGGTTTGGTGGCACCGACTGTGGCTTTGGAGATTCGAAAGCTGGGAGAAAGCTTTGGTACATCCTATTTGGGTGCAGCGGTAAGGTTTGTCTCCAGTGTGGGTACGAATATGCTGTTGAAGATGAGAAAGCTGGGTAAACTTCCTCTGGCAGATTTCACACCGGTAAGGTTTGATGCCTAAGTGAATGCGGGAGTGCTGCGCCAAGTACGATGAGTTCGCGAAGGCCTTCGGACACTGTGTACAGCGGTAAGGCTTCGCTTCGCGAAGATGGATCTGGGTGTGTAACTGTAGGTCTGCTTTTGAGCCGAAAACCTGGAATAAAGAGAAAAAATACGTCAATGTTTGCAAAAATAAAACTTGTTAACTAAAATTGAGTATTTGCGTAAATTAAACCAAATTTATTCAAATTTACATACAATATTAGTAAGCATATATTCTGCGAAGTCTACGTATATAGGTTACTAGGTATAAAATTACTTTAAACCAACAATCTCACAGAAATTAATTTCAACTTAAACCGTTGTAAACATCATTGAAATCATCAAAAAGTGAATTTCGCCCTTGAACGACATCCGCGGGCAGCCGGAACAAATGATTCTCGTCTTTTTTTATTTGTCCAACTCTTAATAAAGGCAGGATGTTGGCTTCACGGCGTTTTCCACGCATCGTAGTTGCTTCGGTTTCCTTATAGATGTCTGGGCGATTAAAATTTTTGATTAAGCTCCTAATAACATCATGTCGTAATAAGAGTTTAGTTTAAATTTTGGTTGAGATGAAAGACATATACAAGTTATAAGGTAGATTTCAGTATATGACACAACAAATTGAATTTAGGTATTTTTTGTTATAAATAGCATGAAATTAAAGTAGTAAATGCTAGGTGTCTTTACACAATACCGGATCAACTATCTAAGACTGAATTTTAAATAACTATTTGTATACACGTGCCAACAATGCCAGTACTTTCAGCGGCACTTCTCGCACACTAAAGTGTTTCGGTACACCATTGATTCACTCTTTGTGATATCCCAAATTAGTTTCTAACTTAAAACTGACACGTCATCTCATAGAATCGTTTTCATCTAACAATGAGACTGCTAGCCACGTTCCTTCGGGCGCTATAAATCCTGTTTAAATAATATCAATCTCAAATCCAATGCAGATACGGTCGAAATTTTGTTACAATGACGTGATGCTGATGGTGGTAGAACTTAACAATGGACGTTAGGGAATGTATTTGATAAAACGAAGGTTGCACACGATTTTAAATTTAAACGAGGTTTCGATAGAGTTGCTTTTAGTATTGCATTTGTTGATTTTGATTCTGCTGGCCGGATTCGTTCGGTAGCACGTTGCATGACTGGCGAGAAGCGCGAGACACGAACGCAATTGGTCACAGATGGAACATAATTAAAGTTTGGAGCACTACTTAATGTTGTGAGCGAGTAGATTCGAGGTGGTGGATGACTTTTAATGGGTCTTCGTGAAGGATCACGGCTGAGGAATCTATGTTAAATTGCTGTCTCGAAATTTTCGGTCCGAAAAAATGTTGTTGTCACCATTAAAAGAGGCTGTTATTATGGAAACTTAGGTCAGCGTCAAGTATGAAATTAGTGCCTAGAAATTTTAAGTACATTCGATCCGGCCGGTCTAGTACTTAGAGATCCTGACCGCTTAACCAGAGGTCATGGGTTCGATTCACAAATACAAAAAATAATTATGGAATGAGTACGATCATTTGTTCATTGCATGTTAGTGACATGTTAATTATTTACTTAAGTATCGACCTTTCCAAGTTAAATAAATAATATTTATTGGGTCCTTGATGAAAAGAGTACTGACAATTTCATTACTAAATGATTCTACACAGTGTAATCGAAATAAGAAAAACTGTAGACCTCACGCAATTCACTAAAGTAACCGTTTGCGGAATGAAGGTGTTTCCATTGGTGATGTTAAAAGTCAAATAAGCATTTCTTGGCCTGCTTCGATTTAAAATAAATCAGTATTGACTTTTAAATTAAATAATATTACGAAGAATTTAAATTCCGAACGCCTAATTCCATGTATATAATTAATTATTTTTTTTTGTAAAGAGACTTAGTGAATGAAAATGAAATTAGGTTTAATTTTTGGAAAGACATCGATGTTGGAAACTGGAACTTTGATTTATTTGTTTTTAGAATCGGTACATCCAGTCAATTCCAATTGACTGGATGTATGTATAAATAATAACAAGAGAAAACTCAATATTTTCATACACATACATTTTGCAGTTACAAAATCGACTTCGATCGAATTCTTCAGTTTCTTTCATTTAGTTGCCATCTTTAGTCTTAGCCTTACACATTTAGAGCTAATATGCCTTATATGTTCTTAAACGATCTATTTTTAAAAAATCTCTACTATTCTTACATACATCAACTTTGCTATAAAGTAATCAAAATTCCACAAAATATGCTTTATTATCTAGAAAATTTGGCTTCTAAAGTGGTTATGTTAAAAATAAACCAGTATCATTGACGTTGACCTTGAAGACTGGTTCCACAAGACATAGTATGTTGCTATATGCAATATTTTTTACTAAATTTTGTTCTTTGCTCGATTGAATTTTGGTCCCCTCTCTTCAATCTTGGTCGAATCTTGGTCTTTCATTCCAATAAGAAGAAAGGTTTTATCAGTAAGAGCATACGTTTTTTTCCTTTATCACATATTAAATTGATACCTGTGTGATTCTGTATTAGACATGAATTTATTATTTTAGGTATTTGAGCCCACACGTTCTGCTATGATCTTAAAACTTCTTCGACATTTAACTAATGGTAAGTTTGTCTTTCGGAAGCGGAACTAAATAGAATAAACTACATCATCTATGACCTGTAGTTAAAATTTACACCCATGAGATGCATAGATTTGTTGAGCTTTATCAATAATTACTACTAATTATATGAAGAGGCGTATTTATTGCGGGTAGGAAACAATGAAACCACCGAACCGTGGCACTGGATTTATTATCATAATTAGTCCTAATGTTTGGTTTGAAAGGTTAATCAAATTCGTTAAATGTAGTTAAGAAGACCTTTAATTCTTTATAATACACGTCACATCAATAAATCAACAAATATATATCAAACTGCATCAATAATATATTTTCTCATTGGTTTGGTTGTTTCAGAATTTTTCTTAACATTTATTTAGATGATATGTTAGTCGTATATAAGGATTTTGACGACCATCTGATACCAATGTAAAAGATGTATCATCCGTCCGAAAGCAGGTAGGTTTTAAAGTATCCCGTGACAGGCTGTCATATTACCCTATTAAAATCAAGACAAGATTAGCCACGGGTAAGGGTTAAGGTTGAAGGGTTGATAAACACCGGTCATCTGTTACCAGTGCAGAGAAAACATTTAAAAGAAGAGAAAAAATACAGTATTTTTAAGGTTTTGTGGTTGAGTTTTGTAAAGAATAATTTACTTAGTAGAAGGTGACTTGTAGGAAATGCAAAACCTCATGTCACAGATCTCTGACAATGCTAAAATAGATAGACAACCTAAGTCACGTAGCTTTAATCAGACATCAAATTAAATTTTTTAATTAAATTATTAAATTACACCCAGCGAGAAGGAGGGCGCTTAACTGTGAACGTTCAAATAATTTTAAGCCGAACTTATCCTCAAATTGTGGCACATCAAGCAGTCTTGTCAAAAAATTTAAATCAAGTCTCAAGGTTTTTAAACTATAAATCTTTTAATGATTTTAGTATGCCATTATCTTTTATTTTATAGTTGGATTGGTTAGTCTCATCATGTACTTTTTCTTACACCTTATGTTGTCATCTAGGTACAGTTCTAAAACCTTCTAAAAATGAAAACTAATTTTCTTAAAACCCTCCTCTGACAAAAACAGTAGGGTGACAACAAAAAGGGCCGACCACAAGTTTTTGCTGTCCCAAAATTATTATTAATTGCAAGCATACATTCTACTGTTTATCTGTGGGTATAACAGCCAAGGGTGGTTTTAAGGGCGGTATTTCCCCTAATAAGGTGTAGTTTTTGCTTACCCAGATTAATTTTCGCGAAAGCTTAGCCTTTCAAAATGGCGGTTGTCAAGTTTTTCAACTGAAAAATTGTGCAAAAAGTATTACGTAAATGCTTATATTTGTTGTTTTTTCTTAGGGTAAAACTTTTTAAATATTATTTATAGCTGGCGAATATAAATTTGATTTGACTTCATGCACATGTTGATACATGTAATAAAGTGAACTGTAGTACCTTACCAACAGTGCAAAAAAAAAAAGTTAGAACCTTGGACCCGCAATCAAAATAGTGTATCCATTTTAAAATAATTTTTCTTCAAATGTTTAACGGAAAATCCAAACGTCCGTTAAGTCAGCAAATTATGTCATTTGTGCAAATCCATGTCAACGAAATGACATGTGAGTGACACAACACAGATTATTTGTTAATACCAAACTCACGTCAACTTAAGATCCTTTACAATTTAAATCTTATTATACAAAAAGGTCCGTTTATGTAAATTAGGTTTATAACATTGTTATGTAATATTACTGTTGTAATAAAGTGATTCATAATTATGCAAAAAAGACAATGTGAGTGATTTTTATGATGTACAAACCAATCGATATTCTTATTGATACATATTATATTTTTTTATATAATTATGTATACGCACGGGAATTAACGCGATCACGTAATAGATATTAGAAACCTCTGGATTGCCTGAAGTTTCAATCAGGTTGCACTCCCCGTGGTCACAGGCCGACTGACTTAGTGGTGAATATAATTTTATATCATGAAATTTTTATTTGTTGGTTTAATTCTTATTAGATGTATAAAATTATACGTTGTGCCTATTTTTTAGATAAAATAATGAACCTAAGTAGAATTATCGGGGTTGTAGAGCCAATAGAACAAACTTAGATTAGATTTGTTTAATATATCCCAAAATAATATTATTAACTAGAGATCGCCTGGTGGTCGAATTTCGAACATAACTCAATAACTTTAATATCAACTTGTTTTGTTAAATATCAAGGACCAGTACAACTTGAACTTTCATTGTATAGACTTGCCGTACCATGATAGGTCAACATATACTGGTCACGTTAGCTTTTTGTAGCTGGTTGCGCATAATTTTTAACAACGATTAAAATTTTTAGTTTTCTGCACTTTGTCTACATATAAACTTTAAATATTCCAAATTTTACATTCCACCGTCCGTAAAATTTGCTTAAAAAGGGTTCCAAAGAACTTTCTTCTGTATTCGTAGATTCATAAGGTACGATGTCTCTTGGTTTAATAATATTATATTCTTATGCTGTACACACACCTGTGACCACAATCGAATTGCACCGATTGTGGTCACAGGTGATTTTAGAACAATAGCTAAGCAAAGTTGTTTATTATAATATAACTGCTAAAAATTCTATTAATTATTCAGCGATTATAATCAGTTACTTTTGTCTACTGTCGCTGTCGTATGTATAATGTCAAAAATATGAATTTCAAAATATTTTGTGCTGGTATTATTAATAACTTTTTTATACATCATAGGTGGAGCCGTGTCAGGTTTCAATAGCAATGGTATTACTTGTGCATTGAAAACCATGTTTCCCTTCTCTATGAACCCATGAGTTTATGAACAGGCAGAAAAAAAGCAATAGTGAGCATGGTACGCAAGTGCTTTCTAATCGCGCTCTTCCATAGGTAGAAGAAATTTGCTATACTCATATCATTTCTTACAATTATTAACAAACAGAAAACGCAGTAGTGAAATGAAAGAATCATCGGACATGCAATATGCAGGTAAAAAATTTAATCTCATCCAAATAAATACCTAATAATACCAAATAATACCTGAAAGACCTAGCACAAAATATATTTAAGATAGCATCAGTTTATGAGTAATTCTGCTTTCAATGTTTGTAGAAATAGACAAAGTAGTCAGGAAGTAATAAAAACCAAATGAGGAAAAGATGCACAATTGTCGGTTTCCGAATTGATTAACTTTCAATGGTACAAATAGCTTCATTAACTCAACTACTTAACCGTCCAAATTCAATTAAAATTACTATTTAATTAAATTTTCGTTTACTCAAATAATACCGTTGTCAATTGTTTTAATCAAAGGCGTATTAATTAATCGTGTTAAGACGGATTATTAAAAATTTTAACCGAATGTCGTTGGATAAATTTAATTGTTTTTGATTAAGATCTTTTGCACGAATAAATGTAACGAATAATTCATTAATTTGTGCCATTACGCGTAGATTTTTAAGATATTTTTAGGGTTAGGACCTGGATCCATCATATACTTAAACACTGGTCCCTAAATTTCA
The DNA here is from genome assembly GCA_949752705.1 of Callimorpha dominula. Classification (NCBI taxonomy): domain Eukaryota; kingdom Metazoa; phylum Arthropoda; class Insecta; order Lepidoptera; family Erebidae; genus Callimorpha; species Callimorpha dominula. The sequence goes on along the minus strand of OX457015.1, from coordinate 11,645,743 downwards.
ATCTTGTCCCTAGGTAAAACGTAAGGGTATAAGTATACGTTTAGCTAGGGAAACTAATGGCCCTCCTCCCCCCTTCCCCTCCAATGTTACAGTAAATAACTAACTTATGGGTTTACTAAAATTAACATTAAAAAAAAATTGCGAATGTAAATTATTTAGTGAACTGTTTCGTATTCCCAAGACTTTAAATGTTAGATTTTGTTTCTAAGTGCATCTCAGGTCATGTTCCGCATTGAGACAATTTCTGGCTATTGCTTTTAGTGTCACTAAAGTTTAGAAACCACTCTCACTCAAGCAATAGCCAGGAGTATTGACTTTTTAGACCTCTGTCTGCTATAATAGGATATTCAGAACCTACTTTTAAGTCAATAAAAAGAAATACATGGGGGACCTAGATTCAGTCTTCTTGGTCTAATCTTTCTTATCTATCACCATCTTATTACCGCCCGAGAATACCAGTACCTGCTGGGGTAGTTACCCCCAGGTAAGGAACCGAGGTCCTAAAATTTTGCATAATTTGTAGGCTTATGGAATTTACGAATAAATTTTGTTTTAGTTCTTTCTCACCTAAATAGTGGAAGCTTAACCACGTCACAGTGATAGTGGCCTTTGCAATGACAGCAATGAGCAAGATTCGTAACATTTATCTACTACTACTACAGAGTTTTTAAAGAAGTTGCCTGTAATTATTAGTTTGCTAACGACCTTTACCTCGTGATAGGTAGTCACCATGGTCACTTGAAAGCAAGCAACAGATCCAGGCTGCTCCAGGTCTCGAAGGCTCTTATTTCTAATGTACTAATATGATTTACTTTTGTACTCTGAACAAAATTACTTATGATAGGGTACGTGAAAAACAATTTCAGCAATTAGAACCACTATCTAAATCTTCGTTACTTCAATGTCGATTTCCTTCAAACTCAAGTTTTTTGCGGTGTGAAAGTGACGCTAAATTTAACCAACAAATAGCAATAAATAATCCTTCGTGAAGATCGACTGACAATTGATCTACAGTTACGTTAGATTTGTATTAAACCTATTTTTAGCCTTTAATGCCATTATTATCATGTTCATTGTATTCTTTGACATTTAATCCAAGACTTTTGTCGAAAACAACGGAATCTTAATCTTTAGGTGCTAACCGTGGATCGGTGAATTTATAAAAATATTTTAGTAAAAATTCAATCAGAAACGTGAAAGGACATAACAGTATCTATTTTTTTGTAAATTATATCATGAAAAGTTGACAGTTGAGAGACTGAGGTTTTTCGCAGACGGCCCTGGCGTTAGTCATTTTGGCGGCAAAAACTTGATTCTAAGCCAATGTCAGTAGCGGCCATGCGTTAAATATTGGCGCAACCGTTGAAAAAAAGCAAGTAATCTAGGTAAATAGCGAGAAATCAACCGGCAATGTTACTAAACGCTACCCCAGTTGAGTAGATCGATATTGTAACTTGTGTAGAAAAATAAAAGCATTTGAAACATCGAAATTGACATTACGCGTTTATTTGGCAAGAGTGGTGTAAGTTCAAATATGCATAACGTATATTTTTATTAAGAAACTAGCCGTTCTCCTAGTTTCACCTGCGTTTATAGTCACTGCTTCGCTCCTAGTGGTCGTAGCGGGATATTACATTGCCTATAATCTTCCTCAATGAATACTCTAATACAAAAATATTTTTTCAAATCTGACTAATACGACTAGTACCAGAGATTAAAAACCTTTTCAGCTTTATTATATCAGTTTAGACTGTCACCTGTTTCCTGGTTATTATGTCTTTGTGACTGAGTATTCTGTTTAGTTCCCCCTTTGAGATGTAATTAATTTTTAACCACAAATTTAACAAACAGGCACACCACGGCTTTCCTTATAATAAAAGGTTGCCAGACTCAGCAACCCCAGCGGTGTTATTTGTACACCTACTAACACAATAGATACATAGACAGATGTATGCTTTATTCCGACACAAAACAAGAGGTTACAACATTTCACTTAATTCTAAATACTTAGTAGCAAATATTATGAACAAATGGTAACCTTATCGCAGTTCGCGATCTCTTTCAGGCATTGGATGGATAGAGAAACATAGGTGAAAAGCTTCAGTGTATTGTATACTACAGCGTTTCACTTATGTTTAATAAGGAGCCAATGTAAAAAGAAATAATATATAAGTAGTATTTAAGGATGCTTAACATAAATATTAACTTTTTGAAAATGAATATGATGATAGGGTTGTACGCCGTATACCAATACCAACCCCCAAAGATCTATGATGACACTACAATAGCATGAAACAACACTATGCTACTAGAGATTTATTCCTTACTAGCTGCGCTCCGGGGCTTCACCCGCGTAAGACCCAGTGCAGAGTGAATATCGGAATAAAAATTAGCCTACATGTAAATCCAGGTGTCCAACTATCTACATACCAACTTTCATCGCAATCGGTTCAGTAGCTTTTGCGTGGAAGAGTAACAAACATCCATACATCAGAACGTTTCACGTTTATAATATTAGTAGGATAACTTATTTATAAACCAACTTATTGTTAGACTGATTCATACTCAGTTATATATAAAATAAACTTTAAGCTAAAATTGACGAAATATTTCTGATTGCAATCATAACTGTGTCTAAAGCTATAACACGTTCTTTGAACAAAATAATATTCAAATTGAGCTTGACGGGTGGTGAGCGCGTGCCACGAAAAGCAGAGAAACGATTCAGAAAACCGTTTTTCCAAACTACAGAAGCCAGTGACCAAGACCCAGATATGAACCCTTCGGTACACCTATGCATTCAAGCTAAAGTTTATCTTAAACCATTACAATAAGGTTCAACTAAACTGCACACGAGTTTTTGTAGCACCGCTTTTTTGTATCTTTTGTCACCCAATCGAATAAAAAAGTTGGAAATCGTGAATCATAAAAAAAATCCGTTTAATATTGGCATTGAACGGTGCGCGGATTTGAGCGATGAAATTTTTAAAAACTTATAATTTGGTACCGTGTCGTGCTCCGCTCCCTAAAATAAATGTCACGCGTATTGCCATTGTAAGATTTTGAGCAAGAAATTGGAATTTTCTATCATCGCTGGAGGTAGATAATAAAACTATTTTTATAGTTTACAATCAATCACTGCCATTATTTAAAAAAAGTGATACTTTTGTGAATTTTTTAAAAGTAAATTTTGAAACTTTTAATATTTTGGAGTCATGGTATAAAGATGGAGAGATAGTGTATGGCCGAATAATAGGTTTTTTTTTGGATATGGCTCATGGTTCCCATCGCAACAAACAAATTAATAACAGTTAATAGAGACTACTACTAAGGGTATGTTCCGATATTTACTGCGAACACTGTTCAGTGCTCGCACTGGGAAGAACAGTACACTGCAACAGTATCGTAGGGAAATACATGACGTCATAAACGCCATTTTTGTACTGTGAGCACTGCAGTTTTGGAGGTAAGGTGCTCTTAGTGCTGTCACACTGTTATGCTATTTGGCAATTGACTTGAATTGGCAACTGACAGTATACTGGACAGCGTTCCATTTTAAACAGTAACCAGTTTAGCTAACTATAAAGGAATGGCTTCGCAGTAAACTAAATTGACGTCACACATTACAGTGCTCTCGGTGTAAATCGGAACACACACTAAATTCATCATAGGACAAATTTTAATATAGTACTAAAGCAAGAAAGGAAAAAGAAAGGTGCTTTATTTAAAAACTATATAGATGATCAACAACTTAGTGCTAAAGTTCACCAATGATCCTTAATTCCTTACTCTATGAAGTAAATTAAAAACATGATTTTATTAGTTTTATCAAATAAATTCAGATTATGTAATTTAGATTATTCAACATCCTGCACTAGTAGGATTTAGATTTATCTGATAATAATAAAGTTCTATCTCATCTATTAAATTGTCGAAATTCAAATTCATATACACCTATATATAAATTAATTGTGATTTTATACTATCTATCACTGTCATCTTTTATCCAATAGCTCTGAATTATTACTCATAACAAGTTCTTCGATATTTTTATCCTACTCAACAGTATACATGCTCAATCTCAATTCAAAAATGTGATCACTATCTTAATATCAAGGTGTATCAGAATTAGTTCCAGCTCTTGATCGAATGTTTTATAATGCGCATCGTGCAAATTTGTGTGATGTTGATGTTCGCTTTACGTTAGGCGTCTGCGTGCCCTGTGCAAATATGGGCGTAATGACGTATAGGCTTTGTAACTGATAGACCTGGAGAAGATAACAATTCTGATTTTTGTTCACTTTTTAAGAGTGCAAATGTTCATTCCATATTTAAATAGATACAAATCAAATGTCGAAAGTTTTGAAAATAAAAAAACTGTGATAATATCAGAAGCTGCTAATTATGTAAATCAAACACTTAATGAGTCATAATTTTTTTCTACTCCAGTAGCGGTTAAAATACCTAAACATTATTTTTGACATATGTCAAAAATAATGTTTATATTATAGTTTAATGTATATACATTTAATGTATATACATTAAACTATAATATAAACATTGGTGATTACATTTAATGTATATACATTAAATGTAATCACCTCAGATTTGTTTTCTGATAATTTTGTTTAGTTAAGTCAATTTATAGCTATGTCTGTATCTTGCTTTTTCTCTATATACATACTCTTTATCTAATCATCATCCTAATTGAAATCGTTATCGCAATATTTTACAATTCCTGCTCGATGCTACAAAGCTATTATCTAGAACTTAACGCTTTTAAAGCTATGAGGTATTGTTTTCTAGTCTCATTTGTTCTAACTACATCTCCTTGTACACCTATTATGAACGTGTCAATTAAATTTATGTTTATTTGCGTTAGAACAATTCATTATATTAAATAGGTACATTATTATAATTACGTACGTAAATACGTGTGTGTACGTACGTAGGTACGTGTCAAATTATTTTCATGTCAGCTCTAATAATATACAATTCTGTGGACTCAGATCGATGGATCCCATCGTTAGTTGGGGTTCCAGGACCCATTAAGATTTCCGCCCGCCATGAGATGCGCGGGAGCAAGTAATACGTTTCATTCCTAAACGTCTTAAGTGTTCTACGTTTAAAAAAAGTAATTTTGAACCTAGAGCGTCAATTCAGTTACATTATCACTTATCAATTTGACGGTTATACTTACGTAGTTTTATTTATGAAACAATAGAATTTATGAATTTATGTACATGTATGTTAGAACTATTTTGGTTTAGCAAGAATTAATATTGCATATTGTGAAAAAGTTAAAACTGGTTTAAGAACAATCTATCTTAGCACGCAGGTTATTGAGATGAAAATAGTTTTCTACTTTATTATATTCTCAGGAAACTGCCTGTTGTTTAGTATCACTCATTTTTATAGTGGTTTTAAGATAATGGTATTGATTTACCACCATATCTGGTTATCAGTATAATCTGTAATAAGTTTTGTAAAGGATAGTGTACAATAGGAAAGTAAAAAAATTAGAAAGAGGTTTATTTACTAAGCATGCTTTAGATTAAAGATACATTTAAAAAAAAGTACATTCGATTTTTAAATCTTGCCACTTGAAACTTTAATTTTTAATTAGAATTTGGATTTGTGTCTTAGGACTTTAAAACTCCACGCAACTAAGTACACAGCATCCAATATCTCTCAAGTCAATAATTCTCAATTGTCATCAAAATCGGTTCCACACGTCTGCACAAACAAACCTGACAGACCTATAAAATATGCACTATTATTATCTTCAATACATAGAATTGCATACAAAAAATACTCTGCGTGAGCGCAGGAAATCTTCCCTCTCTTTCAAGCATAGAAGACACAGTATTCTTGTCCTGTTCTTGCGTAATACCAGTTTTGGCGTTCTGAAGTTATTGTCAGTAAATGTGGGCGGTTTGCATGGTGGTCATAGAATGATGAAAATGTTAGAGGGAATTTAGTTTTTTTATGCTTTTAGAGGTTGGGGGATCATATATCCTTCATCATATTCCTGGCTGTTCCTGCTTGGTATGTTAGAAATTGTAGATTAATAGATAAACTTAGTCATCTTTTAATAACATAATCTAGTACTGGCATTAACATAGATTATGTGGTTATAAGACAAAGAGGCATTTCGAAGGTGATTAACAAAATATTGGTTGGAGACATGGTACGATCATTTCAATAATCAATCTATACTAGAAAATATTTTGAAATTGGCGAGTTCTAGCAAAGACTCCGAAAGTTCATCACCGAAAATAAAATGAGCTTAAAACACTCCAATTTGTTTTCAGTCTCAGTTAACTCATATCTGTTAATATCATTGATACTTTTTTATTTTCGAGAACAACCGTTAAAAAAACGATAGGTATAAGCAGAGACATTGATTTCTAAATTTTTGTGTATGATTCTGGTTTTCAGTTTAAGGCCGACTTGCGCGACATAACATATATGCATTTAAGACGTACTAAACGCATTTATAATATTTAAACACGATAAGCACAACAATAAATTTAAACATGTTTAAGAAATTGTCAAAGTTAATTACCGAAAATCGCCTATTTAACGGCGCTGAACACGTTTAAGAACAACAGAAATGTCAGTCACTTTTGAATCTCATATTAGGTTAGTTTATTTTTGTGTCGATACATACGTATTTTATCACAAATATTATCGAAATATATCAAACATTATGTTATATTTTTACATTATTTTTACAATATTTATTATTTTGTCTGGGCTGTTGGTCTAGTGGTTAGTGACCTTTACTGCTAAACCAGAGGTTGTGGGTTCGATTCCCACCCAGGACAAATAATTGTGTGATGAGCATAATCATTTGTTCTGTGTCTGGGTGTTATTTATCTAAAATATGTATGTATTTAGAAATTTATAAGTATATTTATCAGCAGCCTGGTTACAGGCTCTGCCTAGTTTGGGAACAAGTTATTATATATATTATTATAATTATGTTATATTTTTTTGCGCTTTTTTTATATAACAACTTTGTTTTACTCGTACCTGTTATTTTTTCAACATTTGTTACTAAGCAACAACAACGAGTTTTGTTCTATGCAAAAATATGCGTTTGTCAGCGAAAGAATCATAACAAAACAATCGTCATGACGTGGAACGGAACGTAAATACTGATTTACCGATCTCATAAGTCATAAACATTTTTAACCAAATAAGCCTGCTGTGTTTTTTGTGCTAGAGGTCACTAATTGTTTAAGTAAACATGTTTATGCGTTTAATTGCATTGCATTTAATTAATTTTATTTAGTAGCTACTAAAATAAAATATTGCGCAAGCCAGCCTTAGTGTAGAAGTAACACTATTTGGAAAACATATATTAGTTATTTGACAAGTCTAAACGTTTCCTGGATCTATGCGAAAACATGAATGGTGTAAAACACGATGTAACTCAGCAGGTGACCACAATTTCTCTTTACCACACTTACATTAAAACCACCCCTAAAACCTTGAACATAAGACCTATATCCCTCTGGGTAATATGTCAGACTGACAGGTGAGTGACAATATTCATTGGGAAATTAACTTTATTTGTATGTGATAAGGGTAGTTATGGCTTGTTGTTGTAAATGTCAATCAAGAGGATACAGTTGATGACAACCGCTAATTAAGATGTATTAAGTAAGAATTATGGTATTGTTAAAACGTTTCAAAGTTACGAAACTGTATTTAAATGCCGGAAAGTTAGGACGTTTTAATGATAAGAACGTGTCGTTTTTTATTTTTAGCCTTCGACGCAAAAAGGGGAGTGTTATAAGTTTGACGTGTCTGTGTGTCTGTCTGTGGCATCGCAGCTCTCAAAGGAATGGACGGATTTAAGTGCGATTTTTTTGTTTGAAAGGTGACTTGATCGAGAGTGTTCTTAGATATAGTTCAAGAAAATCTGTTCAGTCGTTCGAAGATCATCAGCCCTTTTCTAACCGTTGAAGGGATTTCGTCGGAGTCTGAGGTGTTTTAAATTATTATACTAGCTGTTCCCCGCGCGGCTTCGCTCGCGTTTTTTTTTTTTTCGCGGAATCCTAATTCTTTTTCTAAAATAAAAGTGGCCTAACTTACTCCATATAACACTAGCTATCTGCAAGTGAAAGTCCCGTTGAAATTGGTCCACTTGGACCAAAGATTAGCCTGACCAAACAGACACAGACAGACAAAAAATTTTAAAACTGATTTTTAGCTTAAAACTATTTTTTTGACATTACAAACAGACATTTCGATTTTATTTATTTGTATCGATGATGATGTAGTGATTGATAGAAGATTTTTATAACTCACATTCTGTGAGTCATAGTACCTGACGCTTACTGTTTTATACGATACTACCTTTTGCCCGCGGCTTCGCTAGCGTAAAAGTAATTTTTCCCTTGGCAACAATGTATGCAAAATTAGACGATGATCGAACGAACAGTACGGCAGCGTATAAAATACTATCAAACAAACATTGATTTTTACTGCACGGATTATCCTTACTACTCGTTGCGAGAGAAAAATAAACTCTCGGCAATGGAGATAGGATACAAAATAGCTTGCGCGAGTTAGTGACAGACTACCTACTACTAGAAACTATCTAGTGCTAAAAACAAAAAAAAATATAATTTTCACGATCCGGGAGTCTTACAATTGCATATAAACATACGCAGACACATATACCACCAACGAGGCACTAAAAAAAAATCAATCATCTTTCTCTACTCTCCCCATATCACAACGCGGGATATTACCATAAAAACTGGGTTACCGTGTCATTATCCCATTGATACATGAGATACGTATTCTATAGAATGTTATGGGGTTCGTGTAACATTAGGGGAAAGGACATTGTCCTATAAAGATGACCGTTACGGGGATTTTGGACATTGCAGTTTGCACAATGCTTGTTTGGGTGGATTGTATAAATTCGAAAGTGACATTGTAATGTATTGATTTTAATTTTAAATATACGTTAAAGCTTAAAAGTTAGATGCATGTATTAGGTAAGTAATACAAAGAAATGTTTTTTTAGCAGTACAGTATATTTTTGTGAACCGATTGCAATCATTCTTTTTTATTGAATTACAATTATACCTGCTCAAGATTGGTCCCATTTAAATTTGAAATAAACATTCCACCTATAAGGATGGAAAATAAGGGATGAGGAATTAATTTTTACAACTATCAGGAATAAACGCATTAAAGTCGTTGATACTTTATTATCTACGTATTTACGAGAATTAACGCGATCACGAAAAGGTATTACATACCTCTGAATTGCCTGAAGTTTCGACCAGGTTGCACTGGCCAGGTTAATTCCCGTAAATACGTAGATAATATTATATCATGGAACGTGAAAGTTTAAAAGTTAGTCGTTGATACTTGTTTAAAAAATAATTATTATATAGGTACTAGCAACCCGCCCCGGCTTCGCAGGGATAGCACACAATAATTATTAACATATTTCAATAAATTTACACAAAATCTTAACAAATTATACACCTTCCTCATGAATCCCTGGCTATTAGTGAAAACCGCATGAAAATCCGTTCAATAGTTTTTTCAGTTTATCGCGAACAGACAGACAGACAGACGTGGCGGGGGACTTTGTTTTATAATATGTAGTGATAACAAGTTACTATTCTTTACACATCGCTATCTAGGTCCAAACTAAGCATATATTATGAGGTCTCGAACACAGATAAACATACTCGTACATAGATATGACCATAATAATTTCGGTCGCAATAATATACCTAAGCAGCAAGACTAGTTGGAGGAGTATTGCTAACGCCATCGGCAATCGAAAAGTACGCCAGTAACTAAATTAATAGTAAAAAATAAAAGCTTGCAAAATACTCTCCGCCTGAAGTAAAGCAGTCACCGTAGCTCATAGACTATTACAACACCAGGAGTGTCTCTCACTTAAACCTTTGATTGTACAAGACTACGAAGAGGTCGCGAAATTTTATTTACTCCAATATTAATTCCATTTAACATTTATTTTTTTTCCAAATCTCCCTAAGCTCACTAAAATAAAATGTAAGAAAACCATATTTAAATATCTTGAAACCTTAGAGTATGATGCCACCGAATATTTTCTAGACACGAGTTACAACTTTGCAAATGTATGATATCATCCTACCATAATTGTAACCACTACTTACCTAATATTGTTTTTACGCATTTCTATCTCCACATTTATGATATTTGTAATTTAGGATATTATTAGCACTTATGAACAGTTACCTCCTGAGATACAGTCTCAACTAGTTCAGAAAGTACGGAACTACATTGCTGAGAATAGCCTAAAATGAACATAATTTTAGTGGAGACACCATATTTTTAATGTACATTTGTGCAACCACTTTTATAAATTTATTTATAAGGCCTATTTGGAAAAATAAAGAACTTGAATTTGAATTTTTAATTTCCATTCTTAGTTATTCGTAAACGAGATATTTCTCTTCTGAAACAAGACAATGAAAACCACTTCTAATGCCTCCAAAAGATTCCCACACTATTCTAAAAGCTAATAAATTAATGTTTTGAAAAGGTATTCAAAATCCTAATGCATCACATTGCACAAACTATTGACGGAAACGTATCTATTGAGAAAAAAAAAGATTTTGAAGAATTCCCTTAGATGCGTAAAATTTTATTCCCATGGGGTATCAAAGACAATCTACCACACACTCAAATGCCAAACTTATTCCTTTAAAGATATAGTCCAAAATTCAATGTCACTTTATATCAAGGTTGTGAAAGTACGATGAATTTAATATGGATTGTATGAAAATAAAAATAAGGGTGATTTTCGCTCGGTTTAATGGGGGTGGTATAACACCACCTGTCGGGTCGTGGGACAGGTCATATACATCCCTCTTATGGCACCGAATTGCACATCCTGTATCGGATTTTATCAGTGAGTAAGTTGGCTTAGGAGCATAAAAGTTTCTTTATAAGGGTGAGTGACGGCAGCTGGGTATTTTTTGATGTCGGTTTCCTGGTTAGTATATTTTATTTACACAACTAAGATGGTAAACAAGGATACGGCCCGTATCGAAAAGTGAAGACGATTGCTTATAAACACTTACAATACCTACCAGTTACATCAAGTGGGCCTTGCAAGCCCTACAAATTCAAATTCAATTTTTTACGTGACAACGTCTTATAATTCGATAGAGCCGGCTGCACGCACGAAAAAACATGACTCATGCGGCGTTACCTCGCTCTGAGGCGTCCCTATGACGTTGTCACGTTCAACTATCGTCAGTAAACCGACTTTACAAAGAACCGATTTTTTGATCAGTTATTCGAAATCGTCCATTAAAAAAAAATAAAAAATTTAAAATTATCGATCAATACACGCAGACTCACCGAAGCAATAGATTGCTTTATCAATTAATGTTAAATTTATTAAAAAATAATGGATAACGTATATCGTATCTGCCTGCGTTGATCTACTTATAAGCACCCGTTTCCATATGGGAGAAGAATGCCTATTGGAATACAGTTCTTGTGACTCTTCAGTTGCAGGTGTCCATGGGCGACGGTAGTCACTTACCATCAGGTGACCCGTCTGCTCGTTTGCCCCCTAAAATATAAAAAAAAAAAAAGTTCTGCACTCACACCTCACACCAACTGCGATGTTCTGTAGGGATGAAGTTATTTCCTAATCGAGTGGGCAAGAATGTTATTATTGAAGCTATTCGAGCCTAAATACTGGTATATTTTACAACGTCTTTGGACCTCACTCTAGCTTTCCATCGGGCGGGTTGAGGTCACTCTGACGTGTCACAATAAAAAAAAATAAAAAAATACTACCCTACCTTTTGAAAGGAGGCACACAAGCACAATATTCTCCTTAAAAAAGCGGTTACTGACTTCAACATCAGACGTGATCCTCCCGTACCTTATCTGTTACTCTAAAGTGAGTTCTTGTGGAGTCTGCAAAGTAGCGTATGTGGGTATTTTCCTATCCTTTTATTCACATTTGTATGTGTGTCACATTTATCGATAAATAAGAGACGATAGAGATGGTAGTGGCCAGGTTTAGAACTTTTTGAAGTGAAACTTCTTTAGCATCGTTGTGATTTGTAAATTCGATGAAACGAAAAAGCGCCACTAAAAAGGGACAAACATTCATAAATAGGATTTAGCTTGCGAGAGAATGAGATAGAATACAAGTATACAGTGTTTCTTATAATCTTTGAAAAGAGAAAAATATTCACAAATAGGATTTAGCTTGCGAGAGAATGAGATAGAATACAAGTATACAGTGTTTCTTATAATCTTTGAAAAGAGAAACATATTCACAAATAGGATTTAGCCTGCGAGAGAATGAGATAGAATACAAGTATACAGTGTTTCTTATAATCTTTGAAAAGAGAAACATATTCACAAATAGGATTTAGCTTGCGAGAGAATGAGATAGAATACAAGTATACAGTGTTTCTTATAATCTTTGAAAAGAGAAACATATTCACAAATAGGATTTAGCCTGCGAGAGAATGAGATAGAATACAAGTATACAGTGTTTCTTATAATCTTTGAAAAGAGAAACATATTCACAAATAGGATTTAGCTTGCGAGAGAATGAGATAGAATACAAGTATACAGTGTTTCTTATAATCTTTGAAAAGAGAAACATATTCACAAATAGGATTTAGCCTGCGAGAGAATGAGATAGAATACAAGTATACAGTGTTTCTTATAATCTTTGAAAAGAGAAACATATTCCCAAATAGGATTTAGCTTGCGAGAGAACGAGATAGAATACAAGTATACAGTGTTTTCTATTATCTTTGTCTTTGAGCCTGTGTACTACGCAGCGTTCAGAAAATGCATCATAGTCAACGTGGAGTCAATGCCGAGGTGATCACTTAAACCATTGCGCCGTCCGTGCATTCAAAAAGTCCTACAATTGTCATACCAAAATAAAACTTTGTATGTATATTTTTGTATGATAATACTATAATATGGCATCTGATGATGGAGCCAGGACAGGAGGTGGATAGTGGAACTCTTCAGTGGCTAATAGTGAGTCCAAGAGATTGGGCTTGGTACCAATGGTGTGATGACGAAGGCAGGAGGTGGATAGTGAAACTCTTCAGTGGCTACTAGTGAGTCCAAGAGATTGGGCTTGGTACCAATGTTGTGATGACGAAGGCAGGAGGTGGATAGTGAAACTCTTCAGTGGCTACTAGTGAGTCCAAGAGATTGGGCTTGGTACCAATGTTGTGATGACGAAGGCAGGAGGTGGATAGTGAAACTCTTCAGTGGCTACTAGTGAGTCCAAGAGATTGGGCTTGGTACCAATGGTGTGATGACGAAGGCAAGAGGTGGATAGTGAAACTCTTCAGTGGCTACTAGTGAGTCCAAGAGATTGGGCTTGGTACCAATGGTGTGATGACGAAGGCAGGAGGTGGATAGTGAAACTCTTCAGTGGCTACTAGTGAGTCCAAGAGATTGGGCTTGGTACCAATGGTGTGATGACGAAGGCAGGAGGTTAATAGTGAAACTTTGTAATTCGGTTAAAACGTAAGACGTTCATTAGACGCTCAGGCAAACGTCAATCATTTTCAAAAGTCATGATTGCCGGTTGTTCGTTGGTGATTATTGAAATAATATCGACATTAATATCTTATCATGCAACCGTCAATCACTGCATTAGACGAAAGGTTATTCGTCAATCACCGTTTTGATTGTGGCACAACTGACAGCAAAACCTACCGTGTAATGGGCCCCTAAGATGACATGGTCTTTAATAAATTTAGTTAAAACAAATAGAAATAAAAAAAAAATCTATTTTTTTTATTGAATAAGTGCAATGAGACACTTGACAAAGCACCTCATTAATATTATTAATAAAAGTTATAACATAGAATCCATGACTTTCTAGTTTAAAACTCGCATAAAATCTTTTTGTTGTTCAGTAATGGTAGCCAAGGTTACACGATTTATCGGTAGACAGTAGCTATTTTTAGATATTCCAAATTTAAACTGTTTTCTAATTCTGTATGTTATATAAAATTGTTAAGAATTCATTACATATTCAATGTCAATGAGTGTCTCGAAAATATTTTATGCATAAATTCAACTGATGCGCGCGGCGCGCGGCACTACCTACCTATCAACAAAACATTTTGATAGAAACATTTATTTTAAGTTCGTTAAAAAAATACCAATCTTCTTCTTGATTTATAAAGTTTATGTAAAAAACTATAGCGGAAAAGACCAAAATAGCGTGTGATGTAACATTGTAGTTATTTATAAATTTAAAAAGTATTTATTTTAAATATCGCAAACACCGTTTATTGACAAAACCGGTCTTTCGATAATGTAAACAAAGACGACAAATGTCTCGCAACATGTGGGTGGTTTTATCCAATGAAAAATGGACATTATAATTAGTCAGCTACGGTATGTTTTTTAATGAAAGATTACTTACTTCGATACCAAAAAGGAGACAATGGTCTCAATTCTGTTACTTCACTCGCTAAATTAAAATTCACAAAATTTTCTTCATATAAGATGTAAACCTTGTACACTTCAAAACAAGGTCTTATTTCAAATTGAAACAAGTAGGTAACATATGTCGCTATCGAAATAAGCAATTTATTTGTCGACGAAAGTCTGATACGGTTAAATAAACTTTAATACCACGTAGCAAGAGCCGCTATCCGTTGAATGCCATCTCTTTTGCTCTGTGTTTTTAGTAAGCGTCTTCGTGGACAGAGTGTTAGTGAAATTTAGCGGCGCTGAGAAATAGATGCTAGTAACAAATAGACCTTATTACGAAGAACACTAGGTTGATTTCATATGAAGAAATTAAGTCAGGTTTTAGTTTAGTCGAGTGTACAATAGAATCGGCACCAATGTCTCTGTCATAGTCATAGGTAAAACAAAAGTTGTACGAACATAAAGTGTAGTGCAAAAAAGTGCATTCTTATAATCAAAATTTAAAAATAGCTAAAGGTTGGATGTGCATAATATGTAATATGTATATATATAGGTATGTCTTTAACTTCTAAATTCTTAATAAAATATATTAATTACTAGATGAAAACCCGGCTTCGCTCGGGTGAAATGTGGCTCATAGTCATAATACACAATCTTTTACAAAATAATGGCCTTAACGCACTCAAGATATACGTGTGAATCGGCCTTAACGAACTCAAGATGGCATCCGAGTGGGCAATATGGCGACTGCCATTTGCACCATTAGAATTTAACAAAATACTCCACAATCTGAATTTTGCGAAAATAATAATTTCGAGTCGAAAACATATATCCATATGTTGTCGACTCCAAATCATTATTTTTTTATGTTTTATTATTCAGATAAGGTTTCAATCGAGTCTACCGTACCCCTTGACCGAATTATTAATATAGATATATATTTATTTAAATCTTCATGTTCAGTTTTCCAAAGGCGGACTTAATGCCCAGGGCATTCCTTAATATTCAAGCTTGGGGTAGTGTAGAAATCTTACAAGGTAGGTGCACAGAAATCACATTTGATTTACCAATAACAATAATCTGTTAAATTAAGACACGCTACACAATACCTAAGTTACATAATATATACATATAATAATATAAACTTACTCAGAACAACACATACATTATATTCATACACTATGAACACAGGTATATTATTAGATTATCACAAACAAATTAAAAACGTCAAGCGTCATATCCATATATTTAATTGGGCTTGACGTATCTGGTGAAAATGGTCGAATATATATTGATTTCAATTTATTACATAAGTAGTCACTAGTCACATTATATCAAAGAAAATAACAAAATATTTAATAAATACTGTACTACTAATTGTGCTTGTGACTATACCAAAATCATTAAACAATTGCGAAACAAATAACACCTTACACTTATGCAAATACAGTTGCTTTTCACTTAACAATACATAATGTCTCTAGACATTTTATGGCGTGACCAGCCACTAGAACTGCTGACGTCATCGAAGTATAATCAATACCTAAAGATTGCTCATGTAGAAATAAGGTGATTTATATTGAATAGGAAAATGGTTCTTATTCTATGTATATATTATATTATGAAGTATATATGCTACTCTGAGGCTTACTGAGGTGGTCTGTAGAAATTAATTGGTGCTCAAATTAAATAAATACAAAATTTTACTTGTCTATAAATTACTTTTTGAGTTAGTTTAACGACCATTAAGGCGGCGCTGACCATTCGCTGCAACGTCAAGGGTCATTAGAACTATGCAAAAAGTCATATTTTTATGCATACAAGCATTTGCAGTGAGCGCAAAAAGTGACATTTTTATGCATACAACCATTTGCAGTGAGCGCAAAAAGTGACATTTTTATGCATACAAGCATTTGCAGTGAGCACAAAAAGTCACATTTTTATGCATACAAGCATTTGCAGTGAGCGGTAATCGAACACAATGACCCTTTTTCTATGTATAATATGTGTTTAATTACAAAAAAAAAACTTAATAATAAAAACTTAAGTCATCTCACACACTCTGATCCTAAACTAGGCAGAGCCTGTACTATGGTAACCAGACTGCTAATAAACATACTTATATATTTCTAAATACATACATATTACAGATAAATTACACCCAGACACAGAACAAATTATCGTGCTCATCACACAATTATTTGTCCTGGGTGGGAATCGAATCCACGACCCTGACTTAGCAGTCAGGATCACTAACCACTAGACCAGTCTCAGTCAAATCCCAGAGTATTATTATTTTTAGTTATATTTTTAACCTCCGACGCAAAAAGAGCGGTGTTATAAGTGTGACGTGTCTGTGTCTGTCTGTGGCATCGTAGCGCGCCAAACGAATAGACCGATTTAAAGCGTTTTTTTTTTGTTTGAAAGGTGACTTGATCGAGAGTGTTCTTAGATATAGTTCAAGAAAATCTGTTCAGCCGTTCGAAGATCATCAGCTCTTTTCTAATCGTTGAAGGGATTTTTGAGTCGGGTGTGTTTTATATTTTAAATTTATGATTATTCTAGTATTTATTATTATAAGCTAAGGCGACGGACTTGTAGATTCACCTGACTTTACATTACTAGCAGCGCCCGCGGTTTCACCCGCTTTTTACCGATCCTGTGGGAATATCGGGATAAAAAGTAGCCTATATATTAATCCAGGTCTCCAGCTGTCTACATACCAAGTTTCATCGCAATCGGTTCTGTAGTTTTTGCGTGAAAGAGTAACAAACATCCATCCATCCATCCATCCAAACTTTCACATTTATATTAGTGGGATTTACTCAATCCTTGAGCCAACTCGAAGGCAATTATCAAAATAGTAATGGGTTATTAGGTGACTCACGTTCAAATAAACAAAAATATGTATATAATTGGAATTATTAGGGTGCCGTACCCAAAAGGTAAAAACGGGACCCTATTACTAAGACTCCACTGTCCGTCTGTCTGTCTATCACCAGGCTGTATCTCATGAACCGTGATAGCTAGACAGTTGAAATTTTCACAGATGATGTATTTTCTGTTGCCGAGAAATTAAAAATTAAAGGGGGCTCCCCTACTAGAAACTTATACTAATATTTTTTTTAGCTTATAGTATTGAATACTGTAGGATGGTGTAAGGGTTCCACTTCATGCGCGAGTCCGACTCGCACTTGGCCGGTTTTTTATTTTCAAACTGAAATTAAAGGATTTAAATTACTCGCGTAAGCATCCTAACTGCTGTTGCTGTAATCCTTCTTTACTGATATCTATGCAAATAAATAAAATTGAAGTGTTTGTTTGTACTATCATCATAATAACAGCATTTCACTAAAAAAAAAAAATGTATCCGAATGTTAAAATTTTTGTCTGTCTGTTTGTTCTGGCTAATATCCGTTATAAGGAGTAACTTAGAATACATACATGCGAAAATGACTTTGTTTGTTTGTTTCTTACGCTTTCACGCCTTAACTACTCAACCGGCCATCATGAAGTTTTGCATACACTTTGCCAGTGATGCAAAAAAAGAACATATTGTACCTTTTATCCTTGTAACTAATACTTTTTCCGAGGGAGTCAAAGGCTAGAAATCTTAAGCGGTCCCTAGACGATCATGCGGCATGACATGCGTTACGTGCTGTCGTGCATGCATGACCGTTTAATTGTATTGATTGATTCGAATGACATGCAAAATACGTGCATGACATGACATGAATCTACCTTTGACAAAGACATTTCCATACCAGCGCAGAAGACCTCTTCACTGTACTTATATATATCGAATGAATAAAATGATTATACCAAGCGAATTATCATGTTGCATGATAGACTCTCAATAGGTCCTTCATGCAGCATGATGATTCAGCATGTCATGACGGATGATCGTCTAGGGACCGCTTTACGCTTTGACACCTTAATCATCATCCGATCATCATTTTGCATATACATTGCCAGAGATAGAGAAAATGACATAGCAAACCTTCCATTGAGAAGAAACTAGTAATACCAAGGAATAAAAAAATATTCTACGCGAGCGACGCCGCGGGCCAAATCTAGTACGTACATATTTGGCTATTTAGGTAAGTAGTTAGTATTTGGTATATAATGTGGTTGGTTTTTCTCGTGTTAGTAGCTAGAATCGCGTGCTTGTTTGCCACCATAGAGACATATAGATTTTAAGGTAGAAAAATTTAGTTTCTTTTTCAATTTGGGCTAAATAACCACGACGAACATGTGCCCCGCATTTTCGTGTCAACTGAGTATGTAGACATTGTGCATTCTCCCATGAAATTGGTCAACCCTGTCGCTGCAGTGGTGGTCTGTTCGACCAATTTCATATTTTTTATCGAACGTTTTATTTTTTATATTTTTCGCAAACACCTGTTTTAGAAGCCTTATACGTGTTAATCTGTGATGGTTATTGTGAGGATATTGTCTACTAGAGCAGGGGATTGGTTGTGGGGTAATTTTGACCTGTATCTATAAATGTATCTGTGTAAAGAAAGATACAAACGTAATTTACACCAACTTTAAGACATCCGATTGTCTTTAAAATTTGCACGGATTATTACGTACGACAACACAAACTCTTCATATTTCAATGTTTTTTTTTACTATTGAGTTTGGTTTGCTATTCGATTCAATTTATTTATTTCGTTCTAAATCCATATAAAATAATGTTTATCTGTTTTTTATTTTAAGTGTGCTTTAGGCACGTTGGGCTTTTTTGGTATGGTGAAAAGGCACTGAACTCGCGTGATCGTCACGCTCAGATGACAGATGTGTCAGTTATGTTTTCACTTCTAAGGTTTATTAGTTAATCGTCTGCGTCATATATAATGAATGAGTACTATATTATAAATGTATTGTATGGAATTATTAATTAAAATATTGTAAGATTAGCCAAACGAATATTGTCTTGTCATCAGGAATATATGCCGCCTGTAAAGTTTTGTTTAATTTTTTGTTCAAAAATCAATAAATAGTTATGTTGACGGGAATTAACGCGATCACGTTTTAAAAAGATATTACATACCTTTGATTTGCCTGACGTTTCAGTCAGCCTGTTACCACGGCCAATGCCACCGGCACCGGTCGAAATGTCAACATAATTATATTATCATGGAACGCGAGAGTTAGTAAATAATTATATAGTTAATTTCCTCACATATTGCCAGCTACATTTTTGATGAACTACCAGCCATATTTCTAGACTCCCTCAAAATCAAACTTAGGACTTCTAAATGACACATAGCAAGGAGCACAGACTTATGCATATTGCCGACATTTCTACAGTGGCATCAAGAATTCCATAAGCCGCTAGGACCTTAAGGTTTCAGATCAAGAAAACCCAAAGATAAATCCCATGAAAGCAGGAGAGGTCGCCCAAACGGATAAATTATAGACCCTTATGTAATTAGCATAGATAATACCGACCCGGAGATTATAGGGTACTAGTGTTTCTGGTTTATCTCCCGTAGGCGATAGATTTATTATAACTACTTGTGACCTTTTGCTTTAGTGTTGCCAATGGACATTTGGAGCCCGGGAGGTATTTAATGTGTTACATAACGCACACATTAAGTTAGTATTATTAGAACTAAGTTTACAAACTATGCGAAATTATTGTGGGTTTTTCATTTAAAAAAAAATTTGGGTTCTGTATCTCGAATGGAAAAATCGGAACCCTTATAGGATCACTTTGTTGTCCGTCCGTCCGAAGGTCTGTCTGTCTGTCAAGACCCTTTTTCTCAGGAACGCGTTATGGTATCAAGTTGAAATTTATATCAAATACTCAGATCTACTGTCAAGGGAATCAAAACCTACAGGGTACTTCCCGTGAACTCAGAATCTTGAAATTTGGTACGAAGCAACGTCTTATAGCACAGATAAAGGAAAAATTGCGGAAAACGTATATTTTTAGTTACATTATATAATAAAAATATCTTACGGAACCCTCGGTGCTCGAGTCCGACTCGCACTTGGCCGGTTTTTTTTACTTTTACTCCGTGTGGACTGCACTTGCTTCAATTAAATGATACAGAGTGCATCAGACTCAGACCACGCCGAAGTACTTGTAAATAACAAAAAATATTGTACAATAAATCGATACCAAAAGACTTGGTACGTAGAGACAATTGGGATTGTGAGCACACATAACCACTGCAGTTATATGGCATAGATTATCCTGCGAAGCTATCGGAAATTTATCATTCTTTCGATCAGGAGTCTGAAGACTTTGGACATCTGAGGTTATGTTTATTTTATTCATAGATCATATCCTTAAATGCCTTTGCCTAAGTGTTTACATTTTGGCTGTATTATTTTAATTATTTAGTAAGTAGAAATTTAAATAATGATTTTCGCTGAAAACGAATTTCAAATTTTACACCCATCCGTGGTCAACTTAACCCTTGAATGATGACTGGCAATTTAAAGACCTCTCTAAATTTTGCCTGCAGTTGCTATTTGAAGGGCCGCAAATTAATCATTTTGGGGTTAACAAAAACTATTTTGATTTATTAATGTGTATTAAAGCAACATTCAATTAATTAATTTAATTTATTAATTATTGTTTTTAAATTTTAAGAAATAAATTTTACATTCCGACATGATAAATCAAAGCATTTTGATTCAAAATATCCCCAAAAGAAATATATGATAAATATTTCTAGGAGGAGGTGGACAACAGCAGATTTCCGCTCATATTAGACTCTTTTAAGCTCTACTAATAGTACAAGCTATTAGCTAGTACTGCCTTCTGCATCAGGTCGATAATTCAACTGACTAACGCGAGCCTCTTAAGGCTCCTGGCTATCAGTTACGATTAATAAAAGAATAAAGGCCGGGTCAGACGGCGAGCCGGTTTTAATGTACTAGTTAATTTAGAAGGTAGCACACAGCACCGTCTCACCCGGCGCTAGTACATTTCAACCTCTCACGCTGCCGCCCCACCCGCTGTCTGCCCCAGCCTTAACTGTTTAATTATAGCAATAAACACTTACAATTCCAACCGGACGTATGAACAAATACTACGTTGGTTAAATTTAATGTATGTATAATCACTGCGTATTGCTGTACCGAAATGGATAGTGTTGTAGTTATGCGGTAGTACATAAAACTAGGAAGGTCGTTCATGCATCAGCGGTTAAGGTTACGGATGTAGTTAAGTAATGTTTGACAGTTCCTGAATCTTTAATGTTGAAAGGCTGTACTTGGAGTAAAGTTTCGTTTTAGTAATTCGTAAATCTTTACTTAATGTAACTTTGTCAGTTTATTTTTTATAGTAAAGGGGGCAAACCAGCAGACGGGTCACCTGATGGTAAATGACTACCGCCGCCCATGGGCACTTGTAACTCAAGAGTCACAAGTGCGTTGCCGCCCTTTAAGGTGTGAATAGGGGAAGAGGGGGAGCTGGGGGAAGAGCAGGATGAAGGGAGAGGGGAGGGGGGGGCGAGTTGATATCGACGGGAATAGGCCTCCGGTAACCTCACTCACGCGGCGAAAAGCAATGCAAGCATTGTTTCACTGCCGGTTTTCTGTGAGACCCAGGTATCGAGCGGAGTCGAGCCGGCCCATACGTGCCGAAGCATGGCTCTCCCACGTACACGTCTGTTACGTTTACACGCCTAAATCGGTGAACCGATATTGATAAACTTTGGTATATTATGTTAGAGGGCTTGCTCCAGCTATTGCTTACACTCCCCAATACATCCATCCATTGCCTTCCCTTCCTAACTACCTTCTTTCCCTTCCCATATACTCCCAATTTTCAGATTTTTAATTCCCAAAGTGCTGAGTTGATGGTCCTCTATGTGAGTGGGACTAAGTTATTGCTGGCATGGTTTTTTCTATTTAAAAGAAAGATAACTCCCGCATTAGGAATGACTCCTGTGTCGCGGGGGACTTTACAAACATACAAACAACGGACACAAGGAACACCCAGACTCGGGTGGGAATCGAACCCACGACCAATGGTGTAGTAGTCAGGGTCACTAACCACTAGGCCAACAGGCCAGGGTGTTTACCTACCCCTTCCAGGATATAGGGGTGAATATATGTATGTATGTATGCAATAGTGATAGATGGGATTCTGGAGAAGAATATAAGTTACTTTTTGTCCCGAAAATGAAACTTGAAGAGGGGGAACTTATATGGACCAATCATTTCTCAATTATTGGTAAGAAATAAAGAATGTTTTTGCGTTTTTGACCAATCAAGGTAGGGGATGGTCTCATGTATTTGGAAAGTACAGACGAAGTCGCGAGCGCAAGTTAGTTAACTACTAGCAACCCGCCCCGGCTTTGCACGGGTACAAATTATACACCTAAACCTTCCTCATGAATAACTCTGTCTATTAGTGAAAACCGCATGAAAATCCGTTCAGTAGTTTTTAATTTTATCGCGAAAAGACAGACATACATACAGACAGACGCGGCGGTTGACTTTCTGTTATAATATGTAGTGATTACGTATTTTTTTAACCGTTAATATAAGATATTTGATATACATATTAATATACATAATATTATTTATAATCACTATTACAGGGTCCGGAGAAGAGTAGAAGACTTGTACTTTGCCGCCCCGCAGAGCAAAGAACGATCTCCGATCTCCTAGGGGTTGCACTAATTGCAACGTCAAAAGTCGAAGGGTCGATACTGAAATATTCAATGAATTTTTTTGTATGAATAAAAAATATGTAAATTACTCATGTTTGGTCTAGGTTTTTCTATTTTACAATATCAACAAAATGTTTCTAAGAATATTTGTACGTCTCGTAAAAATCCTACTAATATTATAAACGTGAAAGTTTGTGAGGACGTATGGATGTTTGTTACTCTTTCACGCCAAAACCACTGAACCGATTGCGACAAAACTTGGTATGTAGGTAGCTGGAGACCTGGATTAACATATAGGCTACTATTTATCCCGATATTCCAAAGGGATCAGGACTTACGCGGGTGAAACCGTGGGGTGCTGCTAGTTATTTATATTTAGTAGGTGCTTTATACGCAGTCCCCAGAATATCATAAATTAATATATTTTTAACTCAGTTTGAAAGGACGTGACTTAAATTCATAATTAACATCTTATTTGTCTGTCTTGTTTTCATCGTGACTAGTATAGGAAGTTCCAAAAAACATTCTTATATAAGAATAATGTATGGAATTTAAAATCGGTAATAATAATAATAATTAAGAGCCTGATGCAGAAGGCAGTCCTCCTTGATACGGCACGCATAGTGAGGAGGTTTCTATCTCTGGAACCCTAACCACCGGTAGCTTGGTCCCTGTACCCGATACCGGTGGGACACTATTTTTTTATATATTTTTTTTTAATATATTTTGTTTTTTTTATAGTAAATGTATTTAAAAATGTAATTTATATGTATATTTAAGTGAATGAAGAGAATAATAATAAGTTTTACATTTCAGAATTGTATCCATAGTTTGTTAGTAAATCTTATAACGTCTCTATTTATTATTATTTCACATTAAATCTGCACTTTCCCAGGTGCTTAAAATGTTATTTTTAAGGTATAGGGGGCAAACGAGCAGACGAGTCACCTGATGTTAAATGATTGCCACCGCCTCAAGCACCTGCAACTCAAGTCACAAGTACGTTGCCGGCCTTCAAGGTGGGAGGGGGAGAGGGAAAGGTTAGGTTAGTAGTTTTTGACGCATCCAGGAGTCTCTTTTCCTGATGCGCTGCAATAAAGTGGCCCTAGCAGCATCGTAAAACTCTCGAGAGATCTCTGCGTATAACAGACCCAGAGGCGGCAGGTATAAAAAGCTTGACAGTATGTTTTTAAAAGGTAATATGTATATGGAAAATTCTCAAGGCCTCAAGTGGGGAATGGGAATTTCCCAACATTAAGCATGACGTGTTAACGAAGATCATATATTATCACTGGAATTAAAATGCGATCAACGGCAGCTTCACGAATCAAAAACGTAATAAACGCAAATAGCGATTTTCTTATATTTCTGTAAATGTATACAAATATGTTTCTATTATAACTACTAGGTTGGCAAACTGGCAAACGCTTGTCAAAGTCCATTATCTTTACTTCATAAAATTGCTTTAAATAGTCTTTGTTTTTTTAACTAAAAATTTTTGATCATCACAATATCACCGCAAAAATAGATTGTTGAAAGTAAAGTTATTATAACATACGTAAATAACAAAAAGAGGGGCTAGTGGCTAAGTGGTTATCGAGTAGGTAGGTTAGCACGTTGCAAAGATAAATAATATTAGCCAGGTCAGTCTAGGATAGGTCTTAACACCGTCGGTTCCGGGTGCCATACAAACATCCGTGGCATTCGTTACGGGTAGTTGGAGCCCTAAAACAGACGTGACAGACGCCCTGGTCTAACTACAGAACTTCGATATCGCCTAGTACTTGTGTTGTGGAGGTCTGATGGCAGTCGCTTCACGTAAATTATCAAAGTTCGGCCGTATCGTAGTTAGACTGAAAGCCGACCCCATCTTAGTTGGTAACAGGCGATGGTGGAGGATGATGATAGTTAAATAACAAATAATAGTTAAGATCGCTACATGTTCCCAAATATGTGAGTCTTGTGGGAAGAAATCGGGCAAACAAAAAAATCTTTTAAAGTCCTGTCAAAGTTATTGGAAGGCTTTTCTATTGATTATTAGACTGGCGTGTTGGTCTAGTGGTTAGTGACCCTGACTGCTGAGCCAGAGGTCGTAGGTTCGATTCCCACCCAGGACAAATAATTGTGTGATGAGCATATGATCATTTGTCTGGGTGTAATTTATCTATAATATGTATGTATTTAGAAATATATAAGTATGTTTATGTGAGATGTGTGAAGTTATAGTTAATTGTCTATAGCAGCATAGAGTCTACAGACATACCCGATAAACGACAATAGACTAGCCCATTATTAGGCGAGATTAAAAACACACAGATACCTACATCACTGTCTACCCATAATTAAAAAAAAATGTGACACAAATTGTTTACAGTCGGACGGGCTATGCGGCGTTACTTATTTGCCACTACAGTGATATAGCAATAAGTTAATGAATGAATGGCAGTTTAAGGTAAGTGATATAACAAAACCGAAGTTAAAACACGTCAGTAAATAATATTATCTAAAACAATTGCGCAACCAGTCTGGGTATGTGGAATTAATATCGCATATTGACGTAGCCATGTCTTGCCAGCGTTCAAAAATTCCTACCATTTTTTTTCATACCATCTTAACCATGACTACGATTGTCACTGGGCGAGCATGACAATCGGCGAGCATGACATAAGGAACGAGTGTGAGAATGGAGTGTATAAAATGAAGAATCCTCCGACCTGGCAAGGTGTTTTAGGCCCAACTGTTTAATAAAAACTGCTATAATAATATTAATTCTTTAATAAAACTAACACTCTCCAAGTTATTCGTTAAATCATTCATTTCATTTAACACATATAATAATTACTCAACTGCTGAAAAAAATGCTATGTTAAAATTACCCGCAGTAACCAACCAAGAAGACACATGGCAACACTTACAAGAATAGCATGGATGCGCCACCTGCGCGCGCGCCTAATTTCTGCTGGCATTGAGCGGCGACAAGGTCACGGTGACGTCATCGCAACGCTTTCGGCAACTTGTGGATATGACAAGACGCATATCCGTGTTTTAATGTACTTGTATCGTTGTTGTTATTTAATGTCTTTTATTCTTTTGTAGACGAGTTTTGGTAACAAATAAGAGGAATAGGTTACTTTAGATGTGGACGGAGGTAGAGCACAGTAGATTTCTGCTCGAATTTGAATCTTTTGTTTTGCATGTAACTTGGTTTATGACTTCATCAGTTTGATTACACCGATGCTCAATTTCGTTTAGAGACAAATTTAAAAGGTTTATTTTTCTGAGTATTACCCTATTACGTATTGAACTAGTGGTAGGTCTAAAATGGCAGTGGGCAGCACACATAGCCCGTAGACATGGCTCGTAGGTCAAAGCGGTTGTAAAATGAAGGTCTTGGGATGAAAAGAGACCTAGAGGAAGAACACGAATGCGATAGACGGATGACGTCAAGTCAAACTGCAGAGACGGATGGAAGTATCGCAAAACCGGGTTAGATGGCTCTGGTCTCTGAATCTGAAGGTCTATTTTTAGCTGACGGGCCATCTGATGATAAATGACTACCGCCGCCACAAGTGCGTTGCCGGCCTTTAAGGTAGGAGTTGGGGAAGGGTGGAAGAGGGGGAGAGGGAAGGGTTAGGGCCCCGGTAACCTCACTCACTCAGCGAAAAGCAATACAATCATTTCATCACTGCCGGTTTTCTATGAGGCCGAGGTATCACTCTGGTCGAGCATGCTCAAGCATGGCTCTCCCACGATAAAACCAAATTGGTTGAGAACGGCTGAGAAGAAGAAGGAGAAAAAGATTATATATTCAATCCTTATATTATTAATGCCTGTATTTGTTGATTTGTGAATAGCTTATGAACCCAAGAGTGATAAAATGTACGACTCCTGTGGGATAACTGCTTATTTTCGCTTCAGAATGAGAATGAGTTGGGCTTGCACCACTAAGTTGCCGCAGATTTCGGCTGGAATCGTAATCGACCGATTGGAAAAGATTCTCCAATTTACAGAAAAACGCGGTTAAGTCTTAGTCTTTTTTATGGGGAGTGGAGGTGCCAGAGCTTCATTAGCAGGGAATAAATTTGATCACTGTATTTTTTATTCCTCAATTTCCCTTGGTGCTCGTGTCATTTTTATACACCGGTAAGATGGCGATCAAACACACAGCCAGCTAGATAAGGAGGTTAAAACCATTGATATCACCAACGCGTTACGCAAATTTATTCAAAATAATATGTATCACTACATATTATAAAACAAAGTCCCCCGCCACGTCTGTTTGTCTGTCTGTTCGCGATAAACTGAAACACTACTGAACGGATTTTCATGCGGTTTTCACCAATGAATGGAGTGATTCATGAGGAAGGTTTAGGTGTATAATTTGCACCCGTGCGAAGCCAGGGCGGGTTGCTAATTTATAATATTTAGTATAAATATACTAGAAATTAGTTGTTATGTACGATATTAATTCTTTCCCGGCCACTTCCTTCTTAGGGTATCACCGGATCCTTAGCAATACCGACCAGTTCGATACCGACAAACCACGTCACCGTTTGCTCCGGTGAGGTGATGACCCGTAGGGGTTTCCACAGAATAAAAAAGTACTATACTCTCAATACAGTGAATTTGGAGGTTTTGAAAAAAATTTACAAGTGTTGCCAATTACTGTTGATGAAAACATACGGGTGTACAGATTAAGCGGGCACGAGGTCAAAAAGAAGACAGTTATTTGACGTCAATATGAAGAATGATTCATTAATGTTTTAAGTTTCGCTTCATGGTTTTCAACTTTTATTTTAAGAAAATTAGAAAAGAAAATGGGGTTAGAAGATTAGAAGTGGTTTGTGAAGTTGAGAAATAGGTTAGAGACCCATGTATTCTATTACATTAGGCATTGTTAGAGATAGGGCAGAGAAGATTTCTGCTTAAATTGCACCCACTCACAAAGAAAGTACCTACACTAAAACATTGCGGTTAAGCAGTACTATTCCTGTAGTCTTGTCTTTCTGTTGTTGAACAGAGTGTGAAAGAAAGGATACCGTTAGTATTAAGAGTGCTTAGTGGCGTCGGTAACCGCTTACTATCAAGCAGGCCTTGTGCTAGTTTCCGAAAGAAGTCTGAACTGTTCTGGAGGACACTTTAGCAAATTATAATATTCATTTGCTAGTTATACTAACTTTTAAACTTACGTGTTCCTTGATATAAATATGTATTTCCACAGTAAATAACGTGATCACGAAAAAGTGTGCCCACGGCCAGTGCAACCTGGTCGAAAAGTTAGGCAGTTTAGAGGTATGTAATTTATTTGCTAGTTTCTTAAAAGATATTAGTCATAGTAAGGTTTTCCTCAAAGCGAAGTCAGCTGGCTAAGAAAGTACCTCCACGTTAAAAATAATAACGTCAAAAAGACTACTATAATAGGTACTTTTATATCTTTATATATAAAAATTTCGTGTCACGTTGTTTGTCCGCGATGAACTCCTAATCCTAAACAAATGAACAGATTTTAATGAAATTTTGCACATTGTGTGCATTTTGGTCCAACTTGAGAGATAGGATGGTTTTTATCTCAATTATAGTCACAGTAATTTTATTCCAAATTACTTAGCCATAGAAACGCGTGGCCTGGGTAGCAAGTACATATATCACTACATACGAGTAGTATAAAACAAAGTCGCTTTCTCTGTCCCTATATCAATAGGTTTGCTTAAATCTTTGAAACTACCCAACGGATTTTGATGCGGTTTTTTTTAATAGATAGAGTGATTGAAGAGGAAGGTTTATATGTATAATAACATCCATTAAATATTGGAGAAATACTGTTATTTTTGAGGTTTCTAATGTGCTGTCGTAAATAATTACATAACTACTGGATCGATTTTAATCATTTTTTCAGTGAATGACATAGGCTATATATTTTATACCCGTGCGAAGCCGGAGCGGGCTGCTAGTATATTATATATTATGGTAGCCTTTGGGTTCGTTATTTTATGCATAGTATTCGAAGGACGATGGGGTCGGTCACGAGCGAGATACCATTACGGGGGCCGTATACCAAGTTACGTTTTGCAACCTTGTTTATAAGTAAAATATGAAAATGTTTTTCATTCCGACATTCACCTTTTTTCTACGTATCTAAGAACTAGGAATACAATTATTTATGACTGATATTGCATATAATTCTAACTATTTTAAGAAAATACAGCTGAAGAGTTCGTTTCTTTGGTTAAGGCGTTCGTATCTGCTACTTGGTACAAACCCAACTCTTGAGGGAGGGTAAAAGCTGTTGGTTATCACTATACAATCCTCAGGAGCGGGACAGTGATCATAAACACACATAAAACGAACGGCTAGTTGTATATAAAATACAATTTTACGGACAATAAATCATTCTGATTGACGGGCCATGCGTAGACGATGAATACATGCCTATATATCTTTTGAAAAATATTTTGATTTTGTGTTTTTTGCTTTTAATATTTGAGAGAACATCTATAGCCGAGCATTGATTGGAAGAGTACTGAGTCTGACACTAATACTTTTGGCACTTTCAAGATCGCAAAAAAACCATCAATTTAAATTTTCTTTTCTATTGCTTTTTCAATAGATACCGAATGAATATTGACCGTGCGAACTTAATTAGATAGATGTAAGCAGTTTTAAATGCATTTTTGATATAGGAGTAAGGAAAGTAAAAAATTGTTTGCGATATCGAATTAGAAATACGGTACTTTAGGAAGTGTATTTACTCCTCGAAATGAAGACGCCGAACTCGAGAAAGACCTTGTCCTCACAGACCAACGTTTGTAACCAACAACAAAATGTTTAATAATGAGAATATAAAAAATGTTAATATTCATAATATGTCAATAAATATAATAATGTAAGTAATAGACAATTATATACCCAGAACATTCTGGTGTTGACATAGACATTTCGGTAATAATTTATAGAAATTCAATGTTAGTTACTAAGTTAGATTAATAATTAAATATTTATTGCATGCCATAATTTGGTAAATGTGCTGGATACACATTTGAGCAATAAATGTTTTTGATTGATTGATTGATTGAAACACTACAAATATAGTTTTAGATACTTATCTACTGGTCAGTATAGTTACCAAGGCATTATGGTATAACGGGAATGACTCCCAAAGGGGTCTATAATACACTCGAGTGCTTATAAACAAGTTTTGTGAATAAAAAAATAACCAAGAGTTTACACATGAACATACGATTCGTGCTTATCTAATAGTAAGCTTGTCAAATAGGGTTTGAACTTTATTGCATTACTTAAACGTTTCCGAGAAACAAAGTGTTTCTTCTCTCTTAAGTCATAACTAGAGATCGGATATTCGGATGCATATTTACCTAAAGTTAAGATAATGGCTATTATGGAAAGCACTTTTTTATCGAAAGAATCCCGCGATTCCAGGAAATTCAAATTTAAGTGCACCTATACTCCGTGAGATGTAATAAACCCCAGTTTGACACAAATGACACTTGCTCTGTTACAACGTATAATGGTTTCTTTTCCCTACTTTTATTGTCAGTGATTTTTGACGAAGCAAAAACAACCTTAATACGTTGTAACAAGTGTCAAATCGGGCCTATTAACCCCCAGGAAATGTAAGGATTTTGTAAGAGTGCGAGTGAGACGGCCAATTATACTTGCTTGTGCACAAGTAGCGACGCGACAATACAACTGCATTCGTAAATAAAAATATACTTAGAAGCCGCTTCCATAATTTGTTATCCAAAAAATAACTTTAGGTAAATATGCATCCGATTATCCGATCTCTAGTCATAACCAATCTAGAAGGTATCAACCTGTTCCGAATATATGTGGTGTATGAACTAAACGGACTCTGGGTGTTAAAAAGAAAAAAATTTAAATATAGTTTTTTATTCACTAATTATAATTATGTATAATTCGGGACTTAATCGCGATAATACTTAAAACGTACAATACCTCTTGGTTACCCGACGTTTCGATCGAGTTGCAACGATCGTGGTCACGAGTGGTGAGGCCAAGAGGTATTGTACCTTTTAAATATTATCGCGATTAAGTCCCGAATTACACATATAATATGTATCAAAGTCGCAAAAGTTTAAAAGCAATTTTTCACTAATATTTTGCAGATGGGGTAGTGTTGTTAAAGTTTGTGTTTTAAATGATGGTTTTTGACTCAAACTGCAAAACAGCTTATTCTCTAATTTACAAAAGACTTTTGATTATTATACACATTATTGAGCGTAATTCAAGATACTTTTTAAACCCCGATGCAAAAAGGACGGGTATAAGTTTAACTTATGTATCTGCGTGTGATATCATAGCCCCTAAACAGATGGACCGATTTTAATTTAGCTTTTTGACGTTTAACGTTTGAAAGGTGACTCGGTCGAATTGGTTTTAGCTATAATTCATGAAAATCTGTTCAGTATTTCGAGATCATCAGCTTTTTCCTAATCGTTGAAGGGTTTGTTGATTCGGGGGGGGTTTAAAGTTTTAATTTATGCTTGTTAAATTTGGGAATAAGCACAAGATGATAAGATTCTTACTTTACAAGTGTATTACAAAAAAAAGAGGACAGTTCGACTTAAACTAGAAATCTTTCTAAGCTCTCTTCAGATATTATTGATGCATTGGTCATTGAAGAAAAAGAAGATTGTTTGATAATAAGAATATGAATAAATGGTTTATAAAGTATCTTTAACTAACAACGCGCCCCAGTATCGCACGGGTACAAATTATACACCTAAACCTTCCTCATGAATAACTAACATGAAAATCCTTTTAGTAGTTTTTCAGTTTATCGCGAACAGACAGACAGAGGCGGTGGGGGATTTTGTTTTATAATATGTAGTGGTAACGTTAGTGTAGCTTTGAGTCCAAAAGGTAAATTTCTCCTTGCAATTGATGTACATATAGGCGGTACAATTTTTTTTTAGTCAGTTTGTCTGCAATATAACGCAAGTTGCGACCTTTGTGTGGACCTCGCAGTACCATACTTATAGTACCATCTTAAGGTGGTTCCTCAACAAAAAAAAAAGTCATTAAGAAAATTAAAAAAGATAAACGTTCAGCAATGCTATTCAATGTTAATGATGTCTATTTACGTATTTGGCCAATAACTACATATTTACCTAACCATAATATGAGAATACTTAGATTCAAACTCCATTTATGTAGTAAATAAACATTATTCAATGTATGGTTACCACTTTAATTATGCTGTCTTCAACAACATCGGTAAATACTAATTACAAAAATATTTCAAGTCCCACTCCTGACATGTCGCGACACTTGTTGGAGCAAATACTTACCCGTATGTATTTTAGGCACTTGAACTTTTCCGCTCCGGAACACAGTTTTTAATTGAGAATATATAAATTTTGATAAAGGAAACAGTTTGTCGTTTAATTGATATGTACCAATATTATACGCAAAGGATACGAAGAAAAAAAATACGGGTTTCATTCTGCCTAAATATTTGATGTCCAAGGAAGTGGTCAGATTTACACGTTATTTTTAATTACGAAACTTACGAGCAATTTATCTGTTAAATAATTCTAAAAAGTATGCTGCGATCGCATTAAAATTATGATTGTAATACCGTAGATTTATTTATAAAGTTTTGTAAAAGTAGCTAAAATCATTACGAACAAGATGGTAATAAATCATTATTAGCCATGTTTTTATGTACTTACTAATATCTATAATCGCTAGACGGTAAGTCATTAATGGTAGGTACTATTTCTGCTCTAAAATGGCTGTCTAATTTTACTGCATTAAGCACTAAATTTGGTTCTGACATTACTAAGATTAATGAGACTTTGGCGACTGTATTGTTTGAGAGATGACGATTTAATGATATTAGTAACGTTGACGTTTGTAAATGTAAAATAAGAAATGTCAACCGATTCTTATTTTACACCTTCAAACGTGAAATGGAATATGTACCTTAATGAATGGACTAGGTTGAATAATTCACCCAATTTTAGTTAATGTTAAAATAAATTTAGATTTGATCCTACGATTTCAGAATAGAAAGCGTCATTTAAGAGAACCAAAACCTAAACTTTTGTAGCTACAGAATTATTAAAAATGTTTAAATCTTTATTTAAGATTTCGTGATCCCTTATAATAGCTTCATCTAAAAAAGGTTTCGCTAAAGAGTCCGCGTTTCCAAAGGCCTGTTTATCAATAAACGTGCAATCTAAATCAAAGCATTTACTAATGTTTGACTTGATGTATGTTTTAAGATTTGAGGGATCAAAGTGTGAACAAAGTCTTCAAGTCTTAGATTTAAATGATAGACAATATTTAATTGATTTACTAACTATGAATGATGTAATTATCACGATTAAATTATATACAGTAAACGTTTTAAAATTTAATTTTTCAATTCGCAATGCCTTAACCGATTGTTTACAGTTGATGTAACCATTTATTCGGAAAAATAAACTTATCTAAACTTTTTAAAGAACCCCTTTGCCTTAAAAGCCTTACAGTTTGTTCGGTGAACAAATCTCACAACATAATAGTCCGTATGTCAGTCAACCTAATGACGAACTTCGGAGAGTTCAGAACAAAATTAACAAAATAAAAAATTGAATCGTATTCCTATACAATTAAAGACGTTATTCCAATGTTATTTGGTGCTAGGAGGAAGTAATGTATTTAAGCATGTGCTTATTATAAGTAACTTAACGAGTGAAGTCAAGAACAAGAAATAGGGTGACTATGATTTTGCTTTTTTTTTAAATTTAATTAATATTTTGGAATAATTAGAAATTTAAAGTTTGGTTGGCATACGGTTAACTTGTATTTGATGTTTGCCTGTAACCGTGCATTGGCGCGGGTCCCTATATACGAATCAACATATTCAGTTGAAACATATATTATATATAATTATATTTCTATAAATATTTATGTATACGTATTGGTTTTAACTTTGCATTTAAATATCTGGTTTATCCTAAATTTATTGCATCTCTCTGCGTTACAGTTTCATAATTTCTAATATGAATTATCCACAAAAAGAAACGAGAAAAACTGTTCCCATTATTCATCTGTATTACCTCGTTTGATCCTATATCATTTAAGCAGTATAAAATTTAAAACTAGTTGAATATGTACTTAGTTACCATAAATATTATCTACAAAATGTCCAAAGAAAAACCAAAATTGTAAACACAAACCATAAAGAATGCTGAACGTAGCCTCCGGGCCAAATTATAACGCGAGATAAAGATAGACGAATCGCGTGACTATACGAACTCTAACATTAGTGTAATTTGGTTAGACAACGAATATTTGAACGTTATTCACATTGAAACTTGTAAAACTATCGATATACACTATTTTGGCGTTTCACAACACTGGTTTGAACTTAATTTCATCATAAAATGAAAAAAAAAGATGTGATGCGTATTCAAATTTCAAAATGATGAAGTGAAAAATTAAATTAATTAAAATGAGAATAAAAAGTAAATTCCATTTACAAACAATAAAAAATTAGACATTGATGATTTTTCTTTTTTTTTATCAATCAATGGTTAATATGTTTTTATCATTCATTTATTTTAAAGTATTAATGTTTTTTTTTGTTTTAGTAGGATGTACTAAAATGTGTCTGAAAAATTATGACTTTACCATTAAAACACAATGTTCAAATTCCTTTGTAAATAGCAGTTTCTTAAAAATAATTTACTCAGCCTCTATGAGCAAAATAATACTTTAACATAAACAATATAAAGACTCAAATGGACTGAAATAAATACATTTTATCTCATACATCGTTATGTATGACGCAATACCTACTCAACCGTAATGGCTAGTGTCAATCAAAATTATAAACCAACAAACTTATTTCTGCACTCAAACAAATACTTCTTGAAGCAATTTGGACTTTACGCCCTTGAAATTTGAATTTTAGGAAAACAAAATTAAAATCATTAATAGAAATAATTTTGGTAATACGTTCTGAGAATCGTTTGGGATCAAGACGTCGGGTAGACCAAAGTTAGTCAATTTGAACATTTTTAGGAAGCGTAGTTATTTTGAAATAATTTGGTTTTTATTTTTTGATCACGTTTGTTAGGTAACCGTGCATATTTTTTTTAATTTTAAATAAGGGTATTTTTTTATTATATTAATATACCTAATAATAATTACAATGATAGGTTTTTTTTTTTTTTTAATAATACAATTTATTTGTACTAGACTCGCAACGAATATTCGTCAAATTTTCGGAATTCAGCCTATTCGGCTTTATACTATTCGGCAACATACCGAATATCTAGATACTATTCGTCCGAAAACTCGAATACCGAATACTGCGGTTTTTTTGTTAGTGGCTTCTGTGAGTAGGTGAGTCCACGTATACTGTCCAGATCGGCAGTATACCTACTGAAGAAGGGCTAAAAAAGGTCTGATGACAGCAATAATTCGTGTTTGTTGTAGTCTGATAATAATTGGTAAAAGAAAACCATTAATTTAATAATTTCCCCGCTAAGTGCTTTACATTTATTGTTAGTTTGATGATTCACTATGTTGTATGTATGTTTGTGTGGAGTATAAGAATGTAGGTAGAGTAAAAGAACAAAACGCCCGGCAGCACTATTTAAGTAATTTAAAAAAAAATAACCTTTTAACCCTATTTGCCCTTGTTTCCCTCAAATTATTCATTAAAACTTTTTGTAAGATTTAGAATATTTTCCACCATATAGTTCAATAATCGAGATTTTAGAAAAGGGAAGAAGTTTATTAATATTTACATAAAAATAAAAAACATTTCAACAAGGATTTTTGTATACTAAAACATTATAAACGTCAGTACCTACCTACTTAATTTATATGTTGAAGAGGTAATCCTACACACATTTTAAGTCCCGGAAAGAGTAGGCAATTAAAACGGTAGATATCGATATGTTTGTAGGGAGTGATTTATCTGTTACGTAGTAACTGCTTCGTAATCTGTGGTTCAGTTCCATTCATTGTTAAGAGGCTGATGATTGACTGGAATAATCATAAATTAAAAAAGTCAGGTGAATCTACAAGTCCGTCGCCTTAGCTTATAATAATAAACGCTACTAATATTATAAACGTGAAAGTTTGTAAGGATGTATGGATGTTTGTTACTCTTTCACACCAAAACTACTGAACCGATTGCTATAAAACTTGGTATGTAGATAGCTGGATGTCTGGATAAACACATAGGCTACTTTTTATTCCGAAATTCCCACGGCATCGGGTCTTACGCGGGTAAAACCGCGGGGCGCAGCTGGTATATAATAAATATTAAATACTCTAAGTATACATATTTCTATAAACTACTTAACTTACATAACTCTAATATAAATTTAATTAAGGATATTCCATTTTTTTTAATTCGTAAATATATAAATTAAGTATTTATAAGTATATTTTTTTTTCATTAAGTCACCTTTCATTAAAAAAAACCGCACTCAAATCGATTCATCCGTTTGGGAGCTGTAACGCCACAGACAGACACACAGATACACAGACACGTCAAACTTGTAACACCTTTTTGGGTCAGGGGTTAAAAATATAAAGCAGAAAAGTCTAATAGTAGTTGAAATTACAGAATCCTTTCATCAATCGCCAAAGAGGTTGGAAATAAAAATTGCATATAATACTTAACTCTATATTGTACGTTAATTTTTAAATAGCAATAATATCCTTGAAGAATATATTTATCGTTCAAGATTCAGGTATTTAAAAATATTAAAGTTTGAAACTAATTAATCATATTTCAATGTTGATGGTCACGTGTTAGACGAACGTGATTTTGTGATTCACAAATTGTTATGTTTTAAGCATTAACATGCATGTGTGTGTGTATAAGAATGAAGTGTACAATTAATTTACTTGTAACATACGTGAATATATTTGTTACTTTGACATAATAAAAACCTTAACCAATAAAATGAAGTAAAAAGAATGGCCCACGATGGCAATAATTGCAATAAAAATAAATATAAATACTTAATTTATATGTTTACGAATTTAAAAAAATTTAATATCCTTAATTAAATTTATATTAGAGTTATGTAAGTTAAGTAGTTTATATAAGAAATATACTTAGAGTATTTAATATTTATTATATACCAGCTGCGCCCCGCGATTTTACCCGCGTAAGTCCCGGTGCCGTCAGAATATCGGGATAAAAAGTAGCCTATGTGTTAATCCAGATCTTCAGCTACCTCCATTCCAAGTTTCATCGCAATCGGTTCAGAAGTTTTTGCGTGAAAGAGTAACAAACATCAATATATCCATACATCCAGACATCCATACATCCTCACAAACTTTCAGGTTTATAATATTAGTAGGATAAAGATATTTAAAGTTTGTTAGAGTATTTATTTATTTATTTTTATATAAAGTTTTGTAAGTTATTATTGGTTTGGAATTAATATCAGACGAGATTCAGAACGCATGCACGACATTGATAAAAAATCCCAATTAATTATTCACTCATTTTATTAACTTATGAGTTTATGAGATTTATTCATAGTATTATGTTCACATCGATGAACATACATAATTTTTTTTTTATTAATAAATCTGACAACGACATATTATAGTTAGTTTTGAAGATCTTTAGGTCAAATCAAGTTCGTAAAAATATTTGTTCTCAATTTTTGTATTTCAAATTAAGAATGTTTATGTTGTTCTGTTTGTGGTTAAAAAAAAAAATTTTTGTTTTTACAAATAAGACGTAAGTGTACAAAATAAAAACCAAATATCCGAGTAACTTTTGTTGTCAGTTATCTCTCAATATTATTAGAAAAAAACTGTCAAAGATTATGGACAGCTGAATTAATAATGTGTCATTTCAAGTCAATGACCACACATAAAAAGTTGTTTGTAGTTAATTATTATGTACACAACTGTTAAATGTCTAACATTGAACACGTTGTATGTATTAAAAACGGTTACAAATTAAACTTGAACCTCGATTTCAAATAAAATTGACTATTAGATAGTTCTGTGTAAACTGAAAAATAAAACCACTAGGCTTGGACCCTGCTAACTAAGATTTTTACCACTATACAGAGATCAAGTTATACCAAATTTCCTGCATGTTAAATGCTAATAATTTTTCTGTTTCTTAATCGATGTCTCGATATTTATAATCGACCGGAATGAAATAGGTACTGTAATTATTTTCATGTAATTATTCGTAATAAAATATTTTTATAATTAATTAATTATTATAAGACACTTTAGTTGTATTAAAGTTTTTTGACGTATGTATAGTATTTGAAGGTCAAATTAATCCCAACTACCTAATCTTACTCTACTTACATTAATTATAGGTACGGAGTTAGTTGATTTGACTGACATATATTTTGGATTGATTGAAATCGATGTTTGTTACTCAATCAACCCGAATGGCTGAACGGATCTGGATGAGATAGGGCACTATAGGGATGACTATAGGCGACTTTTTATCCCGGAAAAAGTATTCGATTCGATTCGATACCATTCCCATGGGATGGCTTTGAATTGCCATGCGAAGGAAGTCGCGGACAACAGGTAGTATTTTAAATACAAATGTGAGTTTGTTTGTTTGTCACGCCTTTACTGCGCAACCGATCTACACAAAATTTTGCTGACACGTTGTCAGGGGTACAAAAAAGGATATACTTTTCATCCAGAACACAAAGTAAGTTTTGAATTTATTGAAAAAAATTACAATAACGCGAGTGGAGCCGCGGTAAAAAGTAGTTAGTTACGTATAAAATGGCAAATTTAATGTCTAATGTCAGATGAACACATCCGTCATTCGCACTCGCCAGCGACATTGACAATGGAGTACGAACGGTTCGGACTTGGTATGCGGCCTTGAAGCGGATTCGGCGCTCGGACGGCGGGGAAACGAGATCGGGTTTTTTGTAATCGATATTAGACGTGCAGAATAGATTATTCGATTGGACGTGCAAAATATATTTTGTTCCATTCGGGAAGTTGAAGTAGCTCGATTGATTGTTTGGACACAATTTGTTAGGAAAGTAAAAAAGTTTAACGGTAGATAGACACTATACAAAGAGTTTAGACTTTATATTTAGACGATAAACTAAGCACAAGAGAAACTCACAAAATTGAAACTTACCTACCTACTGTTGTACCTATTTTTTTGTATTTTTTACCTCATTTAGAAGATAGGTTCCCTGGGAGAGCTATGCTTCGGCACGTATGGGCCGGCTCGACCGGAGTGATACCACGGCCTCACAGAAAACCGGCAGTGAAGGAATGATTGCATTGCCTTTTGTTGAGTGAGTGAGGTTAACGGAGGCCCTAACCCTTCCCCCTCCCTCCACCTCTTCCCCTACTCCCACCTTAAAGGGCGGCAACGCACTTGTGACTTTTGAGTTGCAGGTGCCCATGTGCGGTAGTCATTTACCATCAGGAGACCTGTCTGCTCGTTTGCTCCATAAAAAAAAAGGGTAACGATAGCAAAATGCGAAAAAACATACGTAGGTAGGTACCTTAGTTAAATACCTACCAAGTAAGGGAAGTCTCCCTTCTGTAATCATGACTTTTCATAAAAAAATGGAAGATATATAGGTATATACATACATAGGTATAAATTTAAACACGTAGATGATTCTATAACAGAAGTCGTTGGACCAGATTTACATACAATTAATAATATGACGCACACAATAATATTGCATAATAATATTAAAGCAACAGTCGTGAAAAAGTGCACTAAGAATGTGGTAGGAAATCGTTATTTGCGTATATTATATAAAATAAGAGTCATGGTCAGGTATTGACATTTCTGTAAAAAAATAAGGCATTAAAATAAAAGAAGGTTTAAAAAAAACTAAGTAGCATATTGAGATTTTTTTTTTAAATAGGTATTTGACGAAGAAAGTATTGAACTTTGAACGATTAATATAAAGATACTTTGACAGGAAAAGTAGCAAATTAAACCTCACTGCTGATTTAATATTTGTGGTAGGTAATCCATTTTTGAAGGTTACATTGAAAATTGAGAGTCAAATTTTTCTTTAAAAAAACGGTTTCGGGGTCAGACATTGGCGGTAAACAGTCTGATCCAGAAGATTTTATAAATAAAAATTTTACACTTTTTTCATGACATTGAGTAGGTATAAATTTGCAAATTTAAAGGTGACATCCAAGTATTACAGATTTAGTAACTATGTGGACAAGAGGTTATAGATTTCTTATTATAGACCCGTATTACGAAAAAAAATATGTTCACAAGTTATTTTATGGAAAATGTGAATGGAGTATCGATCCCACAGAATAAATTTAACCTTGAAAACGCGAATTTTGGTTAACACTATCTTATTGATAATGTAAGTAAACTTGATAGGAAAACTTGATTTTAAATGCTATGGCATTCTCAATAACCTCTTTATTATTACATGCGTTCTGTTTGCAAAGACGTGGCAATGATTTTTATTGGGATATAATGTTTAACACGCAATACTTACTTATTTAATAAATCATGTCACCGAGAGATATTAGACAAAAAAATATTAAAAATAATAAAGTAACACATATAATTTGACTGACGTAGGTCAATTTTAAAAATCTCGTTCTGTTTATTTTTAAAATGGATTAAATAGATTTGACGGAAAATAATGATTTTAAATTCTATGAAAATATCAAAGATCGTTTTAAAAATAAATAATAATAGGAAATCTTCAATTTTGAAATTGAGAATTTCTGTAGGTACTTAAATGATGATGATTGCATAAATATCGTAGGACTTATATAATTGTACCCACAGGGTCTGTTATCAATGTCCTTGTTCATTTATCTACCGGGTCAAGTCTTATCGGAATGTAAAATTTAAAACGCCCGTTTTAATTGATTCTTCAAGATCTTGGCATTTGGTATTTTATATAGGTTAGTAGCTTGCCTGAGAATAAGTTCATTTGTAACTAGCACAACTTATTTTAGATTCAATATTACTCAAGTTGAATTAATTGGTATGCCGACAAAGAGTAACAATTGCAAACAAAAAATCATACATGGGTTAAGCATGCTCAATGCTCATCTAAAAACAAAAAAAACGATATCAAAAGATTAATATCGTCCCGGAAAATATAATAGCGTAATAACAAATTCATTAAACCGAGTTGAGCGTTTAAGTAATTGCATTATTAAATAATACATATAATCGTAACGTGTATAGCAGCCTTAATGGCGGCCTTGGCAATAGACAAGGTTCATCCGCGCTGATGATGTTCGGGTTTTATTTGGCGAATTTTAATACGTACTTAGAGGAAGTAAATGAATTAAAGCAAAAAAATATATAGTATTAAAATTGTGATTTTTCCGTCATATTCATTTATTGGTAATTATCTTTAGAGTTAATAGACGTAACTATCATAAGAGATAAGTAATATGGTAGTGTGTGGTGAGGTGTATGTTTCATAATAATATAAAATTTGTAAATTTATTATTTTGTTTAGAATTAGGGTACGTTCTCAT
Organism: Callimorpha dominula; assembly: GCA_949752705.1. NCBI lineage: Eukaryota > Metazoa > Arthropoda > Insecta > Lepidoptera > Erebidae > Callimorpha > Callimorpha dominula. The sequence continues at coordinate 11,604,113 of OX457015.1, read as the reverse complement.
GACAGGCGTTAAGCGCGCGTTGGGTTTTTGTATAGTGTTCACATAGCGAGGGCTTGTGCGCGTTCGGATCAAAACACGCGCTAGCATATGGACGACTTGAACAAAACTCGTGTACGGCTTGTCATGTGAACGTACTCGAGTACATAGTACCTATATGTGTTACTGTTCCCATGGCGAGCGCTGGTACAAAATTTGTATACTTGTTGACGCGCGTTATCAAAACAGGCGCTTGACGCGCGCTTAACGCCTGTGCATGTGAAAGTATTCTAAAGCTTTTTCGTTACCTTAACAGGTACTTAAATTTATACTAAATTACAATACGTAATTAAAAATACAAGTTCTATGAATTTCAAGTCAATGTTAAAACAAATTAAGAGTTAAATCTTATTACGTAACTACTAACTACATTAATAATAATGTATAATTTCAATAAACACGTTGAAATATAATTTCCACGTTTTCGTTTCAATTTAAGGCGTAAATTCACAACTTATTATTAATCAAGTGTCGTTTTATTTTTCAAAATGATATTTTCATTAAAATAACTAACAATCAGGAAAAAAAAATCATATTTCCTTAAAAAATTAGGTAAAAATTTATTTGAATTATCATAAGCAGTCAGAGGTCGGCATACTGTGTTGATGAAACAAGGAAATGATAAAAATAACAAAATAAACAATACTTTTGTTTCGAGTATCTCAATCATCATCTTATTTGACCATCACTTGAACAAGTAGGTACGTACTTATGATTCGCAATGAATCAAGTATTTTTGGTCTATGTTTCCTAGTAGTAGTTATTTATTTATTTACAGAAATATATGTTAAAAAAGTGTTGATATAATCGAAAAGTTATAATAAAATGAATTATAATGCCTATTGAAGTGATGATTGTATTCAATAACGTACTTGAGGCAAAGAACACCAGCAAGGCTTGAGGCAAAATTAACCACGAAGCTCGAGACTGATTGCAATGGAGGTTTACTGTGGACGCCCTGTGCCTCGTCCAGGGGACATAGGACATTAAGTAACCTAGTCTGCTACTTTAAATGTTGTGTGTTGTGTTGTTGTTACGCTCCTAAGGTTCATAGCGTGATGTTTCAATAACCCATAACTTTTTTCAAGAATTGGATTAGAAAACGCAAATCCCACTTCGCTAGTTCCAGTTTTCGTTCAAACAAAAAACAAAGTTTTCGCCTTATCTAAACTAATATTATAAAGAGGAAACATTTGTGTGTATGTTTGTAATGTTTTCACACAAAAACTACTGGACCGATATGGATGAAACTTGGTATGTAGATAGCTGGAGACCTGGATTAACGCATAGACTACTTTTTATTCCGACATTCCCACGGGATCGGGACTTACGCGGGTGAAACCGCGAGGCGTGCTAGTTATAGATATTAGTTAGTACAGATTTTAGCAATACTTAGATTATACAAATTGCTATCTTTCACATTAATATGTAACTGACGTGCATTCTTATAAGACTATTTGTATTCTTCACAGTCAAAAAATGTTTTTGATTTTCTTAAATTCAATTATTAAACCAAATACCTGTTGCTATCGAGCATAGTAAATAATATAATTGAGCAATAATGCTATAATAACAATGTGAGTATCACGAATTTAAGAACATAATAGTCTATATACATTAACAAAAGATTATAATGGGTATCATCTGAGGATTAATGGACGGACGCGGAACTATTGCATCGTGATGTTGTAATGAACGAACAATGCTTCGAATCAACTGACGTCAAGCCGTTGAAGACTTCCGAAATATTCAAGGTGGCTTCTGTCGGTTTAAATACAAACTGCATACTAGTTCAATTAGTTCAGATCTATTTCTTATTAGTTTATAAAAATTCGTATTTGAATTTTTGTACACAAGTATAAAATAAGAAATATTATTGAAAAAAAAAATCTAAACTTATAAGATATCTAACCTTTTCTTCCTGGATGGAGTGTCCTCCATTTTCAGAAAGCGGCGTCGACGGAGCACTGTATCCTTTGGGTCCATCATCGTGAGGTGTAAGTTGTCTCTGTACGTCGTTTTCTTGATCATTCTGCATTCTCATATCTTGCAAACCACTTTTGAATTCAGACAGTCTTAGCACGGACGGTTTTATTTCAGGCATTTCATCCGGATGGTCGTATCTTCTCAGATCAGCTAGATTCGTGGCTAAGTGCCTGTGATGGTCTATAGGCGGAGGCACTCCTATTGATCTTAAATGCTCTATACTTCTATGTATATGGGAATAATTGTCTACTGGTATTTCAGCCATCAATGGCGAATTGTGATAATCTAAACCACCACCATCGGGCCTATAATCGATCGTCCTACCTTCCATCATCTTGCTATTTTAATAATATGCTATCTAATTTGTATAAACTGTCTCGTGTTATTTGGCACTTATAAAAATACGTGTCTTATGTTTCCTTTGATATTAGTGTCATGGAATTATTCCGAGATCCTCCTTTTTCATTAGGCTGTAAAATAAATATTCATGTGTAGCCTTTTATTTTCTATTGAAGTTCAAAATGTTGTTATGTTAAAAATGTATCAGAGCATTCTAAAATCGATTTCTGTAACCTCTGTTTATTATAGATTTGACGTGTACAAAAAAAGATGGCAGTTTTTTTAGTTAGCAGGTGACGAGTTGGCGCGTAGGTTGTGTCAATGATCTAGCCCCTAGCCCACATGCCGCAACGAATAAGGCTTCGATAATCACATTGTACCGACGTGCCTACAACATGTGCGCTTACTTAATGATGATTTTTATCTCCGACAAGTAATCTTTAGATGATGTTGAAACTGTTTTCGACAAATCTTAAGTTATGTTGTTTTCGTTATAATCATGTAGATTTCATTGGAATTCGTAGAACTCACTGCTTTTTAAGTTTTATATGCAAATGAGAAATTAATTTCTTTGAATATGTTACTTTTAAAAGTGTTTTAGTAAAATTACTATTATTTTATTATGTCATCGTCTGTACCCGCAGATACCAACACACACGGCTGTCAAAGCAGTAATTGCAGGTATAGAAAATAAAACAACACAAGTTTTGCGGTTACGTTCAATTGCCGTCATGCAAAGATAGCTTTTATTAACGTATACCAAGGGTCCATTTTCGTGATTTTTTTTGTATAGTCTGTGGCACTTGATGATGTATATAGAAGGCCTCACGCTTGATCGGTCCCAAGATTTGTATTACTAGTTTAGACCCGGGAAGCGATTCGAAAAGAGTAATTAGGTTTTTGTGAAAATCTTTCTATATCAAGTTCCTTTAAATTTATTTGAATTCCAAACAATTACTTCCTTTTATGAATTTGGAAAACAATGTTTTTATTAGGTACATTTATGTTTTTTTTTTCAGCCTAACTTCTAGCTTATAGTTTTAGTTTAATTTTAGAATGTTTTAAAGTCAGACTATGATTTTTGAGAAAGTTTGCAACAATTTTTAACAAAACAAATTACAGCATAATTATTATACAGTTTTTCGATATACGCACGTGTTTTTTTTTTAATTTAAGTTAAACGATAACAATCAATAAATTATAATATATCTATCGTAAAAAGCTTTGGTCTCAGATTTTTTACAACTGTCAAGTACATTTTTTCTACAAATAAAAAATGTCTTGACAAGCTTTTTTTCATAATTGACTCCTAAAATGTGCGTTTGCGAGACAGGGGCCGTTATAGGAGATTTTGTAGCTACTGAAGCGTGAGATACAAGGTTGGTTGACAAAAAATAATTATCTTCGATAAACCGTTTCTAATAAATAAGTTGTGTAAAAAATATTGTTGAGGTGACAATTGTGCGTATTGCGGAATTATCGAACTAGTGGTCAATTTCTAGACACAACCATTTTTAATGTTAATCTGTTTGACAATTTTATTATAAAGTTTATTGAAAAAAAAATTATGATTTAAAAAACGCAGTCTTAATTAAATCTTTATTTGAACATTTTTAAGATAGGATTTATAAGTTTATTAAGTAAAAAAATTTAACATAAATAATTGTGTTCTTATCTGTCAAAAACGAATTATGTGATAACATAGGACCAACATTTTTTCATGATTTTTTCCTTGTAACAACAATAGCAACATTTTGAACTTCGAGTTTATAATAAACAAAAATGTAACTCAATTGGAAGTAGATTAGCTTTTTAAAAAAAAAAACAGTGTCTAACATTAACAATATTGACAAATCGTACTCATGTTTTCAAACAAAGAAACAGCAACAAGCAATAGATCGCAAATCAAGTTAATTTGAAAATAACGTCACGGTAGAGTGTCCAAAAATATTTCCGTATTTATAGTCCGGGCATTATTCAAGGTCAGCTTTGACAGACGGCGACCGACCGACTCACAATTACAACATCCACCTCAGCCGGGAGGCGTCTTACGTAAAAACTTCTCCCCTTGGCGGGAGACTACTCCACCACCCACTCTAGGGGAATAACAGCGAATCTACTTCCAAATTAAGAAAAAACAAAAATTACCTGTCACTATCCAAAAATCTTCACAATCACCAACTATATCACCATATTAAATCACAGTTTGTTCCTATATTAAATGTCACTAAAAATATATCACATGATACAGGTAACACTAACGTCACAACACGTCCGAAAGGCAACAGTCCAAGGCTTTATCGCCAAAATTACTCAAAAAATCCACGTGCTCCTTGCAAATAAACATTTAAAAAATTGATTGAAAAAAAAAGCCGAGCCGTGCTCTTGACCCTGCGGTAAAATTATGAATGCCGGGCGTCGTTACTAGGATACAAATTACCAGATTTTTTGTGCTCAATATTTTAGTGTGCTATATAAATTATTATAGTTTTGGTTTATTCACACGTGATGGAACTTTCTGTCCCTTTCGCACTAGGCGATTCGCGCGTGCACCGGCCTGCAGTAGCGCGAGTGTGAGGACTTCTCAAGACGACATGTGGTGTGTACAAAAAGCCGGCCTCTCCAGACGCAATGTTTCTCAGATAAGTACTACGAGCCACCACCGGCCACTCGCATCACAAAATGCAATACAAAATGCTCGCTCGTCCGCCTTTAGACCGACGCGGCAAAAACGAGACTGAAATTCAGATCTATAGTAGAAAAAGTGAACTACACCGCGCGAGGGGTACACTAACACATAAAAATGAAAAAAATCACACGGACGCTAACATCGACAGCGGAGCTTAAAAAATTGGAGTGGGGATTAGTCTGCTCTCCTCTGCCGCCTAATGACTTCTCGCTCTAGCGGCGTGAGGCCGCACGCACACATCCGAGCGGTGGTTAAGCGAAAAAAATGTGTACACATTTTTTTATTATTCACGATTTTTATGTGTGTAAGTGGGCACAGTGTGAAGGGGATGGCATGCGGCGGGCGCCATACAGCCTCCATAGTAGGAGAGAGATGGCGCGCGTCGCCACGTGCTCGTCCCTTGGTATTAAATAATAATTAAAATGGCTACAAGACCGGCGATACGAGAAACTGTTCGGTAGACGATTTTTTGGGCGAGCTTTTGCCTTTTTTGCTGAGCTTTTTGCGGAATTAATGAAAACGAGGTAAGGAGCATTAGGCGCGTGGTTCTTAATGAAAAAACCGCAAGCCGATTGACACATAATAAACTAAATACGCGCAGAAAAAGTCGCGCCGGGGAAAAAAACCAAGGACGCCGCGCGCGAAAAAGAAGTTATTGATTAAAGCAGGCTGTCATTGACCAGACTTAAATGAGGGTTGTTAATTGTATGCAGCACAGGATCCGGCAGGAATCGATTGCTCCATTTACAGAAAGAAACAATTTAAAATTGAAATCGTGGCCGAGTAAACACTAAAAGAATTTGAAATGTTAGTCAAAGTTAATGAGGTTCTGGACAAAAAGTTTTTAATATCTTTTAAGTTATATAAAAAATAATAATTTACATAAATGTGACTATATATATATATATATAGCCCTGATAGGGTTATATGAATTGGTCGAAGTAGGTAAACGACCTTTTGCAGCCTCTTGCATGGTAAATATGTTTTTTTTATTATGCACAAGATTTTTTAGAACGGGTTTATTTATTTATTCGTTTTTTTTTCTATTTAAAAAAAATACAATGTCCAGGCCGGACAATGACCATCAACAAGGGTATCCCCTATTCATATGTTAATATTATGCATGTTGTAATTACTTATACACAATTGTAGTTTCATGAGCAGATGTGTAGCAGTATATATATATTATTTTTATTAATTCCATTCATTCATTGGAAATGAAGTAATAAAAATACGCTACTACGAAAAATTTTGAGAAGATTAATATTTAAATTAAATTAAATAAAAAAGATAAAAAATAAAAACTATAGAAAAACAATTTTGAATGTTGTTTTATATTGTTATACGGTTTTCTTTTTTCTCGTAAATTTAATCTTGGTAATACAGCAAAGTACTTACAAGTTCACAAAAGAATTATTACATTTTATGTTATTTAATGTGTGAATTAATTTAAAAAGGAGACGGTTAATCACAATTCACCATTTAATATTTATTTTTATTAAATAAATTTTCCTTAAATGTCTGAATTTCATTACCTTTAATTTTAGCATTTTTTATTTTTTGCATTAATTTGAAAATATTAAAAGAAAAAGCCAGCAACTTTTTACCAAGATGTGAAGTGCACACTTAACACCCCATATCATAGAACCATGTTTCTATGCTCTGAGCTTAACACCTTAAACCACAAAAATAAATGTCGACTCTAAACATCCGTGGTAGTCAGAGCTGGTCAAAATTATAGACCACAGGGAACCATGATAATGCAACCTAAGGAAACATGGTCATGTAGAATATGGCACCAAGGTTATCAAGTCAATTACCAAATTCTAGACATTTTATTACATAGCAAGTTTAAAGAAACAACAACTGCTTAAAGTTATAATTTATAAATATTGCTCAAAACTTGACTTAAATAAACTTTAAAGGCGTCTGGGAATTAGTCACAGTCACAACTAAATTCCTAGAAAAGTTCTGTTGTCATTCAAAGACTCCATGATCCGAATTTCAAAAAATTTATCATATAACTTCAAATGGTTTGTGAAATATAAAAAAAAAACAACAGAAATAAAAAAAACATTAAATGATTTCCAAGAAATATTCGGCATATTTTTGAACAGTTTTTTAAACTGTTCCATAACAACAAAGTGACAAAAAGGACGAAGTTTTATAATTTTATGACAGTACTATTTTAATTACACTGTCGTAAAAGTTTTGTTTTCTTTAAAAAACTTTCGATTTTTACGTTTAATGTTTGAAGTAGTGACGTCAAGATTCTGTGAAATTGAAAACAGTAGTAAAAATTTTAAAGTATTTTTGAAGAGTACGAAGAAGAGGTAAAGGAAGAACCAAAAACCACCATGCTTTGATTATTAAGCTGTCAGGTATTAAGCTGTCAGGTACCTGACAGGTATATGAAGCGTTTATATTATGTGAAAGAGAAATTAGAAATTCGTATTCAACTTTCAGCCAATTTTCTATAAATTTTGCCAGTGTCTATCTGATATCTAGTTTTCTTATAAGATCCATTTTTAAAAAACACTTTTGCTTTCCTCTCTTTAGCATTTCTATTACGTCTGTCCTTGGTTTTTTAAACTAACCTTATTCATATGCATTAAATTTTTTCGTTTAAGCAAGGGTTTCAATTGTAGATGGAGGATATTTTGATTCAGAAATCACCTGTTCTAGGGTGAGGAAGGAAGTTGATAGGATCTTTATTTTTTTTTTCTGTACCATTTAAACGTTTCAGGTGTTTTGACAAGTGTTTTTTTTTCTCTATTGCAATTGTTATCCAAGTATGTAGAATAGTAATTTTATCTCAATATGTAAAGAGGTTTTAATTATTTTTATCTCGTTTACGTTTTTCTTTTTTTTTAAAGTCTCTTGTAATTTTGTTTTTTTTTTCGTCGATTGTAATTGATTGTTTTTATATTTTCGCGACTTGTTTGTTAATTAGATGGGATGGTATTGTCCACGATCAGTGAACACAAACGAGATGTTGGATACGTATTAGACGTTGGATAATCAAAAGCAACTTACAAATATTACCTCGATTAAGTCCCGATTATTTTTTTGCATTTAAAAAAATAATTATGTAGAAAGGCAAAATTAGATGCATACCTACAGCTTTTGAGTTTCGTATAACAATCCACAAGCAAGTTGTGTTTCCTGGCAAATTAGGTATTGAGTTTATTGATGGGTCCTATATTGAAATGAATTTCATGTTTTTTTTCTATAAGGTCATTCAACTGGTACTTAATAACATGCTCAATTATCACGAGGATGTCATTAATGATAAGAATTGGTCTAAAATTATCAACAGGCCTTAAAATTCTAGCGCCTATTTTTAACTTTAACTTATTTGATAAAGAAACACGAACTACAAACTCGTATGCAGCTAATTTCTTACACGTACCTACATCACAGAACCTGTATTTTTGGGGAACCGCCATTTTGATCTACTCAATCTATAGCTCATCACTATAATGATCACATTACTCAAACCACGTCAACAAACAACACAACAAGGTTATCCATTGCTTACAGAGTGCTCGATGAAAAGATTATTACCAAAAGAACAGAAGCGGTGGATGGTGACCATTGCGGTGTTTTCGAGGAAGTGCGAGATCTATAAGATGTTTTAGTAGACAGGGTCGTTCGTGCAACTGCCCTGTCATTCATCACGCGAATGTTTGGAACCGGATTCGAGACGGGTTCTGAGCTTAATATCGATTATTTTAATATTTCATCATTACTTAGTAGGAATGAAGTCAGTACTATTAATGAAAATTGTTTGAAAAGACGGTAATGAGGTGCCTGGTAATTAAAAAAAACAATAATAAGTACTACTAATCAGGAATATAAAAATAGTGTTGTACTAAGGTACCACCTACTTAAAGCTTTTTTTTTAAACAAACAGGGTCCACCTAATACAGACCAACCCAATAGGGTAGATAATAATAATAATAATAATAACTCCACACATCTCACACACACACACAATAGATGACTATCAAGTCTAAGTACCTAGTATTTTTATCAAAACAATTTTGTATGAAATAGCAAAGCATGACGTCACACCTTAATGTTGTCAAATTATTCACTTATAATGTTAATGTGATGATTATAAAAAGTTAAAAATTTTCAGATTATTTTAAGAAATTATATTGACTGACTTACGAGAAAAAATAATTTGGAACTGCCGAATACTAAGCGTATATAGATACTATAAGCACTTCCAACATAAGAGATAGATACCATTTTTAGCCGCGCGTCCCAAACTCAATCCTGAACGGACTCAAATTATCCTGCTGCTAAAGGCCGCACTTAGTACATTTTAACCTCAGACCAATTTATTAGTCTGAGATTTCCAATTCATCGATTCCTTCCATCGATTTTTATTAGTGTACAATAAAGTTTATTTTTCTAATCTATTCTATTATTTACACTTGCTATTCCAACCAATTCATTGATTTATTTTTTTTAGATAAAACACCATGTAATATTGTTTTTGGCTTTTGTTATTGTCGTTAAAATAAACTTATCCTTCTCTTTTGCGCTACCGCCCTTCAATAAAGATTATAAATAGGTTAATGATACCTATAATAAAATGTAAAGGAAACCGACAAAAGAGTCTTTAGAAAAGAAAAAACAATACGTTTAATGCTACTACTGAGTTTTATTGCCTACGCAATAAAAGTAATAAAAAATGTAGTTCAAAAAAGGAAGCCGATGTTTTTTTTTCATAATTTTAAAAGTGAAACTTTCACTTTTTGTTTGTACATTTTAAAGACAGTGAAAAGGTCTTTTTGGCTACTGAAAAGGTAGAAAAAAAAAACTAAGCGAAAGGGTAGCAGCCGATATTAGAAAACAAACAATAGACCTAGGTTAGTTAGTAAAAAACAATATTTTCAATGTGCACCTGGTTTCCATTTTTTTATTTCGATTCTAATGTTCATCATAATAATCAAATAAGTTCCTCTTCCTGTCGGAAGATGGGCGCCGAATCTTTTTTCAAATTTGGAAACAAAAAAATTTAAAAGACGTTCTTGCTCTTATAGTCAATGAAATAAAGTTCAAAATAAGAATGTTTTAGTTTTTACACAAGATTGAGGTTTTATTGTGGCAATGTGTTCTTATAGACGTTTTTTCTTTTGTTTATTCAATGTTCAGATTACTTTATGCAGATGTCGTTTTTTAAGAATATCGATGTAAAAGATTTCATATTATCAGACAACTGACAGACACAAAATTCTAACTAATATTAGGTATTACATGCGAATGTGAATTTGTTTGTTTGTTACACGATGTCAGGGGATACAAAAAAGAACAATGGATACCAATTACCCCTTCAACAAAATTATATCTCCGAAGGGAAAGGTAAAAATAATTAACTAAAACTAGTTTTAAAGATTTGTCTCTTTAATATTTATTTAGTTTAAACTATTTAAAATTCTATAAACATTCATTGGTAGATGAAATGTTTAATGAAAAATTTAAAACTCCTTCAACGATTAGTCTGTTAATTTTTACACCAGCAAATGTTACTTAGTTTATAAATAGTAAACGTATTGGGTAAACAATTGTTGGCTAACCTAAAATAAATAAATTAGAAGATGAATGTTATTAGCTGATGGTCTTCGAACAGCTGAACACATATTCTTGAATTACACCATTCAAACAAAAAAAAACTAAATCTAAATGGTGTGGCACCATCCACAAACAGACACGGATACACAAGTTAAACTAATAACACCCCTCCTTTTCGGGAGTTAAAAAAATACCTTTGATTATGTGGTAATACCTGACAGGTTTAATCATTATTTAAAAGTACTAGCAACCCGCACCGACTTCGCACGGGTAGCAGAGACATCTTCAACAATCATCATCATATTTCAACCAATTTACACAAAACCTTAACAAATTATGTACCTAAACCTTCCTCATGAATCACTCTATCTATTGGTGAAAACCGCATGAAAATCAGTTAAGTAGTTTGTGAGTTTATCGCAAACAGACAGCCAGACGCGGCGGGGGACTTTGTTTTATAATATGTAGTGGGGTAGTGATTATTAAGTCGGCTAGTTTGCCTAACACATTACCAGTACTATGCTGCTGAGCTGTTACAACAGACCGCTTGTACGCAAAGACAAGTATAAATATAATTAAAATGATAGGCTAACGAGCATACGGGACACCTGATGGCAAGTGACTACTGCCGCCCATGGACGTTTGTAAGTCCAGAGTCATAAGTGCGTTACCGGCCTTTAACTGGTTAGAGTAGTAGTAGGATGTTTTAATAAAATCTGTTCCCGGATCCCTCATTTTAGGCGCAGTACGGCACACCGTGTGGTTTCAGTGGTTCGATTCCGACACACCGCTCAACCGAAAACCCCGGTGGGGTGACGACCCCGGGTTTCCACAGGCACAAAAAAAAGGGGGGAAGGTGGGAGTAGGCTTAGAAGGGGAGGAGGGTTTGCGCCTCCAGTAATCTCACTCACTCGCTGAAACACAACGAAAGTATCACCCCGGCCGTAGTATCACTCCGGTCAAGCCTGCTCATACGTGTTGCAGCATGGCTCTTCCACGCGTAAAATTAATATATATTAGAGCTACTGTTCTGACAGAGCAAAGATTAAATTCGTTACCCCGCCTTACAGTACAGGAGGTATGTATGTGTACCTTTCATTAGCCCTGGACCCCATAGGAAAATAACGAAAATATAATCCCTACTAGAGATCACCTGTCGAATTTCGACTTTAATTAATTACTATATTCAGTTTAGAATGTTTTGTTTTATTTCATTGCCCAGTATAACTTCTTACTCTAATACTATAACTAGTTATTGAGAGATATACAACGTATAGCTATAGATATACAGCATATAGTTCAACATATATACTGGTTTGATGTAGCCGCTTACTCGTATTTTTTTTTAATTTATAACATATTGTTAAATTTTTTTAGCTCTCTGCATTTCTTCTATAATTTTAAGTATTCCAAGTTTTAGTATTTTTAAATATTTCTAGGCTGATAATAATGGACGTCAATTTTCAAAGTTCTGGTCTAAATACAGGTTCGAAATTCACAGCGACACATTAAGAAGTAATAGCCATGAAAGGTTCTAAATATTACTGTTTATTACTCTTATCTCAGATCGCAGCAAACGGTCCCATTCAATTAACTGTATTCTACATAATATTCGAAATCTTGGTGTAAATCTAAAACAGCATCCGCAGACCATCCATCGCGCCGCTTGACGCCAACACCATCTTTTGTATCTTAAATACGACCCTTATTTTTTTTATCATCCCTCAGAATGTTCGTATTTCTTTACCTGCTGCTAACATTTCCTTAAATTTTGACATATATCAACGAACGTGACCATTGTAATTTCAACTTTATAAAGAAGACACAGAGCATGTTTGTTATCAGCACGGTTAATAGTTAAGTCATTTGTATTTAGAATGTCATCTGCAACATCTTGAATAGCATCCCCTAAGACTTAATGACTTACTGCATCATAATTAGATATGGTATTCTCATTTCTAAGTCTACAGTTTAGGGTTGTGTTTGGGTTAAACTTTATATATTTTTAATCATTAGTTTGGTGGAATTTCGCTACGGCATAGAAAACGTGCGTTTCCCTTATTTCGGAATTTATTGGTATTAGTGCGTCCCGCCGTGAGGCATAGTTTTAAGGATTTCGAAACTTTACAAAGGGATGGATGGACAACAGATGTCTAAAGATTAAAATTTATGCATATTCACTGATATAAATGACATGGCCTTAAGTGGACTTTACAAAAGTATCATCTGCAAGCATTCCTTAATTTCAAGACTGAATTTTTTTTGAGGTTATGCATGTAAAATTTTGATTTGAAACTTTTTATTTACAAAACGAATATGCCTATGACCATGTTGTTAATAGGTATATATATAAATAAACGTTTCATACCTTTTAATGTTCAAACTATCAGTCAAACATATTCTGCTGGAAATAAGTATCTCAAAATTTTATTATGCACCTTTTTTCGTTTTCCGCATCTATTTTATACGAGCTATTTTCTTCACAACCATCCAACTGAAGGGCGACCTACTATTTGCTCATCACCACGTATTTATCAGTTTAATTATTACTATGTTCTGAATAATTGTAAAAATAACAAACAGGTTGTGACAGTTACGTTTAAATAGAAATATAGTTATATTGAATACAATACTATCAATAGTAACATTGTCACAGTATTAATAGTCATACATTTTATTCAGGCTTATTAAATACATGTATTATATAATTTATATTTATTACATACTAAAAAAGAAAGAAACTGTAAGAGGATCTGAGTACTCGAGCAGACGTTTCTATTGGATGACTCCTGAAGAACATTGTGTTTTTGCTTCTAGTTCTCAATAAAGAAAACATAAAGTGTGCCAAATCCATATTTTTAAGAGAACAATACTCAATCAAAAGCAATAAAATCGAAGAAAGACGCATGTCAGTATAAAAAACTGCACCGTGGGACTATTTTTTTTGCAAAAAATACTTATTTTTTACACAATAGGAGTAGTTCTTTGTCAAAACTCAGGTGGCATGCATTCAATAGATGTATTTAGTGTAAAATCGTTTGATCTTCGTTTAACTAGTTTTCTTTAACATTTAGAATTCTTTACTTGACAGGGTACTTTTTACCCTGTCCATGTTCACTAGTTCATAATCTTCATTTTGTTTAAGTCATAAAGTTTAAGTAATTAAATTTATTATTATTATTTTGTTTATACTTGGTTTGCCTGGATTTTTCTAATGAAACGGCCAAGCCAAGTTTTCAGCAATCATTACTTTTTTAGGTTAAGTTAACGCGTCAACAGCCTGATATGATTGTTTTGGTGTCAGTCCTGTTGTAAAAAAAGCACAATCGTGGATATTGTAACTTTTTCCACATATCTAATTATTATTATTACTTTGGGATTCGGCAGACTTAGGTTGTTGGCACTAAAGTAGCAGGTTAGTATTTTGAATAGTAAAGGTACAAGTAATGAGAGTATTCTTTACAATAATTGCTTAAGACGAGTTTAGAGTCAAGACACAAGATACCCTACAACCCATGGGTATAGACGCTTGTTCATGTGACTACGTAATATCATTGCTGTTACAACGTGTTACCAGATTCCTAAGCATGTAACTAGTCAACACTGAATGGTAGAATTTTTTCGACATCACAACTTACTGTTTCGTTAATTGTGCTAGAATAAATTATGATTTCGTTTAAGGTTGAAAAGACTATCATTGAATAAAAAGTTGATTATCGCAGTATGTACATGTGATGCGGATGGATTAGCTAAATGTGGTGCAAAGAGTTTTATATACATATATGGAACGGGTTCAAGAGTAGAGCACGTCTAAAGAAAATTTGAATGCACTGCGTGATAGAGGATATGGCTAAAAAGGAAATCACGAATCAGTGAAATGACGAATGATAGAGTACAATAAAATAAGAAATTTGCGCAGACCCCAAATAAAATTGGGATCAGGATAGACAGTTGACGGTGGTATTTTAAAATATCACCGTAAACACCACTACAACAGGAATTATTTCTACATCACTTAACTAAACTATAATTATATCTACCATCACAATATATTAAATCTAACGCAAAAGCTTTTCCTTAAATCTTCATTGTACATAAATATGATTAACATAAGCCAAATAAATTAGTTACATACCTAAAATGTAATGAACATGAAAATCATTCTGTACTTGAGCATGTAACAACAAAAAACCACAGTGATTCAATAACCAGAGACAATTCAAGGTCGACCAGATTTAGCAAGCTTATGTATAATTTGTTTTAAAGGCACTGGAGTGACGCTTAGGGACGTAAGTAAATAAATACTTTACGATTTAAATTAAGAAGGCCTCTTTAAATATCTAACCCATTTTTATTGCATAAAGAACTCCAACGTAGTAACAAATTAAAGAGGATTACAGGAAGTCCAGTCTTTCCGACAGTGCTGATGATGAAAACAGAAAACAAGGTATGGACAAGATCAATGCTAGAATACTCATATCGGAATGCAGATTCTAATTTTAAACTTGATGACATTAAAGATGACGTTTACAATACTGACAATGATTACGACAATAATGATAATAATTATGATATCATAAAAACGGCAGAAATGAACCTACTAAATTGCCGTTGAGAAGTCAAAACAAGTATGACCTTAGCGAAAGGACATGTTAACCCATTTGAGGCCAAGTAAAAAGAAACAGCAATCATTTTAAAATTTCTTTATGAAACTATTCTTATCACTACAAATAAATGAAAAATAATGAAAAAGAAAATATTTTTCAGGAAATTACAGGCGTGTTCCCAAATTGGTACAACGGTCACTTAGGGGTGAAAAATTGTAGAACAAGATTTTTCAATGTAAAGCGTTTTCTTACTCATTTTACAAACCCAACGGCTTCTGTTATGATCTCATGTTATGACACATCGCACACGGGTAGGAAGCTTTTCAGGATTATGATCAGCGCCTTCTTATTACCTATACCTATCAATGATAGAAGAGGAAGGACGAGCAATTTGCCTTTGAGGTGACTGCTTTAGATAAAATCTGGCCATACTGCGTCGAAATAATAAATTGATTAATGGGCTTATCTCTAGCAGGGACATGCAATCGCAAGGGATTGGATATGGTCACGTCAATCATATACTCGTATGTGAATAAAATGCACTACCAAACCAAACTTGTTCCTTTGCAATGATGTCAACCCCGATATTCTCAGATAACGACCAGAACATGGTTTCTCTTGGCAGTTTGTGGTAAACCGTGAGTACCAACATCTCAAAAAGTCTGTTATTTGAACTGGCATACAAATTGGAGAAGGCCATAATAGTTTCATAGATAGCGTTATCAAAAAGCTTTTCGAATATTTGAACTGGTGTCAATCCTTTCAAATCTTTTATCACACGGTTCGCGTTCTGTGATCGCCCTTCAGTTTCATCGTAAGTTTTGAAAAATTTAGACTACACTTACACCAAATTGGGGTAGAGTTGATCGCTGTTGTTGCCACAACGACAGCGAATCACAGTTGTTTCGTGTTGAACTTTCGGTTTGAACTCGTGCCCTTATGACAGCCAACGGCTTGTTGCCATCGCTTTATTCCGAGTTGGAAACATTAGCAATCTTCGGTCTCGTGTTGTCATCAAAACCCTCGTCTTCGTCAGTGACAACACCGGGTTCGGGTGAAATAATAATAGCAAAATCATACTCCAAGTCATCATTATGTTCACTCATTGTATTTATAGCTTCTTCTAATCCTTGAAAATTATTACTAGCACTAAAACGTCGTTTCCGATTCATCTCGATATCTTGGAAAAAATATTTACACTTAGTACAGTTGTAGCCGTTGTACCCAAATTGGCACATTGATATTTCAGGGCTTATAAATGTGAATACATTCTGCAAAAATACTCTCAGAAGCTTGTTTATGGATGGTAATTTACTAAAGTTCAAATAACATAAATACTTATAGTGTTATATTTTAACCACATTGCATAATAAATAGGATAATGTTCGTACCTCAACACTCGTCTTGGCAAGGAAAATCAATAGCTTTTTGCTAAAAAACCAGTGAATATAAAACAATTATTTTGTTTCACACTTAATTCTTGTACTTTCAACTACTCAGAAACGCAAGAAAATATTAACGGTTGTCAACACATTTTTCATCTATCCTCCTTAATGTAGTGTTCCCGTATTGGCACGGTGGTCAATAATGGGTTAATGATAATGCATTCGTGTTCTGTGAAGATGTAATTTTGATAAAAATAAGGTCTATTGCAGAAGTTTTAGCGGACTACGAAGCGTATTAAAACGTCCAGCAATCAAAGGTATTTACTTAACCCAAGCAATTAACAAGTGTTTAGTTTTAAAGCACTCGGTAATACATTATTATTACATGACTGCCCAAAAAAAGGAGTGTAATGTTTTCAGGGTTCATGTATGTGGGTTTCTTTATTCCTATATATTAGTTAGTTATTATTTAGAATCCTTACATTATCCCGAGTGATCCCTAAGTATAATTAAAAAAAAAAGTTCAATGTGGCAACAATTGATTTACACATTGATTTAAAACATTGATTTACTTTTAATAAAGACTACTAGTAACACGGGTCACACATTACTAGTATTCTTATTAACCCCTCCAGCTAAGCCAAATGCTTGTTGTAGGAGTTAGTTCACGTCGGTAGTCTCCGACGCCTTATCCAATTACGATACCTTTTTTTTTTCTTTATTATTGTGGCAACTACAATTCCTGAATCAGGTTTCAAATGGTATCATAAAACCTTAAGGTGTTTTGACAGTAATAGAAGCTGTGTCAGTAAATAGCCATAGACAAGAGTCGAGCGAAACAATCTTGAATGATTTAAAAGATGAGAAAATGAATTCTGATTCAGCTGAAGATTAAATTTCAAATGTAGTTTCAATACTTTTGTTGTGAATTATAGGACCTTGAGAGCTATCACTGAGTTCGGGATAGTCTGAAGGCAAGCGGGTACAAACACTTGTAATATCACATCAGTGGTGTCACATTTTTTTGTATCGTGGGAGAGCCATGCTTCGGCACGTATGGGCAGTCTCAACCGGAGTGATACCACGGCCTCACAGAAAACCGGCAGTGAAGCAATGGTTGTGTTTCACCGAGTGAGTGAGGTCACCGGACGCCCTAACCCTTCCCTCCCCACCCCTTTCTCTACTCCCACCTTAAGGGCCGGCAAGTGCCCATGGGCGGAAATAGTCGCTTACCATCAGGTGATCCGTCTGCTTGTTTGACCCCAATCCCATAACAACGGTGTGGAAATCCTCGTAAGGTGGTAGTGGGAACAGAACTGATTGAACAACACGGTGTGACATTCTACGCCTAAAATGAGTTGAACGTCGATGCTGTGAGGATATGTCCTCAGTCAACCTTATATCCATGAAGCTCTGGCGGCCATACTTAAAAATTGACCTTTACCTCCAGACAGAAATTGCAATATATCCTTTGTATTTGTCTGTTAACATTTTATTTAAAGAAAGATTTAAAAATAGATTCAAAAGATAAATTATTCAATGCTATTGTGCAAATGTATTGTATTCAAATTGTTTTTGGCCATCTTTGGGAAAATTTATTCTAATAGGTATTTAATTTAACGCTTCCTAATAGATAAGGTCAGTTGATTTATTAAATATCTATGATTATAAATCACACGGTAAGTGATGGTAAAATAACCTGGAGAACTATGACATGGTTAACATATGATGAAGATGATGATTATGAAGCAATTGCAAGTGCCTACAAACATTCTTATAATCAGCTTTACCAAGATTGAGTCCTGGCGTCATCATTTAAAAGCAGCCAACAGTACCTATACGCCATTCTGTGTTTTACAATCGGCGGTCATTCATTTGACTGGCCTGTTGGTCTCGTGGTTAGTGACCCTGACTGGTAAGCCAGAGGTCGTGGGTTCGATTCCCAGGACAAATAATTGTGTGATGAGCACGATAATTTGTTCTGTGTCTAGGTGTAATTTATGTATTTAGAAATATTTAATATGTTTATCGGCAGTCTGGTTACCACAGTACAGGCTCTGCTTAGTTTAAGATCAGACGGCCATGTGTGAGATGTGTCAAGTTATTATTATTATGTCAGAAATCTGCTCTGTTCTGTATTCTACCTTCTTAAACTTAACTTCAACTTAACTTAGTCACTTTAAGTTGTGAAATTTAGACACTACAGGTACTAACTGTCGACACTGATAGCGAATTAGCGAGTGATATCACCGGTGAGCAGTGATAACTGCTTAAAGCTTGATGACTTACTAGGTGTAAGCAGTAAAACAATAATGAACTGTATTTCCTGCCCCATAAGTAATAATGGCTTGTACACAAAGGAAGGGATTGAGAATAACAGAGACAGAGAGAGGTTTGGCTTTATACACTAAACCCAGATTACAAAAGCATGATGATCTCATAATTTCATCCTTTTGCGGTTGGGCCATGGTTTTCTTAAGGATTGTGTTCTTCTAAAAGCAGGTACTTACAAAATCGGGTATAGGGATGTTGAAAAATTTGCCGAACTACTTTTGTTCTATAGGTAGGCGCCTGTTTAACGCAAAAAATAATATTCAAATAAAAAAAAAATTTCAAGAAATAATAAACTTCTTAATAATAAGCGTAATAAGCTTCGTAATAAGCATTCTACATCCCTTAATTTACCACCCTCGTGGGACCAACCTCGACTACAACTAATTCAATTTAAAAAGAATTAGGTTTTGAAATCGTTTCACAAATGGCAATGACATCTCGTAACATACACACAACAAAACAAAATCAGTCAAATTGAGAACTTAATTCTATTGAAGTCGGTTAAAACTCATTACGTCACTAACCGATTAACTGACAGTTCTCCGTAGAGAAGTATAAGTATAAATTTAGTTGAAAGTACGATACGAACTGACAACTGTTCGTCGGTTAATGACGTAATGGATCTGGTTGGCGTTTGCAGTCACTTGGTAATAGCTTCTAATTTAGCGTATTTAAATCAATTTTGATATATTTGTTGTAGCTTTTTAAATTAATTATCATAAA
Organism: Callimorpha dominula; assembly: GCA_949752705.1. Taxonomy (NCBI): domain Eukaryota; kingdom Metazoa; phylum Arthropoda; class Insecta; order Lepidoptera; family Erebidae; genus Callimorpha; species Callimorpha dominula. The sequence continues at coordinate 11,584,428 of OX457015.1, read as the reverse complement.
TTTAAAACACACCCCCTCGAAAATCCCTTTAACGATTAGAAAATAGCTGATAACCTTCGAACGGTTGAACTGAACAGATTTTCTTGAATTATATCTAGGAACACACTCGATCAAGTCACCTTTTAAACAAAAAAAAACGCATTTAAATCAGTCCATTCTTTTGGGAGCTACAATATCACAGACAGACAAACAGACATACAGATACACAGACATACAGACACGTTAAACTTATAACACGTTAAAAAAAAATTGTTTAAGGTTTTAAAACAACAATTAAGCATTTAATTCCAACGTAAAATAAATATGTTAGTGTCAACATGCTTATTCGCATGTGATATCCACCGGCACCGGTTACAGCCACCGCTTATCAGTCGAGTTGTACCTATTGTTTAGAACCTTAGTGGTATAGACAGAAAAGTCACATTATATTATGGTTATATATAATTAAAAAGTCCTTGTCGGTCTAATGGACAGCACGTTAACGATGACCGTGAATACGATTCCCGGGTCATCCAAGTCAAGGATATGAAGTTACAAAGCATTGTTGCTAATCTTAAGTATCATTTTACTTTAAATATTACATAAAAATATACAAATAAAGACACATTACAATTTTCTATTCAAATTACTTCCCAAGGTGTTTTTTACCTAACTATTAGCGTATAATACGCGCAATTTGTATGACTGCCAGGTCCACGATTATTTGTATATACAAATAATCGTATTAATATTACCCAGGTATATACCTGGGTAATGAAACGGCTCACCTACCAGCATGAATAACAAGCTGTTCAAATCCTGGCCATTCCCTCTTGTCAGGAGATTTATCAGCAGTAGCAACACTTTCCGGCAGATAAAAAATACATTGTACTTGTCCAAGCGTGTACCCCGGTATCTCGAGGAGAATTAATATAATATTCTATTAGTTTCCTTCTTAACTCATTCATAAGCTTATAACATTTCATTAATTTTTCTCATCACCATTGCCGCAATGCCTCAAAACGAAGTACTTCGACCAGTGCGTCCTACCAGTTATGACATCTGGTGCCAAGACGTGGACAACAACGGTGGGGCTAGTCCCTAAGCTTAAAGTCGCGCAACGGGCTATACAGAGAGCTACGAGTATGCTTGGAGTTTCTTTGAAGATTAACATTCGTAAGGAGGTCGTCCGACAAATAACCAAAGTTACCGACATAGCTCACAGAATAAGCATGCTGAAGTGGCAGTGAGCTGGCCACATCCATCGAAGTACCGATGGATGCCTTTGAAGCAAACGGGTCCTAGAGCGGAGGCCGCAAATCGGTAAACGGAAGGTAGGACACCCCCCAGCCAGATGGACTGGCGTCCTGAGGAAGGTAGTTGGGATAGATTGGATGCGGAAGGCGGAAGACCGAATGCTATGGAGCACATTTAGAGAGGCTCATGTCCAGTAGTGGACTGCGGTGGGCTGATTGATTGAAGCTTACATTTTCTGCTAAGGTGTTTTGCCACCAACGAATGGAAGGGTTTTGGTGTCGAGGAGAGAGTTTAAATGTAATGGCAAAATCTTTATTATCTCTTTCCGTATCTATATTGTAAGCTATCCGGCTGAAAGAGAATTATATTTGTTCATGGTAAATTAACCATAGTGATGCGAAAATAGGTTGTTATAGAAATATAGGCCTATACCTGGCTCGTTCTGTTAATCAAACTTAATTCTGACATTATGTATCTAAGTTAATGAAATCAGCACAAAAAGCAAACAAGTCACCGATCACAACAGGATAGCTTAGTTAAAACTTGACTTGGAAAAATTAGATTCGTTATTCATTTCAACTTTGTTAAATACAATTTTTACAGGACGCCTGCCCAAAAAAGGAGGGAAATGTTTTCAGGGTTCATGTATGTATGTGTGTATACGAGTTTCTTCATTCTATCCTTAGGTATCCTTACACAATCCCGAGTGACACTGGCGAGTTTCTTCATTCTATCCTTAGGTATCCTTACACTATCCCGAGTGACACTGGCTGAAGTAATAATTTTTTTTAACAAGAATTTCAATATGGCGGCTTTATGGCGTTATTTCAAATGTAAATAAAAAACCAGGAAAATTGTGTTTTAATTTTTTTAAATAAGTACCTAACTTGTTTAATTGTAACACCGATCATAAAACGTAAATAATTTGACGTCAGCAAAGTATGACGTCACGGGCTGTCATTCCATACGAATCTCTACAGGACCTACAGTTTTAACTTTCAATAAATAGAAACACAGTTTTGTGTCATTAAACTACTATATTATAAATCGAATGTGTCCCGTCCGTGATGGCTCGCGATGGGTATTAATGTAATTTTGAGCATACATGCCATGACATACTCTATTGGTTTGTAATTCGTAATGGCGTGTGAGGAGATAGCCAAGTCGGGCAATAAAATAACTTAAAATGCTGTGAAAATTGTCGTCCGATTTTACTTTAATTTATAATTATCAAATTAACATTGAAAGTGAATGATTTTACAACACTAAGGCGTGACGTCATGTCTTGACATTTACTTAAATGATACCGATTTGATTTTACAGTCATCGACTGGCCTATTGATCTAGTGGTTAGCGATCCTGACTGCCGAGCAAGAGGTCGTGGGTTGGATTCCCACCCAGGACAAATAACTGTGTGATGAAAATTATCAATTTGCTCTGTGTCTGGGTGTAATTTATCCATAATATGTATGTATTTAGAAATATATAAGTATGTTTATAAGCTTACCATAGTAACGGCTCTAGCTAATTTGAGATCAGAAGGCCGTGTGTGAGGTGAGGTGTCTCAAGTTATTATGGTTATTATATCTACCCTCGAGTCGTGATAAAAATATAGGAAAAGAAAAACAAAAAAGATAAGACTTGAAATTTGTCTGCAGCCCGGTGTGTCTTCCGAGGGCTTAGATAGAGATTTTGACATTTACAGCTATCCAGAATTTCATTTATAAATACACCACTTGCCCAGATAAACCCCCTCCTAAAGCGAAGTACGCATGGTACCTATACAGACACTCAAATACCTATCTTCGTCACCTCACCGATAGTAAAGGATCTTTTACGTCGGTTCACCTCGATAGTGTACTGACCACTACAGGGTGAAAAGTTAAAGGGGTGTTAAAAGTGTATTAAGAAATTAGTAGTTCTTAGTACAGAAACGATCTGCAAAACAAAACCCGGAACCCTTCGACCGCGAGGTCCGGATGTCTCAAAAGTAACTATAGCCAAACGTACTATGTTTTATAAATGCGAAAGTTTGGATGGATAATAATAATAATAATAATCTTTATTAGCACAATAAAAAGGATATACTGTTAACAAAAATATAAATTTAAACATTTTGGTAAAACAATCTTAGTAGAATGCGATGCGACGGATTAGTTGGACGGAAAATGTTAACAAACGTTATAGACCCTGTCTCTTACTGATGCATGTCTGTAACTCAATCATGACAAAACGGTTGAACGGATCTGGATGAAATTTGGCACAAAGATAGATTATAGTCTGGAATAGCATATAGACTATTTTTTCGCCCGGAAAAATGTATGGGTCCCGTGGTATAGGTTTGAATTTCCACGGGAATGAAGTCGCGGTCAACAGGAAATTTTTGTATAAATACAAAACCAGCAGATTTCACCCGCGTAAATCCCGATCCCGTGGAAATATCGGGATAAAAAGTAGCCTATATATTAATCCAGGTCTCCAGCTGTCTGCATACCAAGTTTCATCGTCATCGGTTTAGTAGTTTTGAAGTGAAAGGGTCACAAACATCCATCGTTCCATCCATCCAAACTTTCACATTTAAAATATTAGTAGGATACGCATTTTGACTGCACGAATGGTGCAAACGTTAAAATGGTTGTGGGTTCGAAAAATTTGTGTCATGCACGAATACTTGTCTCGAGTCGTGATGTCCTTTTTATTGTAAAATCAATAGGAATAATTTCTAGTGCGGGAGTTGTATTAAAAAAAAACATCAAATTTTGATATAATATACAAAAATTCGCTAATAAACTCTTGCGCATCCAATTCATAGCACGAATGTAAACACCTAGTTACGTATACTAACTACTGAGCAGTGACCATGACTTTTGTATGAACCACGAAAACTAATTTGACGGTGTGTGTGTGTGTTGATTGGTGTAACTAGGTACGCGTGTTGGTGAGTCGCGTCATTCGGTTTTTCCTTTCAATCTTTACACCTAAAGTGACAGAACGTAGTGTGCTACTTCTCTCCTCTAGATAGACACTGAAACGCCTGGAGAACTAATTAAGCAGAGAGAGTAGATGAAGGTAACGCAAGACAGCTTTGTATAAGAGTAGAAGAACTAGTCGCAGAGGACGTCTAATGGTTCAAATGATGATGAAGAGGTGGCGCTTCCAAACATAGCAAAACCGGTTATCATAAGCTATGGACAGTTCTAACCTCTACTGTTATAGGCCTAATCTATTGTATATTGGGTCTAGGCATAGCTCTTAGATTTATTATAGCGGACATCCGCTTGGCTCTTTGCATGCTTCTTTTACCACCATAATCTCGACCGATTGCTCAAACGTTACACTATGTGTTCCGTCATTATAATTCGCCGTATAGTGGCCATGACAGCACGAAACTTATCGAAATTTGAATATTTAATTTAATGTAAGAAATATAGCAGCGGTAATAAATCATCGGACTTGTGATCTAGTAGTCGCAGGTTCAAATCCCACTTAGAACAGTACCGATGTGAATTCACTCTTAGCACAAGCGCTTAACTAAGCAAGATTTTTTAGAATACCAGTAATATGTGAACCATGTTACTAGTAATTAAAAAAAAAAACTATCATTTGTAGGACTACATGTCAGAAGTAAAAAAATAACCTACATATATATATATACATATACACATACACAAACATATGTTTATATGTATCTAACCGTGACGGTCGGACGGCTTTTTCCCCATACCAAAAGTGCCCAAAGTGCCTAAAGAAGTTTTCACTTCAAAACTGTAAAGGTCTCCTGGCTACGTATCACAATTCGTGTACCGAGTCACATGCCACAAGTGTGCCGCAGAGCACTTGACAATGGAACGAAGTGTGATACAACAAATTCAACTTGTTATACAATCCAAATAACCCGCGCTTTTCATTTATATAAATGTTACCGCATTGGAACCTGTTATCGCATTCGTTCAATCGATGGATGGAGAAGCTCCTTGAAGCTCCTGCACTGGACATTATAACTGGCAATATCTTAATTTACTAACAAATCTATACATCTATTTAAATGAATAAAATTAAAATGTCTATTTGTAATGTACAGCTTTTTACTAAATGCAGCCAAAAGTTTACACACCAAATGTTTATATACGAAAAAACCTATTTCTAAAATATTTGTTTCGGATAATCATCGGAATAGGTATACAGATTCGCGCGGGACTTTCACTGACAGATAGCTGGTGTTATAAGGAGTAAATTAGGCTACTTTTTTGGAAAAAGAATTAAGGTTCCAAGCGAAAAATATATGTGTACACGCGAGCTAAGCCTAATTACTTAACCGTGCATACACGTCATTAGGTGCACATAAAAGGATATAGGTCGCAATAAGTAGCAAAAAAAATACCATGGATGGGCACAGGGAGGTAGGCCGCCAGCTGGGAGCTGGGAACAGCTAGACTGGAATGCACCTTTATCTTGCAGAGTACAGCGGTCAACTAAAACCACTACATTATGCAATGTGAGTGATTTTTCGTCCTTTTTACACGGCTGTCTAAAAGGAGTGGGGGAGCCATGATTCGGCAAGTAATGCCACAGAAAACCGGCAGTAAAGCAATGCTGGCATTACTTTTGGCCAAGTGAGTGAGTGTCTGTCAACAGCGAGGGTCAACAGAAACAGAATTCCATGAGGATGATTCGTTGCGAGTGTATGTCGGCAAACGAAACTGATTATCGTCAGGATCGTCGTGCTTTCTAACTTAGTTTAAAAAAGTATGGACTTGAATTGACGGGTTGTGACTTCTTAAAGACGATGGCGATGTCAATAATAGAATAAGGTGAAAAAGAATATAAACAAATTTGAATGAGAAAGAATTAGAGTGAAATATGAGAAACTTGCAAAAAGCAACCAAACTATATTACTACAAAATAATTGATTAAAATTATTTCCATATTTTTGGTGTTTTTTTTTGCGACATTATAAGCTTTTGTTCTAATTACTCGTGTAAACATAGGTGGTTTATTACACTATAATAACGACATTAAACAAACAATGAATGTGATTTTGTTTTTTGTTCGATGTTTTTATTATGTATGATAATCATACCGCAAATATGAAGAAAAAAAACAATTTATGTCTCACTCGACGACCAGAAAAACATATGAAAAAATATAAACATTATAAAAACCATCACCTTACTCGTGAAGCAAGTGAAATTCAGTAAAAAATAAAGCAAAAACCCCCTCTTTCACAAACGTAATACGAATTTTTTCATTTGTACACTCAACATCGTTTCGAATTCTGCGCCAGCGCACGGCAGGTAGAAACCTCGGGTTTGCAGGTAGAAAAAATATTTGGATGGTAGAAAAAAAAAGGTTGCATTATGCGAGCCACCCTCTAGCTATCCGCCTACGATTCTCACCCTGTAGTACGACTAAATAGTTTTGATCGTTAAAATATTTTTGATATCGCAGTAACCTTTAATTTGCACCCTCATTTCTTTACGCTTCTTGAACAATTAGGAATCAAGTTTATTGTTACTAAAATCCCACTTCCCACTAATATTTTAATGTGAAAGTTTGGATGAATGGATGGCTGGATGGATGGATGTTTGTTACTCTTTCACGCAAAAACCACTGAACCGATTGAGATGAAACTTGGTATGTAGGTAGCTGGAGACCTGGATTAACGCATAGGCTAAGTTTTATCCCGATATTCCCACGGGATCAACCGCGGGGCGCTGCTAGTTAAAAAAATTAAATTAAGTTTGCAAATAAGTGAATTGTTCTTGTATCTATTGCCATCAAAAAGGAGAAGGTTCTTAAAACTACAGTATTTTTGTGTATATCTTACACGTAATCGTCGCAAATTTTGAAAAATTTTTAATGTTTATTTTTCTATTGAATAGAAGTGGTGGTTTAGTACGTAGCTTAAATTATAGTGTATTTTTTGTGTATATTTTACGAAATATCTTTGCAAATTGTAACCAATTTTATTGATTATTTTTTTATTGTACAGATTGTCTCCAGAGTAGGGATTATAGTGTAAGACAATACATATCAAAGAGTATATTTAGGTAGAGTTATAAAAAAATACTAAGCGTTTTAGGATTAAGAAGTGTCTTAACGCAAAAACGATCAAATCACCTCGGTCCTGCAGGGGTAGAAATAGGCATGCAACAATGCAACAACGCTGCGTGCACGCATTAACACATACATACAAACACAAGTATCATATTACACGCATACATAGAAATAAAGGGACAGATTTATCACTCCAACACAATGTGGCGACTAGGATTCGGTTGGAGCGAAATTTTTAAAGATTAGAAGACACACACATGTTACTTGCTGGCGAATGGTTTAATAAAAAATCTAGGCCGATAATATGAAACTTCTTAAAAACAATCAACTTCTTTTTACTTTATAGACTAATGATTGGTACACATTCAAAAAGGATTTTTAATAAAGTTTTTAAAACGCGTTAGTCAGTTGAGTGTCGAGCGACGTAATCAAAATATCCTGTAAACTTCAGCGAATACCTTTTCATTTTTGGATTTTAATGTTTTTATAAATTTTTCAGACGTTCAGGTTACGTAGTAACTACTTAGTAATCTGTGGTTCAGGGTTACATCAAAAACTATATAATTATCCTTCGTATGTGTCATGCTTGCGTAGTCCTCCTTGAGTTTTGAATAGGACGAGGCGAAGTTTGCTCTTGACAACATGGATTAATTTGTATTTTTTTAAATCTAGAACCAAGTTTGCAAAGGAACGCAATAGCGTTAATATTTATTTTCAATGAGTTCAAGATTGCATGTGGGGCCTGTGGGGGCTCATTACTGAATTATATTATATCAGCTACTTGCATGGGATGCTTTGGGATGTTCAGAATACTACTTATTTCCCACGTACCATACTATTTACTTCAAAGCATTTGCTTGTTCTTTAATTTTGGCGTCAACTTAATCATACTTAGGAACATTCTATAAACTGCCAAGTTGGTGATTGTTCCATCTTGAATGGTCTTGTTTATGGCAGCATTCGGGATTCATTCGCGGTAATACTAATAAGGTAAAGTAGATTTGCACCGAGCGTAGTCTCTGATGGACTTAAAAGAGTAGATCCCGGCTTATACCTCTAATACATGTGATTGGTTATTAGGAATCTGCGCCGTGGGACAATTGTCTTTCCAGTTAATAAGGCTGATGACGGCGCGCGGTTTTAATTAGTTCGCCTTTGAGGATTCCTCATGAAAAAAGAAATATTTCAGTTCTTATAAAATTTTGTGACAATTATGTGTCAAATCAGTAAAGTATTCGATGAATTTATTCTCAAGTGTTTGTCTTCATTTGCCCACCCCTTGAACTTAGCATAAAACAAGTAAACCACCACGGTAATAGATAAAGTTTTAGTGGCTCCTTATGTACCTGCCTATTAATAATAATAATCTTTAATAATAATCTTTATTTTTTCATTAAGAGGTGACATAAAGTGTACATAGTTTACTACCATAGCAATATCAACTTTTTGTCTACCGTAGTCGCAACCATTATTATTATTGTAACACATTTTAATTTTAGACCTTAATATTTCAGTCTAAGGCTATCTAAGCTCTATTTAGGAATAGAATACCACTCAAATTCAGCCAGCTCGTGTGCCTATCTACCAGTAAGTAAACAAAGAAAAGAGAACTTAATTAACATGGTAATGCAATAAATATTTACATTCTGCACAAAAAATAAGTAATTGCATGTTATTTCACACATTTGTATTAAAAAAAATAAAAAAGTACGAGGTAAACTGAATTAATTATGAGATGCAATCCCAAGATTTGAAGTTGTACCTCATATAATTATAAGGTTTGCCACTTATTACATGTTTTACATAAACTGGTGAAAATTATATATGATATATATTCATAAAAAAAGCCGTCATGATTTAACACGCTTTACACAAATTTAAGAAGTAATTTATAAACTACTGCTAACTGACGTACACAATTAAAACCTTGTATGTATATCTAGATTATGGGGTCAGGAGGTGGATAGTGGAACTCTTCAGTGGCTACTCCCCCCACGAGATTGGGCTTAGTAACGATGGTTTGATGATTGAGCCAGGATGCTATTTTACTTTTTAATTAAATTCTAACCTAAATCTATGACTATTGTACCACATAAGAAATGACGATACGGCAAGCCGATTAGATACGTGTTATGTGAACTCTTCACCCTGTAAGCCACAAAAAACTAAGCCCGAACCACTACTAAACAAGTAACTTAACCCTCTCTTACGTCATCAGAATACCGTATACTATACACGTGTAAAAAAGACTGACCCAACGTTATGCAATCAAAGGCAAATGCACTATAAAAAGACAAACAACAAAAACTTTTAACGGGTTCCACGGGGTATTCGAAAATCCTTTTTTTCCCAAACAGGAGCAAAAAGACGTAGAAAAAAGCAACACAATGAATAAATGTTTTTGCAAATGCTGAACTGGGCTCTTTCTTGGCACGCTTTTGGATTTTATAGCGCTTTTTTGTCTTTATTTTTTGTGGCATTCGTTGTGTTAGGTTAGTAACGATGATTATAATTCTAAATATTGTACGATACGTGGGACCGGTGTATTAAGTCACTCGATGTCTACATGTCGTATAGTATTTAGGCAACTATCACTATAAGGGAAACGCATATGTGTGGCGTCTTAACAAAGAACATCCAGGTTAGTAATAACAATAACTTGACACACCTCACACACGGCCGTCTAATTCCAAACTATGCAGAACCAATACTATGGTAACCAGCCTGCTGACAAACATATTTATTTATTTCTAAATACATACATAGTTACGTACATCACTACATCATAAAAGAAAGTCCCTCGCCGCGTCTGTCTGTTCGCGATAAACTGAAAAACTACTGAACGGATTTTCATCCGGTTTTCACTAATAGGCAGAGTGATTCATGAGGAAGGTTTAGGTGTATAATTTGTACCCGTGCGGAACCGGGGGCGGGTTGCTAGTGTTATATAAATTACACTCAGAAAAAAAAAAATTATATTATCACTACATGTTATAAAATAAAGTTGTCTGTCTTTCTCTCTGTCTGAACGGGATAAACTCCAAAAGCACCTAATAGCCCAATATTGGTTAGAGTGATTCATGAGGATGGTTAAGGTGTATAATTCAATAAGGTTTTATATAAATTTGCTGAAATATGACAACGATTGTTGAAGAAGAAAAAATAATACCGACTGGGAGCTGTAATGGCGTGCCTCGCATTATCCAACAGAGTTATATGAAAAGTTGTATGAAAACAATGTATTACGGAAATATTCCTCTTAAATAGATCTATTAACTATGATAGTAAAATAAAATGAAGGCATACATAAGAAGCCGGGGTAAGTATATATCATCATAATGTGTTACTAGCGTAATGCGAACTAATGAATTTAAAATTTTTGGTAAGGAGTTAGTTACAACATTATACACGAATTGGCGCCAACCACCTGGATAGGGGTAGGTAGGTATTTTGACAATATAGAAAATCGCACATGTACCTTACATACAACATTAGTTTTTTTTTACTCTGTTGGTAAGGTTCAAATGAGCTTTAGGGAGGAAGGAGGAACGCTCTAGTGTAATTATTGGTGTCGTGCGTTATAGCCCACAGAAACTGTTTTACTATCAGAACGGCCGTATTGTTCTTTGCCAACATAGCGGCATAAATTCATAGTATAAAATAAAAAATATTTAACACACATTAGATTTTACCTATAACTATTCTCACGAATACTGGAGAAAGTACTTCATCAGAAGTCTGAGATTGAACATAACCCTAAGCATGTGTAAAATTTCTAAGGTTTCTTATTGACCGACTGCCATGGTTTGCACGGCACCTGTGTCCATGGCCAAACATGTATTTTTACAAAGATAGATTTCTGCACATTCAATTAAAATAATAAGTAATAATTGAGTTAATAGTGATAAGGATTATTTTTAACAGTTATCTCAACAGTTGAACAACAGAAAAAATAAATGTTGTATTTGTGGATGCTCGAAGGCATTTATTATTTTTATTATTACTTAAAATAAACTCAATGCTACAAACAGATGTCCTTTTTCATATTCTCGTACATTTTCTGCTAAATCTGTTAAACATACCTTAATTTTATTGTTGCGTATGGATAACCATAATAAAATATTGAGATCTTCCCTCATTTACTTGTCGCTTAACTTTGATAAAGTTTACTTATCAGTAATGACACATTTGGCATAATATTTATTCAAATTACTGTCAACTAATCCTACATTTAAATTTTGACAGATGGCAGGCAGCCATTTCCAATATGGCGCTGTCGCTTAGCAACGGATGCGTAGGCGCAACTCAACAGGTGTTGCGAGTTTTTTTTCCAATCCGAGGGGAGACTGCGGCGATACGGCTTTTGAGATCCGGTGGGAAAGATTTTTTGAAAGATTTTTTGTTAAAGTTTCTGTTTGCTATTAAATTTGATGAAAAGTTTTTATAAATTAAAATGGGGCAGTTGTCGTGGGTACAGGTTTATGCAGGTTTTCTATTCAATAAAGAATATTAAGCCCCAAATCTTCATACCAATATAAATTTTAATTTTAATCGAACAAACATACGGTCCTAATTTGCCTGAAGCAGTAAGCGGTAAAAATCGGCCTCTGATTTCATATAATACCAGGCAGGGAGTTATAGAGCGAGTGTCAAAAGATAAAAATGGCAGTCTCTGCGCTGTACACAGCTAAAAAATTTATTATAGAAGTTAGAAGTACAGCAGAATCCAGGCTAGAATTGTGAAGCCTGCTAATGTCCCTTTGACCAACCGTTGATTTTCGTTACTCAAGTCCGTAACGTAACAACACGAAATAATGTTGAAAATGGTAAAAATTCTTAAGTTTGCGTCAAAAAAAAAAATGGTATTCTCAATGGAAAAAAGCAGTAAGTACCTCAGTACGCACGAAGGGCTACTTCTCTATAGACTTCTCTCAGAGACCTATTGTTCTGATCACCTCGGAGCAGGAGCACCAATATTGTTGGAGCACTTTAACTCGGTGCAAGGACGAGTCTTAAGGATTGTCATCGAACCTAATCTGTATAGGAAAGAACACAGGGTTAGAGACATGTTTAAGCGTAGATATTCTGCTGTTTGAATTTACAACTATACTGTCTGACATCATCTACTTACTAAAACTGGTCAAGACCGAGCCGACCGAGCGATGTACTTGTCTATGATAATATATTCACGCGTAGCGTAGATTGGTTCCGGCAGCGTAGGAGAGTTACTCAAAAGGTCATGTTGTATGATCGATGTACCTTGTCATTAGGTATTGGCTGGTATAACATGAATGTTTTTAAGAACTTTATATGAATTCGACAATGCCAGATATATTGAGAAGCACCTAAAGCTATTGAGAGTTCTTGATCAGGACTCATATCTGTGTCAAGAGTGTCCTTCAAAGTGTAACTTTATTGTGTTTGGACTTATTTTTGGCGCACTTGACTTCGTGGATGGTGGAACGGATGAGGGATCACATTATGTCCGATATTCTATCTCCACATGGTTCAATAAATTTGTGTGATTGGTAAATATATTTTGTACCTGGGTCTAGCATTTTGTGTACGGGAGTTAGACGCTATTCTAGATAAATCTCCAATGCTGGGTTTGTCTTGTTGAGCTGTTGAAAATATTATCATAGATCTTAACAATGCACTAAACATTGAACAGTCCTTAAAAAAATCTTTATGAAGCAATAGATCAACTTTCAGTACTATAATAGAGATTATGTCAAGTTTAAAGACGGAAAATTACCAAACTTTGACTAATACCCACACAAGCGATTGCCTGAAGCCCACTAGTGGGCGTGCCTTTAGTACAGTGACATCTTATATAAATATATACAGCCGACAACAGAATAATTAAACGCATTATCTTCATACCGTCGATAGCGACATGTGCACAACACTTGTAGCTAGCTTGTCACTTATATTTCATTTATCGATGTCTGCGAGGATTATTGTGGATATGCCAGACATAGACGGTTTAGACGGTTCGACATCTATACTAATTATAAACGTACCTGAACCTGACCCTGGACCTGGTAACCTGGGACGTATTAGGTACACATAGCTATCTAGACCCAAACTAAGCCGATCTTGTAATATGAGTTCTAAAACACGGATAAACACACATAGATACATATTTTTTGAAAACACGTACTTATACATTGAAACACACAGATCAATGCAAATAGTCATATTCACGAATACAAATGTTTGCAATGAGCAGAATTCGAACTCGCGAGCCCCGAAGTCGCAGCTAAAGGTTGCTGAAAGAGGAGTCGGGTTTGTAAAATTCTTCAACATCAAGCTACAGGACTGATACACTGAAGAAGAAAGAAAGAATCTTTGTACCAAGATCCAAGAACAGTTGTTCCAAGTCTTAAGATGGTTTACACACACTAAAATTTGTATTTGATTTTGTAAAAAAATCATCACTACATATTATAAAACAAAGTCCCCCGACGCGTCTGTTCGCGATAAACTGAAAAACTACTGAACGGATTTTCATTCGGTTGTCACTATTAGACAGAGAGATTCATGAGGAAGGTTTACTTGTATAAAGAAATCAATCGTTCGATCTATAGTTATATAAATCAATAAAGATAATTTTAAAAATATAGATTTTAAAATAAATTAATACACCAAAATATAATTAACGGTTCATGTATATTCTGCGACCCGTAACTTCAAAGGTGAGAGATCTATCATTGCATTACCAATTTTTTATTTTGTTACCAACCAAAGGTCAATCAACGTGGATGGCGTTACAAAATCTGTAGGAAAAGAAACAATTCGCCTTGACAGAACTGTTCTAGATAACGAACACGATGATCCATGACGATGAAGGTTACCTATTATCTGAAGCATTTGAGGGTATCTCATAAAAAGCGTCATAGTTTTTCTAATTGCAATTTGGCGACGAAAATGTAATTGCATCTGTAGATGAGTTTTAGAAGTTACTGGTTATTTTACGGCGTTTGATGTCGTTGATAAAAATGTATTTATACAAAACATAATATTATTAGCTGATCTTCTAACTTTTCAACTTTCGCGTTCCATGATAGAATATTAGTATAACATTAGACCAGGTTGCACTGGCCGTGGTCACAGGCAGTTAGCCTGTGACCACGGCCAGTGCAACCTGGCCGAAACGTCAGGCAATTCAGAGGTATGTAATACCTGTTCGTGATCGCGTTAATTCCCGTCAATATATAAATAAGATGATCTTCTGTCCCTATGTAGTTGGGAAATTAAATAAAAAAAAAATTTTTGATCGCGACTATAACGCCTCCCACTGGTTTTAACTATATATAGCTTTGTACTTCACAGATGACCTCCAAACACAAAAAAAAACCTATGAAAATTTGCGAAGCTGCTTAAAAAGAAGAAAATACAAATATTCGTTTACTTATTTAAGTTAATTTTTAACTGATTTTGAGGGCCTTAAAGATAAATTTTCAATTAAAGGTGTTGAGTGATTTCTCGTAGTTGTTGATTTCCTCAAGCCTGGGGTTTGCATGTTTAATTATGCACGAATATTATGAAAATAAAACCGAAATGGTCAATGTGCATCTGCACACACTACATGCTTTTATTTTATGAATTGTCAAAAGGGGTTATTGACAGCATTTAAAAACATTATTCTGTCTTAACTACAAATTTTTATTAACGTTCGTGGGACAAATAAGTATCTACTTGTAAGTAAAAACTAATTTATATCAGTTTCGCGTTCCAAAATTATGAAATTGTTTGTTTAACGCGTTAATCTCTGAACCTACCAGTCTGATTAAATTTTTTTTTTATATGTAATAGCCAGATTTCTGAAGAATAGAACATCACGCTACGACCCATATTAGTGACCATAAACGCGAGTAAAACTGCGGGAAACGGCTAGTTTTAAAATAAATTATTGAATTTTTTTCGATATGTAGTTCATTTCTTTTTTTTATGGTATAGGAGGCAAACGAGCAGACGAGTCACCTGATGGTAAATGACTACCGCCGCCCATGGGCACCTGCAACTCAAGAGTCACAAGTGCGTTGCCGGCCTTTAAGGTGGGAGTAGGGGAAAGGTGGAAGAGAGTTAGAGGGAGGGGAGGGAAGGGTTAAGGCCTAAGGTACCCTCATTGACTCGGTGAAAAGCAATGCATGCATTGCTTCACTGACGGTTTTCTGTGCAGGTCGAGCAGGCCCATACGTGCCAAAGCATGGCTCTAATTTATATAGTAATATTTATTATTAGCAGCGCCTCGCGGTTTCACCCGCGTAAGTCCCGATCCCGTGGAAATATCGGGATAAAAAGTCTATGCGTTAATCCAGGTCTTCAGCTATCCACATACCAAATTTCAATCGGTTCAGTGGTTTTTGCGTGAAAGAGTAACAAACATCCATCCATCCATCCAAACTTTCACATTTATAATATTAGTGGGAAGTGGAATGGGATAAATTCGGTATAAATAAAAAAATGTGTCATATCTATACAAAATCAACGTACTAAAAATATGGTAGCTGTAACTCGACACACTAAATCGTTGCACGTGCTCACTTTTCAAACACCGCCGCGTCCTACACTGAAAGTTTAGTTTTTGGAAATTGAGACAAAAAATGGATTTTAATTACTTTAATCTGGGTGTACTCGAAGAATTTGAAATGGTGCTTAAGATTAGTAATGATTGAGAAGTTTAGGGGTTGTAAATTAATTGGCTCATTTGAAATCTGGAACCGTAGAAAACATTGTGGGAGAGAATATTTTTCCTTTACTACGTTAATTTTTTGTGTTAGCAGAGGGACATGTCACCGATTGCCTGTATTCTTTGTCCGTGCTATCTAGGGGATTTGATGATGACCCCGGGACTTGGGATCCCGGGATCTCGATCGTATGCCAGTCTCTTTAAATGTGATCAATCCCGGGATTAACAAGATTAGCAAACCTTTTATAAAATCGTATATAATATATGTAGAATTGATTGGAAGTCCTGGTACCAGTCAGTAATATTATGTACCTATTGTGTGGTCCTTGCCAACCTTTGGAACAATTAATAATAATTGTTTAGCGCTTTTGTATTATATGATCTTCGCAATTAAAACAAAAGAAAATCTTTAAGAGAAGGTTTTACAAATGGTCGTGCTTATATTTTACGGTCGTGAAGTAGACCCCGTGAGGCCCGCGACTGACAAAAAGTGCTTACAATAATAGGAAAATTAGTGATTAATTTTTTTTCTAATTAGTACAATTATTCAACAAATCGAAATAAAAAATTGATGAAACAATTTTCAAGTGCATTTCCTTAAGAGAGAGGCCAACATGAATTAAACTATAGATATTTAACATTGAAGGTGTTAATAAAGTGTCCGGATTTAATAGAAAATAAAAAAACATTCCATGGAAATTGATAACATCTTTAGAAATGTGTATCTAAACCAGGAAAAGCATTTTCCAAAGAAAAAAGCTTGTCATATTTTTTTCAGGCTAATTTAACTATTTTTCGGATCATGTTTTTACAGAACACATGATCCTAAAACATGACCACACCTTGTAGAACTCTGACTCTTTATATCTGTCTACAATCCCGGGATCACAGGATTAATTTTAAACAATCCTAACATCCCGGGATTAGTAAAAAGGTCCGGGATTGAATCCCCTAGCGCTACCCCGCCGAAGGTTGTCGCACTCTGGTAGATTCTAGCACGGAGGGCAGTTGCCTCGCTATGAATGAAAATATGCCGGGCAAAGTGTGGCAAGTGTTTAAATTATGTGTCCCTAATTCCTTATCAAGTTACCCTCTCTTTCGGCTAAATTTTACCAGATATAGGAACGAGTGAGTGGATTTATCTGTTTATATTTAAGTCCGCTTAATTGTCCAAGTTCACGCAAATGATAAATTAATTATAGTTAATTAAATGTTTCAATGTGTTTAGACCGGTTGTTCGCTCGAATATAATTTATTGCTTGTTTTAGAGTTCCTTGAAAATATTTAAAGTTTTATTCTTTTTCTTCCATTCATTTACGGGTTTTCACATGTTAATTTTAATTAATAATAATAATGATCTTTATTTATTTGAAAAACCTTTAACATTTTTTTATTTTTTATGGTTAAGGTCACATCGATAGAGTAAACCTAACTCCCAAACTAGGTGTTCCTGTGACTTGGGAGCTAGTGTCTTGCCGTCACAATGACACATTCGAATTAATGAATATCAGCTCAGCTAGGATATCATTGGGGTGTTGGTCGACATTTACATACTAGCAACAGGTACATATACTTTAGCACCATCTAGCGTAGACAAACTGACCTGACCATGTATCGCGCAATTACAGTATTCGCACCGATTACATGGTAGATATAACAGTAACGTTAGAGGGCTCGCTTCCATGGCTTTTCCTTTTCAATATATTTCCAATTTTCTCATCTGTAATTTCCCAAACTGTCCGGTTGGCGCAATAGGTTTGCGTCCTTGAGTGGGATCAAATTGCAGTTGACAAAATACGTATGTATGTATACTAGTGTAGTATGACCTAAAATCGACAGCTGGGCCATGGTCCTCCAGCCTTGATCACCTATTTTGGTCGGAGGACCCTCTCTTTGTGTTGGAGGGACATAACACCCTCTACAAGTTTTCAACAGTTTTTTGTGTATATTTTACGCAATATCTTCTCCATTTGTAAACTGATTTCAATAATTATTTTTTAAATTACATTTTAATGAAAACATTCTATGCCTAAGGGGGGAAATTAAGGGATGAAGAATACAGCTGTACAAGTTGTAATTTGTCCTGATTTAGGTGCAATGAAGTCGATGATACTTTACTTTAATGTTAATAATTAAACAACTAATTCGGATAAACAACCTATTCTATACAATCACCTTCTTATTTCCAGCTTTTGTAGCTTCTAGCATATCACCAATAACCAATTAATAAACTCAATTTATGTAGCAGTTTTCTCTATAATTTTCTTTGATTTTGGTATGGGTTTCTTAACAGTTATTAAGAAACCCATACCAAAATCAAAGAAAATTTTGTCATTGATTCAAGGAGTTTCATTGTTACTTCCACTCTTGCCATTTTGTTGCATTTCGATGCCCATTTTGTCTCTAGAATGTAGCAATTTAGCGCTATAGAATAATTACTCGTTATGTTACTGTGTCAGTACACAGTAATTATTCTCTTCTAAGAAATACACGGAACTGCTTTGGTTCTACAGAACTCGGTCCTACCATTTTTTTTTCTCGTAATAACTATGTAAGATACAATCAATTTATAATAATTTCAATGTATAGGATTCTGATATTTCTGACACAGTAATTTAGTCTCGACGTTCAGGTATAAAAAATCAAGGTTAAATTTAATAATGGCCGAAAACTAATAAATTTGTTACTAAGTGATAATTCGTCAATTATTTTTAACTCTGAGTAAGTTGTGTTTAAGGTGAACGTAAACTTGCGTGCAACGCATGTACGTTACGTTAAATTAAATTTGTAGCTCAGAGTACGGTGTATATAAGGTGTACAAATGTACAATTATGCAAGCATGGGCATACCTGGTTTTTGGCCCAGAATTTGCTTACAAAATAAGGACACTGTTAGTATAGAATGTGACGGTACGTGGCGTAACAAAAATATTAAAAGTCTCGAAAATGTGCGGGTGGATGAAGAACCTCCTACCCACGGCCACGACGACAAAGTGCAAGACTAAGCCAGTCAGCCTGTGACCACGGCCCGTGCAAACTGGTTGAAACGTCAGATAATTCAGATATAAGTTAATCAGGGCCTACCCATGAATTTGGGATACGTTAAAATTATTTTTAACTCTGGGTATGGTGTGTATGTATAGTATAAGGTGAACGTAGACTTGCCCGTAACCCATGTATGTACGTAACGCATAAGTAACTTAGAGTAGTCATATGCCACTTTGCCTAAAGGCTTATGATCGCTTACTCTTTTTTTTTATGGTATAGGGGCAAAGAGCAGACGGGTCACCTGATGCTAAATGATAACGGCCGCCCATGTGCAAGAGTCACAAGTGCGTTGCCGGTCTTTAAGGTGGCAGTAGGGGGAGTGGGGGAGAAGGGAGGGAGAGAGGGAAGGGTTAGGTTACCCATTACCCATCCGAGGCTTGCCAAGATGCTTGATTTGTCAAATTATGATGTAGTCTAGAAGTTTTGAGGGAATAGATTCTCATACATACTTACCTACATACATTCATACATACCCGTCAAAATCATAACCCTCCTTATTGCTTCGCCGTAGTCAGGTAAAAAATTGGTAAGTACACTTTCTTAAAAACTGTTATTTTCCGTCCAAAGATTAAATTATTCAATAAAAACATCAATAAATAATAGTAACTTGTTATCTATAAATTCATTTCTGCGGTTTAAGATGCGTTCACAATAACTTGTGAATTTGTCTACAAAAATACTTCACAATAAATTTTTTTAAAGTTAACTCTAAATAATAGAATATTTTTATTGCATACCATATAAAACTACCATCACCATCAATACAAATAAATAAAATTGAAGTGTCTGTTTGTAATGTCAAAATAATAGTATCTTTTTAAGCTCATACAGTTATTTACACGATACCTATACCTAAAAACCATAAAATACACATTTTTGTCTGTCTGTCTGTCTGTCTGTTGGTTTCGGCTAATCTCCGGAAAGGGTGGACCGATTTACACGGGACTTTCACTGTCAGATAGCTGGTGTTATAAGGAGTAACGTAGGCACAGAATACATAATATGACGTAGGCTACTTCTATTTTGGAAAAGAATTAGATTTCCTCGCCAAATATAAAAATATGTACACGCGAGCGAAGCCGCGCGGGAACTGCTAATGGATCTTAAATCTAATATTAATGTTAGATACAATGGGCGGTCTTATAACCAAAATGCGATCTCCATCAATTGGATTGGGTTAGTGACAAGAGTAAATGGTAGCTGACTGTGTACTATGTATAATACATTTAGCCAAATTTTTTACAAATATCACATTACTCACTCTGCAGAACAAAATAATAGTTATGCTACACCAATTCATTGCTGATACAAATATCTTTACTACGTAAAATATATGGTCCTGGCTACGAATTATATGAAATTTACTTAAAGTTCAAAATTTCGCCGTTAAACTCGGAATGATGTATGGATTCTAAAAATATCCAATGCGTTCAAATCTGTTCAGGCGTTTAGAAGTTATGGTGTAATAAAGAATCTCGCATACGTACATACACTATTAGGTGTTTTACATACTGTTCAACCGACTGCTTTAGAGCTAACAGAACTCAATAATACTGCTATTTTTATCATTGAGTTCTCTCAGCTCTCTCATGTCAATAACCAATCTAATGACTTAATCCACCTATTTATGCCAAGGCTGAATAGAGGTGAACTTAGAAAAGAAAAAACATTATACCCGAAACCGGAGTCAAATTTGTCCAGTCTAAAAGCTCTCTTAAATACATTTTTTAAATGCTGGTTATAAAGAATCCTACGTCATATGTTAAGTTATTGGTGTAACCTATGGACTCAAAACCAGAAGTCTTTCTTATAGAAATTCTTCAAAAGCTCAGGACTTGCTTTACTTTCTAGAAAAATAACCACTCGTCAATGTGTATTTTAAATGTATTAATCGGGAATTAACCGTGATAATACGTATCTCCACCAAAACTTAACATGTAAAATAAGCCAAGGCTTAGTTCTACCAACTTTTTGCGGTAGAAGAACTGCGTTGCGAGTCTTGCATTTTCCCTCAGTTTCACCCTCGAAAGTAAACCGATGCCGTGGGACTATCGGGGTAAAAAGTACCCACGTGTTAATCCACGTATCCAGCTATCTACATACCAAGTTTGATCGCAATCGGTTCAGTAGTTTTTGCGTGAAAGAGCAACAAACATCCATACATCCTCACAAACTTTCAAGTTTATAATATTACGAGTATTATGATTATGATATAGGATTGCATTTGATTGCAGTATGTTTGATTTTTTTCTTGCTTTACAGGCTCAACACAAATTTGTAAAAGTTTAGAATTTTGATGATCGGTCAGTGAGTGACTTGGCAGGGTTTGGCGTACCTCCAGATAAGGCACAATACAATAACTTTTCTGTCACCCCACATTTCGACTGAATTGTACCGATCGTAGTCACGGGTGGATTTACTTAAGATTTTGCTTAATGGAGTAATGGAGTAGCTTAATAAGGTTTTTTTTGTCTGCTTACACCAATTGGTTGCTAAGAAAGCCCATAAGATTCGTATAGATTGGACTTCACACGCAGTCGTGGTATGTATGTACTACTAAATTACGATTATACTGTAATACGGATGTATATATATAAACAATATGTTATATAATTGATGTATATTTTATGCGATGATGTCATTCAAAGAATTCTGAATTATGACTCTTATGATTTAAATGCTACGGGCTTTAAGCTATGGCGATGTTATGTAGGTATATTACTAGTACGGGCGACTGTCACACCGTATCGTAATTCAAATGAAATCTTAATTCCATTTATGTTCTTGCGGTTTTTTATTCTCAGCTTGTGTTTGGTAGTGGATAGCATGTACATCATCGAAACAAAGTGTAAGCCCTCACAGAAGTAATAATTTCTCATAAATATAGTAATGACTTCAACCCACTCCTGAAATAAACTTTAGGTTGCTAAAAGTATCGCAGTCGCAAATTGTGGTGTGTCTGTTGTGACATCCACATACAAAAGAAATATATCTCGAAGCTCGAAGCAAAAAAGACATTATGTAGCGAAGGTAGGCCAAACTACGCAGTAACTTCAAAACCTGCATCGTGCAATAAAAGTTTTGGCGCTGAATATTGTATACATTTACAGTTTCCCAACATCAACATACACAGACACAGTGTTCCCCCACCGGTCCATTATATAACCGTGATGAATGAGGTGATGACGTCGAACAAAGATGGTTGCATTGCAAGATTCTCGTTGATTTTGATTGAGAATGTTTCCATTTAGGTCTAGTTTTAATAATGGTAGTTTAATAAAATGTAAAAAGACCAATCAGACCACCGTTGTCAAGCCTAATCTGTTTAACCAACTCATCAAAACGAATCATATGATATGAGTCCAAACTCAAGAGGTTACTAGTAGCCGCTGTAGAGTTTCACAATCCCCCTCCTGGTTCCATCCTCAGATCAGCTTAAAGATGCCAAATTATAGTATTATTATCCAAACTACAAATACATACAAATTTTAATTTCAATACGACAATTAGAACTAGCTTAAATTTACTTAAAAGATTTGTTTACATAGTAAGTTAGTTACAAGTGAAGCTATTTAATGCATGTTAAAAAGACGATGTACAACTTTGAAGATTTTCACCACGGCCAATAAATAATAAGTAGGTAGATGATTATAACTAGCTGCGCCCCGCGGTTTCACGCGCGTAAGTCCTGATGCCATGGGAATATCGGGATAAAAAGTAGCCTATGTGTTAATCCAGGTCTCCAGCTATCAACATACCAAGTTTCATTGCAATCGGTTCAGTAGTTTTGGCGTGGAAGAGTTACAAACATCCATCCATCCATCTTCCACAACATCAACTTTTACATTTATAATATTAGTGGGATTTCGTGCAGTGAGTTAACGTTTGACGTTTCCTGATGAACTATTTTAATTTTCGATATTTGAATTCTCTTAATTTCCAAAGGTCTATCAATATGTTTAATGGGGAAAATTTTTTGTGTTAAACAATTTTGGTTTATTTTTAATAATGAAAAAAAAGAAAAATGCTAAATAGATCATAAGAATTATTGGAAATATCTGCTTCCAAAGCATACGACGCATAAGCATAGGACCACGTTTTTAATAAGAACCGCAAGTTCTATTTGTTATTACATTGTGTTACGTTACGGTGTAAATGAGGAAAGCGGCGATGATGACAGATGCTTGATGTTCAAGAGTAATATTTAGCATTATTTTTGGCGGATTCAGAGGTCAACTCCGACCCTGTCTTAACTAAAACGTGTTTATAGGGTGACCATGTTAAATAATATTTTTATTATTTGATGTTGATGTTGTTTGTTGTTTAACTAACATGTTTAAAAATTACATATAGCATAAACAGCTAAGCACACTGAAAGAGATGGTTACAAAAGAGACTGGTTGCACCAGCAATCTCTCAGATGGACTGGCAGATTTCATCTCATTTCCACCCGAAAAAATACTACACCAAAACAATACTAACTATACAAAACATAGATAGGATGATCAGAGTTGAACTGAAGTAGCATTGTTTAATGACCGCTCTCATCATTGGAAGAACTTCAAACTTATATGTCAATGCGGTATGTAGCGAAAAAAGTGGAGCTACTGGTTTCTAAAGTAATATTTTGTGGGTTCTGAAGCTGAAAGGGGTTGTCAGCGCTTCACCTGAAAAATAATAGAGTTGAGAGAACTCCTCTGGTGTTCGGATATAGAAGACTTCTTTGGTTGTTTAATCAAAACCACAACGCCAAAATATTACTAACAGATCTTTTCTTTACATCAGCAGGTAAGAGGGCTCAGACAATCCGGTAACGGCCACTTCTAGTTACAGGTTTCTGTGAGGCCGTGGTATCCCTCCGGTTGAGCCTGCCCAAACGTGCCAAAGCGTGTGTAGGGAAACTACTGTGGTGGCGTGTTCAGTATCTATTTAATACTCTCTCTTACATTGGATTGTGTTAGTATTTATACCTTAATATTAAACGTGTGTGAGCTAACATTTATACACACATGGAACAAGCATTTCGCTTACTAAGGAGTAGACATATTAAAAGTAAATAATGTATACGGAAACTATATTGGGGTCGCTGCTATTCAGGTGACCTAGTATGCTAGTGAAACCAATAATAATGCTTACGCGTGGCTCTCCAACGAACAAATGTATGTATGTATGATGTATCCTTTTCAAGATCATAAATATTAGGATATGGGCGACGGCAGTCGCTTGTCATCAAGTGACCCGTTTGCCCGCTATAATATATAAAAAAAGATAGATACTTATCCTATATATCACTAAAACCATGGTACACATACGAAGTTATAGAAGCACGTTGTATTAGACTTAATGCCTACACGTCAATCAGTTTGATTAGACCGACAAAAACATCGACTTATATTCGTATTTCGTGGTCAGGTACCATGTCTACTAATATAGTGGTACGATTAGTAACACTGCTAACAACCGAGTGACGCTACTTGTGATGAAAGTGGTCTTTCGGTGACTGCTATCATCGCAGGAGAGACATCGACCGGAGGGATACTACGGCCTCGCAGAAACTGGCAATGAAGCAATGCTTGCATTGCTTTTCGCCAAGTCAGTGAGGTTACCGGAGGCCCATCCCTTCCCCCCCTCTCCTCCCCCCTCTTCCACCTTTCCCCTACTACTACCTTAAAGGCCGGCAACGCAGTGGCTCTTGAGTTGCAGGTGCCTATCAAGTGACCCGTAAATAATAAAACATTAAAAATATTTTCATACTATATTCTGTCGGTGACAATGTCAATCTTTTTGATACACATATCTGATGTTAATTGAGAACAGTTTTTATTTAACCTATAAAAGATTAACTGGTAGCTATAAAATGTCACATAAATGACACATTTGGTATCTTCATGATTATTATAATGTAATCAATTTTATGTATGCTACTATAAAACCTACGAGTTTACCATAACAGTAATATAATAATATCCTGGGAGTCATCATACATCGCTATTTAGACCCAACCCATGAAATACGTAATAGTACAGGTATAGAAGTCTCACTCGGCCAAATCATTTAAATAAATAGCGACTCTAGTTCCAACACAATAAACGCAATTCAGGTTGCACAGAACTCATTACCTACAGTTATATTCATTTAGAAGTTGCCTCTCTTTCTATTGCGTAACTGTTATCTGTTCTGACGACGCCGCGAAGATAGGGTTGTCTTTTTTTTTTAATTAATTACTCTGAATGTTAAGTTACTAGAAAGTTATGTGCCTATTACTCTATTTTTATGAACAAATAAACCTAGTCTACGGTACCTAGGTACTAATAACTCGATAGTCTGATACGATCGTGACGCAGTGCGTGAATGAGCATCGAAATAACGTGCGGCCTGGCGCGGGCGCGCGGCACCTCACTCACTCGGCGAAAAGCAACACAAGCATTGCTTCGCTGCGGGTTTTGTGTGAGGCATTGGTATCATTTCGGTTGAGCCGGCCCATACGTGCCGAAGTATGGCTCTCCCTTTTATTTAGTTAGACGCCAATAGCCAGTTCGAGTTACAGCGACCCTGACTTTGTTGAGCTATTGGTGACACTCCTCAATCCATCCATATAAGCAAAATCCTCGGCTTTCCATTGCGTTTCCTTCTTGCCTGTCTTTCCCTCTCAATATACTCAGAATTTTCTTAATTTTTATTCCCAAAGTGTCCGGTTGGCGGCAAAACCTAGTCCCTTTTTACGTGAGTTTGAATCAAATTATAGTTGGCAAAATGTGGGTGTATGGGTATACACTAATTATATACACAGAAGGTACGATAGCAGAGTTTATCCATGACACTTTCCAATCTACCAAGATAATTTTATCGTGGGAGAGCCATACTTCGGCACGTATGGGCCGTCTTGACCGGTGTGATACCACGGCCTCACAGAAAACTGGCAGTGAAGCAATTTGGTTTTCGCCGAGTGAGTGAGGTTACCGGAGGCTCTAACCCTTACCCCCCTCTTCCCCTCTTCCACCCTTGCCCTCTCCCACCCTTGCCCTCTCAATCTCTCCGTCTTCCACCCTTCCCCCACCTACACCTTAAAGGCGAGCAACGCACTTGTGACTCTTGAGTTGCAGGTGCTTATGGCTTATGGCTAGTGGTAGTCATTTACCATCAGGTGACCCGTCTGCTCGTTTGCCCCCTACTCCATAAAAAAAATATAAGTATGTATCTTTTTTTTTCTGATGTATAACACAGTACTATGTAGAAATTAGACCCAAACTTACTACTTACTTTTGTATAATGTATAAAAATATCTAAAATATTTATTTTCTAAAATATATGTAAAAGATTGTGTGTCGTACTATTTTTTTTTTTATATTATAGGGGGCAAACTTATTATACTTGTGGTGATTAACGATCAAAAAGCTGTACCTAAACTATGTCAGCTTCCCTTTTCGAAATGTACACCTTCTGCATCTAGTACAAATTAATAGTGCATTTATAAGTATAAATGCATACAAATGTGCATAAAGTACAAAGAAATGAAGACCACATCTTCTTCAAAGGTTTGGGTTTCCGAAAGAATCTGATTCTGTAGATTATAATTTTTGAAAAGCCACACATCTATATGAAACATTTATACAGGCTGTAAGCGACACCGTACCGCATCCTGAAATAGTGTATTCAGACCATAATTCTAAGTCGAAAATCATTGGAATTTTCTGCTGAAAAATTCATATTTTTTTTATTTTATTTTGCTTAAATGTGATATCACAATGAGTAAACAGATTTAATAAATACCACATACGGCCAAAAACAGCAATGTAATCAATCAAACAACATTTCAACATTTTATGCAATCAGCCTGGGTCTTGAAAGCGCCGACCGTTAAATGTCATTCACCGTACTGCTTACAAAGAATACATACACATGTTGCATGTACACTGCGTAGCGGCAAATGAAACTAATGACTATTAATCCTTAATCTCGCATTTTTATGATGAACCGACTCTTGTATTGTGTTGAGTATAAACAGAAAGAGGTTATTGTAACCAACTTACACGTTGTATATACTACCTAATGTATATACATAAGTCACTAAATTATTTTAAACAAAAAAAAGGCAAGGAGTCAGCTCATTAAACTTAATAGGCTAAACACGTTTTTGTTCAGCTCATTTATTGTTCGTACGAAAGACCTTGTAAGTCATCGTCAACCTTAAATACCCTGGTGAATAGCCTTAAATAACATTACGACTTAGGTCTCTGAAAGGTTAGACAGGTGCCTTTGAATAGGATCTAACTTGTTCAGTGATAAGGGAAGGCAAACAGAACCCACTTATATCAGTTCACAGTAGGTCCATAAAACCTTTTTATACCAGTTGTGGCACTCACTCGTTACCAGCCCTTTTATACTATTACTAGCAACCCACTCCGGCTTTGCACGAGTACAAATTATACACCTAAACCTTCCTCATGAATCACTCTGTCTATTACTGAAAGCCGCATGAAAATCCGTTCAGTAGTTTTTCAGTTTATCGCGGACAGACAGACAGACAGACGCGGCGGGGGACTTTGTTTTATAATATGTAGTGATAAACAATCATCTGGGTGTACCTTGTCTGCATTCTGATTATAACTACGATCCTTATATAAGTTTGCAGTAGGTACACCAAGGTCCACGGGTAAGCAGCTACTAATTATGGCCTATACATTTACAACCTCACAATACCAGTAGTGTCACTCGCTCGCTAGCCCTGTTCTACGATTTTAAACAATATCGGTGTACATTAGTTGCAGTCTGAGTATAAAGTTTGCAGTGGGTACACTACGGTCGACCAGTTGGCAGTTATCGATGCCTGTAAAATATCTAAATACCAGTATAGTGTTACTCGCTCGCTACCAGCCCCAGAAACCATCTGGGTATTTTCGGGTTTGAGTAGGTAAATCTTTTTGTTAATACAGAACACAACCAACCAGTGTGATCCTTTTGACCTCGGGCAGAATAAACAATTAAATATATGTGCGTCCCTTAGACGGATTTTTGTTCTTTTTTATATTTCAAAACTATTTTACATACACCTGCCTGGGGCTCTTCTGGAATTGGGACACTTTATAGGTCATTCATTCGTTCATTAATTGTGTGCTAGTAAAAGCCGGCGGTTTATAGGAATATTGTGCCTAACTCGGTTAATTAACCTTAAAAAAATGCTTCCGTGGGCTGAGGGTTTAGGCTGGCAACACAAGAATGATTAGATATTTATAATGTTTACCTATATTAACAAGTAGTCGCTTAGTCGTACAGTAACCGTGAACTTATATTTAAGTTAAAAATATAAAAAAGCGAAACTTCTGCTACTGGAATGTAGGAAACCATTTTGTGTTTGAAAAAAATTAAATAAACTATAACAGAAACTTACTTATTTCCTTGTACACTAAAATGCGTTTTAGTAAATTAATTTATACGCTCAATAAACTTCGTAACTAAACCACGATTCGTAAGTAAATTGCGTACTATTTCTGTAAGATATTTTCATAGTTATTGAAGATAGTTTCTAGTCAAAATTACAGTTAATAAATATTAATTCATATAAGTATCTAGTGAATTTCAAGGTGATTAGCTGATAAGGAAGAGAGGATGATAAATGTTACGGGCTCCGACTTCTCAGCAACAGCCTGTTCAAGTTATAGGTATGCAACCCTTGCTTATAATCCACATTTCACCACTTGTTTGAGTATAATATCCCTTTCATTGCTTTCCCTTCTTATCTTCCTATATACTTATCGTGGGAGAGCCATGCTTCGGCACGTATGGGCCGCTCAGCCGGAGTTATAAACCGCCTCACAGAAAAGCGCCAGTGAAGCAATGCTTACAGTGGTTTTCGCCGAGTGAGTGAGTATACCCGAGGCCCTAACCCGTCTCTCCTCCCCTCTCCCCCTCTTCCACCCTTCCCCTACTCTCCCACCTTAAAGGCCGGCAACGCACTTTTGACTCTTGAATTGCAGGTGCCCATGAGCGGCGATAGTCATTTACCATCAGGTGACCCGTCTGCTCGTTTGCCCCTAGATCTTTAAATAGTAAAGTGTAAGGGTGACGGCAAATAGGCTTGCCGCCTATTACGTGAATGAGACCAAATAGTTGCCAAAATATAGGTATTTATACGCCTCTTTGGGTAAACATACATTACATACATATACTGATGTCTAGTGTAAGTATGTATGTTTTTGTAAGATTGAGAAATCATAATTTTTCAGCCTTAAGTCTCATTGAGTTCGGCACAATATCGGCGGTCTTTTGTCTCTCCGCACTTCTGCCTCTGTAGGCATATATGCCTAATCAAACTAATATTATAAATGTGACAGTTTGGATGGATGGATGGATGGATGTTTGTTACTCTGTCACGCAAAAACCACTGAACCGATTGCGATGAAACTTGGCATGTAGATAGCTGGATACCTGGATTAACACATAGGCTTTACTTTTTATCCCGATATCGGGATCGGGACTTACGTGGGTGAAACCGCGGGGCGTTGCTAGGAAGTTATAAAATACACATTAAATTCGATTGTTCTGATTTTGCTAGACTTAACCTTACTCAAGAATAAAATCGTGGACCTCACAATCAGTAGTCGATATCACATCACCAGCGTAAAGTAACGCTGCATAAATAAAGAATATCGTTCCTAATACTTAAAACATCCAAATAAATACTGTAATAAAACATACTTGAGCATGACATAATAATATTTAAATTTGGATTTCATATGTATATGTCTGACTACAATTTAGTGAAAAAATGTGCCACCACATTACGCAAATCCAAACTTTTTGCCCGTTGACAAAAAGTAAACTTTCATTATCACACACGAGTCAAGCCATAAAAAAGTATAAAACATAAAAAAAAACTCATTCATTGTTCGAACTTGTGCCGCCATATTGTTTCTTCTGTCAAAAAAAGCCGCGAAAAAACGTTGTTTTTTCAACAAAAAACTGTGTTAGATAATGTTTTTTATTAGGTTTTTTGTAAAATTACTGGGTCACTGGTATTTTAGGTGTCCTTACATGTTTTGTGGCTATATTTTTATTTAAATTAAACTGATGTGATTCGACTAACGGTTAATTGCATTATTTATTAAGTTGTAAAAGATAAAAATTCTTGTTGGATTTATGCGTGAGAACAATGTTTTTGTGGATATATTTTAGTAGTAGGACGTAAAAACATATCGTTGAGGCAATTATATAGGTAGTTTATAATTTAGGATTCTGAGAGTTTGAACATTGGAATATTTCCATTCCGGAATGAAACAATTTAAGTAAGTGTCTTAATTCTACATATTATAATAATATTTATTTGCTAGGAACATGGTAAGATAGTTTTGTTACACATGTGAAATTAATATAGCTTAAGACATGTGCCGTTTGACATCTCTACGTTCTTGATACATTATATATAATTGTTCTTTTTATAAACACGTTATTGAACAAGCAGCCTGATCGCTACCCATAAACACTTGCACGAACAGAGGTAAACGTGGAGTTGTATACTTGCTACGAAAAAATAAAACTTTAGACGCTCAAGCCAGCTGGTGTTCCTGTTTACAGGACATTCGGGTACGCGACCCCGGCCTCTGCGAGCTACTGCTGTGTCAATCCCGTTCCTCATCCAAGACTTCCGGTATCCCTTACCCTAGGTTCCTCTCCCTACTCATTTTTCTATTTTTCTCGCCTTGAAACAAATGCATTCCCAAGGAGGATTGGCGTCAGGCAGGCGGCTGGCCTTAAAAGAAACCAGGCAAAACCCTTTGCAATATTACACATTGCGCCGACCCTAATGAAAATTGGAAAAAGGGCTTCACTGCCTCTTTGTTTGACCAAAAAGACAAAGACAAAAAGGCAATTTGAAGACATTATGGTTTTATTTCATTCATATGTCACTCTTTTGAGACTCGCAGCAATACTTGCTATTCTATGAAATCTTTTTTTTTATTTTTTTATGGGATTCGGGGCAAACGAGCAGACGGGTCACCTGATCACCAGTAGGTGATCAGGTGAGCGTCTACCGCCGCCCATGGGCACCTGCAACTCAAGAGTCTCAAGTGCGTTGCCGGCCTTTAAGGTGGGAGTAGGGAAAGGGGAGGTAGGAGGGAATAGGGACAGTATGGGTACGGGTTCTTATTATCGATGCTAAGAACCTAGAAAGAAAATCTAAACTAGACCATAAAAGACAGCTAACTTAGCTTTTGAGTATGATGGTCGAAGTTTTACTGTTCTTGTACTAAAATAGACATCACGTAACATCGTCAGGTGAGGTGTTGATTAAATTATAGAGATATGTATAGCTCGATATCTCTAAGCTAGGAAGGATCGACAAACAAATTTAATAAAACTGCAAAATATTATAGAATAAAACTTATAATTGGTACAAACACGTTTCGGTCGTTTCCTATGCAAATTGGTGGTTTTAATGCAATTAATAAACGTTATAAAAATTCCAAACTAGATATAGTAAGATTTATTTTTGTTATTTTTATAAATATTCATTTAATTTTAATTTGATAATGAATCGTTATATTGTTGAAGCTTTTGGAAATTTATATCTTTATTATATTACTAGCCGTTCCCCACGTTTACGATTACTGCTGCGTTCCGAGGGTTGGTAGCGTGATGTTAAATAGCCTCTAACTTTCCTCAATGTATACTCTATCTAGCACAAAAGGAATCATTCAAATGCAATTGCTTTCCATGTATCAGATACAACGAAAAAGTCTCTAAGTGTGAGAGACATGTTTCGGCACGTATGGGCCGGCTCGACCGGAGTGATACCACGGCCTCGCAGAAAACCGACAGTGAAGCAATGCTGGCGTTGTATTTCGCCGAGTGGGTGAGTTTACCGGAAGCCCTACTCCCCTACTCACACCTTAAAGGCCGGCAACGCACTTGTGATTCTTGAGTTACAGGTGCCCATGGGCGGCGGTAGTCACTTACCATCAGGTGACCCATCTGCTCGTTTGCCCCTAATACTATAAAAAAAAGTGAACGAGAGGAAGAAGTACATTATGTTAGATTGTGTTCTAGGCTTTAATTGTTTAGAAACAAAACTCAACACTTCGGATAACCCTAGTTCTAGCACCAGCAGAGCCGTGGTTTGGCGTTATTCTACTTTCAGAACTCTGAAACTTCTTAAGCTTTGTTCCACATCTAAGCAGATGCAAAATGTCTTCTTTTTTGAACATGCTTCTTTTAGCTTCTCTTGCATGTCATTCGGATGACAATACTATAATTTGGCATCTTGGAGCTGATCTGATGATGGGATCAGGAGGTGGTTATCTAATGGAACTCTTTAGTGGCTACTAGTTAAACCCTCGAGTTTGGGCTCATATGATTCGTTTGGACGAGTCTAACACGGTTGGACGTAATAGTGGTCTGATGATAAAGCCAGGAGGTTCTCAGTGGAACTTTTCTTACTTTTTGATTCATCTCATCTTTGATGCGTGATTACTTGACATAACTAAGTTGACAAACAAACACGGCTCACTTGATGGTAAGCGGTTACCGTTGCCTATAAATGCTCGGAAAATCAGTAATGCCATTTGTACGTCGCCAACCCTATTCCCTCCTCTAGCACTGTGCTATTAAAACGAAAGGAATGGTAAAGAATTATTATTAATATTAAGGATTAGGTCTATAACATGATCATCAGATCCGCCGTCCTGTACGGATCTGAAAGTTGGCACACAAAGAGAACAACGCCTGTATGTAGCTAAAATGCGAATGTTGACGTAGATGTTTCTTGTGACTAGGATAGAGAAGATGAGAAATTAATATATCAGAGGGAGCCTGAAAGTAGAGCCTGTGATTAAAAAGTTGAGGAGAATATGTCAACGTAGTATGGCCGTCTGATACGGAGGGATGAGCTAAATGTGGTGCAAAGAGTATTATGTACGATAGTTGACGGGTACAAGAGAAGAGGACGATGAAAATAATAGATGGTTGGACTGTGTGAAAGGAGATATGGCTAAGAATGAAAGCAGTGAAATGACGAATGATGGAGTGGAATGGAAAAATAAAATATTGCGCTGACTCCAAATAAAAATGGGACAAGGGGAGGCAGATGATGATAAATAATATTAGGCTCGTTAATTAATAAAGCAGAATATCTTTGCTACCAATACTGTAGCTAGCTAAAAATTTTCCTATGGCAGGGTAACCATTAAACTTAAAACTAGATATTGCTTCATATGAGTTCTTAAAATTAACGAGATAATTACATTGAAATCTTGAAACAAATGACTGCATTAGTCAGTCAATATCGAATGAGTAATTTTTGAGTACCGTACATGCAAATGGGCAAAAAATGGATGCTAATATATTTATGCCGAGTACGGTGCCAAGCCGTCATTACTTCATAAAAAAGTCGGATACCTGTAGTTGGTACATTTTTTTACATTACGAACAACTTTGAAGGTGATGGAGCAGGGTTGATCTCTGCTTCAATAGAAGATTTTTTTTTTATGGAAAAGAGGGCAAACGAGCAGACGGATCACCTGATGGTAAGTGAATACCGCTGTCCATGAGCACCTGCAACTCAAAAGTCACAAGAGCGTTGGCAGCCTTTAAAGTGGGAGTCGGTGGAAGTGGGGGGGGGAAGGGGAAGAGGGGGAGAAGGAAGGGTTAGGATTTCTGATAACCTCACTCACTCGGCGAAATACAATGCAAGTATAGCTTAACTGCCGGTTTTCTGTGAGGCCGTGGTATAACTCGTGCCGGCATATACGTGCTGAAGCATGGCTCTCCCATTGCTGGGAAGTCTGAGTTCTCTAGCACTACAAATATGCATTATTGGTTTGAGTGCCTAATGCTACTTTGAAAATTTCTAGTCGTTTGTTGTGTTAATAATTTAAATTTCGCAATCTATAATTCTATTGAAGTTTACTCGGCAATACCCAGCGTTTTCAGACTCCGTGGTGGTAATCGGTCTTTTTTAAAAAAAGAACCTCATTCGTGCGATCCGGGTATCGGATCCTGGAGCCAGCGATCACTCACTAGCAAACTTATACTTTTATTAGTTTTATAAATAGCAATAGTAGACATTGAGTACAGGACATCCGTGGTTAGGGCTCCAAAGACAGGAACCTTCTCACTATATGGGCCGTGTCGAGAAGAACTGCCTTCTGCATAAGTCCCTTGGTCCAGCCGTCTAACGCGAGCCTCTTAAGGTGTTGATCGATACTCTTGGCTTTATTATTATTATCACCTTTCTCTCAGAAATTTCTTTATTCAAAAAATTACATGCATGTTACTTCTGTATTTGTAAATTACTCAAAGAGTACATTGAACTCGTGCCTGCAATACGTATTTAGATTTCTTTCAAGTATTTCAATAGTGCTATGAGCCGTCAGACTGATCTAAATTATCTATCAGAAAATTTGCACTAGCATAGAATATGTAGATGTATGTATGTTGGTGCCGTTCTTTAACTGTAGTTTGGCGGTCACTACGTCTCTGTCTGCACTTTAAACTACATTTCACACGTAATTTTTTAAATTAATGATGTATGTTATTTATTGAGAAATATTGTTACAATTAATTATGTTGGTATTAAAAAAACGTGGGTCAAAAGTTTCTTGATGTTTCCATGTCATCTCTTCTGTCTATTCTTCTTCTGTTCCTCATTATTAGCAGAAGTTTTTTTTTAATTTTATTCAAAACTGGTAGCTCTTGGGCAAGAAAGAGTGTCTATGGTGACAGCAGTAGACCTTGTAGTAAATGGACCGACTTCCTGGTAAAGGAAGAACCGTCCTTGTGTATGTCCTTGGCAGACTCCACACACCACACGAAGACCAACCGACTTACGATTGGTAACCCATCTAAGTATTGGGCTAATGCAAGGCGTTATACTTGCCACTACGTCACCTGAGTACCATCTGAGTACCACACAGCAATAAACTTCTAACGTAATCAAATCAATAAAGTTAAAGGTTCATAAATAATAGTAACAATAATGTGTTAAATAAGACACGGAAAGCTGTATGCGGAAAAACCTGACTTATAGGTAGCAATCTCAGACGAGTACTTATGCGTTAGAGCGTTAAATTATTCATAAAACATCACAAGTTCCTAACAAAACACTCGTTCGAAATTCAACTTTATATTAGTAAGTTAAAGTTGAAATTGCAGTGACTTTGAGTAAAAATAAGGCATTATAAATATTATGATGTAATACGCGTCTGTACAAGGTCAGTTTAAACCGAAAATCAGGTTTTGGCTCCCCCTTGCGCCCGCGCAGCGCTCGTCGCAGGCGTGCGCGTGAGCAGCGTCATAGAGGCGCCGTAATGCGATGTTGTGGAGGGAACACCTATGCTTAGTTTTGGACGTACCTACTCGATTATAATATAGTCTCATTGGGATCCCGTATAATATAGTATAGGTTTCAAATGGACTTCGATGATCTATAATCAGTTTACACGTATATTTCTAAATCACTATGCACAGCCTGGTTATCTTCAATAACTTTTCGTTGGTAACCATGGTTCGTGGTAAACCATGAGCCGCGGTGGTGAATATATACCACCTGGTTTTCTTTTTTTAAGTGTAAGTTTACCTAATTAAAAAACATTATAAATAGTTAAAGAGAAAGATAGAAAAGAAAAATATAAACTATAAAAGATAAGGTTTTAGTTACTACGCTCACAAATATTGTACTACTGCTGAGCACGGTTTTTTTTCTTATATTGAGTCTAACATGTAAATGTAAAGTTGAATAATTTAATCACATGGGTCACGAAGTGGCCGAAAGTCAGAATTTACTTTTATATTTAATACGTGGTTCACAATTATATACATAACCAGACAAAGAAACTCAGAATGAGAAGTGAGAGTGCCACACTTAATTTACACTCAAATGGTTATGAAGACGAAGAGGAAGTACAAGTTTCGTCATAATTTCTAGTATTTATGTTAATTAGTGACTAATCATTTCAAATGTACGATTTGCTTACTAACAATAGTATATTATGTATAAAAAAAATATAGGTATGGTTATGGTATTTCTACTACTAGCCAATTTTTAACAATAAAAAACAATGATTGAATCATTGTTATTTTTAACATATTTTAAATTTTAAAGAAATTACTTGTTTTTTCTTTACCTTTACCTTATTACGCGACTTTTATACATATTAAAT
The DNA here is from genome assembly GCA_949752705.1 of Callimorpha dominula. Classification (NCBI taxonomy): domain Eukaryota; kingdom Metazoa; phylum Arthropoda; class Insecta; order Lepidoptera; family Erebidae; genus Callimorpha; species Callimorpha dominula. The sequence continues at coordinate 11,548,240 of OX457015.1, read as the reverse complement.
GTATAAATCGGGTCTTAATTTTAAATTTTACACTCAAATAATTTAATTGACAAATTGTTTGAGCGAAAGTTTAATGATCAATAAAAATAGGTGCACAAGAAATGCTGCAGTCAAAAGCTGTCAAAACTGTTCAAAGTATGTATTTAATAAGCCTCTCGAGTTGCAGGTGCCCGCAGTATTACTATCAGGTGGCCCGTCTGTTCGTTTGCCCCTTATACTGTTAAAAAATTGCCTAACCTAACCTTATCAATTGAATTTCTTTTCACATACATTTGTAGTACAAGTGCAGTGCAGAGACAACGGTACATATATTATACATACTTTGTCTCTCTCATTTCAAACAACGACAAAACTAGCTTAAAGCTTACATTTACTGTATCTAAGATGTATAAACGAAGGTCAATACACTTATTCATCTCAAAAAATCAATTACATTATTAATAGTAACATTACCGATAAAACAAGATAAGAACTGCAGTAATAATAATAGGGCAAACCTCCTCGATACGGCACGCATAGTGAGGAGGTTTCTGTCTCTGGAACCCTAACTACCGGTAGTTTGGTCCCTGTACCCGATACCGGTGGGACACTATTTTTTATATTTTTATATAATCTGAATGTATTTAAAAATGTAATTTATATGTATATTTAAGTGAATAAAGAGAGTTATAATAAAAAATAATACGAACAAATAAACGAAGTTCCAAGTATATAATAATATTTTCTTTAAGTAACTGAGGTGACTAACATTTGAATATTTCAAACTATAAATTACTGTTCAAGGAAGACAGACACACGTTGATAGAGCTTTATAATTTCAGAATAGGATGACATGCCCGGCTAGCTCAGTCGGTAGAGCATGAGACTCTTAATCTCAGGGTCGTGGGTTCGAGCCCCACGTTGGGCGGCACGTCTTTTTTTGCAACTAGCAGTAAACTTTTTCTCGAGTACTTGAAAATAGACGAGTTCATTAACTACGTACTTTCTTTTGAACATTTATATTTCAATAAAAGACACGGTAGCTTCTATTTTTATTAGAAGGTATATCTTAGCATAGCATTGGGTTTTCGCTAGAGAGTAGGGTAACCAAGTTATACCGGAGCGAGGAGGCTAGATGAGATAAACCACCTCCGTTGCGAATGATTATATACCACAAAAAAAATATTACACTTCATTGAATCATTATACGCGACCTTAGGTTTGAATCTCCTTTTTTAAATTTGTAATATAAACTCAGGTGGTCTCTCTCGCTCGAAGTACACATTCGTCTATTCGGAATTCGTCAAAATACTCGACAACCGACTACCACATGGCTTGCGAGTAATTTTTCATCGTCCCTTGTATGTGTGCGTGTGTATACTTACACAGCATGCTTGTGTACTAACATGCGCCAGCGGCGATTCGAAATTCGAATAGAATTTTATGCCTTTTGATAGCGATAGTAAACATAATAAGGTTTAGCACAGTATAATAAAGTAATAAATATGTAATATTGTATAATATTTAGGACTGCGGTTGGTTTGAACTTGACCTTATGTTGATAGGAAATTGGATTTCTGAGATTACGTAATCACGTATGTACCGTCTTGTTGTTATGTGCTAAAATATATTTTTATTAATAATATAATATTTCGGATGACGTTGATGACCTCTGTGGCGCGGTAGTGCATTGGACTGCAATGTGCAATGGGTTTGATTCCCGATTAGTGCAAATATTTATATTCATGAAATGACTATTTGCCTTGGTCTGGGTGTTTTATGGATAATACGAATGTATGTACTTATTTACAAAAAAGAAAAATATTTAAGTAAGTTTGTTTATTCGCGTTCCAGACCTCATAGTACAAGATATGCTTAGTTTTGGTGGTTGGTCCTGAAAGCGCTGTGCAATGTGTCCTTAAATTATTATCTATATCTATACATACATTGCAGAACCGCAATTCATAGTTAAAGACATAATATACGTAATATTATGTCTTTAACTATGAATTGCGGTTCTGCAGCACTGGCTAATTTAAATCAACTTTTTTTTTTGACTAAGAGTTCTAATTTCAAATTATTTTATTTTCTTTTTTCAAACGTAGTCGTTTGTTTATTAATTAGTGTTATGTTTTTATCGCATTTGAATCTTTTTCGTCTAAATGAGTACCGTCGTAGCCGTGCAGTGGTAGCAACGCGGCACAAGCGGCACGCAACATCAACGACGTTTAACTTACGTTTAATATCTTTACGTATTAATAATAGGTCTTCTGTAACCTATTAATAATAATAATACGTGAAGATATTTCTTTGCACGCATTTTTAAGAAAATATCGGGAATGGACGAACGCGAAACTTTTAAAAAGTACTTAAAGAAGTCCAAAAAGCCTAAATTTTTTAACAATAAGTGTTCCAAATTAAAAAATTGTATGAAAACGATATATGACCCGTCATGGTACCTTAAGTCCCACATTACAATAATAAAATATATGAATTATGGCATAGACCCCGTTCATCACCATCACTTCATCCATAGCACGTCCACTGCAGGACATAGGCCCCTCTCAATGACTCCCAAGAAGACCGGGTGGAGGCAGCCTGTATCCATCGTCCACCGTATTTACAAGGTCGTCTGTCCACCTTGTTGATGGACGTCCTACGCTACCGGTGGTGAAACAATGCTTGTATTGCTTTTCGCCGCGTGAGTGAGGTTACCGGAGGCCCTAACCCTTCCCTCTCCCCTATTCCCACCTTAAAGGGCGGCGACGCACTTGTGACTAGGTGCCAATGGGCGGCGGCAGTCATTTACCATCAGGTGACCCGTCTGCTCGTTTGCCCCTTATGCCATAAAAAAAAACACTCCTGATGAAGTCACCTTTCAAACCAAAAAAACTAAATAAAAATAGGTGCATCCGTTTAGGAGATATGATACCACAGACAGACACACAGATACACAACTTAAAACACTCCTCCTCTTTGCGTCGGGGATGGTTAATAATTGTCAAGTACAGTGTCTCTTTCCTCAAGAAAAAAGCCTCCATCTGGTCGATTTTTTTTTACGTGTGAATGCTCCCACTGGTCGTCACCCCACGTTGGCTAAACCGTAGTACCACCCTACGGTTTAGCCAACGTGGGATGACGTGTCAGACTCGAACCGACTAAAACCACATGGTGTTCCGTGATAGTCCATATTACCAGGGCCTCAGGTGTACCGTTGAAAGGAAATCCTTGTGAACCCTGGCAGACTTGGCCGCCTGTTGAACAACAGGCGACCCCGCTGTGTTGTGGGGGATTTTATCCCCTGCGAATGAGAGAGGCTTGCGCGGAACACGGCGCCGCCATATCGGGCCTGCTTCTGCTAGGGCACCGGATAACCCTGTTTGTCGCCCCCAGGCAAGTGCTCATGGAGGCCGGAGATCGACTTGCTCTCTCCGGCAGCTGGTGCGTCTACTGTGGGATGGAAGAGTACTAGTTCTCTCCCGTTCCTTTGGAGGCCATCCAAAAATTTCATGATTTTTGAAACCCCCCCCGTCGTTGTCACAGGTGGTCACATTTGTGGAACCCCCCTCCCTGATGTGACGTCACATATTTTGCAATTTTACATCAAGAACTCTGAAAAGAGCAGTTCTAATTTTTTTTTATTAGTAAAAGTTTAGTTTCGTACGTAGTCTTTCGTTTACAGCTAATGTTTTGTTAACCAACTTCAAAAAGGAGGAGGTTCTGAATTCGATTGGTATTTTTTTGTATAATACTTTAGATTTTGACCTGTGACGTCACGAAGCTTATGACCCCCACCCCTTGTCATACAATATCAGAACATTATACAACATTTTCCTCATATTAATTTTCACTTCAAAGCAATGTAACCAGAAAATATTGAAAAAAAGAACTAGGTATATCCTTGGAATTTCTTGCCTGCTTTTTTCATAGGATCTACGTATTGGAATAGACAACTATTTTCACGACTGACTGACTGACTGACAATAAAAAAATATCTATAATTGATTTTGATTGCAGGAATGTGTTATGTCCACCAAGCGGCGGAATTACAAATTTGCCGCCAGTAGGCTCTTAAAATTTTGCCGCCCCTACTGGTCGATCAATAATGTAGGCCCCAAATTTGCCGCCCCTAAAATCTGCCGCCCTAGGCTACTGCCTACTCAGCCTACTGGTAAATCCACCACTGTGTCCACCTAGTTATATAATTGTTAAATTTACTCAATTCTACATTAGTTTGTTTCTTCGAAGAATCTTTAAATATGTATACAGGTATAAATATTTATACATTACTATCATACTCATATAAAGTAATAAATCAACCCGGAAATTCGATAATTGACGTTTGATTGACTGACTGTACAACCATAGGTTCGAGGTTACACCGCCAAAACGTAATTATTATCTAAAAAACCAGTTCCACAATAATTTTAACGATTGAATGACTTGATGGAATGATAAATGAATTTGATTATATCTATTGAAGCTTATAAATAACCTTCAGATATAATAAAAACATCATCTTATATTAAATTTATGATGATCTATAAACCTGCAATCGAAGCACAGGTAGCGCCCTCTAGTAGTAAGTAATAAAACTAATTGCTCAACTTCCGCAGCAATTAATAGATGTCGCTACAAGTCCTCTATAGATAGGGTGCATAAAATTAATAAATTATACTTATTCTTGTTATAGTTTCTCCTTATAAAAATATAATTAGCTATGGAATAAAAATAAGGACTTACGAATTATTTGTTGTTGATTGTGCGATTGTACGTACCTGAAAAGATAAGAAAGAAGCGAATGACTTATTGTACTTAATTTTATTATTATGTTTCATACAACTAAGATGGCAAACAAATAAAAAGCCCGCCTGATGGTTAGCGTTAACCGGTGCCTATAAGAATACTTGTATATTGCTAACCATATTTCATGGTCAGTAGAGTAAGGGAGCCTCTCCATCACCATTGCAATATCCCTCTTTCCCTACTTACTTACCTACATTTATCTTTAAATATAGGTACTCCTAATTTTCATATCTCTAATTTCCAAAGTGCCCGGTTTAAAAAGTGATAATGACGGCGAAGTGTCAATAACTCCTAGGTAACTGACAAAATCAAGAATTGACAGAAACTGGAAGCAACTGTTTTGCGATATTAGACAGAAAACGAATTAATATATTTATTTATTATGAATAATAATAAACTGCGATTTAATTATTTTGGTATATTAATGCATTTTATATATTAGTGTAGTAGTAATTCGGTTATAGTGAAGTTTAATGAGAAAAATGATACGTTAGATTAAATTGGAGTTATTTCCTGTTGTTGCAATTAAAAATAGATCTGGGAGAATCCACTGAAACATGCGAACAGTGGCGTTAAATTCAAAACGCTAAAAAACATCTTCAGTAAGGAGGTCCTGGCCGTTCACCGTCAATCAACGCTCTTTAAATGTTATCAAATAGTACCAAATAATTATTTGTCGTTTGTATTTTAATTCTTTTTTCAAAAGTTGAAGTTGAAGACAAACATAACGGCGCCTTGGTGAATGCAATAAGTTGTCATAGCATATAAGCTCTTCTAAATGAAAAAAAAACAAAAGGATGGAATATGAAAGAGATAATTATAAGAAGTAATTAATGTAATGAAAATATAATTAACGCAACCCGGTAGCAATTATTTATCTGCGCATTCAGTAGTAATTCGTTAAAAGTACATAACAATAGTTATAAATAGACTATTATTTATATTACTACGCCGTATGTAAATTATATAAGCTGGTACATAAATGAAATAGTCTTAAATTTCATTGTATTGAACTGTATAAATCTAACTAAATTAGTGGTTTTAAAACAACCGCACCCGGATGAGATAGTATTTAATAAATGTAGTTGATGAAGACGATGTCCTGTAAACATTTAAATTCCATGGAAAAAGGAATTTTCAGATTTCACAAATTTACTAATGATACCTATGCTGTGTTTAAAACAATGTAGTATTCACTAACATGAGTACAAAATAGTCGTTATACAATTTAACAATAATAATTCTAAATTCAAAAATCATTCTAAAAACCATAATCGAATTATTTCTAAGTATCCGATCCACCCAGTTGTTGATTTTTATGTTTATAGATATAACTAATTTTTTTTTAATAAAGTTAACATAAATGTCACTAAAACTCAAAACGTTATGTTCCGCAAGCACTTATTCCCTGTATGATTCAATTCTATACTCAGTGTACCTCTTACCTAACAATCTTAACGAGATACTAAAACCGTTATTCTTCATCATTCATAAACTTCCATTCCCATTTCTAGACATATTAAAAAAAAAATGTTTTAGTAATGAACTGTACAAAACAATCTAGAATTTATTTCATTGCGAAGCAAGGAGTCGTTGCAATTAATGTAAATTCTTTATAATTTTTTGTTTCGTCTCATAAAAAATTCTTACCAACGTCTTCTCATCTCAAAACTAAAAAAAACTAGATAACATTCCCACAGTCTCAGTTTTAAACGCTGCTTTTGATTTGCATATATAACCAATGATTAATAATTCTTCACTAGCATTTTGTTCAAAACACTCACCCCACAAAGCTTAAAAAGATTTAATACAATAAGATGCTATTAAAATAAAAGATCGAGCACCATGGGCATTTGCATACGGAAGTATGTGAACGTACGGTGCACAGTGTACCTCAAGGGACGATCCTATGTCCGGGTAAAATATGCAAAAAATTTCAGTCTTCCATACAAGCGGTTTTTTCGCTTTATTTGTTTTTATCTTCACACGACGATTTGCATTTCTAGTTCAGCTATTTTGCATATTAAAGTCCATGAGTGTTTACTCACTGCTTTATTTTAATTCTATTTTTTTCTTTCATGAGGGTCAGGTTTTTTTCTTTTGGTAATTTTGCTTGCATTGTTGAGAAGGTGAATAATTAAAGATAGGAACAAGTAGTTGTGTCCCCACTTTCTTTTGTATGTTTAATTGAAATCCGGTTTTGATGCACAGTCATCTTCATTTTAATTTTTTTTTCTATGGTTTAATTCCGGGTGTGTATACCATCTGCTTTTTTTGCAATTAAAAGTCGTGAGAAAAGACTACGAATTAATTATGAATATTGTTCCCTGAATGTGGATGACGGTTACCATTTTATTGATTGTTCCTTACAGCCTTATGAAGTTAACGGTTTTGTTACAATTTTATTTGCTTTTGTGGAAGATTTTTTTTTTAGGTTTGGACAATAGAATTAATTTTTTTTCGAATAGTCTCATGTATTGTATACAGATTTTTTAACAATTAATAAGTTGATAAATCGTGGTGCTTAACAAAAACTTACTTTCATAAGGAGGAAAATGAATGTCTGCCGGAATAAGAGCATATATATTTTATGTTATGATACCGATTTCTCTATCTCCGATCTAGAACATTCTGAAATTCGGCTTCGTATGAGTCGTGCTTATGGTTACTTACAAATTTGTTCTTTTGTCAACTATATCAAAATATAGAGAAGCTATCTCCTCCATTATTATTTTAAAGTGTGACCACTGCTATATTTTATTCTATTCATTTCAATCAGACTATCGCCTATCAATTTGAACTTTTGTGAGGTAACAATAACACAATTGCTTTATAGCAACTGCATTGATGCAACCCTTAAAATATTATATTTCATCAATACCCAATAGAGGGTTGATACAAAAATCATAAAGTATTTTTTTATTGTTCACAATTGTTGACACAGGCGCGTGCCCGATAACAATTTATAGATCAATGATATAGGTTAAAACTCCGTGGGTTTTTTGTGGTGACCGCAGTTTCAATGTCCGTTTGGCTCATTATGTTTTTGTTTGTTTTCCGGTAAATCGTACCGTCTAGATTATTTGTAATAGCTTTGTAAGCTACTTAGTTTTCAATTTCGTAAAAATACTAGTTATTGCAAATTGTTTTACCTTTTAATAAAAATGTTAAATTTTACTTGTTATTTTGAGCCTTATCTTGAATTTTTCTTAATCATATTACAAAAAGCAATAGCTGCTGCTGTGGTATTCTCTTTATGTATATTACTACTCACAGCGGGTCCTGAACTGTTTTTTTTTTTATGGGATAGGGGCAAGCGAGCAGGCGGGTCCCCTGGTAGTAAGTGACTACCGCCGCCCATGGGCACCTGCAACAAGAGTCACAAGTACGTTGCTGGCTTTAAGAGTAGGGGAAGGGGGGAAGAGGGAGAGTATGGGGAGGGGGAGAAGAGGGGAAGAACGTCACTCACGCATTTCGGCGAAATACAATGCAAAATTGCTGAACTGCCGGTTTTCTCAAGGGTCACAAGTAAAGGATTTTCTCAAGCGCTGTGCTGATGGCATATACCTACACCAAGTGTAAAACTATGTACTACCACATATTTTATGACAATATTATCAGCATAATTATATCTTTAAGGTGACACTAAGTCTGGTGCAAGGCCACTACGAGGTAGGAAACTGGATTGAGTTATTAATAAATCTCTAGTAATTTTACATTTTAGAGAAATTTATAGAAAGAGATGTGAAACAATGTCATGTACAGAATGAATTGTAATTTGTGTATTTTTTTTAATTTCAAAGAAATGAAGGTGATAAAAAATATCAACTAGTAACAGAAGAATGACAATATATGAGCAAATAGAAGGCTCGCAATTTTTTTATACCTTTCATATTTTTTTCAATACTCCTCCTGCGCATGATCGATGCGTATCAAGCGAATATTATTATTAGCTTATTTTATTACTTTATCGGACAGCTATGCAAGTGCCGATTAAAAGTCACCCTGTACAGATATACGTGGTTTTAAAATAAAAAAATAATAAAATGGTGAAAGTGTTAAGTTTTATTAAAATTAACGTTTACTGTTTTTTTTACCGTCTGATAACCACATTGATGTATATGTTATAAATGCATTCTAAAAAATTTACATATTAAGTTGATTAGATTAGTTAGAAGCAAATGAGTCAGTTTTGCGTATAATTTAAATAACTGTAAAACCGACATTTTCGCTCTACCTACTTCGTTCTAAACAATAATAATAATAACTCCACACATCTCACACACATCCCAAACTAGGCAGAGCCTGTACTATGGTAACCAGGCTGCTGATAAACATACTTCTATATTTCTAAATACATACATATTATAGATAAATTACACCCAGACACAGAACAAATCATCGTGCTCATCACACAATTATTTGTCCTGGGTTTGAATCAGACGACCTCTGGCTTAGCAGTCAGGGTCACTGACCACTAGACCAACAGGCCAGTCAAATGTAACGAAGTGACTTTCAGTATTGCACACGCATCCGCATTTCCTAAAAAGGTAAGCAGAAAGCTAAGGAGTATTATTGCTGTCTACCTGGGATGAATCCGGACTCATAAGAAAACCAAACAACAATTTGCCTGATGAAAAAATACTTAAAAATAATTAAAAATTACCACCTTATCATTTATTTATTAAACCAAGGTGGCAAAGAAGTATATTAACAGTTACAGGGCATACCAAGAAGCCATCGTCATTCGTTAAATATAAACAGAGTTATTAGCATTCATAAGTGATAAACATCTTATCATCGGGAACGACTATACGATTTGTTAAATAACTTTTGTCTTAGAACCTTGCCCCGTCCGAGTACATATCGCCCTCACTGTTGACACCTCGGTAAGTTTCAGGACTTTCAAAATTTTAACACAAATAAATACAAATAGGCTTATTTTTTTCCTAAATAAATGGTTGCATAGTTGATGGATGGATGAAAACTCAGCTGTAGGTTAATATAAATTAAGTAAAAAATAAAATAAAATAAAATAAATTAAAATTTGGCGTTCCGTGATATATTAATTAGGGCCGTGGTCAGTTCGGTCACAACCTGTGACTGTTGTATGAAACAGTACATTTTTAATATTGGTAAAATTAAACTTAAATTAACAAATAAAAATTTTTATTTCATGTTCCGTTTCATTTTTTCTACCTCATTTTTAAAAACATAATTTCTACCAAGATCTTAATACTTGGCCAATGTCTATTGTACTACACCCGAACCGATAACACCCAATTCACTATACCTTAACAAAAAAAATATAAAGCCCCAAACACACAATACAATTGTTTTATTACTCGTCAGTCATGCAAAATCGGCTTTACGATAAAAAGGGCTTTTGTGTGTCTTAAAGGGTTAACCCTTCAATACTATCTATTATAAGATTATTGAGTATTGATGCATTGTGGGGGGCGCGAAGGGTTAAGTAGTTACAGTTAACTTATCGCCCTAAACTTAGTTTTGAGTTACGATGACGCGATGAAAAGCTTGCTTAAAGTACAAACTTACTTCATAATGTAACTGACTATGCTTATTACTCAGTACTTTAGTTTTATGATATTGGAATATTTATTATTGTTGAATTTATGGTAGAAAATGTTTTCAAATACATATTAAAATTATCATGGGATTTTTAGAACCAGTTAAACTAAGTTATTGTGTTTTGGCTTTTATAGTCTACTCCAATACCTACTAGGGCTCTCTGTTTAGTGTAGGCCTAAATTAACATACATCTAAGCACATTTGACTGCACGGATGGCGCACCGAGTGTTGGGGTTTCGATTGCCATACAGGACAAAAATTCTGTGATCCGCAGTTCCCGAGTCTGGGGGTTGTTTGTGCCCGTTGTTTGAATGTTTGTAAATTTCTCTGCGACATAGAAATCATTACTAGTGCGGGAGTTGTTTTTTTAAAGAAAGAAATATCATTTAAATTCAATCAATAGACATGAATCACACAAACTAATGTCCCATATGAAAATCGAACCATCAACAGGCAGTTATAGGTGACGAGGTACTTTGCGATAACTTAGTGCATGAAAATATTGTTGTGTTCTATAAATTTAAGCAAAGAACAAATAAGTATATCTACTAAGAAACTGTGTCAATATAAAACTCGTAACTCTCAAATTGAGATAAATGCTCTTACCGTATAAAATCAGTTTCAAATAATTCAAAACGGTTTGGGAATCTACTCTAATAATTTATTACAAAATCACTTTCCTAATACGACAGCTGATCTTTCTAATGACGTATCATTAGTACCTAAACTCCATTCCCACAATAGACAAACAACATTACATATTCCAATTCTAATCCATCCGATATTTCCATAAAATTTCGTCTTCAAATTTAGCAATGACAAATTACGTCAAGCAGTTTCCTAGATGCGTTCTCACATACCAGATGAACAGAGCATCTGTCCTATTAGTGCATAATGTTTTATTCAATAATTGTCAAGGATTCTGGTTATTATGCAAAATACCCATATTGTGAAGGTGCATGTTGACATAATACCATCAATCTGCTATTTGATTTATTACTAGGGAGGAATGTTATAGTCACGCGATCGTACTTGTCGATAAAAGCGAATATATCGACCCAAAAATAGCATTTGGTAATTAAAATATTTGTAGTGTTTAGATATTCAATACAATGTGTATTAAATAACAAAAACTAACAGTTTTAATTTAAATATCTTCTCTCATAAATAATTTAATTTTGAGTCACCCACTTTAAATTCAAAATCGAGGTTTAAGTTGTATTAAGTTGTGTCTCTGTTTGATAAAATTATTTAAAATATGAAGAAAAAGTATATAAACCCATAAAATAACTAGTAGGAACGCTCAAAGTCAAGTCAAGTCTTATCCTGTTGTTTGAAATACTTAACTACAGTCAGCATCCATTCCAATACAATACAAAAAAAAATTAACAAACTTTAGGTAATTATATTTAAAAGTAACACTTCAACGCAATGCAATATATGTTGAACATACCTTGCGTATAATGTTTAAAAATATAATTTATCGATAAAATAAATTTATCGATATAAACACTCCCCACCGTTTCAACTAGATTGTCTTCCTTAAGGCGACTGCACAATGCTTTTCGCACCGCAACGCCTATTAGCACACACATGTATTGTCATTCAAATATTGTGTTTAACCTGAATACCCCTTTATATTTTGTACATGATCGGAATAGAACCCACGATCTTAGTAGGATTAGTAGTATATTTATTGCATACCGTTTCCGGGAAGTGATTCAAACACAATGATGTTTACGTTAATGGGTACGTAATTAATAATAATAACTTGACACATCTCACACACGGCCGTCTGATCCCATCTTAGGCAGAGCCTGTACTATGGTAACCAGACCGATGATAAACATACTTATATATTACTAAATACATAATATATCATAGATACATTACAAACAGACAGAGAACAAATGATCATGTTCATCACATAATTATTTGTCCTGGGTAGGAAGGAATCCATGTCTTCTGGCTTAGCAGTCAGGATCACTAACCACCAGACCAACAGGCCCTCAATCACTGATACATAGTATATAACTAGCAGCGCCCAGCGGTTTCACCCGCGTAAGTCCCGATCCCGTGGGAAGATCGGGATAAAAGTAGCCTATGCGTTAATTCAGGTCTCCAGCTATCTACATACCAAGTTTAATCGCAATCGGTTCAGTGGTTTTTACGTGAAAGAGTAACAAACATCCATCCATCCACCCAAACTTTCACATTTATAATATTAGTGGGATTATATAATAAGCAGAAATGTTTTTGAATGGGCAACCTACCAGCCACCGATTTCTCTTCATTATTTTTAAAGTAGTACTTTTAAACTAAAAATAGAAGTAGAATAGAATAGTTGATAAGTTCTCATCCGCGCCTTTTACCAACTAGGTTGGGATCGGCTTTCAGTCTAACTACGAAACAGCCGAACTTTGACATTTTACGTGAAGTGACTGCCATCAGACCTTCACAACCCAAGTACTTGGCGATATCGAAGTTCTGTAGTTACACCACAGAGCCACATCTGTTCGTATGGCAACAGGGACCGACAGCTTAATAGTAGGGTCTCAATGTGTTAAGAATGGTCACCCATCCTAGGACTGACCTCGAATGCACTACCGCAGCGCCACATAGGTCGTCATTGAGATTGTAAATGGATGAGTAAGAATGGAAATGAAAAAAGAACCGGGCCTAGATTTCGTGTTTTTTTAATTTTTTTGAAAATCTACCCTCCTCCCCCCCTTTGGGGGATCAACCCCCATTCACGAACTTAACCTTCATTTTTGCCCTGTTGATTTGTCGTCCAATTTGAAAGCAATCGTTGCATAATTGCGACCTCTATCGTGTATATCTATATATATATATAAAAAATTAACTGGCGGTTGTTTTGAAGTCTAGGGATCATAACTAGACTTCCTGTGAAGAAATTTTGGAAAACTCGACAACTGGTACAAAACCAATAAATAGGTAGAATTTCTTCGTTAATTCAGGTCTCCAGCTATCTACATACCAAGTTTAATCGCAATCGGTTCAGTGGTTTTTGCGTGAAAGAGTAACAAACATCCATCCATCCACCCAAACTTTCACATTTATAATATTAGTGGGATTATATAATAAGCAGAAATGTTTTTGAATGGGCAACCTACCAGCCACCGATTTCTCTTCATTATTTTTAAAGTAGTACTTTTAAACTAAAAATAGAAGTAGAATAGAATAGTTGATAAGTTCTCATCCGCGCCTTTTACCAACTAGGTTGGGATCGGCTTTCAGTCTAACTACGAAACAGCCGAACTTTGACATTTTACGTGAAGTGACTGCCATCAGACCATCACAACCCAAGTACTTGGCGATATCGAAGTTCTGTAGTTACACCACAGAGCCACATCTGTTCGTATGGCAACAGGGACCGACAGCTTAATAGTAGGGTCTCAATGTGTTAAGAATGGTCACCCATCCTAGGACTGACCTCGAATGCACTACCGCAGCGCCACATAGGTCGTCATTGAGATTGTAAATGGATGAGTAAGAATGGAAATGAAAAAAAAACCGGGGCTAGATTTCGTGTTTTTTTAATTTTTTTGAAAATCTACCCTCCTCCCCCCCTTTGGGGGATCAACCCCATTCACGAACTTAACCTTCATTTTTGCCCTGTTGATTTGTCGTCCAATTTGAAAGCAATCGTTGCATAATTGCGACCTCTATCGTGTATATCTATATATATATATAAAAAATTAACTGGCGGTTGTTTTGAAGTCTAGGGATCATAACTAGACTTCCTGTGAAGAAATTTTGGAAAACTCGACAACTGGTACAAAACCAATAAATAGGTAGAATTTCTTCGAAATCTACCTAAAAGGTTAAAAAAGAAATTAAGTATCTGTTTGTAATATCATAATTTGTATAATTTGTAAAATGCATCCGAATGTTTACACGGTACATTTATAACAAAAAATTTAATTTTTAAAGATTTTGTGTCTCTGTCTCTCTGTTTGTTCTCTGTCTAATCTCCGGAACGTGTAGACCGATTTCCACGGGACTTTCGCTGGCAGACAGTTGGTGTTATAAGCTACTTTTACTTTAGAAAAAGAATTAGGGTAAGATATATAAATATGTACACGCGAGCGAAGCCGCGCGGGGAACAGATAGTTTATAATAATGTTTATTCCAAAGGTAATTTATGATTAATGTATGCTCAGGTGAGGAGGCATTGTACATAATTTATTGCTTCCGATTGAATTAAATGATGCAACGATCATAACATATAAAATAATACCTTATTTATTATAGTTCATGCTATGAATGAATTATTTTTAATTATTGTATTTTTTGCATTGTTAAAGCGCAAACGATGATCGTCTGTCCATTTTTAACAAAATTCAAATTGAAGGAGGTTATTAATTCAAAGAGGGACATATCATAGATACATTGCACGCAAACAGAAAACAAATTATCGTGCTCATCACACAATTATTTGTCCTGGGTGGGAATCGAACCCACGACCTCTGGCTTATCAGTCAGGGTCACTAACCACTGCGCCACAGATATTATAAAGCTGAAGAGTTTCTTTGGTTGAACGCGCTTATCTCAGGAACTACTAATTAATATTGAAAATTTTTTTTAGTGATGTGGGTAGCCCATTTACCGAGGAAGGTTATAGGCTATACATAACATCACGCTTGGACCAATAGGAGCGGAGCATCAATGAAAAATGTTTAAAAAACTCGGAAATTTTACAAACGCAGACGAAGTGCGCGGGTCAACTAGTAATCTTATAAGATTGTTCTACATATACCTCTATATTATACAAAATGCGGTATTTAATGTAAATACAAGGGAAAATCTTAGGTTATTTCAGTGCGATTATAACCGCAAACGTCTTGCGGTTACTCAGATCCGTTGTTAGAAAGTAAACAGACTGTGTGTACCTCGTAGCACTGTGTGGGGCAGAAACGTTAAATAGAAACGTAAGATTTGTTATAAAATGTAACAAGTATAATTAATATTTATGTGCGATTCGTTATACCTATTAGGGATATGCGGTTTAACTCACGTGTGTGTTTTTTAACCGTCTTCAAAAAGGAGGAGGTTCTCAATTCGATTGGTATTTTTTTTTATGTATGTACACCGATTACGCTGAGACTTAAATATGATATACGATTTACGTGATTCTTTAGATTGATGCGGAATAGTTGCCATTTGTTCCTATAAAAATTTATGATAGTTTGGCCCAATAGGTTTCATTTTATGAACATTTTTGCTTACGTGGGCGATGTAATTTTGTGTATGTTCATCCATATTTTTGCCAATTGTGAACCGATTAAAAAAATATTTTTAGTTCAAAAGGGTATACTCGCGAGGTAGTTCCATTATCATCAAGTCAGGATCTGATGATGGAATCTAACTAACTAACAACGTAATAAAATCTTAGAAGTCTATTTTGACCCCTTCCCGTTTTCCGATTGAGCTGACATTTTGCATACTTATGTAAGTTTAGTAACAATGCAATAATCTGGCACTATTGAGCTGATCTGAGGATGGAGTTAGGAGTTGGATAGTCGAACTCCTCAACGGCGAACAGCAAAACACGCAGTTTTGTAAATGGATATATTTAATTAAAACTTGTTTGGACTAAAAAGGGTAATATAAATTATTTTTATAAAAAAAAATTAAACCGACTTCAAAACCACAAATAGGCACTCAAAAGCGAAAAATTAATTAATATATTTATTAAAAGCGCTACCCACTCACCTATTTACAGTCGGTGCCAGCCAGTGTTCTCAATTCAAATGTTTATATTTTATATTTATGTATGTTCGGACATATTGCCGTCTTTTAAATTTTTTTTTTGTTCGGAAGAGGTTTGTTCCGAAATGATTCGATTTAAATCTAATAGATCTGATGGAGAGTTTATTTTTATGATGATTTAGGCGCCTTGAAGTCGCTTTTATGCTTTCTTTTGAAAGTTAATTATAAATGAATCCTCTACTTAGAGAGATATAACCTATTAAGTCACAAAATAATTACATACACATACATACATACATATACTCAAGTATACATATCCCCGAAAGGATAATCAGAGGTGTATTAAGCATTCATATTTTGCCAACTATAATTTGGTTTCGCTCACATAAGGGACCATTCATAAATTACGTCACACTAATATCATGATTTTTGCACCCTACCCATATGATCATGCTCATCATACAATTATTTCTCCTAGGTGGGAATCGAACCCACGACCTATGACTTAGCAGGCATAATCACTACACCAACCGGCCAGTCTAAACATAATAATTACAATTTTCTACGCAGATATATTTGTATACGTAATTATATCTGAATATATTATTTTATTATCAAACAGAGGTATGTTTGTGTGTGTATAGACAAGATGTGGTTTTGCGGTAACTCTTGAGGTACCGACCTCCGAAAGCGTGCAGTATAAGAAAGGATTATATCATTCTAATATCTTGCTTTCGTTAAAAACTATAAACTTTTTGCTTCACATAACAAATCTGTGGAACAAATTGTCGCCTGCGGTGTTTCCGGACCGATACGACCTTCAAACCTTCAAGAAAATAGCGTACTCCCACTTCAACGGCCGGCACTTGTGACTCTTGAGTTGCGGGTGTCCATGGGCGAAGGTAGTCCTTTACCATCAGGTGACCGGTTTCTCGTTTTCCCTCTATTAAGTCCGCCCTAAGTCCTTTTATATATTATATATATCCAGTGATTTAGTAGAGGGTAAACCACGGCCCCTACAAATATATATATATATATATTTGTAAGTTTATAGTTTTAATAATATGTTTCTTAAAGTTAAGAAAGTATTAACCCATTCCCTTGCACCACAAAATTGAAAAGCTCGCATTATAACAAGGGGGTAGTTCAACCCTTTGTGTTGAACTTTGGTGGCGATTAATCTTCACGTCATTTACAGTGGGGTTGTTGAATATGTAGTTTGGTTTATAGGCCAATAGTTTGAGACGACTTTGCTTTAATACTAGATATAAAGTAATTGGACAGACTTTAGTCCATTTTAATATATTTTAATAGTCTAAGTAGTCGATATGGCGATTACCACTGTTCAATTGCCGCAACTAATTGTGTAAATCGCTATATTAGTGGTAGAAGCAGGAGATGTTGACGAAAGAAGGCAATGAAGTTTTGTGTGAAGATAATTTCCTTTAAAAGAAAGTATCACCGACTTCAATGCGCCCTACTCAAGAAAAACTATTTGTATTCTATATTTGTATTCTTCTTCCTCCCTTAAAGGTCGTTTGATGGGACTAACCTTGACTACAACCAATTCAATTAAAAAAAGAATGATTGATATCGGTTTACAAATGGCGAATACATCACGTAACATACACAAAAAAAAATAGGCAGTCATGGGACTGGCGACAGAAGTGAAAACTTATAACATACGAACTTAAAACGTCACATTAGCAGGTTGGTGGCATTAATTAATAAGGAGCTGAACGAACTCAATGTTTAGATTAACGCCCTCTAGTGGATCTATATATTTATTATTAGCGTGACGGTCACGAGTTCAGTGCTTTTTCCCTATAGCAAAGGTGCACAAACGTGCCTAAAGAAGTTTTCACTTGAAAAAAAAACCGTTAAATTGAGGATCCTCTCGTTTTTGAAGTCGGTTAATAAGAATGAAACCTGAGTACTCCTCAGCATGGGGACGTTTGTATTAAAGGCGATCTAGTCGACGAGTAGAAATTGTCACAAGAAGTATCTATGCTATCTTAGCTAAATTCATATTGGACGGGCTTCTTGGTTTAGCGGTTAGTGATCCTGACTTGCTGCGCCAGAGGTCGTGAGTTCGATTCCCACCCAGAACAAATAAATGTGTGATGAGCATGATCATTTGTTCTATGTCTGGGTGTAATTTACAGCCTGTATAATACAGGCTTTGCCTAGTTTGGGATCAGGCGGCCGTGTGAGCCCGTGTGTGAGATATTTGACATTTCTTTAATTTTAGTTATTATTATTATATTATACACTAGCAACCCGCCTCGGCTTCGCACGGGTAGCAGAGACATCTTCAACAATCATCAACATATTTCAATCAATTTACACAAAAAGTTAACAAATTATACATCTAAACCGCATGAAAATCCGTTCAGTCGTTTTTCGGTTTTTGCGAACAGACAGACGCGGGGACTTTGTTTTATAATATGTAGTGATTGATACCTACACATTTCACTTTGAACGTAAGTAAGAGTTAAAAAAGCTCTCTCTAAAAGTTATATAATAATAATAATAACTTTATTTTTCCTTTGAACATGCATACAGTTGTCACATTAATTAATGCACTTAAAAACAGCACGTACACAATAATGATTGACCAATGACCCCCATGCTATGAATATCCTGTGTTATGGGAGTCATAAATCCGTCCGTAATGTGCTTATGTATGTTTGTAAAGTGATGTATATATATATTATAAATACTTCAGATGTATCGTATAGAGCAACTTAAACCTTGACGATCTCAGTGGCGCGATGGCGCGGCGGTAGTGCATTCGACTGCTACGCGCCGGGGGGTCGATGGTTCGATTCCCACTCAGTATGTGTATGTATGAATATGTCTGTTTGCATTGGTATGAGTGTTTCTATGTATAAACAAAAATAATGTATCATGTATGTTTATATGTGTTCCAGAACCCACAACACTCGAGGCGGTGACAGTTACCTAAACCACTGAAGTCTGTACCTGCTAACATTGGAATTCGTATTATCAATGTTAAAACATTAATATAATAAGCCTACTTCAACTGTCAATTGTAGGATAAAGCTAAAAATTTACTTGATAGATATCCTTAAGCTTATCAACCGCCAAGTTAACCTTTGAACTGCGGCATTAAATACCATAATTCAACACAATATGCATTTAAAATAATACAATGTATTAAATAGACGTGAAATTGCGAGCTTCCGGCGCTAGCGCACGATTAAGCGAAGAAAAATGTTTGTCTTTCGATAGGGTTGTCAGGCGGAATAAACTTGTATTTAATTACATTTAATTACATATAGAGTTTTTTTTTAAACACGCTAATTTATGGGACTACAGTAAGATTTGACAAATTTTATTTTAATTGTATAGTCCAATTCTTGAGGGAGGTTGTAGGCTATTGGAAATCACGCTATTTGGAGGGAAAGAGTGACCATAACCAAAGGCGAGCTGCAGGGAACTGCTAGTAATAAATAGACGGTCCTAGAACCATTCACGTTAAATAGGTAGGTAGGTAACGACCGTAGACTGTCAAGTAATTTTGGATGAACCACCATTTTTTTTTAAAGTAAGACAACAGCACTGTATAGGCTACGGCAGAGCGGGCAAAATGCCCTGGGCCCCCGGCTCGAGGGGGCCCAGGCACCAAAGGCCCTGAACACGGGCCACGGGCCTCAGATCGTATAGTTACTCCCGCGTGAAACTACTTACATTTATATTTCTTTGAATAGCACTTCTGTCTGTGGTTATGATTGTCAGAGCTATCTGAAAATGTACTGGGTTCCTACTTTAGTAATATAAGCTACAATAAAAACAGATCAAGCTCCTCAGCTGTGTAGATAACAAAACACACGTTTTGTCTTCTAAGATAAAATACTAATACAAGATCTATCTGCCTGATGGGAAATGTTGTCTGTATACAGCCAGTAGTAAGGTGCTCACTCGATCCTTCTGTTCTGTATTCTCTTATGAAGCTTTGAGGGTACATTTTTAAACCATACTAAAAATCAGCAAATTAAAAAAAAGCAACATACATTACGATTAATTATTGACGGAGTAAAATGCACAAAATGAAGTTTTACCTTTCTATAATACCAAGTTTGTAACAATAACGAATATAATAAGTGTTTTAAATATTTTTGTGCGCTTGATAACCCTAAGTAAACAAGCAGTCGACATAATAACCACTTGTAAATTAACAAGTTGACTGGTTGATAAGCGTCAACCGACCATCGCAAAATGGTTGTTCATTATAACTTTGTGTAAAAATGTTAAATTGCACGTTTCTCTAACGTAAAAATGGGTCATTAATACTGTGAATTTATTTAATATGTGAAAAGGTGTTTGATTCTATCTTTCTACTGGGATGAGTTTTTATTTTATTTATGAATTGTTTTTATTTTATTACTGCGCCTGCGCACGATGATAGTTTGACGTTCGGAAAATTTAAGACTTTTATACACCTTTTGTTTGTTATGTTTCCACTCCTTAACTACTCAATCGATCGTCATGTTATTTTGCATAACCTAGTCAGGGGCATTTCTCCGTCGGAGAGCCATGCTTCGGCACGTATGGGCCACAGAAAATCGGCAGTGAAGCAATGCTTGCATTGCTTTTCGCCCAGTGAGTGAGGTTACCGGAGGCCCTAACCCTTCCCTCTACCTCTCTACTTTCTTGCCCCTTATTCCCCCCTTCCCCTACTCCCACCTTAAAGGCCGGCAACGCAGTTGTGACTCTTGAGTTGCAGGTGCCCCTGGGCGGCTGTAGTCACTTACCATCAGGTGACATGCATGCTCGATTGCCCTCTATACCATAAAAAAAACATAGTAAACAGAAAAAAGTACTGATCCTGGGGAATACCTGAACTGAATGACCTAATCTACTTTCAAGCGGACAAAACCGCAGGCAAAAGCTAAAGCTAAGTCATTGCGTGACATTTTAAATTTGGAATTATAAAAAGAACTTTTTTCTAACTGCGAGAAAATTGCAGTTGTCAAGCAACCAACCCTAAAGCATCAACGGTCACTGCGACAAGTTTAATTGCAACGCATGCGCTGTGCACCTGCTACCGAGACGCGTGCGCAAACGCAAAAATTGACATTCTATTGATTAATAGTTCTAATCATGTTCGATCTAACGGTATTACTAGATAGGTGTAAAAAGCTAAATAGCTATAAAAATACAAGAATTCTATGCGACTATGTAAGCATTTATCTGTTAATAGCGCCATCTTTTTTTAAAACATTGAAACTGTTTTATGTCGTATATATTTAATCCGGAATTTGTTTTCTCATCTTTATAAAATAAATGTGATAAAATAGCTCATTTTAGACATATTAAATGAAGAATAATGTGTGCAAAAATATATGAATTCACATTAATTTTCGGATTTATCTACAAAATGACGTTGTTATTGATTTGAATGTGGTACATACTTCGTTATTTACTAAAAAAACACTGATAATTATACGCATTAAATTCTTATAAAAGTTCTTATGTTCAACAAAATTTTGAAATAATTCTATAAGCGAACACTGTTTGCAATGAGGGAGCTCAAGTGCCGAGGTTTGCACCTGTAGGCGGGCCGTGTACTTATTTGCCACCGAGATGGTATTAAAAAAGCGCCACCATCACATAGCATAATGCTGCAAGCTTCATACTCTAAACTAAATCTAGCCTTATTATATTATAATGTTACTAAAAGGTGAGGTAATTTTTTAGGGTCGTATGAACTTGATTTGTTTCTTGATATATGTTAAGAAACAAATCAAGAAACTACCTCTTACCGTCCGTAAGCAGAACGCATCGTTTCTTGATTAAGGGAACCGGGCATAAGTGCATAACCAATTTTTCAATGATCCTATCTCTCCAAACTTTGTTAGACTCATTACTAATATTAAAAAGATAAATTATTATCAAATTCGCACAGTCTTACACCACTATATTTATACTACCCGTATATTTGTTATTTTTTTATGTATATGTGTAGATAGCAAAGAAAAATAATGAAATGACTCTCCTGTAAAAAGTTTTCATTATGTTTTTATTTATCGCATCGATAAAATTCAATTTTGTTTTTGGCTTTCGTTTTCAATTCAAAATAATTATATCATTTTACATTTTCATACATTAACAATTCCACCCAAAACTGAAGCTAATTTACTCCAAATACAATTGGTTGCAACATCTTGAAACCCTCTAAGAGGGAACTCACTCTTCCCTCCTAATGACGTCATTAGCTGAGGCAAAAACCAAGGGACCACGAGATCATGTTCATGCTGTGGTGAGGTATAGATATACATATATATGTATGTATTTGTATTCTGAGTATTGTATGTTCGGTAAGAGCTTATGAATAACATTTTTATATTTCGTGATTTTGTACACAATTAAAATACCTAATAACATTTATTCATCTAATACAATTTGATTTTGACTGACCTGTTGATCTAGTGGTTAGTGATCCTGACTGCTGAGCCAGAGGTTGTGGGTTCGGTTCCCACCCAGGACAAATAACTGTGTGATGAACACGATCATTTGTTCTGTGTCTGGGTATAATTTATCTATGATATGTATGTATTTAGTAATATATAGCTATGTTTATCAGCAGTCTGGTTAAAATAGTACAGGCTCTGCCTAGTTTGGGATCAGACGGTCGTGTGTGAAAAAAAAAAGTCAATTATGATCTGTGTAACGTTGGTGCATTAGACTACAATGTGGTTCATTCCTGGCTCACTGCAAATATTTGTATAATCATGTATATTTGCATTGCGCTGGATGTATCCAAGTACATATATATTAAAAGATACAAAAAAAAAAAATTGTATAATTATCCAGTATTTACTTTTTTATTTGTACTCAAGTTTAAAAACCCCATATTCTTAAAGAAAGGTGGGGCAGCGAAAGTCATAAAGGAAAAACAATGAAAGGGCAAACGCAAAGGACGCAAAGGGAATACATATATGCAAAGAACTCTTAAGATAAGGATTTTTACACAAAAAGAGACGACCATACACCGTACACATTAAGATAGACTAAATTTATTAACGTCCCGATTAAAAATGCATTCAGGCAGCCCCTACGTTATGTCCATAAACTCTACAATAAATTACTTAGGGTCATAAAAAGTAAGGAAATGGACAGGATTTTATTACAAAAATGCTACTACAGTATAAATGACTACTTAAATTATCTAAGTAGCTGGCTCTTCCTGTCTCCTACTTTTGCCGTGCCCTACAGGGTCCGTAATTATCACAACACCTAGTTTTTAGGACCTTTATAACATTATGGAGTGCAATAGAGACTAAAATTGATAATTTAAAACTGAATATTGAGCCAGGATTTTTGGTACACTTTCTCTCCTAATTTGTAAACACTAATCTCAAAAGAGGGGGCCGACGTACGGCTTATAATCAGTGGAGACGTGTGCTTGCTTTTTTAATAAGTTTTAATAAAAGGGTAAAAAAAGAAATTGACGAAAAAAAAACAATCTGTCCCCAACACTTTGTCAAAACCACAAATATCAAATAACATCACTATTCTCGACCAACAGACGCCAGAAAATTATCACACCACAAATGACCACAGATAAAAAATCTCGTAACGTCCACTGAAACAATCGGAAACCGGAAATGACGTTATATGAAAAATAGGCATCTATTGCCAATGACACCTCAGTCCAATACACTACCAAAACTTCTACAAACGAAACTATACTTTAAAACAAAAGCAACACAGTTCAATATCAATCGATAGCAACCTTAACCACATATAAAAGTTAAGTCAATTTTTGAGTAGTCGAAGTTTTGATAGCAAACCTTATTGCCAACGAAATAATACTGAATTCGCTTTGGAGATGAAAATTTTGGTAAGAATAGATTAGGCCCTTGACAAAACGGCTCTTTGTAAGGTCGTTTGAGACCCTATTGAATAGTGTGGTCGTAAGAATCTGTCCATTTTTGAAATGAGGGTAGTTTGATAAAAAGTCTTTCAATTCTCGTAATATGTTATATGGGGAACCTACATCCTACTTCCTACTAATATTATAAACGTGAAAATTTGTGAGGATGTATGGATGTGTGGATGTATGGATGTATGGATGTTTGTTACTCTTTCACGCAAAAACTACTAAACCGATTGTGATAAAACTTGATATGTCGATAACTGGAGATCTGGATTAACACATAGGCTTTCCATTCCGATATTTCCACGGCATCGGGACTTACACGGGTGAAACCGCGGGGCGCAGCTAGTCTTTGATGCAACTCTGTATAGTTACTAACATGAATAACATGTGAATATTATTGTTAAATGTATGTATATCTCGAAAGATTTTGAAGTTTAAGCTAATATTTTATGCTCATTGTTCAATCTAGATTGGCGACGTGGAAGCGTCATGTTGCGAGTTTGATCCTCGCACTGAAAACAAGCATATTTTTCTTTTTGAAGTGAAAACTTCTTGTAGGCACGTTGGGCCCTTTAGGTACGTGAACTCGCGTGACTGTAACGCTTAGATGACATGTATCATTTATGTTTTCACATCTGACGTGCAGTATACTACGATTGACAGTTTTTTTTAAGACAACTAAAGCATTAGGAATATTCCCACAAACATTCAAACAACGGAAACAAGAAACATCCAGACTCGGGACCACTTAAACCATTGCGTCATCCGTGATATTGATAAGAATAATAATAAAAAAAAGAATACTAGTATGACCCACGTCACTACACTCACGCCTATAACCCCGAAGGGGAAGACAGAGGCGTATTAAACACCCACATTTTGCCAAATATGATTTGGTCCTTCTCACGTAATAGGGGCAAGCCTATTGCCGTCAACCGGGCACTTTGATATTTAAAGATGGGAAAATATTGGAAGTATATTGAAAGGGAAAGATAGGCAAGGAAAAAGACAACTGAAGGAAAAGTTATTGCTTATTCGAATTCATTGGAGAGGGTCGTGTGTCTCGAGAAGAGTATATAGATAGAGAATAACTGCAACCCGAGGATGGATTGGAGAGGTCGAGAGTCTCGAGAAGAGTATATAGATAGAGAATAACTACAACCCGAGGATGGATTGGAGAGGTCGAGAGTCTCGAGAAGAGTATATAGATAGAGAATAACTGCAACCCGAGGATGGAATGGAGAAGGTCGAGAGTCTCGAGAAGAGTATGTAGATAGAGAATAACTGCAACCCGAGGATGGATTGGAGAGGGTCGAGAGTCTCGAGAAGAGTATATAGATAGAGAATAACTGCAACCCGAGGATGGATTATAGAGGGTCGAGAGTCTCGAGAAGGTCAGGATCCCACAACTGTAATCTGAACTCACTATTGCTCTGCAGTCCAAGTCATCCACCTATAAAAATATACTAATCCTTAATACTTTCTTCAATGTTTAAAAAGAGACCATGAGAAAGTATTTCTTTATTTATTTTATTTTTAATTTAATACACTTCCTGCAGATACATTGCGTGAGGCGGACTTAATGCCGTAGGCATTTTCTATCAGTCAACCTTTGGGTAATACAGAGATGTGTATGGCAGGTGTATAATTGAAATAAGAAGAATTGTAAGTTTAAAAAAGGACAACATAAGACAATATAATATGAAAAGTATAATTATTACATAAATAAACCTATATAGTTATATAATAATAATAACTCCACACATCTCACACACGGCCGTCTGATCCCAAACTAGGCAAAGCCTGTACTATGGTAACCAGACTGCTGATAAACATACTTATATATTTCTAAATACATACATATTATAGATAAATTACACCCAGACACAGAACAAATTATCGTGCTTATCACACAATTATTTGTCCTGGGTGGGAATCGAACCCACGACCTCTGGCTTAGCAGTCAGGGTCACTAACCACTAGACCAACAGGCCAGTCATACTATATATATAAATTACACTTACATATATAAATAAATACATACAATACACATACAAATAATTATTCAGTTGACTCTGCCAAAAAGTTTGTGTAGAGCTGTCGTACATTAACCTTGAAAGTTTGTCGGTTAGGGGCCATCCTGATTTCTAGTGGTGTCGTTTTAATAGTGATCCTATTCGTGGGAAAGTTTTTGTAAATCTTTGTTGTCTTTAGATCAAGAAATCATGTTCCGAATTGGGTATATGCCTATGCTCAAAATAAATTATTTTGCCAAGTGTCGCAATGAAATAACTTAAAATACTGTGAAAATTGTCATCCAGTTTCATTTTAACGTTTTTAATTTAGATTAAAATTGTTAAATTAACATTAAAAGTAAATGATTTGACAATACTAAGGAGTGACGTCACACCTTAGCATTTCATACAAAAATGTACGGACGCTACCATTTTGACGTTTACTAAAAAGGTACTGATTTGACTTGACAGTCATCTACCCTATTCTGCTAATGCATTAAAAAAGCATACAACACTACAAATTGATGTGTACTAAATACATATTCATGATCAAGAATTGTAGTATTTTTAGATGCTATTATATACTAACAAATAAATTAATTAGCTTTGAAATACAGTACACTCAATTTGAATATGTCTATGGTGTGCCGTGTAATTTGCTTGGCTTTTTTACAACTTTGGGATTGACATTATAGTTCACTTTAAAATGAGACGACTCCAGGACAACAAATATAAAATAAAAAAACTGTCAGTCGTAGTTCTGCACGTTAGAAGTGAAACATTACATACATATATATATATATAAATATACATTTACACGCACACCTACACACACACGTTTCTGAGCGCGACGGTCACGCGAGTTCAATGCTTTTTTCCCCCATACCAAAAGTGCCCAACGTGCCTAAAGAAGTTTTCACTTTACGAAGTATTAAGTAAATTTACTAAATTATTATTTAACGATTAAGTAATAAAAATCGAATGACACACCCAAAAAATAAATACAGTCCAGAACCTTTTCTTTTTTTAAGATGGTTAAAAATAAACACCTAAAAAGTAGGAATTTTTGGAGAGTTTCAGTTATAGGCTCTAATTATCTACTAAACGCCATAAAAAAACGAATTTCTCTTCAAAAGAACCCGCATCTATCCATATTCATTTCACCAAAAAATCAAAGAGTATAAAGGAGCGAAATGTCGAAAAAGAAAACCTTCAAAAGTCGGTCGTTCTAATCAAAATCGGGCGCGCAAGAATGTCATCGTGAAATGCCAAGAGGACAGACGGACGAACATACAAAAACCCGCACGGGTTGATACTTAGTTTGTGTAAATTTTTGAATTCCACAAAAGGTATGCAGTTTGGTGCCCGCCTTTGATGATTTTTATATTATGTTGGCTTTAATCTTTACGCTGTTTTTGCTTTGTGACTTGTATTAAAAGTGCATCGTATGTTTTTCTCCTTTCAGATTTCGGTTATGGTGAAGGGTATGTTGAGTTATTTATATGTTTTTGGTGTAAGTTTATTGTATTAGGGCTTCGAGTATAGGGATAATGCAAACTATTGAAAATTCACAGAAAACTAGTGTTGTGATTGTTTGTTGATGTTGGAAAAATTGAAATGTTTCACATTTAATTTCATAGTTTTTTGAAAACTTCAATACTTCATGTACGGCAGTGAATCATGCACCCTAAAAAAGAACAATATATAACGCTTAAAGGCATTGCCTATGACTAGCCTTAAGAAACTAACTCAAGGGTCCAAATCTACATAGGCTCAAACTGTGCAAGTGCCATGGTCCAGCGTGGTCTTCATACGAAAGAACCACTTCAGTTTTGAGCTGACCAGTACACCCAGTAAACTAGATAAGTCGGCAATCACGGAACTCAACCAAGTTTTAGGGACGTCCGCGACTCCGATACCGTCATCAAACATTTGGGTAAGCCAATGAAATACTCAAAGCTACAAGATTTTTGTGAAAATTAAGCAACAAAATGCTATACCAAATGACACTTTCATTCACGTTATGAATAACCACATACTGTATTCAACCTTGGAAGGCTGGAGAATTTTAGCGTCTGCGGGAACGCAACCGTTCTGGTTTTAAAGTACGAGGATGAAAGCTCAGTCATAGACGGTGTGATGGAGACGGCATGCCTTGGGCATCATCTCAATCAATTCCTTAGAACACAGCCCACTATTGGTATTGGTAATATGGCTCTGTTTCCGCATTTAGACTCATAGGCGGTCCATTGTGCGTTCAGATAAGGCTGGCTAGTTGACCCAGCCTAGCTCCTTCCCGCACAGAACACAGGGCACATTACAATCAGTAGAACATATAGTCTATCTACCAAGGCTAAAGCAGTATACCTGCGTATCTATAAAATTATCTTTGAGTCACTTTTTCAGTTACCTTAGGGTACCTAAAACAATTCTAACTCAATTAAGGTAAAATCTAATTATATCTCGATTAGTTCCCTTTTGCAATATGTACGAAATATCAAAGATGAGTGGTCTGGCTAAGCGACGGTCGACAAAAAACACTAAAATAGAGAATTAATTGCAAGTTATACAGGACACTGCTACCGAGTACCGATAGCATAAAAGCATTCAAGGGTAAAATATTCCAGCGTTTTTTAAATTATAATACATTATCAAAACATTGATTAACAGCAACCTAATTACCATCTATTTGTAGAAAACGATTAGTTTAAAAAAATCTGTTCAATTAATATTTATATTCTAATTTTAATATTAATTCAACATATTCATTTCAGATTTTTTAAATACATATTATATATACATGATATTGATTATGCCGATCATTTACGCAACGTATTTTACATGTTTTACTAATGTAGTTTTTATATTTAAAAAAAGCCGGTAAATTGTACACTTACTGTAAAACAACTATACTTGGCCATTACAAGTTAATTAACAAAACAGTAAAGAGAATAAAAGTTAATAAATAGAATCGGGAGTAAGTTAAGTAGTCGTTTTTTCTTGATGACTAATTAAGATGATTCGCTTTTTCGTTACAGCAGTGTTAGATTCCCTTATAGATCTATTTATTTACATATTGCAGTACCTAATTATTTAATAACATCTAGTGGTTTTGTTTTAAAGAGTTTTCTCATCACTAGTTTTGAGTTTTCCGCTGGCAGAAAGTGATGCATCTACAAAATGGGTTTATTATAGTCCCTAATTATTGTTTCACAAACAAAAGAAATACACCACTTATTTAGTAATTATATCGAGTTACAAAAACAAAAAACGCAAATTTAACAAATTAAAAAATATTCGCCACAATGACACCGACATATTTGCTGACGGTACTGCAGTTGACGAATTGAATTTTGATGAGTTACAGCCGGCGTCGGTATCTCATTATCATTTCACCATAGCACTGCAGAATATGGTCAATATATGTGATTTATACAGAAATACAAGTCGGAACAAAATTCGTATAAAAAGTGTATAAATAAGCATAAGATAAAATAGTTTACGTTAATATTAGACTTCTATTGTTTTTCTAAGAAAGTCCTTAATGATTGTATATCCTGATATGATTGTATGTCCTTATGTATTGTTTCAGTCGGTTCGATTCCGACACACCGCCCCACCGAAAACCCCGGTGGGGTGACGGCCCGAGGGGGTTTCCATACATACAAAAAAAAAAGACAAAAGCCTTCTACATATTTTGGAATTTGACTTCTAATATAAGCATTTAGCCTTAGATTGATATATTAAAAAGTAAATCAGTAATGTACGATTCACGTTACAAGAAGCCCCAATCAAAACACTCTCCTTTTTAACCAACTTCAAAAAAAGAGAAGGTACTCAATTCGAATAATTTTAGTTTTTGGGTGTCGCGATGTATTCCTCAATTGATAACTGATCTCAATAATTATATTTTGAATTAAATCAGTTATACTTAAGGTTGGTTCTATTTAAATTTAAAGAAAATATTCCACCTCTAAGGCTGGAAAATTAAGGGTCGAATATGCTTACTTGAGTATACCGTGTCATTGAAGTCGGTATTACTTTTTAAAAGATAATTATTTTAATTGTTCTACGGTCTTTTCTATACAGTGTCAATGTAAACACGTTTGATATGAGCCGCCCGATATATGAATAAGAATCGCTTCATATCGCCACCATCTTCGCTGACACTATCACAAATACTGATTTAATGTCTGAACAGTTTTTTTCATCGAGACATTTCCTTTAAAGCGTCCATTCTTTGTAGAATTTTGTTGGTGTTGGGTTTTAGGAACTCACATGAAAACTAGAATCAGCATCCTCCACACACACACACACACACACACACACACACACGCACACACACACACACACACACACACACGCACGCATATTTTTTTCAGTTGCATGTTTTATATTGCTCATACCTATGAATGACAACCTAAAACAAAAATTGGTTAAAGAAATTTTAACAATTTATTATTATTATAATTATTATTATCTGCTATCAGTTACTTATTTCAGGTTATCGTCCTGCTGCGGGGCGCACTACCGGGACACAAAAAAAAACCAGACTCGGGGCAATATTTGTACTTTAGTACTTTTGATACAAGTTCCTTTACTAAAAACAGAATTTCGTATAAAATAACAGTGTTAGTTACTATGGTAACTAGCCTTGCTGACTTGGCAGACATTTTTGTCCCTACTTTGTACTAGTAAACTCGAGGGGTTTGGGCTCATATGATGCGTTTCGAAGAGTTAACAGATTGGGCTTATTAACGATGGTCTCATGATAAAGTGGATATTGGACCTCTTCCACTTTTTATTTCAGTTCGCCTTAAAGCTTGTTTTTTTTTTGCGATAGGATGCAAACGAGCAGACGGGACTACTGCTACCTATGGGCACCTGCAGCTCGAGAGTCACAAGTGCGTTGCCGGCTTTTAAGGTGGGTGCAGAGGAAGGGATGGAAGAGGAGGTAGAGGGGGGAAAGATGTGGAGAGGGAAGGGTTAAGGCATCCGGTAACGTCACTCGCTCGGCGAAATACAACACAAGCATTGCTTCACTGCCTGTTTTCTGTGAGGCCGTGGTATCATTCCGGTCGAGCCGGCCGATACGTGCCAAAGCGTGGCTATCCCACGAATAATTTACTAAACTAAAAAAAACTATTATTACCGAAAAAAGGCAATTATTTTTAAGAGTATCTACATATTAGGGGCCATCCATAATTTACGTCATACAAATTTTATGATTTTTTTACTCTCCCTTCGTCCTTGTCACAGGTGGCACATTTGTGGGACCTCAATTTCATCAATAACCAGAACTGAATAAATTTAAATAGCAGTTCCAAAATTATTACTGCGAGCGAGAACTCGCCAGCAAAACTACCTTCTAAATCCTAAAGATAGAATATTCTTTTAACATGTGACGTCACGAAGCTTATGATCCCCGCCCCTTAGCACATAATATTCGTTGACCCCCCAAAGTGTGTGACGTAATTTATGGATAACCCTTTATTCACTATTATATAGACACATCTGAGTAATAAATACTAACCTATAGGTAATCTATTTCTAGTTTTAACTCTTAATTTTTCTTTCCTGATTCTTTCCTGACTTCATAATCCGTGTTTTTGGCGTGATAACGTCTTATAAATCGATGAACGCCGGCTGCACGCATGAAAAAGCATGACTCATTGTCACGTTCCGCCTGAGCCGAGCGTGCAAGCGAGAGCGCAGAACAAGCGATAGTGATGCACGATCGTGACGCATCTATCTCTCTTCCACTTCTCCGTTTTCTTATGACGTCATTACGTAAAATTATCGTCCGTAAACCGACTTTCCAGACAACCAATTTTTATTATTTTACTGTAGATCTAATTTGAAACATTTTGCCCATACAATATCGTCTCCTACATAACAGAGTTTGCGCAACGCACGCGATCAACACTATTTCAAGCGATCAATTAATATCGACAGTGTAAATTACCAATGGCGTTGACCTTTCCTTATTTAAACGGTTTTCATTGTACCGTGGATCTATTTATCGTTTATTTTCTGAGAAATCGTTTTTTTATTTCAATTATGTCTTTAATCTACATTTGAAAATATTACCTATACACACATATGTATGGATATATATGACTGCATGGATGGCGCGATGGTTTTAGTGGTCGCCTCGCCACTACACCACGCCGAGTGTTGTGGACTCAAATCCCACACGGGATAAAAGTTGTGTGATCCATAAATAGTTGGACCGATTTAAGCAAAAATGATCCAGTTCACAACCTGAAAATTTTGAGTTTTTGTGACTTATGCACTGCGAAGAATTAACTAAAGAATTTGCTGGACATCATTTATAAACATCTACTTTTTATCTCTACATAACTCTATGGTTAAGTGGTAGAAAATACCAGTAGCAATAAATCACTCTATGTACCAAGCACATGAAGTTGTAAAGTAACACACAAACATGATTTTCATATTTAAAAAAAGAAAAAAGTTTTCACAAATAGACCTCACTTACCTGGGGACACATTTTGCAGTGGTACTTCCTCGCGTGGGCGTGCAGTGGCTGCAGTTTCGTCGGGCCTTTGCCCAGTGGCTGGGGAACCACGAGCAGCCCACTCCCAGTGTTCGTGCCACCCACCGGCGATGATGATGATGAACCTGGAAGGAGGAGAAAATGATAGGGGTTCACAGATGACTGCATGTGTCATTGTACATAGGGTTGCCACCCATAATACAGTATACTACTACTTTAAAATCAATTGTACCATACATTACCTATCTATATTAATAATTCGGTCAAGGGGTACGGTAGACTCGATTGAAACCTTACCTGAATAATAAAACATAAAAATATAATGATTTCGAGTCGACAACATATATCCGCAAATGCGGGTTGTCGAGTATTTTGTTAGATTCTAATGGCAGTCGCCATATTGGCCACTTGGAGGCCATCTTGGGTTCGTTAAGGCCGATTCACACGTATATCTTGAGGTGGTTTAGGCCGATTCACACGTATATCTTGAGTTCGTTAAGGCCGGTTCACACGTATATCTTGAGTTCGTTTAGGCCGATTCACACGTACCTACATTTTGTATATCTACCTACATTTTGTAAAAGATTGTGTATTATGAGTCACATTTCACCCGAGCGAAGCCGGGTTTTCATCTAGTAGAAAAATAATGGTACGAAAAATACTAAATTTTCATCGCTTATTCAACTACATGTATTGCATTTGTTAATATTAATTGTGACTGAAACGCACCCGCAGATGAGCACAGGAAATTTCAGAATTCACGGCGTCTAATATGATGCAAAATAAATGTGACTTTTTCCTAAAAATTTTCGGAATAAAATAAATATCTAACTTCAATAAAAAATGGCGAACTTTTTAATTCAAATTGTACAGAATACTATATTTTTTATGCTTTAGGGGGCAAACGAGCAGACGGGTCACCTGATAGTTAATGACTACCGCCGCCCATGGGCACCTGCAACTCAAGAGTCACAAGTGCGTTGCCAGGCAAAATTCTGGAGAACCGCACAGTGTTGGATCGCCAATTAACCAGGTGATGGGGATGCGGATTTTGCTTCATAGTTCACTGCTCAGACTTAGTGCTTCGAGAAACGACCAGATCATATGAGCAGTGATTGTTTGTGGTTCCTGCGATTGCATCATGTGCCACAAGAGCATACAATATGCATTTATGTATATATTTATACTTCCTTTAATACGGTTCTAATTTTAATGTGCTTTTATACTAACCTGATCGTCCAGGCCCCAGTCCGGCGCCATAAAGCATCTGGCTCATAGACTGATGGTGTCCAAGACGATCATCCGCCTTCTGGTGACCCCCCACCGTGCCATCACCCGTGCTCATCTTGGCCTGAAACATAAGGAAAACAGTGTCATTAGCTTTTGATTTGGATATTCTTATATATACAATGATCATAACTTTTTAACGGAAAGTTTTTTATCCGACTTCTTTACATGCTTGTGCCCGGTTCCTATAATTAAGAAACGATTCGTTTTGCTTACGAACGGTAAAATTTTCGTTGAAATTTTAATGAAATTTTACCGTCCGTAAGCAAAACTAATTGTTTCTTGATTATAAGAACCGGGCAATAGAGATTTAATTAAGTGTTCCACTTTTGGGCACCCTGTACGACGTTCCAGCGATCTTTTCTTCCCATCTTAAGTGAACTGGCTAATACGGCCTAGTACACAATTTACCTGCGTTTATCGGTTATCTCTCTACCCCTAAGAATTGCAGTGCAATGTTAAATAGCCTTCTTGTTCTCTCAAATGTAAAGGAGTAGAGGGCAAATGAGCAGATGAATCACCTGATGGTAAATGACTACCTCTGCTCATGGACACCTGCAACTCGAGAGTCACAAGTGCATTGGCCTTTGAGGTGGGATTAGGGGTAGAGGGGAGAGCGGTGGGGGTAGGGGATAGATGGGGGGGAGGGGAATGGGAAGATGGGGAGAGGGAAGGGCCTCCGGTAATCGCATTGTTTCAGTGCCGGTTTTCTGTGAGGCCGTGGTATCATTCCGGTCAAACTGGCCCATGCGTGCCGAAGCATGGCTCTCCCACT
Source organism: Callimorpha dominula (assembly GCA_949752705.1). Taxonomy (NCBI): domain Eukaryota; kingdom Metazoa; phylum Arthropoda; class Insecta; order Lepidoptera; family Erebidae; genus Callimorpha; species Callimorpha dominula. The sequence continues at coordinate 11,513,627 of OX457015.1, read as the reverse complement.
GTTAAAAAGTGGTACAAGAAATAAGCGAGTTTAAAAAAAACTCTTTGTCTTCATAATATTGCTATAGATAATGGACATAGCATAAAAGATGTTATTTAACAAACCATGGCAGATAAGTCATTTGGTAATAGGCAGGTGCGTGAAAAAAAATATTTGAAAGAGAACTTCTAAAAGATCACAGGTTTTTGTTTCATGGCAGGAAAATACCTTATCCGCATATACCATAGGAGAAGATTGTTGAACTCACATTAACACCACTAATAAACTTGCAACGATATATGGTACCTGCCTGTGCAGAGTATACATATATACAGATGTAAACCTTTCACGAGAGGCTATTATGGGAGACATTAAGGCCGATACATAAAGCGGGCGGGGTGGGATGGCCACGCGACGCGAGTAGGTTGTAATGTACTAGTTAATATAGAAGATGTATGAGCCGTTATGTGTGTGCCTTTCCGTCGCGCTCGGCGCTAGAACATTTTAACCGTCCCGATACGCCTGCTGTCTGTCGTAACCTTTAAATATTTGAAATCAAATATGAAAACGCTTTCATTAATTGCACTGATTACTATCACTTTTAATCTCTTTATCAAGTTGTTCCTAACAACAGTTGATAGAGCTTCATTCTTTAGGTATCGATAAAAAGTGCTTTAAAAAATTAAGAAAAAAGTATGTCTTTTGTTACCACACAAAGTATTACATTCCTATAAACATAAATACTAAGAAATAAACAAATAATTAAAACTAATTAAAAATAATCTATTTCCTAACAAACATACATGCCTATTATAATAAGTTCCACATACATAATAATATGTATATGGTCCGCAGCTCAGCATAGTGCCGCCTCGTGTTTACGCATGAAGCAACACAAATATTTTACTAATGCCCAAAGTGACGTGTAGGTATATTAAAAAACCGCAGAGGTAGATTTCGTGTTTTTTTTATTTTTGTCTCCAAAAATATAAGTCGCATTAAAAACTTTAAATGTCTACATTGTAGAGTAAAATAAAAAATTAGCTTTCATTTAAAAATATTACCCATTGTAAAAAGGCTTACAGTTTCGGAGCTAAGAATTTTTTTCTAACAAATTTTGATTTTCGCCCCTCCCAAGTTAAGGATGGAATCATTTAGGGTTCATATTGAAAAATGTTCGTATTTACTATGGGCATGCTATTAATGTTAAACGGTCCAAAAATTTTCCATAGGAAAAAGTTATGCTGAAAAAACAGATTTTTGAAAATCTGCCCCCCAGTCCTTTGGGGGAATATCCCCCATTTACGAACTTAACCTTCATTTTTGCCCCGTTGATTTTTAGTCCAAGTTTGAAAGCAATCGGTGCATAATTGCGACCTCCATCGTGCCGGTAAAATTAAGGTCCATACATTATATACATATATATATAAACTTTTTGGCCGGCGGTTGTTTTGGGGTCTAGAGATCATAACTAGACCTCCTATGAAGAAATTTTTGGAAAACTCGACAACCGGTGCAAAATTAACAGGTAAACTTTTCTTCGAAATCTGGCTACGAATGACAAGTGCTTAAAACTCCAAACATAAACTCATAACAAAACGACCAAGATATTAACAATATCACATGCAATAAATTACCTAAACTAACTGTAAATAGATAATTTACGACTACCCTCAAACAAATCAGGAGTAAGTTGCTTTCATAAATAACACAAGGGACGACGGTCAGTTCGAGACGACAATGAGTCACGGTTGTGGTCGGATAAATCATTTTGTAGACTACACACAGCCATTTGAAATGGCGAACTTTTGTTTGTAGTAAACTTTGTTGACTGTGGAGAGAATGTTCAAGGACTCTGTTGGCCAATAGTTCAATAAGAGAATTTTGACAATTTGCAAATTTTCGTCTACCGATACTATGATATCCATGGGCGTACCCAGCTTACAGCCCAAGACGGACAAAATTTGTTTTTGTCATCCCAAGGGGAGGGGTGGGGGGGTGGCAAAATTTAAAATACCTTAGTACTACGTAAGCTTGCTAAAGCCAGATGGGGGCAGCTGCCCTCCCCGGCCCTCCCTCCTTGGTACGGCCATGATGATACGTATCATGGATATTAAGTGTTCAATCACGCCGTAACCTGAACGGGCTTTGATACAACTTTGCCTACCAATATAACTGTGTATAACTAACGATGTAAACAAATAGCCTAAGCATCAGGTGAGAAAAATGAGGTAAAACGACTTTTTTCGCTTCGATTCTGTTCCTCTGCAGAAGAATAGGTTCATTGTTGAGCATACTAAAAAAATCCGTCTGTTTCAATTTTTAAATCAAGAAAGAATTAAAAAAAAACACAATTTTATCTATACATATTTCCTCTCAGGTGCATACTGAAACTGGATCGAGGTGAAAAAAATCTACGTTTTTGCCTGACGCCAAGCCTAAAATCTTGGAGGTTCCTGGAGGCTTCCTTCTTAGGGTATCCCGGGTCCCTTCCAATAGACGCACTTGTGACGGAACACCCTGTGGTTTTAGTCGGTTCGATTCCGACCTACCACTTCACCGTTAGCTCCGGTGAGGTGATGACCCGGGGGGTTTCCACACAAAAAAAAAGAGGCTAAAATCTTGGAAGTCAATTTTAACCTACTTCTAATTGTCGTATCAAAATGAAACGTTGCATGTATATATAGTTTGGATGACAATACTATAATTTGGCATCTTGAAGCTGATCTTGTGATGGAGCCAGGAGGTGGACAGTGAAACTCTTCAGTAGACGGCAGACAGCAGTAAACCCCCCGGGTTTGGGCTCATATGATTCATTTTGATAAGTCCATTGGTTTTGGTTGATTGAACGATTGTATAATGATGAAACCAGAAGGTGGATAGTGGAACTCTTTACTTTTTAATTCCGTTGACCATTAAACCGTGTTTTTAAGTTTTTACCCTAACTTGCACCAGCTTGTCACCACGGCTAGAGTAGTCTACATATAAAAAAAAAAAAAAATGGTCTATAAATACACAAATCATCGTATACGTTCCCTATGGTATGCTTTATGTATGTAAATTGCATCTTGGCTACCAACCAGTGTCTTCAAGTCTCACGAATGATGTACGTCATTATTAACGTCCGTGTATCTCAGTCTCTGATAACTCTTATTTAGATCTTGTCTGGAAGCATTTGAGTTACCCCGCCAGCGTTGCAAAAACTATCTGCGACGATCTTTAACGGGTTGAGTATCTATATAGAGTTGTAATTAAGATAATAGTAAGTTTAAACGTGTTTTATTTCGCTGTTTCTACTAAATGAGGCGTGGTTACAATTGTCTTACTAGCTCATGAGATACATTTTGTTCCACACTAACTTTTAAACTTTCGCGATCCGTGATAATAATAACTAAGCAAATCAAATCAATGCATGATCGCTTTAATTCCCGTCAACATAATTATATGTTAATCCATTCATTTGTGCGCAAGGTTAAACATTTTAAAAGTAGGAAATTTAAGAAGTGTTTATTCATTAATATCTACAAAGTGCGATTTATGAACGATTAAATTATCTATTGCCACGAAGTTCAGTTGCCTTGACGAAGTTGATAATGTCCACTTCAATCTGCCCGTTAAAAAGGAAATGTTATCTACGTGTCAAAAGGAAGACCACTACTGGTATAAGACACTCGAAAGCCTTAATAAAGGGCTATGATAATAAAGTATCCAAATAACTTTTGGAGCTCAAAAAATTCAAAACCTGTACAGTAACAAGAGTCCTCACTGGACACTGCAAACTGAAAAAACATATGCTACATCAACGCTAAAGTTGGGCGAGAACACAATATGCAGATTCTGTCAAGAGGCAGAAGAAACTGCAATGCATATTCTATGCTCTTGTGGCCCACTAATGAAGCATCGAAGTATTAACCAAGGGTTACACATCACATAATGAAATACAAACAATCACTGCTGATAGGATCTGGAGGTTTCTCGAAGCCAGAAGTCTGAGCAGTGAACTGTGAAGCAAAAGTGCGCTACAAAAGACCAGAAATGGTTGAGGTGGTACTAGGCACTTAAATAATAATAATAATAAAATACGTATCAAAAGATTTTTGTCGCACTACACCTTTATGAAAACATAAAAAAAAACCTTACAGAAAACAACATTATAATTCCCTTTAGCATCTCTATAACTCTCCTAAAAATTAACCCTGCAAATGTCACGGGTCATACTAAAACTAATATTTTAACTAACTAAGAGGTCGAACGGTCATAACTCAGAGCAACCGGCGGGACAAATCATCCGTTACTAATGAACCCGTTGTCCGGAGCGTGTTTAAGTAATTTGTTTCATTTTGCACCCTAGATATAAACGGGTTTTGTTAATATAAGTGCTACTTAGTTTTAACTTGAGGAATTAGTAAAAATATTATCTCAGTCCTACGTTTCAGGTGAGAGGGTATTAGTGGGACTTTCGTACAAGTAAAGTTGTAGGTATGTTGTAAGCGCAAAGTGCAACAAAATAAAATTTGTAACAGCTACGTAAAACTTTTCATCATCATCATCATCATTTCAGCCATAGGACGTCCACTGTTGGACATAGGCCTCCCTTAATGACCTCCAAGAAGACCGGTTGGAAGTGGCCTGCATCCACCGACGTCCTGCGATCCTTACCAGGTCGTCTGTCCACCGCGATAGTGGACGTCCTACGCTGCGCCTTCCGGTCCGTGGTCTCCGTTCCAGAACGTTTTGGGCCCATCAAAAAACTTTTAGACTGCTTAAATGTAGCCTACTGAGAGTGCGCTTCCAGTACTCTAACGGACCACCTTTAGGGTGCTGGAAGCGCACCCTCAGTAGGCTACATTTCTACAATCGCAGCACCTGCGATTGTTATATAAGTCATGGCTTATTTCTACATAAAAAAAGAACACAAATCATCGATGACATGTGTTCTAAGGTCGCTAAAAAAATATAAAGCAATATACATATGTTCGGAATTAAATTACCTACACGAATTTGAAGCGCAGAAAGTGTGTACAAATACTCGTATCTTGAGTTATGAATATTTTTTTATTCATTGGACCTGTCTCTGATCTTAGTCTTATGCTCCTTTCACTTAAAGATATTACGCAGCCTGCGTTAAGAAGAGGGAGAAGACTCTTTATATTACATGCACCAAATATTTCTTTGCGGCTATACTACAAACAAATAAAAATATTGTTAGTATTTATCTCATGAATTATTACGTACAATTTGGCTTTTGAGTCATGGTGTGTATTACTATTGTGTATGTAGTTTAGATATATTTATTTCCCCTCGCAGCAACGTAAAAGTAAGTAAAATGTTGCAAATTCCCAATCTAAAACTATTATCCCAAACTAACAAACATAAATCATCTACTATCCAGAGGTATTCGTCGTGAATTAATTTAGTTCAGATAACGCCCTCTGGTAGCGGAATGGGAAATTTAATTTTAGTATTAATCTTGCCCGCAGTGGAGGGTTGAATTGTTGCACTATAACTATGTGGAGAAGTAATTAATATTTGTGACCCATAACCCCTTGGTCATAATTATATAGATCCGGTTAAAATTAAACGTGTGATTGTTATTTAACATAATTTTTTGACTCGCCTCTAAGTACGAGTATTACTGACCATCTTGACCCAAAGCAATAATCTTGTATGCCTAAATATGTAATTGACTGAAAGTCAAATGAGTTTCTTTTTATTATACGTCAAAAAGTACGTTCTATAGAAACTTGTATAAAAAAGTAACTTTTGACGTCACAATACTTTGCTATCGCCAAATCATTTACTTTTAATATTTGGTTTTACAATTTAAAAAAATATTAATCTGATTATAATATACTTTAACCATAGGCAATACCTATTATGTAGTTTGCCATGTTTAATAATAATGTGCAATATGCATTTCAAGCAGGCAAGCATATTGGTAAATCATAATCAACAGCCACTTCAACATCGTGCTGTAAGTGTTCAACTCGTCAATGCGTCTTTTTCCTCACATACATATTATTATTGTAATCCAATATCACATGAAGCTATTACAGGACCAATGAAATCTCTTTTATTGAGCCATTTGAATTTTTGGAGTGAAAACTTCTTTAGCGGCGTTGTGCACTCTTTGGAATGGGTAAAAAATGTTAAACTCGCCTCAGGACACGCGACCCTGATCGAAAATTCGTAAGACGGAGCCGAGTTTCTTATATTTAAAAAAAATTAACATTCGAAATTCAAACATTTATGAGCGACCTGGAGCGCAGAACTTTCAGTGTACCCTATGTATACATTTAGATATGTTATTACATACTATTTATTTTTAACGTAATTATATTTATACAGAAGTGTGTGTGTGTATGTATATGCAAATACATTGTGAAGTTATGTTTTCACTTCTGACGTGCAGTCCTACGACTGACTGTTTATTTTGTTGATTTTCTGTCTCCCGCTTAGCTTAGGAGAGAAGCCGACATATTACTAATTGTATTACTCAGACAATGTTCTGATTGAATTTGTAGCGTATTCTAAAACAGTATATCTTATCTTACTTGGAGTTAGAAGGATCGGACTCGAGTAACAGGTATATGACCTTGACCTGCCCGAGCTACTGTTAACGTTCTTCAATCCAACGGTATAAGCGATATTCTATTTCATTCATTATCTTCTTGCCTACCTTCCCTTTCAAAATGCATCCAATTTTCCCATCTTCCAAAGTGCCCAATTCGCAGCAATAGGATTGACCCATATTACGTGAGTGGAACCAAATTATATTTTGCCGCCTTTATCTACCACTCCGGGGATACAGGCGTTAGTGTATGTATGTACAGGTATGCAGTGCTAAGAGTTATGTTCGATGTTTTCGTAGTTCATTGTTATTGATCGGAGTGCAGGATATAATTGCAGGGATTTAGGTAAAATAAGTTCCTAAGAAAACCCGGTTCATACGTAATAATCGTAAAAAGTTATTTTCTCATCCTTCGGGAACAGTAGGTATTTTTAGGTAGAAGTCTACCTATTGGTTTTGTACCAGTTGTCTAGTTTTCCAAAAATTGCTTCACAGGAGGTCTAGTTATGATCCCTAGACTAAAACAAGCGGCTGTTAAAAAGTTTAAAGATATATATATATGTTATATATGTATGTACCTCAATTTTACAGGCACGATAGAGGTCGCAATTATGCACTTCTGCTTCTGCTTTCAAACTTGGACGACAAACCAACAGGGCAAAAATGAAGATTAAGTTCGTGAATGGGGGATATTCCCCCAAATGGGGGAACTGGGGGGCAGATTTTCAAAAAAATTCAAAAAAGATGAAATCTACCTCTGCGGGCCTGCTTCGGTAACGGTTTTTTTCCTGGATGAAGGGTAGCCTGTGTCCACTTCTATAGGATTAATAACCTTCATCGATTGTGACATAACGACGATAATTCATTTCTAAAGTGTATTCGTATTTAAATGTAATTTCAGTCAATTAATCTATTCAAAAGGAATTACCTTAAATTTTTTTCTTCAATATATTATTAATCCCTTATTCTGCATATTAACAAACTTTAACATGACATCGGAATATTTTAAATCTGTTATTGTTTAAAGTACAAATTTAAAACGCTGTCTGTACCAAACATTGGAAGCATGTCATAATACAAGTAGCAAATCAACAATCGACCATAATATTCAAATAACGCTTGTTATGATATGTGTACCGTCCCATTAATTCAAGTCTTGTATGCGAAAGTAATCGAAAATTATCTTCTCATACATAATGTAAAAATAAATTTATTGTGTGCATCGGAAACCATAAAATATCCATCATAAATATATGCACTTCTAAATCACCCATAGCCGAATACGATCTACAAAGTAAATAGGTCAAATTATTCTTTAAAAGTTTAATGTACCGCCGTAAAAACCAGCGAGATACACACTAAAGTTACATTGAGATGACATTCTTTAGCACAGCGCCATCTATCGACGGTTAATGGCGACTTTAGACGTAAACTGCTTTGGGTAACAAACAACTAGCGTGTTTTTCGACCCACTTCGCTAGTTTTGGGTTAAAGGAAGTCACTGATGCTTTTTTATTTGAATAATGGGTTGATACTTTACAGATTTTAGGTTCAAGGAGTTCACTTGGTGTTTTAGATGTAGTAATTCTTAAGATTGGATTGAATTTTAAAACTATAACTAATACCTTTATTAACCGCGATCCGCTGCGTTTATAATGCAATAATAACAATAATTATTTAATGCGTAACTTTCATGGTCACTAAAATATGTTTTTGAAATTAATGTTCTTTAAAATTATTTTTAATTTATTTCGGATCCTTATCGAAAGGATCACATTTGTACAGAGAGTTCGTCATTACAATTGTCAATCAAGCCAATGCTTAAATTCATTCATTCAAAAATTAAAGAAAGGAGGACTGAACTGTGTGACTGTGGTTTTCGTATTACAAAGGCTGTCAAAAAGTATAGGCTTCGCAAGCCGCTCAACAGAAGAGGGTCCGTGTTCATGTTTTCGCACCTAAGTTTCATAAAAAACACATCAAACAAAAATACTATTCAGATACCCATCACATAATTTTTTCACTACCTAAACAACTTCACAATTAAGATTAGCAGTAGCGCCCAAAAGCGATGTCAAAATAACGAATGTGGGCGTGCCACTGTCGCAGACAGTTGCAAATGAACATCTTTTGTCATCGTACCCGAGCCAGCGTGGGGACTTCAGCCCTCACGAATACTTATGTTAATTTTCAAATCTGTAGTTCCATGTGAGAGCTGACCTCACTTGAATTTTTCTTCTAAAAAACTTTTAGAGAAAAATGTTGGCAGGTATTTGAGGGTTAAAAATCTGAAATATTAAAAACTTTTTTCTAGAATGTGACTATTCTGGCAAAAGAGTAAGAGAATAAAAAAGTTTTGTTATTTCTGGATTCGAATTTGGAACCCGTTAATAATGTAAGAAAGGATCTTGACCAAAAGTAGTCTAGCAATGTTTCATGTTGCAAAATCAAAAAAAAAAAAAAAAAAGAAAATAATTTTTAAAACCTTTCAAATTAAGGAATTTTATTTTCGTATCCGGAATTATGATTTAAATAAAAACAGTAAATTAACAATTGCTACGCATTATTTCTGTATAAAGTCGTGATATTGGACGTTTCGTTCTCTTCAGTTGTTCGAGCTACGTAAGTATGACTTTAAACGAAAGCAAAAATGATATCAAATTTAAGTAATATTATTACGTTTTACAATGTATTATGTGTATCTATACTAATATTATAAAGCTGAAGAGTTTGTTTGTTTGTTTGCTTAAACGCATTAATCTCAGGAACTACTGGTTCGAATTGAAAAATTATTTTAGTGTTGGATAGCCTATGTATCGAGGAAGGCTATAGGCTATATAACATCACGCTACGACCAATAGGAGCGGAGCAGCGACCATTAACGCAGGTGAAACTGCTGTGATGGCTAGTTTCTTTATGAAAAGTAGTCTCTGGCGTTGTGAAAATTACAAAACTTCAAAATTAAAATGTACCTACTGCATCAGTATCATTAAATTCGGTGAGTGATTTCTTTGTCTATAGGATACCCCCCTCCAAGTAAAAAACATTTACCAACACTATTTATAACCTTTACTTCTAATTTTTTACCTACATAATTTGTTTTATTACAAAAATATGTTTTACAAAAAGGAAAAACCCATTGCGATGACTTTGTTCCTGATGTAGCCCAAAATTTAATAGAAGGCACATTAAGTGATTACTGCAAAGAAGAAACATATGGCAAAGAACCTGCTCCTCCTAAATACATATAAGAAGGCATTTCTTGTATAAAAAGAAAATCATGGCATTTAGCATCTAAAAAATCATCGGTACCTACTTTCGATAAAATAAGTATCATCAAAGGCCGACAACGCATTTGTGACTCATGAGTTGCAAGTCCATGGGCGTGCGGTAGTCACTTACCATCAGGTGACCCGTCTGCTCATCTGCCCCCGACCATAAAAAAAGAAATAAGTTGGCTCAAGTTAAGAAAACTAGCACAAAAAGTCCAGAAGAGGTAGAAGTACCTAATCAGTGTGAAGATTTACTTGCGGACTTCTCGCATAAAGGTAAGCTAATGATTGTACTTTGTTCAAAAGACGCACACAAGCGTCTAAAACTACTAATTATTTTATAGATGGGACATATCAAGCTTGTTGAACACCTTTTCGACAGATATATATGTCGTTCAAGCAAATATATGCAGCGACTCTAATAGTACCAACATAGCGTCATTGATTATTGCCTTTATGACACATCAAACAACAGAGCGTATACGATCCCATTTAATATAGTTAGAGCCCAGGTTCCAGACTGAACAAGAAAGCACCATGGATTTTGAAAAGGCAGTTACGCTTGCATTGTTAAAAACGGATGTAGAAATTCAGGTTGCCACTACCATTTTTCTAATGCTCTATTTTGTAAAGTTAAAAACAACAGGAGGATAATTACATTATGTGGTATACTGGCTTTACTTCCTGAAAACCCTATCACAAATTGGCTATGATTATATTAAAAGTGAGATTTGAGAATGAGCTAAGTAAATATTTAACTTACATTCAAAAATACTGCATGAATTACTACTGTGGGCTGCGCCATCGCACCAAGAATAGCGTAGAAGGTTGGACACCGGCATCAATACGAACATTAATAAAAATGAAGTTTATCTTTTGCAGATACTGCACATTTTACATCAAGAATCATTAAGTCATCACCAACTTCACTCAATTGTCACCGTTTAGAAAGATTTAAAAAAAGGTCATCACCTAAACGTCACAAAACGAGTATTTAAAATGACAATTGTATTTTATTTGCACAAATGCAGTTTGATAAGTCCATATCTTAAATGCTTTTCATAATTGTTCTAAGTGATGTCAAACCATTTTTGTTTGTTTTTTTTTTTATTTCACTGAGAAATATTTGTTTTTTGAAATAAGTGATAATTTATCTATAAAATAAACCTATTTTTGCTTGTGATTAAATGTTTTCGATTTTCGGAAAAATCCCTTCCCTGAAAGATTCTTTGCAAAAAAGGGAAGATGAGGCAATGAATGAGGAGATGAGTCTCCTCATTCTTTGCCTTATCTTCCCTTTTTTGCAAAGAATCTTTTTCACCAGGGCAGCTGTCAGGATAGTCATTTGTTTAAATTAGTGATATTCGCTTGTTTTAGTGATATTCACTTGTTTTAGTGATATTCACTTGTTTAAGTGATATTCATTTGTTTTTGTAGCATTTTTTTTTTTCACAATAAAAATTCTCGTTTTATAGATTTTTTTCATAAATAGACCTAATCAGAAAAAAATCGTCACTAGATCCATTATGGATCTGAGATTGAACCATTTTACCGAATCCCTAAATTTGGTCACGGCATGACGCGTGACGGCTGGACAGATTTCGCTAATTTTTATTTTTACTTGTTTGTTATAGTCAGGAGAAGGGTCTTATGAAAGAAACTGCGCGGAAAATTAGAAAACTTAACAAGGGGCTTACGCGGGTAAACCGCGGGGCGTAATATACGAGTATACGTCATAATAAATATACAATTAAAATTTTCGTCGTTTAACAATCAACTATAAAACAATTATGTAAAGCATTTCCAATAAAATAAATCAATTACAACGTAATAAAAAACATAATTAGCACACTAATACTAAAATATAACAATACTAGCTGTTGCCTGTGACTCCGTTCGCGTGGAAGTTTTGGTATATAATCTTTGAAAAGAGACAAACAACAAACATATTCATAAATAGGATTTAGCCTGCGAGAGAATAAGACAGAATACAAGTATACAGTGTTTCCTATAATCTTTGTCTTTGCGCCTGCATACTAGGAAGCCTTCAGAACATGCGTCATAGTCAACGTGGTGTATAATTTTTGTGCATTTGCGTAATAAAACTCATTGGTTTATTAATTTATGCTAATTATTTAACACATCTGTGTTAATTTGACCAATAACTTTTATATAAATTATCTAAAATTAAATTTAATAACATTAGTAAATTATTTGTGTTGATTTTACTTTTTATTTCTCATTCTCTCGTAGGCTACTTTTCTGATGACCGTGTGTGAATTGCACACATATATTTTTTTGTTTGTTTCTTTGTTTAAAGGCGCTATTCTCTGGAATTACCAGTCGGATTCGAAAAATTATTTTCGTATATGATAGCAAGATTCATGAGGAATAGTATAGGCTATGTAACATCACGCTACGAGCCTTAGGAGTGGAGCAGTGGCTACAAATGCTAGTGAAACAGCTAGTCTATTTATTACATAGAGAATTTAGACGTAAAACATTTTTTTTTAATTCCCTGTAATAAATATATTGCAAACACGCAAATCTCTAGTTTGTTGTGCTGAAATGCAATAAGTGTATTTTAGTAGAATATGAGATTCTAATTTACCTTCATACAGATTATTTTGACCGTTTCGTACTATAAACTTGTAAGAGGATAAATACTAGAAACTTATTTACTTTAAGGAATTGCTGGTTCGATCACACGTTCGCATCCCACACAGTACTGACTTGAAAACATTCCTAACACAAGCATTTAGCTTAGGGAACGTACCTAAGTGTACACTACGTGACCCATTTTGTATATTTTTTTATAACCCCCCCCCCCCCTCAGTGACCACCCGTAGTATATGCCAAGACCCCCCCTCGACCTCTAGTTTTCACGTGGTAATTTATAAATGTAGTTTTAAATCATTTTTGGCGACAGAAAGTTACAAAGCGCTTAACGCTTGCTTGTTGCTACCTGTAAGTTTAAAAAGCGCTAAACGCTGCGCGGCATTTTTGTATATAGCTCGAAAAAACACGAGATTTCTCCAGAGGATATTGACTATGAGATGAAAATCTAAGCCCCCAGTGAGAAGATCCCCTCAACCCTCAGAATGGATCACGTAGTACGTTCCCTTAGATGCTAACCTGGTAAATAGTACTATTTAAAAAAAAACTACAACATGCCATTATCACGAATACACAAGGAAACGGAATAAAGATAAAAATAAACTTTCAAAATCAAATTCAATATTCATAACAACTACATAAAACTACCAGAGCTGAATATAAACTCTACTACACTGACAACAATTTGACCACAGAAAATATCTTTCACACTACGATTCTCACCTCGTAGCCTTGTTTGATAGCCATGGCACCCCGTGGTCGTGACCACGCGGCGTATTCCAGGCCACCTTTCTGTTGGCAGTGCTGTTGGACAAATAATTTTTGTTTTATTTCTTGTACGATTCAGCTGTTATGTATATAAGTGGATTGGATTTTCATACTATGACAAATGGATATTATAAAGATGAAGACAGTATCTTTGAGTTGAAATTGATAAGTTTTGAATAATGGTTTATGTTCTATTTATATGTTCATTTTAACCCACTTGATAAATGTGTGATCTATGTATTATTATAAAAATATACATTTTAAAATTTTTATTTATTTATAAGCGGCCGGTAGCGTAATGGCTAAGGCGTCGGACTTGCGATCAAGTGGTTGAATGATGGTTTGAACCCCACTCAGTGCACTACCGTCGTGAACCCAGTCCTAACACAAGCGTTAAGCTTAGTTGGAGGGGTTAACAAGAATACTAGTAATGTGCGACCCACGTTACTAGTAATCTTTAAAAAAAAATATCGTTTTGTATCATCTGATAACTCTTTCAACAGCAACTAATATTAAAAGTAGGATTGAATTGAATAAAAGACGTTACTGCTAATACCTAAGAAATAATAAACAGCACACTGTCAAGAAAGGCACCGGTCCAGATCATACCCCGGCATCGGTCCGGGTCATACCCCGGCACTTTACGTCGCAAAACCGGACTATCCACCGGACCGTTGCTTTAAGTTATATCCCGGCAACGATACGGCGGATAGTCCGGTTTTACGACGTATCGTGTTGCAGCCGGGAACCAATACCCACCGATATTACAACGCCGTGCCCAAGCATAGACAGCCTGTATTTATAACACAGCCTGAAGATGGATTAGTTCTAACAAAGGTATTATAATACAGATGTTTCACCGTAAACATTTATAGGCAAAGTTTATAAGCTATACAACATCACGCTTAGTTGTACAGGTGAGCGTGCCGGGCACAGTTGGTAACTAAAAGAGACCATAGTTTTAAAAGGTTTCATTACGTCGTCACTCGTCTGTCTCTATCCGACGTGTTTTTAGCACGCTGATAATATGAAGTGCACGCTCAAGGCTGAAATGATGATGATTATGATGATGATGATGATGATAACGTCAAGTATGACTAGGTGCTGTCACAGACTTCTTTGTGGACTTCTTAGCCTTGAACTGAGTGGTTAGTAAAAGTCTCTTATGATGTTTTGCCCCGTTATTAAACCGCAATTATATTTAAAATGTACAATACCTTTTTGGTTGCCCGACGTTCCAACCGAATTGTACCGATCCCGAAGTTTACAAAGACATCTAATAAGTCGCTAAAGCTTAAAAACAATGCAATGAGGTATGACGTCACACCTAGCTATTGCGAAATTATTTCTTTTAATATTTGGTTTAACTAATAAAATTAATAACAATCTTGAAAACATTAACGAATATAGTTAATCAGTCTTATGTTGGTGATCCTGACTGTGGCTAAGCCCGAGGTCGTGGGTATGATTCCTACCCAGGACAAATAACTTTGTGATGAGCATGATCATTTGTTGAGTCTGGGTGTAATTTTTCTATAATATGTATGTATTTAGTAATATATAATAATATGTACGTTTATCAGCAGTCTGGTTAACATATTACAGGCTCTGATTAGTTTGGGATCAGACGGCCGTGTGTGATATGTGTCAAGTTATTATTATTATTAACTGATTTTAACCATAGAAAGCTACCCTATTATAACTAGTGTTGTAGTTAACCCTTTTAACCAATTGGGCAGTGGGTTTAAACCCTTAATTATGGGATCGGACGCTTGACCTATTAAGTTATGAAATGCGAATTCTGAATTTAAGTATTGTTCCATTTTCATTAATTATTTTAATGTCATCTTGAATAATGTTTAATAAGCCGCAGCAGTGTTCTTACCGATGCACTCTGTAAACATAAATATTTTAATGTAAGGCTATTGAAATGGAGTGTTTTTAAACCTTTCTTGTTTATTTTTTTTCAGACAGCATTAATGTTTGTAAAGATATCACAAAGTAAAGATTTGCAAACTGACCATTTGATCGAAGGGGGATATATAGATTTTTTATTTATTTTTTATTTGCAACAGGAAGTTTGGTTTTTGAAGGCTATTTTTATCTGTCCAAAGTATATTTTTTGTTGTAATGTCAGTACACGCAGCAAATTTATATTTTGAGAATATTAAATACGTTTATGGGGTTGAAAATCATTTATAAATCTGTAATTAAGTATGGAGATGAATAGGTGAAGTTTGGGAAACAGAAAAGGATTTCTATTTTTAAATGTAAAAAAAGGTTTTATATGATAATTAAATTGTTATATTATTACTAGCTACCCCGCCACGCGTTGCTGTGACTAAGTGATTTGCAATAAAAAATATTGTGACTATAAATTGAGATGAAAACCATCCTATCTCTTAAGTTTCGACCACAGTTTGGTCAACACAATGTGCAAAATTTAATTAAAATCCGTCCATTAGTTTAGGAGTGTTAAATAAAAATTTCGTAATTTTTATTTCACTTCATTTATAATTTTTTTAACTGATAAATGGTACATAGCGTTTTATCGTGATTGTGACCTTCTATTAAGTAAAATACATCTGTATAAGAAGACCACGCTCTTCACGCTCTGGCACTGAAAACCAGTACTGGGATGTTTTATATCATCTCAGTGTACGCTGAGTGTCAACCCGAAATTGCAAAACAGCAGCGTACTGTGAGCAATAATTCCAATTTCAATCATTTCAAATAAAAAATTAAATAAAAGGAATAACCGCATGTTGCCACGTCAAGAAAGACACGTCTCATCTACATGTCATAGATGACACATTGTAGACATAGCAGTCATAGACTAAAAAAATTACGTTTATGAAGTAGGTTATTTATTTAAGTAGGTTACAATGTGCATGTAAATTATAGGTTAAAAATAAAAAAAAGATATGTAAAATGTGTGTAGTAGAGGTTTAATTGCCAACTAGTAAACCATAGAGAAGCCATATTTATGTTGTTTTAATTTTATCTTTCAAAGATATGTTTTAATTAAATTTATTGTTAGTTATTCCATATGTTTATGCCATAATCCCAAGAGTATTACAGCCACTCTCACACAAATATCCACTAACATCGCCAGGTAATAAAAGACAATAATAAACTTTAAAAATAACAATTCCCATATTTTCCCCTTATAGTGGATACCTAATGCCTTCAGCGACGTACATACAGACATACTTTCTATATATATGTCTAGAAAACGATTTTTATATCCCTGACCCAGCCAACATATAAAATGTTAGTCCTAAACTGGTTGTGCGTCTCTGTCTTGCAAGGTAGGTGTAAAGGGGAAAGCGAACGCACGTGTGACGTCGGCGAAGACTTATATCTATGTACATGCAGGAAAATGATCAGTGGCGTGGAGACGAGTTGAGTTAATAATTTTTAGAATAGAATTTCCAAAGTAAACTCTTACAAATGTTCAATATAACAACGACAATGTTCGTTAGTGATGTAGGTGTCCCATTTAAAAATCGAACTCATAAGTCATAACACTTGACTGAGAGGTAGCTGACTGAGTGGTTATAACAATCACTGCTGCACTATTGTTATTTCTACGTAGTTAATAAAGAATTATCAATTAAGATGTTGACTATCAACACATTGTTATACCACTTTGGTGGCAAACAAGAATACGGTCCACAAGATGGTAAGCAGGTACTTTAGTCTATAGACGCTTGTAACTCCAGGGGACTCACATGCGTTGAAACTCAAATTGTTAAAAACAAATAATAACGGTAGCCAATATTATTGTATTTACCTTCATAATCACACATCATAGAAACTTTTATGTTCAGGGAAGATATAAGCTTGAAAATAGACTTTAAATATACGCTAGTTTAGTTATAAAGCTCTTATAGAAATGCTTACAAGAAATTATTGGGTGCAAACAAAAAAATATAGTACGAACTTTTCTCCACACCGCTCCTATTCCTAAGAAAAGCCCGCGACACAAGTATTTTTCTTAGCCTCACGTGTGTGAGCTGCACACATCCACATGATATACGCGTATGTGTGTGTATGTTTATGAGTGTGTGAATGTCTAAGTGGGTATGTCTGTGTGCGCGCCTTGGGTAGTAAAATATTATGCTGTCGGGCTTGAAATAACATTGTATAGATAATCAATAACAGCAGAATTTTATGTTAGGTCCTAGCTTTCAGGGCGTTACAACTATGGCAATACTACCCTAGATATTTTAGAGGAATAAGAAGGTTCATTGACGCGATAGAAACTCTTTTTTGTTCAGCATGTATTATCATCTTTTGGTCAGGTATGAATTGGAACCGTACCTGCACCAAACAGACTGTCGCGGTTATTTAACATAAATGGGGTGGTGCAGTTTGTTTTATTTTTTTTTAATGTAGGTATGTATTAAACGAGCAGACGGGTCACCTGATGGTAAGTGACTACCGTCGCCCATGGACGCCTGCAACTCAAGAGTCACAAGTGCGTTGCTGGCCTTTGAGATAGGAGTACGCTCTTTTCTTGAACGTTTGAAGGTCGTATCGGTCGTATCTATCAGTGAATAAGGCTACCTGAGTTCCAAGGAATGGGGATGATAAGGTTTGCAACACGAGAATCACTTTACTAGTGTTGTAACTGTATGTACCAGGTAATCAGTGTCCTTGTTTACCACTGAAAAAGAAAAGTAAAGAATCGCAAATATACGAAATAAGGACAAGCAAGTTTTTAAAATCGTCTAGGCTGAGAAAGAAAAGTATTTAATTCGATGATTTTAAAGGGAAATGAGCGCTATTATCCCACTAATATTATAAATGTGAAAGTTTGGATGGATGGATGTTTGTTACTCTTTCCCGGAAAAACATCTAAACCAATTGCGATGAAACTTGGTACGTAGATAGCTGGAGACCTGGATTAACGCATACGCTACTTTTTATCCCGATATTCGTACGGAAACGGGACTGACGCGGGTGAAACCGCGAGGCGCTGCTAGTTACTAATATTACCAAAGCAAAAGTTTGTGAGGATGGATGGATGTATGTATGTTTGTTACTCTTTCAAGCAAAAACGACTCAACGGATTTGGATGAAATTTAGCAAAAAGATAGATTATAGTCTAGAATAGCACATAGGTAACTTTTTATCTCGTAAAAATTTAAGGTTTCTCCGGGATAGATTTCACCAAAATTTCCACGCTAACGAAGTCGCGGACTACAGCCAGTCGATAATAGTTAATGGTTTGTTTTTGTGATTGTACGCGCTAATCGCTGGAACCAGCTGAAATTCTATAGACTATTTAACATTGCGCTAAAAGCCTTAAGAGCTGAGCAGTGACCTTAAACGCGAGTGACATAGCGGGGTACGTCTAGTATTATAGAGTTGAAGAGTTTATGCGTTTGAACACACTAATCTCATTTGAACACACTGATCCCTGTTTATTAAGTAAGGTTATGAGCTATATAACATCTCGCTACGACCTATAGCGGTGGAGTAGTAACAATAAAAGCAGGGGAAATTGCGATGAAAAGATTGTGTTAAATAAAGAGAACATTAGGTATCGGGTAAAATGCTTACTCAGTAAAAAACTTAACCTACATAATATATAGCAGATAAAATGCATTGATTTTTTTTTATGGTATAGCTGGCAAACGAGCAGACGGGTCACCTGGTGGTAAACGACTACCGCCGCCCATGGGCACCTGCAACTCGAGAGTCACAAGTGCGGTGCCGGCCTTAAAGGGGAGAAGATGGGAAGAGGAAGAGAGGGAAGGGTTAGGGCCTCCGGTCACCTCTCTCACGCGGCGAAAAGTAATGCAACAATTGCTTCACTGTGGGTTTTCTGTGCGGCCGTGGTATCACTCCGGTCGAGCCGGCCCATACGAGCCGAAGCATGGCTCTCCCGCGAGAAGTGATGTTTTGTTTAGAACAATGTTATAGTGTTACACACAATTTTATAGTATTGCGTAAGTTTCTTTGTTCTTATTCTACTTGAAAAAAATACTTTGAGAAATCTTATTTTGACAAAAAAAGGTTTTTTATTGTATTTTTTTTATTTAGCTCTAGTTGTAATAGGAGTATAGATATAGTATTTGAAGTTGTTTAAAATTTTTTAGGGTTACCCAGAGGGTGCCAACGGTACCCTATTCCTAGCCTCTGTTTGTCTATCAGCGGGCTGTTTCTCGTGCACCGTAATAGTTAGACAGTTGAAATTTTCACAGAGTATGTATTTCTATTGGCGCTATAACAACAAATCACTACATATTATAAAACAAAGTGCCTCGCCGCGACTGTCTGTCTGTCTCTTTGCGATAAACTGAAAAACTATTGAATGGATTTTCATGCGGTTTTCACTAATAGACAGAGTGATTCATTAGGAAGGTGATAGATGTATAATTTGTTAAGATTTTGGGTAAATTGATTGAAATATGTTGATGATTGTTGAAGATGTCTTTGCTACCCGTGCGAAGCCTAGGCGGGCTTCTATACAAGAAACGAGATATTTCGGAGTGTTTCTTGTAGATGGGACAAATCCTTCGTGAGAGACTCGCACTTGGCCGGTTTTATGTATATTTTTAATTTCAATAAAGCATTAGATAAACTTCAACTAATAATAAGTGTCAGCTAAAAATCACACGAAAGTTCTTTCGTGCGAAATAAAGTAAACGTCTGAATTGTAGAATGATTAAACGTTGAAGCGTCTGGAGGCATCCAAACTCAATTTGCGGTGTTCGTCCATTTGTCACTCGCGTCGCGGGAACCGAGCGGAAGAAGACGATTATCTATATGACCGTACGTGTTACGGTAACTGCTACTGGTTTATTTATTTTATTTATTAACAAAGTGATGTTTTTTTCTTTTCTCTTTTTTAAGCTGGTATTCTGAATATCCTTGAAGGGATAGACAAAAGTATATATATACTAGCAACCCAGTTTCACACGGGTACAAATTATAAACCAAAACCTTCCTCATGAATCACTCTGTCTATTAGTTAAAACCGTATGAAAATCCGTTCAGTAGTTTTTCAGTTAATCGCGAACAGACAGACAGACGCGGAGGGGACTTTGTTTTATAATATGTAGTGATGATAATAAACTCAAAATTAATTACTGACATTTGTTTGTCGCTTTACTTTTTCTGACAATAATACAGGTCTTTCGTTGATTAATTTTGTGGGCTAAACCGTTTTTATACTAAAATTCTAGCAAACTATACTCAAAAGGTATATTTTTGACACTACGCGGTTTATGTGAGTCAACTACAATTTTATATAGGCCAAAAGTACTTTAAAACTCTTTGGTTTATATTAGAGAATAAACCTATTATACCCGTCATTCTTCCAACTAAAGCTTGGATTAAAAAAAAAACAAACACCAAGTATTTCTACTCAAGCCTAGTCATAGTTAATGTCGGTCCTATATAAGTCTAATACAACTAAATGTAATAGTGACTGAAAAGATCTATTTACAAAACAAATTTAGTATCATTATCATTTCCCAGGATTTTTCCTTAATTTTTTAAGAGACCCAGTACCAATATCTGTACGCACACACAGTGGGTGTGTGTGTGATTGATAGCGGCAATCGTCACCGCCATGACGTCATCGTTACTAGCCTGCTCACCTCACCCCCGGCCGCTATTTATCTTCAAGCCACTAGATTATCACAGATTAGAGCTCGCGGACAAACCATCACCAAAGATGTAAGGGAAGAATTTTATAGGACATGGCGCTTACTATTCCTACTGAGGATGCTTTTGGTGGTGTGTTTTCTCTTAAGGCTGTATTTTGTAAAAGCATTATTTTGTATTTTATGGGCTTAATACTTTCGATAGCTTCGATTATTCTTGAGTCTATGCTTAAACTCAAAGAACTTAACCCAACTATCTTTGTGTCGTAACAATACATCAAAAGTTATCTTTCTTTATTTTACGAAACACAACACAATTTTCGCGACTTGTATGCATATCATCATCATCAGTCTATCATCGTCCACTGCTAGATATAGGCCTCTCCTAAGGCACGGAAATACAACTATGCAGTTGAACTTAAAATGCAAAGCTGTATCTGTAGCTGTATCAAAATTTCATGAAAATCGTTGGAGCCGTTTCTGAGGTTCAGATTATATATATACGTTTAAAGATATTTTTAGCTTGCTTTTTCGTTTGCAAATTAAGCGGCTTGTTTTTAATTATTTTCGTACCATTGTTATGGTAGAATGTAAAGTCTTATTATTATTTATGTAACTTAGTTTTATGTTATAACTCGGCTTGGATACTCGGCTTATTATATACCGCAGATTTTTTTTTTCTTATATTTTTAGACTTGCGATCAGTCGTCTAGACTATAATCAGGTGTGTTGCAAGAGGTTGGGGTTTGGAGAGGTAGAGCCACTGCTCCATCTACCCTTAGTAAGGCAGCACATCGGCTCTCTTGAGTCTTCTAATTGGATTAGGTTGGAGGAGAACAATGAATATGTGACAC
Organism: Callimorpha dominula; assembly: GCA_949752705.1. Lineage (NCBI taxonomy): Eukaryota > Metazoa > Arthropoda > Insecta > Lepidoptera > Erebidae > Callimorpha > Callimorpha dominula. Next base: position 11,491,945 of record OX457015.1, on the reverse strand, counting down.
ATTTTCTGATCAATTCATTGACCCTAAATAATAACTTGACGCATCTCACACAAATGTCAACGAATTTTATTGTTGGTGTATGAATAGAGTGTTATATATTTATAGATCTAGGAAAATGCCTTTGTAAATTATTAATATTAAGCTCATTCACACTAAAGTCAATCAAAATTATTTTGTATTACAATCGACCGGAGTGATACCACAACCTCACAGAAAACCGGTAGTGAAGCAATGCCTGCATTGCTTTACGTCGACTGAGTTATCGAAGGCCCTAACACTTCTCCCCCCCTCCCTCTTCTCCCCTTCCCACCTTAGAAGCCGGCAACGTACTTATGACTCTTTGAGTTGCGGAGCCCACGGGCGGCGGTAGTCATTTACCATCAGGTGACCCGTCTGCTCGTTTGTCTGAACTCAAATTAGGCAGAGAATGTACAACCGTAACCAGACTACTGATAAACATTGTTATAAATTACTAAATACATACATATTATAGATTTATTACACCCAGACACGGAACAAAGGATCGTGCTTATCACACAATTATTTGTTTTTGGGTGGGAACCGAACCCGCGACCTCTGGCTCAGCAGTTAGGATCATTAACCACTAGACCAACAAACCTGTAATTTCGAGAAAACTCATGTGATAGAAAGTTGTTTAAATCTTTGATTTGGCTTATCAGCGGCTGTTATTAAACTGGTAAGAATATGATTAAATACAGGTTAAATAACTATACAAAGACATGTTAATATGTGGACCTCCCCTACTAAAACGTCTATCAAAAACAGTGCATCACATCAGTCCCAACGCATCCGTCTACGTCACTCGCAGGGTGACGCCTCTTGTTATCGACCGAGGTAAATGAATGAGTTTTGTGTGAAAGTACGTTACGAAGTTTTTTTTTATTAACCTGCAAATATTAAGTGAATTTCTGGAAAGAAGAATATGTGCTATATTAAATACTACCTGTGCCCCGCTTCGCTTACGTGTACATATTTTTTTTGCGTGGAACCCTACAAAATACATACCTTTTTGGTAGGTATTTTGTAGGGTTTCGCGCAAAAAAAGTTTCTTCAAAATAAAAGTAGCCTATCTTCGGAGTTCGGAATCAAACCGGCTTAAACCATAGGTGTGCATTTGCTGTACTGCGTCCATAAATAGATCACGGACCAGGAACGGTTGCCATTAATATATCAATAGTTCACGCTGGCACCCTTTGTGAATGACCTTCAAACCTGTCTGTCTGTCTGTTTATTCCAGCTAATCTCCGGAACGTGTGGACCGATTTCCACGGGATTTTCACTGACAGATAGCTGGTGTTATAAGTAACTTAGGCTACTTTTATTTTGGAAAAAGAATTAGGGTTCCGAGCAAAATATGTACACGCGAGCGAAGCCGCGCAAGGAACACTCTAGTATAATCAATATAACATAAGAGAAAGTTTTTGATGACTTTTTGTATACTTCGTCGATGGTAAACAAGCATACGGCCCGCCGGATGGTAAGCGGTTACCGTAGCCGTAGTAAAGGGCATCGCATGCACGTTGCCGACCCTTTAAAAACATACACACTCCTTTATTGTTTTAAACCTACGAACTTTTAAAAAAAATTGTATGAGTTTTAGTAAGATAATTTGTTATTCAGTCCTCTTTCTAATATTTAGTAAGTACCTCAGTATTTTCTAAATTACATTAGATTTATTAATTTATTCTTTGTATTTATTATAAGTATTAAAATAATTTGTGACCCATGTTCCTAGCAGTCTTCCTTAAAAAAGTAGATACAAATATTAATTCTGAAAGAATTTTAAAACATACCCTACGACCTGTCTAAAACAAAACATCAATTATTAAAGTAAAATGTCTTCCCTGCGTCTCCGACTTTGCCCGTGTAATCCGGGCGTCAACCACGACCCGGATAAAATCGTATCCGTCAATGTCACGCACATGATCATTATCTGAGCGCGAGACGTTGATGTGACAACCCTGGCCGACGATATTGGGTGTGTGATAAAAATTGTTATATAACTTCTCCGTTTTAAGTTAGAGGATTAAGTTATGGTGTATAGGTTGCTTTGTGTGATTTGTTGTTGGCGTCACAACTTAAGATTTATTTACTAGCAGCGCCCCGCGGTTTCACCCGCGTAAGTCGCAATTCCGTGGGAATATCGGGGTAAAAAGCCTATATGTTAATTCAGGTCTCCAGCTATCTACATACCAAGTTTCATCGCAATCGGTTCAGTAGTTTTGGCGTGAAAGAGTAACAAACATCCATACATCTCACAAACTTTCACGTTTATAATATTACAAACTTTCACGTTTATAATATTAGTAGGATTGGACACAAACATAGTTACAAACAGGTAGATTTCCCTGACTCCTGTACTAGGAACTGTGTTACAGAAACCAGTGTCCTCCCATTATTGGTTACTACACTTATTCTGACTAACTCGTACTCTTGACAATATAAAAATACCTACAATTAGTTTAATTAAAATAAATGATTTTGAATTTACGCACCTATATTTAATTAGGTAACTACCTAGTTTTTTTTAAAGAATACTAGTAACTTGGGTCACACATTACTAGTATTCTTGTTAACCCCTCCAGCTAAGCTAAGTGCTTGTGTTAAAAGTGGGTTCACATATTTTTTATTTTTTTTTATTTTACTACTACATCGGTAGTGCACTGGGTGGGTGCACCCCGCAACCACTTGATCGCAAGTCCGACGCCTTAGCCATTACGCTACCGCCGTTATAATTCCATCTTTAAGAGACAAGGGTAAACGTTCACAACATAAACAGGAAACAAGACGTAACGAAAAGTCTACTTAAGGGCTTGTACACACTGTAACAAATTAACGAGATGAGTCGCCACGAGACGGTTTGTCGACGCCCTAAGATGGATGGCCGGATTACGGGACGGCTCGCTACGCCGAATTTTGAAGCAATTTGGAAAATGTTTCTTTGAAGCTCGAAGTATTTTCTTTAACCTTTTACTTGAATTCAAAATTCATATTTGTCGATGACTGCTATCGCTTTTTGGATAAGAAAATAGGTGTCATGCGTCAGGTGAGTCCAAACGATATTCCATTTTTGAAGTGAAAATTTCTTTAGCGGCATTGTGCACTTTTAGATGGGTAAAAAATATTAAACTCGCGTCAGGACACGTGACCCTGATGTCAGACATTGATGTCCGTCCCCATCGAAAATTCATACGACGGAGACGAGTTTGTTATTTTTTATTTTTAAGCCTTAGTTGCTCAAAAATAGGTCTGACTGATTGCCGAACTTCTTATTGGTTGCCTCTACCAAAATATAATTCAAAATTGAATTTAGAATCCCGAACGGACCGAGGTGCCATATTTGTCGTGATTACTTTTTGAAGTGAAAATTTCTTTAGGCACGTTGGGCACTTTTGGTATGAGCTAAAAGCACTGAACTCGCGTGACCGTCACGCTCAGGTACATATATAGATGAGTGTGTGTGTATGTGTGTAATGTTTTCACTTCCAGTGCAGTCCCACGACTGTAGCTTTATTTTTTAATGATGAGTTGAGACACCTCACGCCACACGCATCCGTCTGGTCCCAAACTACGCAGACCCTGTACTATGGTAACTAGACAGCTCATAAACATATTTATATATTACTAAATACATATATATGTAACACCATTATTAGGACACATATCAAATAAAGCCCCCTGGCTTTCATGGCAACATCTATAGAAATTATATAAACAAATATATCATTCCCATGTACCATACCTGTATCATGGTAGGTGAAACCTTTGCCTACCCCTTGGTGAATATACATTTTATACTTTTTTTATACTCATATAATAAAATGTTGTACTGTATCCAAAAACAAAAAAAAACTGTTAAAAAATTATTCGTTCAGAGTTCCTATCATCGCGAGAAAAAAATTCAACGTTCGGCTCATCACGCCGCGCCGTCCCTTCTAATTATTAGGTAGCGTTTCTATGCGATTGATTGCTCATTGTCTCGTGTCTGTACAACGGATGGGCTAATGATATCCTTCTATATGCGCGTTTGTATGTCTGTATATCTCTGTAGCTTAGTTTTATCTAAGCATGCTATCAATGAACTTGCAAATAAACCTGTCAAGTGAAAGAAAGAAAAAAAAAAAAATTGTATCTTCAGTCAACACAATAAACATACTTGACACTTGGTATCAAAGATCAAATAAGGTACCTGCGTCAGCTATCGTTGCAGATCGCTGTGTGGCATTAAAGGAAGCTTTTTTTAAAGTAGGTTACAAATGTATGACATTTTTAGGTAATTTTATAAGTAGGGAATAATCTGTAACTTAGGAAATTGAGTTACCAGTACTTGTTATGTGTGTAAGTAACGTTGTGTTGTAATTTCAATTGTGGCGAATGAGTACCCGCCACGATTGATATAGGTATATAATTATTGACTGCACGGATGGCGCAATAGTTTAAGTGGTCACCTCGCCACTACGCCGCGCCGAGTGTTGTGGGTTCGAATCCTACGCGGGACAAAAATTTGTGAGATCCACAAATAGTTCTCTCGAGTCTGGGTGTTCTTTGTGTCCGTTCTTTGAATGTTTGTGAAGCCCCCCGCGACACAGGATTATTCCTAATGCGGGAGTTGTCTTTTAATAAAAAAAAGAAAAAAAAATAATGACAATAAATATTTAATAATAAAATTAACAAAGTGCATTAACGCAGTGGACAGACGACCTAGTAAAGATCGCTGGCCGTTAGTGGATGCAGGCCGTTTCCAACTGGTCTTCTTGTCATTAAGGGAGGCCTATGTCCAACAGTGGACTCCCTATGGCTGAAATAATGATGACTGGGTGGGTTTCGAATCCACAACCATATAATCACAGCTCCCATGCCATACTCAGCCACCGAACACGGACTTTCAAGACGGCCTCTTAACTCCCAAATACTTAAGCTGACTAAATAATAATAATCGTCTAAACCCTATTGACTGTTCGAGCACCGTAATTATCTTCTATCCCAAGAAAAAACTTAACAAAGCACAGGGCTGTAAAATCTTCTTATTAAAAAACATGGTGACAAATACAGTTAGATGCTACAAAGCGTTGCAAAATGTTTGCAAAAAAAAATGTAGCGGTTGCACCCTTTCTTATTAAATAGTGTTTTTATATGAGAAACGAATGACAGAACAGGTAATTTATGCTGTTATAGGTGGATTTAACAAGTTTGATACTTTTACCTATGCCTGTGACTGTGTTTCTAACGAAGCTTAAAGTAAAATTATCACAGTTAGGAGATGTTAGATCCAATCAGCTACTCATAGGATTCACGCATGAGTTTTATCCCTGCAAAGGCAGGTCGAAACTTTGCGCTCACTCTCTTACTACCGGCTTTAGGAATCTGAGCTCAATTTTTAAACAGACTACTACTAAAAAGATTTCACTATATACATGATAGAAGGCAAAATATCAAGCTCTAGCTTAGAATAACTAGTTTCCGAAGCTACTGTAAAGTGGCTTTCAGTCGTTATAGATATTTTTTAACTTTATATTGTATGGCTATTGTTAAAGTAAATCTCCATATACACAGCAAAAGGCATTGAATGCATAGTAGTACAACAGCAGTAATTTCAGGTGGGATACGTTATGTTATTACTGGTAAGTTTACCGGTCTAAATATTAATAACACACTCGAAATTAACTTCATATATCCTGTTAATCTCTGGCCAATTCAGAATTAAAAACAGAAACCTTGACCATCAAAAGGGCTCTATATTTGTTTGTTCTAGTACTAGCATTTATTTTATATGCAATCGCTTGCAGACAAAAATAATTTTAATATTTTCTATTGTATAATTTATTTATACATGAAACCTTATATGTAACTTTCCTAGATAATACAAAGACATGAAAATATCATAGAGTATCAAGAGTATTACATCGTGCTACATATTCAGACGTCCCCATAAGATAGTTCAGTCACCCCTAAACAAATAACTCTTAAGAATATTCCTGTACAATTTATGTGCCCAAAATAAATGTAGTTATATGGACTTGGTCCTTTATAGAAGACATCATAATATTGTATTGAAATATTATTTATTGATTGGCGATAAAGCATTGTTATGTGTTTGTTTATAGTATGTGTTTATCATCGGTTGATAGAATAAGCTATTTTTTAAAGTTTTCTGAAAAGCGCATTTATGTTGATAATTTGAATGTCACTTACGTAACAAATAACCACTTAGCTAGTGCTACAGAACTGATTTGGTTTAAATAAACTTTAAATAAAATAAATACAATATTTAAAAAACCCTAGACTCAAGATTTCATCAACAAATAGAAAAGAGCTGATAATCTTCGAAGGGTTAAAAAAACTAAATATCCTAAACCCTAAACCTTCCCTCTCCCCCCCTCTACCAAATTCCCGTCCTTCCCCTCTCCTCCCCTCTGAACCCCGTCTCCTGCCCTCTCCCCTCTTCCCCTACCCCCTTAAGGGCGGCAACGCACTTGTGACTATTGAGTTGCAGTTGCCCATGGGCGGCGGTAGTCATTTACCATCAGGTGACCCGTCTGCTCGTTTGCCCCCTTCCCATAAAAAAAAGGAATGGAATTTTCATGATTGTTTCACTAACGTATTCTACATATTTTTAGGAACGTTTTAATATATAATACATATAAGTTATCAATTTCGTTGAAGTCGGTTAATTGTTTGTTGTTTTTTTTTTTTATCATAATATGGATTTATCTGGTGATTATTTTTAACAGTAGTAATGATAGGTCACTAGTTAAGTTCTTCTGACAAAGTTACAAGGGAATACAGTATGCCGCTATTCAAGAAAGGAGTCTACATCCTGGAACTGCAAGCGTCTATAGGCTACGGTATCCGTCTTACCATCAGTTAGGGCGTGCGCTTGTTTGCCACCGACATGGTATAAAAAGAATTGTCGGGCGGCTACAATTAGAGCAATCCGTTGTGCACCATTTCTTATACCTTAATGGTATATAAACAATCTGAAATATGTTTGCGAATTTATCGATCATTGTTTTACAATATCCAGACACTGCAATCCTAACTTTGTTTCCTAACGTATAGTAATAAAAAGTTTGTTTGTCCATTTATTGCTCTATGGGCAATATATACGTACGGTTTGTTCATCACTAACTTTTTCTCCATAACCCCCGAGGGGGTTTTGTTCAAAGGTTCGTCACAAATACGTAGCAATATAGTAGGATGGGTAAGCGTGCGGTGGAGGGTTCCATACTTGCAAAAAACTAGGGTGGTTGTCCTTCTTTCTTGATCTGGATAAACATTTAAAACTATAAATTAAGATTTTATGAGTTTTAGTGACGTAAGGTAGGTACATGAAAAAGGTAAGTAAGGTAAAGGTAAGTAATAGGTAAGGTTACATAAAAAAAAAATATATATATATATATATCCTACTAATATTTAATGTATGGATGTTTGTTAGTCTTTCACGCCAAAACTACTGTACCGATTGCGATGAAACTTGGTATGTAGATAGTTGGAGACCTGGATTAACATACTGACTACTTTTTATCCCGATAATATATATATATATATATATAGAACGTCACACCGAAGTCATGCGTATTCTATCCTTACGTTGCGTATTACACCGCTAAGTACAGAAGGTCAAGTAGTCATTTTTAATTACCGGTGTGAGAGGTGTTATTTAACGTGTGTATCTGTGTCTGTGTTTAAAAGGTGACTTAACCGAGAGTGTTATCCTACTAATATTATAAACGTGAAAGTTTGTGAGACTGTATGGATGTATGTGTGATGTTTGTTACTGATTGCGATAAAACTTGGTGTGTATATAGCTGGAGACCTGGATTAACATATTTTACTTACAGATTACAGGAAAGTCTATGGTCTTAAAATAACATGTAAATTTCTTAATATTGGGCGTAGATACAAACTTACATTTGCAATTTATCGTACACGTTTCATTACGTTCATTCAACACGAGCTCGACTGGTTTTTTTCTTCATTAAGATGGAGGACCCGATGGAAAGAGTTATTTGATAGATATGTAAGTAATGTTAGACAGTTTTAGTTTTAGCCCAATCTCCTATGTTGCATACCGACTGTACGGTGAGACATGTTGTGCCATCATTATTATTGTAGCATCTTATTGTACCATGTTTCAAGCAAATAAAATATTCTTATTCTAAGTTATGGTGTGTTTAGTAGAACGAGGCTGCAAGCCACCAGCGGGCTGCCGCTAAATATTCAGAAACGGACAGAAATTCCGGCAGTCCATTCGCCTGCACTAAAGTGGTAAGGCCGGAAGTTATAATCTGTGAGGGTTCCAAACGCATAAAAAAAATAGGCAATCGTGGGACTGCCGACAGAAGTGGAAACTTAAACGAAACGACGAACTTAAAACGTCACATTAGCAGGTTGGCGACATTAATTAATAAGGAGCTGACAGAATTCAATGTTTAGGTTAGCGCCTTCTAGTGGATCTATATATGTAGGTATTATTAGCGTAACGGTCACATGTTCAATGCTTTTTTTCACTTCAAAAAACCAGATCACTAAAACAAATTTTAGAACAATATAAAAATAACATAGTCAATTATTCAAGTCACCACAATTAGTACACACATTAACTCTCTGTCAGTATTGTGTAGTTTTGTTTTTATAAAAGTGTCCAGAATAATTTAATAAATAATAATAACAAAGAGACACACCGACAAGAGGAAAACAATACCACTATTATCATTAACAATAAACAAGGAAATTAGCTACACAAGGGTGTCCACGATTAATTCGGAGAATTAGACGCGTCCGGAGTAAAATCGATTAACGAACGTACGAAATTCGGGGCAGGGGCGATTCGCAACGACGCGGCCCATCCAAGATAAACATGCCAGGCTTTTTTCTACGGTTGAGACATTAACCAAGGATGTTTTGATGGTGACCATATTGCGGATGTTGGTGGGACAGTCCTAATATTTTATCTTGCTTTCGGGATCAGTATTGAGGTTTGTAGCTTTGAAGTTTACTATATGCTATTTTTATTGTCTTTTTAAAAATTCAATGCGGTAAATATTTAATAAATAATGAAGGTAGATATATGTTATTTACATCAATATGACTCATGTGCACTGAACGTATTCATACGAGTTGCTTATTGTGTAATGTGTAGTGAGTCATTAAGTCTGTTTGTTTGCTCAATATTGAGAGTGTGTAGTGAGTCATTATGTTTGTGTGTTTGCTCAATATTGATAATGTGTAGTGAGTGATTAAGTTTATTTGTTTGCTCAATATTGATTTTTCTATTGCCAATCTATCGTATTAGGTAATAACCTGTAAAATTGGATAGAAGTATAGAAATAAATAAATAAATGTTTAAGGTGAAAATATTTCAATTGTACTTGACGTAAAATATTAATCTTATATCTGAAAAAAAATCGTGCTGCATTGTTTTCGTAGCTTAATATTGATGTCGTTGTCGTTGATGTCAAAAGACTAAATTAGTCAACTTAGAAAAAATGCACTTTTCATACATATAACTCAAATAAACTGGACAGTTTTAAATAAAAATAATTATGTCCAGGTAACTTTATTTACAAAAAAAATCCTCACAAAAAACCGAAAACATGTACCGCCTACACTGTATGTCATTAGACGAAGCGGTGGGGGCGTCATTACGGCGATGAGTAGACCGACCATTAATCTTCCAGGACCGGTCCTTTCGCTGTCAAAATTGTGACCACTGTTCTGTGTGGAAGCTCACTTAGTATACGTCTTTGTCTCTGGCTGTTCTAGTGTGTACGTGATTTAAATGTTACTATTGTCTATGGGATCATTTTTGGAGGTGGTTATTTTGTTTAGCGAATGTGTTCTGCTAGCAAAAGCAGCATTACAATTTGTTTTTTTTCAGTATGGAAGTAAGACGCAGATGTCGACAATTCGGCCAATGTCAATAGTACAACAGATTCATGAATAGAATAGATGACTTATTTAAAAACTAATTTAAATAACAAAATCTATTGAATGAAAAACTCTTTAAACTCATCAAATAAGAAAAAAAAAACCAAACAAGTGCGAGTCTGACTTGTGCATCGAGGATTCCGTACAAACTCGTATGACTCATACAACAAACTTAGTTTTGCCGTTGTGATTGCGTTGACTTAGAAGCAGACGTACGTTAATATTTGATGTTAATTTTCAACTTGATACCTTCACGCGTTCCTGAAAAAAGGATCTTGATAAACAGACAGATGCACAACTAAATGATCCTTTTTGCTTTTTGAGGAACTGAACCCTAAAAATTAATATTAATCTGGCACTAATAGGCCAGTATTATATATATGTACCTAAGACCCTAAGACCGCACAAATAATCTGATGTAAATCTATTTATTACTGTGTTTTAAAATTTTAACATTGGACTAGACATTACATTACATTACATATTAACATTTATAATAATATAAACTGTGTCTAATTATTTACTATAAATTCGTATTATTTAATTTTTCTTTAACTGGTTCGTCAGTTCGACCCAAAACAAACTCGGCCCATTTTGACGAGTTGACGAATTTCAAAATTAATATATTTTTTTTATTCTTCATCTCGTTCTTTGTACTTCTTTGAAATGGTAGTTTATTTAGTACAGTCAATGAGAAAGCTATTTTAAGTGTTAAAATAAAACAAGTTACAGATATTTAATCTCACTACATATAAATTATACCTAACGACAATCAACAATTGTAAATTGGTTTAATTAAAAACAAACTGAAATTCTTAGTAACTACTTAGTTATAAGTCAATTCTAATCTTAACTATTTAATAAAACAAGATTAATTAAAACTTACGAATGGTGTAAAATAAACTCTTAGAAATAAAGAACGATTACATTTGACAGCAGTTTTGAGGGCAAAATTATACTGTAAAATTACATTCGTGCTCACTACTCGTGACTTCAGCTAAACCTTAAAAAATACAGAACATGAAATTAATGATTATAAAGGAATTACAAGCTTTAAAACTACTATAAACAATTGATACGCTCTTTTAATATTCAATAGCAATAAATAAGTCTATCGCTAGCTTTATAAGCGAGGATTTATTATACCACGCGAACATAACTAACAATAGTGTGTGTTAATATTCAGTTACATTAATTGTTTGAAAATCTTTCGTTTTACAAGGTGGTTAAGCACGACAAGTTTATATTTAACTAGCAGTTCCTGTGCGGCTTCGCTCCGCGTGTATATATTTATATATTTTGCTCGGAACCCTATTTCTTTTTCCAAAAAGTGGCCTAAGTTAATCCTTATAATACCAGCTATCTGCCAGTGAAATTCCCGTGGAAATCGGTCGGAGATTAGCCGGAACAAACAGACAGACAGACAACATTTTTAAAAACTGATTTTAGGCATCGGCATCATGCAAATAAATGTATGAGCTTGAAAAATCTATTATTTTGACATTACAAACAGGCACTTCAATTTTATTGAAATGTATTGATTTGAAGCTGTCCGGTTTTGAAACTACCTCCACCCTGCAGAATACTTTTTGTAATGAAATAGACGTTTGTCTTCCAACTCATTTGATGGAAAGTGACGATTAATGCCGCGTTCCTATAATCAAAAAATAGGAACGCGGCAAAAGACGAAGATGGTACACTCCTATTCAAGTAAAACTTATTCACTCTACTCTTGAACGTGCCAGGATTATAATTGTCTGGAAAAGTAGACGCAGGCAGTTCATTCTAGACAATGGCGCCTCGAACCAAAAAGGAGCTGTCAAAGCGTTTAGTTCACTTTTTTTTTTGGAGGACCAGGAGCGCGGGGTATGGTTCAACAGGTGGCCAAGTCTGCCAGGGTTCACAAGGATTTCCTTTCTATGGTACACCTGTGGCCCTGCCAATAGGAACCCGTGACGGAACACTGTGTGGTTTCACCTTATCGTTAGCAACGGTGAGATGTCGACCCGTGTTTTCACACATAAAAAGAATGTTTTAAAACATCATGAGGTTCGGAATAGTGAATGTTGAGAAATAGTATTTTACTGGCAAGATTACCTTGGTTGGTGATGTAGAGTTAAACCTAAGGGCAGCCATTCGGTAGCTCACTTCTAAGGGAACACTCGCACCGTTTGGCGTGAAGTGTAAGGCTCGTACACTGAAAGTGCATACGACATTCTTCGGAAGATTTGCTGGTCGTTTTCAATCATTGTTTTTCAATTTGACTGCACGGATGGCGCAATGGTTTAAGTGGTCACCTCGCCACTACGCCGAGTGTTGTGGGTTCAAATCCCACAAAATTTGTGTGATCCACAAATAGTTGTCCCGAGTCTGGGTGTCCCTTGTGTCCGCTGTTTGAATGTTTGTGAAGCCCCCCGCGACACAGGAATATTCCTAATGCGGGAGTTGTCTTTTTTAAAAAGAAAAAAAAAAAAGAAATTGTGAAATAAGATCTTGCGCATTGTTATTAAGCACATATTGGATTGCGCATGCGCATGATGCGACCTCAAGGTATATTTGTTCAGTGTTGAATATTGAACTTTATTCGTTCGATGCGATTGCAGCTATTTATTTTTAGGGTAAGTAAGAAATCTGTTCTACCATTAAATCTGTATTAGAAACTTCAAGCTCCAAGTAAAAGTGTTATATCTATTTTTCAAAAATGATTAATAAATCGCCTCTGGCTATCCCCTGTGCTCATGGGCGTGAATATTCAAAAAATTACAGGCAACGCACCTGGTGTGAGATAATAATTAATAGCCAAACAACAAAAGATACAAATTCGTGCAAAATCAAGCATAAAATCTTCGGGTAGAGAATTGGGTCGCTCCCCTCACGAGATAATGCGGACTCATTCGTTGCTTCTATGAGACAGTTAAATGGTTCGTAGTGGGTTCCGTATTTATATTGCAGATACATCTTTGTCTATCAAGAACCGTAGAAACTTAAAAGAAATATTTGGGGAGTTCACAATTTAGTTACAATTACCGAACTCAAACAAGACTTATACTTTGAACCTGTGCGTCACATAAATAATAATCCCATTCAGAAATCGAACCCATTACACTCAAAACGTTAGCAGTTGCCAAGGTGAACACTTACAGAAGTGAGTTATTGAAAAATCGTGAGATTACGTTTACACCATGACCATGACGTTTACTATCAGACGGGCTGTGTTATTGTTTGCCACTCAAGTTACTTGAAAAAAATATTGAAATGAACCTAACGTAATGCTATAAAAATAATAAAAATATTTTATCTATATTGAAATATTTTTTAAATAATATCGTTAGCATATCCACCTGTTACTTTGAGGCAAGAAATAAATAAAATAATAGACCTCTTTGCTAACAAACAGATAAAATACAAATATATTTCTAAACGGAACCATAAAAATCATTCAATTAATCGTTTTGAAACGAAACAAAGAAGGGTTAACCTCCCAATTGTCGTCCTACCCTAAAGCGATTTTGACAAACGATCATCGTATACATCTTATTCAAAACAGATATTTGTGCATAATCGATTTTGACAGTCCGTAATTAAGACATCCAATTTTGATTGTCAGTTAATGTTCTTTGTCAAATACTAATCTCATTTGACGGGTGACTGATTTCGTTCGTGGGTTGCCATGAGAAAAATAGAATAAGTTACCTTTAATTAATTTTGTCAGTATTAATTATAGTAGATGATAAATTATTATAATTAGATATGCACAATGGGACTATTCATTTATGGTTTGAAAAAAAAAATCCTAGACTTTTAAACATTTTTTTTCGTGAGAAAATAATTCAGAGAATAAAAAAAACTAATTGTAGGTATGTTAGGAATCACTGACCTCTATTACACAAGTACATAGAGGTCAGTGTTAGGAATTCAAGCAGTAGGTGTAATGTTTTTGAAAAAGTGTTTAGACACAGGTACTAAAATAGTTTGTTAAATCTAATTGATTCGACTTCCCGTTGATAATTTTACCACAATTTTTTTTAATGGAATAATAGTTCAATAATTTTCATGTAGGCGCTATTAATAGAATAGAAAAATATAATACCCAACTCATATTCTACGATGATATTAACCTAAAAAGTTTTTAGTACAGTTTTCGGTGACTACGAACAACTAACTCAAATGTTGCTCTTATCTACAAATGGGCAATTGTCTATAAATAAAATGGTATGCTAAAGTCAATTTCAAGAATACTCTCTTCTCTATCAGTACTTAGAAATGAGACAGCTTTTGTTTGAAACGCTTTTTAATAAGGACCCATTTAACTGTCCCTAGGTGGGGCTCTAGTTTATCACATTGGTCTGGCAGAATTGGAGCTATCCGATTGTGGAATGCACACACCTATACCCTTCATAAAATTATTTTTAATTATACTACTAGTTCTAGTGTTGTGTCTTCCTGGCTAGTGAATAGTCACGAGATGCCTATAGGCGGGTAGATTTTCAGAGATATGAGTGGAAGTGGCATCAGTAACCGATTACAGGCCCTGTTTTGAAAACTTAGTTCTATTTGAAAACTGAACCTGCCGGGTTTTAGGGAAATACTCCTGAACACGTAGTTATTTTGTGTTGGTGTCTATTTAAAAAATGCTTTAGTTTTTTACAAGTAACGTTATATTAAGAATAAACAACACGTCTTCATTTGGTTCCGGGTGTATTCCTTTATATAATTCCTATATATGATAGGTTCTAACATTCAACGATTAAGGTTTGAAATACATTTCTTCATAGTACAAGATAAAATTATATAGAAGTTTATAGGAGTGTGAGCGGGAGCTGTGTGTTTATTTTCTGGCAATTTATAAATTGTTAGAAGAAATTATGAAAAATATTGATAAAAAGAACCCTGTAATAGCTCTCTTCATGGATATGAGCAAAGCATTTGATCACGTGGATCACAACTACTTTTAGACAAACTAGAAAAATGTGGGACCAGGGGCAACGCGCTTAATCTAATAGAATCTTATCAATGCAACAGGAAACAAATTACGCTTATTAAAAATATATGTACTCGTACGAAAACTGAAACTACCTATGCTTCTACACAAAGATCACCTCAATATGGTATACCACAAGGTAGTGTTCTGGGACCGCTCTTATTTTTAGTATACATAAATGACCTGCCTAGATGTATAAGTCATCCAATGATACTATTTGCAGATGATAACACAGTGATGTTAAGTGCTAAAAACAAAGATACTTTTGAGAAAGAAAAAATCGACTGCCTCGCAATAACTTAAAACCAAATTACAAGAAATCTACTATAATGTCCTTTCAACAGAGAACCAAACACATTACACCTCATGTAAGATACGAGTCAAACACTATTTCCAAAATAGATCATACAAAATTTTTGGGGATAGAAATCGATAAAAATATGACTTGGCGTAATCATATCGATAATGTGTCTAAACGACTTAGCCAGTACTCATACGCTTTATATAACCTTTCCAAAGTAGTAGATAAATCCACCGTTCTTACAGCTTATAATGCATGTTTCATCTGTTTTACGGTTTGGTATAATTTACTGGGGGAATGTTGTAGATAGGGAAAGGGCGTTTAAAGCCCAAAAGAAGTGTGTGAGAGCAATCTGCGGTATCAAAAGCACGGACAGTTGCAGGCCATTCTACCAGGAACTGCAACTACTAACCTTACCCGGCTTGTATATTTTAGAAGTGGCCTTATTTATCAAGAATAACTTTCATTTATTTGAAACACTCTCAATCCCTCGTCAAAACCATAAAATAAGATGTGTACCACATAAAAAGACCATTTTCATTAACAATTTTCTAGGTATGGCGTCCAAAATATATATTAAGTTACCCAAGAGTTTAACAACAATAAATGATATCCATGAATTTAAAAATACATTAAATGATTTACTAGTTAATTAAGCTTACTACTCAATTAATGAATACCTGAAAGACAAATTGTAAATTTAAGTGAAGTTTAGTGTGTCCGATTATTTAAATGTAATTAACTGTATTTATTTTGTATATAAATATTATATCAGTGTTCATAGATAAGTCACACATTTGTTACTTACCTGTACTTATTATTTAAATTAGGAGATTATTTGATTTGTATACATTGATATTCTACATAATATATTACTTGGTTTATGACTTTTATTATTGCTGTGACTTATTTTATTATTAGATCTAATAATTAATTTCATTCATTAATCTAATCAATATAATTATGTAACATTTTTAATTATTTTAAGATTTGCACGCCAATATTGTAGAGCATAGACGGACTTTTTGTACAGCTAACACTATTGTAATTATGTAAATTTACCTATGTTCAGCAAAAATAAAGAAATTGAAATTGAAATTGATTATATTATAAAAAACTTGTTTTTTTTTATAACTTACGTTTAAATAGCGTCGTTAAAAGAATATCTTGTAAATTAATTTTCAATTACTTTTATTGCACCTTAATGTTTGTATGTATGTAGCAAATCTTACAATACGAACTTTTGGCCAATAAAGACACAAACAGACCGAATGTATTTTAAATAATAAAATTTAAAATCTCAATTTTAATCTAAGATTACTTTCTAACTGTTTAAATAAAAAAATCACACCGATGAATTCCTAGCAGCTTTTTTTTTTATTCTTAGCGCCATATATTATGAACACCAAGCAAATTTTTTGTCCACAAACGCCGGTTTGCCCACCGGGGCGCACAGTAGTCTTATAACATTTCATATTTTTTTGTCTTTTTATTATTTCATTACAGTAAGCTCACTGCAGTCATCAAAATATCGTTAGGAACGTCCAATACAATGAAGATATTGCCAATTTTTTTCTCGTAACTCAAAAGTTGACTGCGTGTTTTTTATTCTGTTATGATGAATCAAATATTGTTTTTTTTTTGCCTAGTTTTTGACGGTGTGAAACACTGTGCGCTTTTGTTGTGCAACAATTAAAATGGTTTAAGATTTTTTAATGTCTTTGTTGGTGACAAGTGGGGTTTGTGCGAGAAAATATGTCTTGTTAACCATTTTTATTGTGATGTCATTATTGATCAGGGGACAGTTGCCGTATATATATAATCGTATTATTCTTCTATTATCTATAGTTAGGTTAAAAAAAATATAAATATTCACGAACTCGTATGGTTTCCTAAGCTTTTTTATTAGGAAAACTTAGGTTAGAAAACTCGGGCCTCCTGGAAGCCGCCAGTTCGAGTTGAAGGTGTGCGACCCTAAACTACTCGACCTCACCGCTTACCGACATAGCCGAATGGGCTATGTCGGCAAAGGCCGAAAAGTTCTCGAATGGACACCACGGACCGGACCGTAGGACATCCATCAACAAGGTGCACAGATGACCTAGTAAAAATCGCAGGCCGTCGCTCGATGGATGCAGGCCGCTTCCATCGGTCTTCTTAGAAATCATTCAGGGAGGCCTATGTCCATCAGTACGTCCTATGGAAGAAGTGATGATGAGGATGATGTGTAACCGTTTATTATCAGAAGGGCCGTGTACAATAAACACCTAAAACATGACCGAAATCATAATAAAGCAAAAACCCACAGTTTAAACATAATGATTATAATTAAAACACAAGTTAGAATCGGGCCCATATTCGCGTGTGAGCGTTAGTGCGCGTTCGCGCGTAACGATGCGAAAATTCGCGTGCTTTGATATTTTAACGATTACTGGAAAAAAAATCGGAAAGTGTAATTTTAGCCAATAAAAGCGATTTGACGTTTGATGCGCTGTAGTAGATAAGCTTGAGCTGTTTTTTTATTATTTTTCTCGTCACGACATATCGTGGTGAGACACGTTACGATAGGGCGCGTTAGTCTTATCATAAATCTCCAATATATAAGAGGAAAGAGGAATTTAGGTTTTAGTTGGTTAGAGACTGGCTTGTTGGCCTAGCGGTTAGTGACCCTGACTGCTATGCTACAGGTCGTGGGTTCGATTCCCACCTGAGTCCATTGTTTCTATGTTTGTAAAGTCCCCCGCTACACAGGAGTAATTCCTAATGCGGGAGTTGTCTTTTTAAAGAAGAAAAGAAGAAGAAAGAAGTTATCTATACTTTCTAACTAATATTGTGGATGTGAATGTGATTTTGTTTTTAGGGTTCCATTTCTCAAAATGAAGAAAAGGAACCCTTGAAGGATCTCTTTGTTGTCTTAAGAACCCGTGGACGTATTAGTTTAAATTAATACCAAATACTTATGTCTGTGGTTCCTTAAATTCAAGCTTCTTAGTCAACGCAATCAAAAGTTACGGCCATTTAAGTTTTAGATTTGACCAAATTTGAACATTTCGCAAGTTAATCAAAACCTATAGGGTACTTCCCATGGATCTTTCTAGGTCAATGGGAATTATTCATCATAGAGTCATGAAATTTGGTAAGAAGCAAGGTCTGACAGCTCAAGTAAATTAAAAAATCCGAAAGTGTCGTAATTTGTTGTTATAGGTATATTATATCACATAAAAATATTGTTTTTGTGATTACAAACTTATATAATTATGTATTTACACGGGAATTAACGCAATCACGAAAAGGTATTACATACCTCTGAATTGCTGATTCAGCCTGTGACCACGTCCAGTGCAACCTGGTCGATCACTGATTGATATTAGGTATTTACTACTTATTACTGCTAATTATTAGGTATTAGAATACGATTTCGCATAGACAGGACTCCACCCGTATTATCAAACCGCGTTTTACAAAAGCCAAGCCATATGTTAGATGGATTCTTAGATTTTCTACAAGTATGAAGTTTTTTTCTAAAGTACTGCCAGCATAAAACTTTATTAATATATTTAAAATGTTTTAAGCGATATTAGAGCGTAACGCCAAAAGTTTACAGTGCTAATGCCGACCTTTGTACCTTCTCCTTCCGTGCGGCGGCTTCGTTATCAGCGGCTGACTAATTTAACCGAGATGACTAATTTGACTAAAATATATTAATAGTATTGTAGGAAATGGGAGACAATTCAAAGGTCAAATAAAATTTTGAGTTGAAATTCTCCAGATAAGAAAGAGACAGAAAACACTCACACTTACGTATTCACAATACGTTCTGAAAACTCCCATTCCATTCCCAGGATCATTATGCAAAAATATCACTTGTGAGAACAATATCCACTACCCAGTTTGACTTAGATAGGAAATAATTAATCACGAATATCGTTCTAATTCTGTGAGCATCGCGATATTTACTTAATCCGTCATACTTATCATAATTACTATCTTCCAATAATTATCACTATTCAAATATCATCCCTTTATAGTCGAAATAGAACACAATTTTGATAAATACAATCTTAAAATCAGAATGCAAATATTAATAACTTTTTGGCACAAATATAATTTTTAATGCTCGGTAATAAAATATATAATCGCAAATACAAGTCGAAAAGAGATACTTCAGAAAAATGTTCCTTATTTAAATAATACTTAGGGTTTTGCTTTATTGTAACTAGGATAGGGTTATGCAAAAATTTACATACGTCTCACCGCGGGCTACTTTTTTCTGCGAAAAACACTGCGCAAAGGGGTGTCAACACAAGTGCGCTGCGAAATATGAAATTTAAATCTAAAGCTAAAGGGGTATGACTCAAGATTTTATTTTTAAACGTGAAAGATATTTTTAATTTTTTTATTTACTAATGATGCGTTCTGAATCACTAAACGGGTTTTGTCTATTTAGTATACGATGCGCGAATTTGTTTTTTATTTTGTCTAATAATAAATGATGTACCTTTGTATAGGTTAGGTGCATATGCAAATCCAAAGATTCGTGAGAAAAAGTATTACTAACGATTTCTTTCATCGTGAGTAACACTAGAACATTTATGTGACATAGAAGAAACTCGATGGTTGGTCGTTTTTCTATACACTGTTTTTTTTTTCGTTTGAGAAACAATAATAAAATATATTTCTTTTTTTTTTAAATGTGTAACAAGGATCAAGGATTTATTTTTAAACTGATAGACTGATTTATGATTCAGAATTGCAAAAAACATATTATATAAAAAAAAATATATAAATAAAATAAATAACATAAACAGCTCAGAAAGCTGATAGTCAGGCTGTATTTGGAAAAGGAACACTTATTTAAATCACTGAAAAGGCATGACTCATAAAATATGTACGAAATAAAATCTTTAACTTTACACATTCCACCTACTTTTATGAAAAACGGAGGCAAAAATACCTGGAAATTGAAATAGATAGTTGTAAACGGATAGTTTTTCTTCAAAAAATCTTATTGTAACTGCATGCTTGATTTTCGCTTTCACTGATTTAAGTAAGTGTTCCATTGTCAAATACATCCTGTATATATACATTTGCCATTCCCAGTGACCTCAACTCATCGACATAATTCACTTTTTTTTTTCAAGATCTTGTTCTGCTACTGAGAATTGGATTTCCCGATCGAGCGTAGACATAGGTATCTACATAACTAAAGATATTTCAAATTACTATTTCAGTCATAATTCTTACGAATTTCACTAATAAAATATGATTTAAATATATATATATATATATATATATATATTTATTTATTGAGTATGTATTTGAAGGCTGAATTGACTACGCCAACCAATCGTGGGTTCGATTCCCACCCAGGACAAATAATTGTGTGATGAGCACGATAATTTGTTCTGTGTCTGGGTGTAATTTATCTATAATATGTATGTATTTAGAAATATATAAGTATGTTTATCAGCAGTCTGGTTACCATAGTACAGGCTCTGCCTAGTTTGGAATCAGACGGCCGTGTGAGAGATGTGTGGAGTTATTATTATTATTATAGCGGCAGACGAAAAGCGACGAACCAGTAGGGATTATTTTTTTGGTTCACATAAATATAGCCATCTAGAAATATACCTGATATTTTAATATAGCATCTGGATTACTTAAAAAAAAATTCCGATGATATTAAATAATAATAATAATTTATTTATTCATAATATTTCTAACATACACATCAATGCAAACTCAACGTTGACATAATCATTCTCGGCAGCAACTTTTACAAACGGTTGGAATAATTATCGTACGACTGCCACTAATTGCTACGATTACAATGCATTTATATTTGCATAACGGATTGTCAGTTGTTTGCGTTTAGTTATTAAATCGGCCATTTGTTACAGATGATCATAATTGACGGAGACTGTAGGAAGATACAGTAGTATTTTACTACAGTTATGTGTATATAGAATTATAGATAGTAAATAGTTGAGTCAGCCTGAATAAATTGTTTTTATTTTCTTGTGTCTTCGTTTTTTTTTATGGTATAGGGCGCAAACGAGCAGACGGGTCACCTGATGGTAAATGACTACCGCCGCCCATGGGCACCTGCAACCCAAGAGTCACAAGTGCGTTGCCACCCTTTAAGGTGGGAGTAGGAGAAGAGGGGGAGGGGGGAGAGGGGAAGGACGGGAATAGGGGAGAGGGAAGGGTTAGGGCCTCCGGTAACCTCACTCACGCGGCGAAATGCAATGCAAGCATTGCTTCACTGACGGTTTTCTGTGAGGCCGTGGTATCGAACGGAGTCGTAATTGTATTCTCTTTTTTTTTGTTTTTTTTTTACTATTTATTCGCACATTGTATTGCAATCCTTGTGTTCATTGCCTCAATTTCTTTTGGTACATTCCTTCTCTCTTACATAATATTGACTTTTCAGTTTTTTCAGACTTTCGTAGCTAGGTTGAAAACTGATTTTATATAAAAACCGGCCAAGTACGAGTAAGACTCGCATACGAAGGGTTCCGTACCATTGTAGAACAAAATATTAAGATCGAGCAAAAAAAAACACATTTAATTTATGTTTATTATTTGTTGTTATAGCGGCAACAGAAATACATATTCTGTGAAAATTTCAACTGTCTTCCTATTGTGGATTATGAAATACAGCCCGCTGACAGACAGACGGACAGCGGAGTCATAAGGTGCGGTGCCTTCGGGTACGGAACCCTAAAAATTAGGAATTTTCTGAAGAACTTTAGTGTTTGAAGATATTCACGAAATCTTCTTTCAAACACTTATCTTAGCGTTCTTTAAAGACCTCGTGACGATAAAATGGTAAGACCATAACAGTATTTTTCTGTTTACGACCTAGACTTTATAATAACAAGAAGGACATACATACATAAGCTCACGTCTGTATCCCCGAAGGCCGAGTGGTATTAAACACCCACATATGGCCAACTATAATTTAGTCAAACGTCATAGGGGCAAAGCCCTACTATTACCGTGAACCAGGCACTATAGGAATGAGAGATGGGAAAATTGGTTGTGTATAATAAAAGGGAAAGATAGATAAGACGGGCAAGTAATGGAAGGATTAGGGAATGTACGCAAAAGCCTTTCTATTGCCAGGAAGTCCGTACTCTCTACCATATAAAGAGAAATATCTTTTTAAACTGTAAATTGCATAATACTTAGCATTTTTTAAACAGGCAACTCAAGGGTAAGTACCTACTATTGTTATTTTTTTCATACAAGGCTCCGAAACTGATACCTTTGCCACTTGATGGTAAACGTCAAAACACTAAATTTGATACCGAATTGTCTTTTCCTTACGTAGAATAAACAAAAATTACAAAAAAAAATTGTTAAGGTTCCATTCCTCAAAAGGAAAGATAGGAACCCTTATAGCATCACTTTGTTGTCCGTCTGTCTGTCTGTCTGTCAAGACCCTTTTTCTCAAGAGCCGGTCTACGCATCAAGTTGAAATTAATACCAAATATTAATGTTTGCAGTTTCTTGGAGCTGTAAAAAAATCAAGCTTCTAAGTTAAAGTAATCAAAAGATGCAGCCATTTAAGCCTATTGATCAAATTTTAATATTTCACAGGTAAATCATAACCTATAGGATACTTCCCTTCCTAGGGTAAGAAGCGAGGTCTGATAGCACGAGTAACACATCACAGTCACATAAAAAATGGTTTTTGTGATTACAAACTTTTATTTTGCGGTTGCCAAGTTGACTTTGTCGTACATCGATGTATTGAAGAGTATATTTAGAACCGCATAATTAAGTGTGTATTTCTGAAAATACGAGTAAAAATCTTCGAGAATTCATGTAAGAGATGGACGTACTATCTGCATACAAGTTTGTTTCCTTACGGAACCCTCGGTGCGCGAGTCAGACTCGCACTTGTCCGGATTTTTTTTAAAGTATTTAAATACCAATTTGCGTAGTTTGGCAATGTGAGTGGTGTAGAGACACGTAAGTTGTATAATGAGGCAAAAAGCTTAAGCACTCGGAATACCAAAATATATTAAAATCTCCATGATAATATACCATATCATACAGTGTGTAAGTTTCACCGTCACGAAGAATTTACAAAAACGTCTTTCTGTGGATCCTTATCACAATGCAAAAGTCAGTTCATCATTAAAATGCGAGATTAAGGATAAACAATCATTAGTTTGATGTTGCGCTACGCAATGTAAACGTAAGAAACGTAGTATAATTTTTGAATGAATGAATGACCTTAAACGTTCGGCGCCGTCGAAGCAGCTGATTGCATAAATGTTGTTTCATTGATTATATTGCAGTTTTTGGCCGTATGGGGTATTTATTGTTTTTCTTTTTTCAATAAAATGTTCTGTTTCTCATTGTGATATCACTTTTAACAAAAAAAAAATTAAATTTAAAAAACAAAATTATGATTCTTACACCAGAAAATTCCAATGGTTTTCTACTATAAATGAAGATCTGAATCTACTATTTCTAGATTCGGCAGGCTGTTCTTACACCCGTTATGTATACACACCTATAGTACTCGTGGTTTTGTTTTATTAACCTTTCTCCTTGAAATTTAAAAATTGAACATCAATCATGAAAAAAAAACATACACTCATCTTCGATAAGAATAACATAAGACATTTTACAGAACAAATTCTAACCCAAAACTGCAAGTGGCGTTGAAATAGCGAATGGCATGCAGTCCTAATAATATTTATAATTAAAACTAAGACTTACATCAATTCCACCATTATTCCATGGAGGTAGCGCGTAATGGGAAGGGTCGTGGTGTCCCCCTCCCATATGCTCTGCCATCACCGACATCCAGTGCACTAGACCTTGGGCCCCGCCGCCGCCTGACGTGCCTGAAATAATCCTCAGTTTTAAGTGAACTTTTTAGACCTGAACTAACTTGTTCTATATATGTTCTAGAACACGGATAAGCATGCTTAGATAAAATAAAAAGCGTGTGACGTCTTTTAGAAATTTGGAAATTGTATCAAAATATAGTAAATACTATACTATACTACACTAGCAGCGCCTCGCTGATCGCCGATCCCGTGAGAATATCGAGATTAAAAATCAGCCTATGCGTTAATCCAGGTCTCCAGCTATCTACATTCCAAGTTTCATCGCAATCGGTTCAGTGGTTTTTGCGTGATAGAGTAACAAACATCCATCCAGCCAAACTTTCACATTTATAATATTAGTGGGATTGCAAAGACTCGCAATTTTAGCGCCATCTGTGAACGTTGCCCGAACTAATATACGGATAATCACTACATATTATAAAAAAAAGTCCCCCGCCGCGTCTCTCTGTCTGTCTGTTCGCGATAAACTGAAAAACTAAACTGAACGGATTGTCATGCGGTTTTCTCCAATAGACAAAGTGGTTCATGAGGAAGGTTTAGGTGTATAATTTGTTAAGATTTTGTGTAAATTGATTGATATAATGGTGATGATTGTTGCAGATGTCTCTGCTACGTTGCGAGTTAGTATACAAAATATTACAGTAGTATCTCTGAATTGCCTGAAGTTTCGAATAGATTCCATTGGATGTGGTAACCTCCACTGTCAGAAGAGGAAGAAGAAATCAGTTCAAAATTTATTAATGTGTTTTGTTTACTACCCTATTAGTATGAAAACGCTCTCATTAACTACATTATAGAAGCATAAGAATGTGACAAAAGCGTATCTCCGTTATAATCATTATCTCATCTGTGTGATGTCCGATGACCAACTTTGAAGTCATTCTCTATCACACTTCTAATGATAAAAGGTTATCATCACCTGTCGGCACGGCGGCGGGCTGTGCGGCTGCCTGGTCTTGTCCCCCACCACCTGTGACCCCCCCTCCACTCCAAACGAACGCTGACGATGCACCCGCCTTCTGAAACAAACATAATTATTGTTTAGTTACCTGTGGAGAATAACGTATCGTCTTGTCTACTACTGTAAATTATTTGTCCTTTCATTGCGACAGGTCTGTGCCTCTCCGGTAAAAGCTTGAATCGTCTGTAGATTCTTACTGGAATACTGACTGCATTTTGTGTAATAGTAAAACTATTTTCGAAATTAGTAGTCCAATAAGAGTCAAAGGAGAATTATTAAATAATAAGAATAAATAGAGATCTCTGACAGAAGACTCTTAAAAGAAATTCATGAGAACTCTTTATAGTTTGAACATTAGTCCGTGATTTTTGACAAGGTTGCATTAAGCCATCACACCGCTTGATCATGTCCAGATACACTGACCCTAGAAAACCAGACTGGTCGTATTTAATAAGGTTCAAAAAAAATCTAATGGGCACTCAAGTTAGATAATTATTTGCCAGGAATGGACTTTCTAGGATATTATGACATCGTCATTTTTAAGGATATATTCCCTACACCCAAGACCGTGGCAATAGGAGACTGTGTGTGTTCTTTTATGGTTTTAATTGTTTTTTTTCCGACATCCTACTTCACTGTTAACCTTGTTTAGGTATTGACAGTGACAGTGACAGTTAAAACAGTGCTGCAGTACAAAAAATATTCAATAAAGAATAAGTAGCAAGGTTTTTGAATAACATACAAATGACAAAATGCTGCGGTAAACATTCAATCTCACGTGTATTGTATTTCATTTCTGAGTTAAAGAAACATTACAAACAGTTTGTAATGTTTCTTGTTGTAAATGTTATTCAAAAACCTTGCTACTTATTCTTTATTGAATATTTTTTGTACTGCAGCACTGTTTTAGTCTCCATTTCACAAGACGGGTCAACGGGTCAATACCTAAACAGTTCTTCATCTTAAAGTCTTATATTCTAAAAACTTATTACCTCATCCGGAGAATCAGTAACTCTATCAGCATTAGTTTCATCATCAGACGCTTCCAATCCAAAGCCATTAGAAAACAGCATATTTCGTGAATAGAGAGAATAGCAGTCACTCATATTCCTCCTTCTCTTTCCAAGGGTTGCCAAGAAACTCTTATACAGTTGCGTTGGAAGTAAAAATGGGGCATTCTGGAACCCATCCTTAAAACCCAAGCTTTGATTTCTAAATGGATTACTAAAATCAAAGTCTGGGAGAAATTCTTTCTTTATAAAGTCAGCTACTGGATGCATTGAGAGCGCATTCTCTGTATAATCCAACGCTGCTGTTGTATCTTCATTTGGACCATTATTTTCTAAGTCACTACTTTCAGAATTAGCATCACTTGAATTATTGCTATCGACCTGATCCATTTTGTTATCATCAGTGGTAAAGTCGTCGAATTCCCTCTTCATTTGTAGATTCATTGGGTTTTTTATAAATAAGTTGGGATTCGTCAACGTCACTGACATTCTTGGCACTATTTTACTTATAAATATATCACTATTTAACACTAATGTCTATTATATAATTTTTCGAAATAAAAATAAATATATCTTCGTAATTATGTAGGTATTTATAGGAACTATCGTTGGGTAGGAGGTGCCTGGACCGAAACTAGAAGAGTTAGATATGAGTGGCGGATTATTTGACTTCGTATTCTTCACCCGTTTTGTTAGGTTATTTTTGTAATGATTTTGATAAGTTTTTATTGACTTTCGATCAATTTTTATTCGCTAAGATTCAAACTGGAAGTTTTGAAAAAGTAAAGACTATCTTGTTGGGTACCATGATTCGATTCCAACAAAAAGCGATATTTAATTAATATTATTAAATAAAAAAATCGCAGTCTGGAAATTTTTTATATTGTTCTCAAGTGTTCGATAAAAATGAAGAAAACGCATTTGGCTCTACACGCTATTTTAGCATCAATCTCAAAAACAATTGGGCTTAAAATACCTTAACGTAGCTTTGGTATATCTTTTTCTATTTATACTAATTAACATTCAGTACAACACGATACGTTTAGTTTACTATATTTTTCTTATTATTTTGGATTGTTTAAAATAAACACTTATTCGTTGCTTCTTGTTGTTAAATTTAATATATTTTACAGCAGGCAAGAATTAAAATTCAATAACCCGATTTCATATATTTTTAAATCTGTGTCATTGGTATAAAAATATTTTCCTTTAGATTTCACGTCATAGGGATGATAATACTATTTTAGATACATTTTTAATAAATCTAGAATCCGGTTCAGTTAGATTATAAATAGAATTGGGTCAGACGGTGACACGGATATAACTTAATTTTAGAATGATATCGATCGTTTTCGTGTTGTACTCTGTTAAATAGGAGATACATTTTGAATCATTTGCAGTGGCTTACTTATTTAGGCAGCAATCAATTTAAAATAATGCATTTAACTTGTCAATATGTATAATGTGTTTAAGAAGCAGCTAAAGTAATAAGAGAACACTCTCTGAGTAGCTAATCTCGAGGGAACAGACATCATTAGTTACTTAAAACTGCTAAAGACCTCAAAAGGATGAACGGATGTTTGTTATTCATTCACGCAAAAACGGCTCAACGGATCTGGATTAAATATGGTACAGAGATAGAGTAATAGAGAGATAGTCTATAGTCTGGGATAGTACACGCACATAAGCTACTTTTTATTCCGGACAATGATAGATTTCACCATAATTTCCACGCAAACGAAGTCGCGGACAACAGCTAGTAAATTCATCTTTATGTGCTCTATAAAGCACAAAGAAGTATAACCGTTTTTAAAAGTAAATGGTTACCCATCTAATACAATCAAAAAGTAGAAAAACACACAAATTGGCCATAATTTAAACAATTTATGGCAAGCCGTTATAGTACAAAACAAATTTATATAAATTGTATTTACCTATAGATAATGCCACTTAGTCTTATGTGGAAGCCCTAGGTCAGGTAGCGTAACCTATAAACCTAGTTT
Organism: Callimorpha dominula; assembly: GCA_949752705.1. Classification (NCBI taxonomy): domain Eukaryota; kingdom Metazoa; phylum Arthropoda; class Insecta; order Lepidoptera; family Erebidae; genus Callimorpha; species Callimorpha dominula. The sequence goes on along the minus strand of OX457015.1, from coordinate 11,463,865 downwards.
TCAGAGCTCGAGATTTGTGCTCTAAAACTTTTAAAGTGAGGTTTCTTTAGAAATGTACCTTTTTAAGAAATATACACAACAATAGCTGTATCGTCATTTTGAAGAAAATTAATATTAAAATCCAATCTATCAATCAATAAAAAGACACAGATGAGACAGCTAATAGTATTTTATACAAACTTTGGAGGGTAATTGCCTGATTATTTGAAATCCACTGAATAGAGCTTAAAGGCGAAGGTTTGTGAGGATGTTTATTACTCTTTTACACAATTGACTGAACGGATGTGGATGAAATTTGTCACAGATACAGGTTATAGTCTGGAATAGCACATAGGTAATTTTCATGTCGGAAAATGTATGGTTCTCGTCGGATAGACTTTTCGAAATTTTCCACACGAAGGAAGTCGCTGCCAACAGCGAGTATCTAATAAAATACAAAAAAAAAAAAACAAAAGTAGAACCTTTTATTGATTGAGAAGAGAGATTATTTCAAGAGAATCTCCCAACCAAGACTGAATTATGATGAGGATGAGGTTTGATATCATTGTTTTAAGGCAAAGCTTTTGGACGCTCTGAGCAGCAATCTCATCTTGACTATTTTACAGGACGTGGGACTTGATTCGTACAGATGGATAAAAATTCTAACTGGAACGACAACCAAGGAAATGGATGAAGTATACAGCAACCAGAAGCTGTATAGTTCGCTGAACTATCAAACTCTCAGAACCAAACAAAACCAATAGGAAAATAATGCCCGTTGGTTCTATGACATAGGTCTTATGAACCTGAGTTCGACAAGCAGGTAGCATAAATTGCTATGGGGTTCTACTTTTAGATAATTTTCCGTAGCAGCATAGAGTCTAGAAACCATGGAATCAAGGATCTACAGCCGTCCATATAAAAATATGTCTGAATTCGTCAACCAACTGTTTTGTATAAAAATATGGCAAAAAAAATTATTGGTTGACGCTCTAACAAGAGGTGGATAATAGTACAAGTGGTTAATGCCGCGTTCCAATAAACAAGAAATAAAATTTCGTTGAACGAAACAACGAAACGAAAGTATTACCATCCGTAAGCAAAACGAATCGTTTTATGTTCCTTGGAACGCGGCATAAGTAAATTATTTTCTTATGAGAATCAAAGTTAATTCAAATTACCTATAAAATACATATTATTATCGTTCGATTCAGGACCAATAATTGTGTGATGAGCACGATAATTTGTTTTGTGTCTGGGTGTAATTTATCTATAATATGTATGTATTTAGAAATATATAAGTATGTTTATCAGCAGTCTGGTTACCATAGTACAGGCTCTGAATAGTTTACGATCAGACGGCCGTGTGTGAGATGTTTCAAGTTATTATTAAAAAAATTATAAATATAAAATTTGCAAATGTACTTTACAATTTGAATTACTATAAAGTCTTATTAGAAAATTATTTACAGCATTACAAATTAGATGAGGAATAAAAACTGATCACTTTCCGACTTTGTACTTACACCAGATATGACAATGAGGAACGAATTTATATAGCCTGTACAAAATTAATCCTGACTGCATTAATCAGACAGCCATTACCCCTAAAGCGATGGCAGTGATACCTACTTACTGCAGTTACATGATTCTGAAAACAGAAATACTATTAGTAAATATAGAAACACATCAACAAAGTCGTGATGACTTATCGAAACGATAGATTAGACGAGATGTTAATAGATAAAGGTCATAGGGAGGCAGCTGACATCATAGACAAGGACGATGGATGCGATTGTGGTGTAACAACCAACAATGACGTAGTACATAGGATTTAAAACAGCAATGGCTGAGTTTGTATTCAGGGAACGCATAAAACTAAAACTATATAAAGTAAGAAATGGTCTTGACCTTGATAAACTGAATAACAACCTTCTCTTATCAGACTCGACTCATTTGCAGTCACTGCAAAGAATTCTAGTCTTTAATACTAACAAGATACTAATTAAAATTGCTTATTAAAATACGTGTAATGTAAAACTAAATTAATGTAGTTTGTATTTTTAATTTGTTTACTACTAATTTTATTTTTTATTTTAAATAAAAATATCCGAGTAATTTTAAAATTTTATTTATTCTGCGATAAACTATCGGAAAATATACTCTTGTCTAATAAGAAAAAACTGTAAATGTCAAGTCATTATACTCGTAATCAAATGAAACTAACAACTAATATAAAACATATAGGTAAATATATATACCTATATATAAATTAATTTTATCACGATTAACGCTCGTGTAAGTCAGTTTAGTCGTGAGTTGAGAACATTAAATCAATCATATTATCATCAATAAATTGATCGTCAATTTTCTTTGTTCTTTTCAAATTAAAAATACGAACCGTTTAGTGTCATACGAAACGGTCATTAACACAATTGGCAAACATCACAATTATCCGGACTACAAACATCAAAATTATAATTTATAACGGCACTTATGTATCGCGATTTTTCTTACAACACGCGAACCGCCATCTTTACACATGGACAGTCCTTACGCACACTTAGACACACTCATTAACAAACACATTTACATCACTAATGCAAGTCCCACGTGCCTTTAGACATTAAAAAGTTTACTACTGCAGTCCAAGTTTCAATTAAGAATTTAATCCGCTATTACCGAATCGTGGACACTAAACGCAAGGCGCGAACGATAATCAACCTTTTTTTTTTTCATTTCGCGGGCTCTGTTTGACACATTTTTCGAATTTTAAAAACGCTTTTTAGATGTGAAACGGGTGAAGAATTCTTTTCAAAACTCCCGGCATATCAGATCGATTAATTTTAAAACTAAAATGTTATCCAGTATCGTTTAATGTTTAAAATTTCTTTTCTTTAAATTTTTTTGTTTTAAAATTTAAAATTTTAGAGAACGAGTAGTCTTTACCGCGAGGTATTCGCTATGGAACTCTTCCCGTGAGGTTGCTGCAAGGAAAAGCATTTTCGCAACACATGGAAAGCTTTCTTCAAGTTGGACCGTGTGTGGGTGTATACATACAGGAATGTAAATATGTGTGCATCCAACTTGAGTCGTCGCGGTATGTGTGCGATAGATCGTGTGGTTGTGTGAGTATTTTATGACTCTGAGTGCATCCCTTTCGAGCTGCATGCAATTTATATGTGTGCATTTTATTTTTTTTCTAAACGGCGCGGCTCCCTGTGTATGCGAGCGATTTACTTGTGTATGGGTGCTCTGTTTTTTCGGTTACGTTGATACGATTCTCGCCTCTATTATGGTATACTTATATGTGATATTGGCATGTTTATAAGAAATGTATTTTTCAGTTTTATATCGCCGATATGAGAATCGTGGATAGCAAAGAAAATGTAAAAGGAATAAAAAAACTCGTGCATCGTACGTTTTCAGGTAGACACATTTTTCTTTAACCCATTTATAGGAAGTCGTGTGAGTGTGTGTGCTTGCATCTAGGGGGTGGAGGGGTGTTCAAAGGGTTGAGAGGGGGGTGAACATATAAAAATGATAACGCATCGCAAGACGGCTGCTTTTATGGTTTTTCTTTATTTTTTAATGTTTTTTTTTATTGGAGCGACGAGTAGACGGGATATTTTTCATGCTGGCTATCTAAAATTTATGTTTTATTTAAGTTTAATAATGTTTCTGAGCTACAGAGTCTTCTATCTACTTTTATAGCTTTTGATATGGTGCACTAAAATATTTTAAAACTCCTGATATTACGATCAGTTTTTAACAGAAACTGCTATCTCTTCGCACCTTAATAGATATGGCGTAACTTTGTCTTAGTATTAGGGAATCGTAAAGTGGGTTCAGTTCTTGGGTAGGGCAAATTGTTTCATGTTGGTGGGTCTTTCTTTTTTCTTTAGGTATTAACAGCATAGTCTGGAAACTGTACAGTCATAAAAATAGCTTTGCAATATGTTGATGTAATACTCATCTACCTACCTCTTCGGGGATATACAAGAGTGAACGTATTAAAAAAATGACAAGGTGTCCTTTTTTTTTTATAAGACAACTCCCGCTTCACAGTCATTTAAACAACGGACACAAAGAACACCCAGACTCGGGAAAAACATTTGTCTATCACACAATTTTTTGTCCCGTGTGGGATTTGAACCGACCACACTCGGCGCGGCGTAGTGGCGAGGTGACCACTTAAACCATTGCGCCATCCATGCAGTTTATTTTAGTCATATTATAAGACAAGGGTAGATAAAGATGTCGCTAATGCGTCTTTGGTGAAATAGGAATTCTTTACAGTGGCAAATTGATATACTGTCATTATCTTTTTTTTTTTTGGTATAGGGGCAAACGAGCAGACGGGTCACCTGATGGTAAATGACTACCGCCGCCCATGGGCACCTGTAACTCAAAGAGTCACAAGTGCATTGCCGCCCTTTAAGGTGGAAGTAGGAGAAGAGGGGGAGGGGGGAAGAGGGGAGAAGGAAAGGACGGGAATAGGGGAGAGGGTAGGGTTAGGGCCTCCGGTAACCTCACTCACGCGGCGAAATGCAATGCAAGCATTGCTTCATTACCGGTTTTCTGTGAGGCCGTGGTATCGAGCGGAGTCGAGCCGGCCCATACGTGCCCAAGCATGGCTCTCCCAAGTAAAATTTATGTTTTATTTAAGTTCCTGACTTTTTCCCAATTTTATCTGGGGTCAGCGCAATGTGTAGGTTATTTTTTTTTTTCAACTTTACAAGGGTTGTCTTGGTCTTGTCCTTTTTATGACCAGCCGCCAGACGCTGACTCTCCTTGGGAATGTAGTCGTTTTCAGACGGCACAAAGGAAGAAGGTAAGTAAGAAGGAATAGCTTCGCTCGCTTGTATCTACATAGTTATATTTATTTCCCCGAACCCTAATTCTTTTTCCAAATTAAGGTAGTCTAAGTTATTTCTTATAAGATCACCTATCTCCCTAGCCAATGAAAGTCCTGTGAAAATTGGTCCACCCCTTCTCGAGATTGGCCGTAAAAAACAGACAGACAGATAAACACTTAAAAAATGATTTTTTTGGTGTAAACGTCTACATAATCTAAGAGTGACATGCATTGATCATATTGCCGACATAATCATATTCTGGGACATACCTTCCTTTTGGGGGATTGCATGCGCGTTGACTACCTTTTAAAAAACCAATACACTCCTTTTTTGAAGAACCCATACTGTAGGCCCTCGGGAGAACCTCGCACACAGCCGAAATTTTCACGGGAGGAAATAGGGTACATGACAGTCAAGTCAAATCAATTTAATAAACGTCAAAACGGTGGGTTGGGTACATTTTTGTATAAAACACTAAGGGTAGACGTCACACCTTACTGTTGTCAAATAATTCAATTTTGATCTAAATAAAAAACGTTAAAAGAAAACTGGATTACAATTTGTACAGTATTTTAAGTTATTTTATTGCCGATTTATTTTGAGCATAGGCATCTAATCAGTTCCTCAGGAACCGTATCGTGCTCGACTTAGATTACTGTCTTTATTAATGTACAACGTTAGTTAACGAGCACGCACATGGTTTTCTATCGTCTGCTTACAGCACCATCGCCTATAAACATTCGTAGTGTTCGCTCATTGTATATCCCTTTTTTTTAACGCGTGGAAACCCCTAAAGGCCGTCACCAACATCGGAGTTTTCGGTAGGGCGGTGTGTCGAAATGAAACCGCCTAACAACTACGCTGTGTAATATTCCGCGACAAGTTTTTTTTTAATTCAGTATAGGAAAAGGCGTTTATTTTCAAACTCATCTGATGGGAAGTGACCATGAAGAAGAAGATGGTACGCGCCTGTCCAAGAAAAACATTAGCGCGTAGTCAACCTTGTCCCACTGATGGAACTCTTATGGACTGGATTATGCTAGTAACCGGTTAAAGTCAGTCTATGTGAAGTTCGGCGACAGTTGTATTTGAAAGAATCCTCTTTTCTAACATTTTACTTTTATTTTAAAGACATAGCACAAAGCTTCAAGAACGTTATAGAAGAGCATGCAGATTTCCTCACAGCTATTAATTCTGCTAATTCACTGTTGAAACTAATAATGCATTAAATATGAACATAAACTTTAAAGCCCGACCCACACTCTCCGAGAGGCAGGCGCGGCAACGCGTGTACGAGAGTGTAGTTGGTGCTTTACCTCGCCTCGCCTCCTCGACGCGCGACGCTCCGTTTTGTATCGTTTTTTTTTGCAGGAGTCAAAGGACGCGAGGCGCGACGCAACTGAATAAATGTGGATAGCTAGCAATCTTGCGAAATTGCGCTACAAATCGTGTGAGGGCGCACACGCGAGAGTGTGGAGCCGGGTAAAAAGAAGTGCGTGACCGGGGATTGAACAGAAACCGGCCAACCGGATAGTATTGCCCACCTACTCATACTTGAACAGAATGAACTTAATACTAAGATACAGGCAACATGTACAATCACTACATATCACATTCGAATTTGTTTTATCATATCACATATGATAATACAAATTCCCCCGCCTCGGCTGTCGCGATAAACTTAAAAACTACTGAACGGATTTTCATGCGGTTTTCACCAATAGATAGAACGATTCACGAGGAAGGTTTAGATATAGAATTTGTTTTGTATAAATTTTTTGAAATATGATGATGATTGTTGAAGATGTCTCTGCTACCTGTGCTAGTAGATGTGAATTGCAGTGATAGCTACTATCACACTTAAAACTCATTATAATAATTTTTAATACTAGTAATTTACTTTCTCATCACAAATTCGTGTACAATATCAATGTTGAATCTATTCTTTGACGACCTCAGGGGCGGGGCGGTTGTGCATTCGACTGTCACGCTGGGGGTTCAATTCTCGCCCTGTACAAATAATATGTCTGTTTGCATAGGTTTGGGTGTATCTACGTATAATGTAATTTAATTAAAAAAAAATGTTTATCCTATCCTAGTTTGGGTCTAGATAGCAATGTATAAATATGTCCCAGTATATTATTATTATCATCTTTGTTTATTTAAATTTACATATAAATTACATTTTTAAAATATATTCAGTTTAAAAACTGACCTGTTGGTCTAGTGGTTAGTGATACTGACTGCTGAGCTAGAGGTCGTGGGTTCGATTCCCACCCAGGACAAATATTTGTGTGATGAGCATGATTATTTGTTCTGTGTCTGGGTGTAATTTATCTATAATATGTATGTGTTTAGAAATATATAAGTATGTTTATCAGCCGTCTGGTTACCATAGTACAGGTTCTGCCTAGTTTGGCCGTGTGTGAGATGTGTCCAGTTATTATTATATGTTATTATTATTATATATTGAAAAATATAAAAAATAGTGTCCCACCGGTATCGGGTACAGGGACCAAGCTACCGGTGGTTAGGGTTCCAGTGCCTAAAGAAGATTTCATTTTAATAAAACCGGCTAAGTGCGAGTCGGACTTGCGCACCAAGGGTTCCGTAAAATATTTTTATTATACGAAGTAACTAAAAATTTACGGTTTTCGCAATGTTTCCTTTATCTGTGCTATCGTTGCTTCGTACCAAATTTCAAGATTCTGAGTTCACGGGAAGTACCCTGTAGGTTTTGATTCCCTTGCGAGTGTCGAAAATTTGCGGAAGTTTTGCGGCATAAACAGCTGTATCTTTTGATTGCGTTGGCTTAGAAGTTTGATTTTTTCACAGCTCTAAGGGACAGTAGACTTGAGTATTTGAAATAAATTTGAACTTGATACCTCCACGCGTTCCTGAGAATAAGGGTATTGACAGACAGACAGACCTTTGGACGGACGGACAACAAAGTGATCCTATAAGTGTTCCGTTTTATTCCTTTCGAGGTACGGAACCCTAAAAATTAATATAAAAAGTCTCGATCGTGAATTGGCTATGCTTAATCAAGTTATTACTTAAATGAGAATATCGATGAGTAGTGTTCTTGGAAAGAGCAAGCAATTAATTCTATATTTCATTGACAGTTAATCGAAACATTGACAGTTAATAGTAAATTTTAATTTATTGTTTTACCCTACGCAAAAGAAGGTATTAAGCTTGAAATTTATAAATTACGTCATGAATTACGCATTCAAAATAGAATTAGAAGAACCGTGTTGTATATGCGATGAAAAAAAAAACTTAAAGAAACTGAAATTTTCACATGAAATATATTCTGTAATTAATACAAGAGTTAGCAACGTTTTTGAGGAAGAATTTTACTGTTTTTTTTATATAGTCCGATCTCTTTTATTATTATCTTCTTATTAAGGGAATAGTTAAAGTCGAGTGTCTCCAAAAGAAAATCAGCTAATAAAAGTATCTAGGAGACTGATTTAGGTGCATTGTAGGAACTACGAATGATTACAATAACACATATCATATCCATAAGCTTCTTATTTCAATGGCAGATGCCTTTGCTGTGGGAAAGTTGGGAGAGGAATGATGTTTCGCCACGAACCTACCAACAGATATAAAACAGGCCAACAAAAATTCTACTCCAGAAATAAAAAACTGCACCAACCTCAGCTATACATAATATATAAACATGTACCTATGTGTATATAGGAAAAATATAAAATACGGCTACTAAAAATATATAAAAGCTACAAAAATATGTTATTCTCAACACACAGGTATGTTACGTACGTGTGAGTGGAATTTTGGTGTGTGTTTGGTCATATAGAATGGTGTAGAGTAGGCATTTGAAAATAATATTTTTTTCTTTCCTTTGATATTACAGAACTAATTCGCTACGGCTTATTTCTGCTGAAATGGAAGCCGGGTGAATACTTAATACATAAGCATTTTTTACCCGATAGAAGATCGCAGCCAACCGGTGCAATTGGAGTACACATTTTGCTAAATCTTCTTAATACCATCAGTGCAGCCACTAGCGATATTTTTTCAGTTCTTATAAAATAACAGACGGGGACAGAGAAATTCTTATTCTTTTACCACTACCATTGTAATCATCGCCAAAGAATGGAAAGACGATTTCTTCATAGTGTTTTCTAAGATATTTGCTGCTGACTTGATGCTGGTTTGCTGATTTTGCTTGAAACATAGGTGACGAATAATTAACGCGCATTTATTAATTATCCTGGTTCTTTGAGACAAAGTAGTCCTACTCAAAATTATGGTGTTGTTAATTTTAGTATAATTTTTAAGAAATATTTATATTTTACTGAATATTCAATACCATATAAATATAAATTATTAGGTATTTTTAATTTGTTACTGATTCTGACTGGTGAGCAAGAGATCGTGGGTTCGATTCCCACCCAGGACAAATAATTGTGTGATGGGTGATAATTTGTTCTGTGTCTGGGTGTAATTTATCTATAATAAGTATGTATTTAGAAATATATAAGTATGTTTATCAGCAGTCCTATTACCATAGTACAGGCTCTGCCTAGTTTGGGACCAGACGGCCGTGTGTGAGATGTGTGAAGTTATTATTATTATTATTCTCTTTATTTACTTAATATACATATAAATTACATTTTTAAATACATTCACTATAAAGAAATAAAAACAAATATATTTAAAAATAGTGTCCTACCGGTATCGGGTACAGGGACCAAGCTACCGGTGGTTAGGGTTCCAGAGATAGAAACCTCCTCACTATGTGTGCCGTATCAAGGAGGACTGCCTGCTGCATCAGGCTCTTAATCCAGCTGCCTAACGTGAGCCTCTGAAGGTGTTGGTCGAGGCTCTTAGCAATTAACCCATGGGCTAAAATGACTATCGGCACAATGATTGCTGAATCCACATCCCACATGTCGACAATCTCGTGGGCTAGGTCCAAATATTTTATTTCTTTATCTTTTTCGGCTTTTAAGAGATTGTCGTCATGGGGAATGGTGATGTCAATAATCATTGCTCGGCACTCTAATCGGTCTATCACCACTATATCAGGCTTATTGGCAACAATAGTCCTGTCAGTGATGATAGATCGATCCCAGTACAATGTTGCACGACCATTTTCGAGAACTGGGTCGGGCACATACCTGTAGTACGGTAACTCGACAGCCACAAGATTATATTTAAGAGCAAATTGCTGATGGACTATCCTGGCCACTTCGTTATGTCTATGCAAGTACTCGCCGTTGGCAAGACGAGAACAACCAGAAATTATATGCCTGAGGGTTTCTCCGGGACGATGACAAGCCCAACAAATTTTAATTGTGCCGTCCTTCAGGATATATCTCCCATAGTTATTCGTCATAACAACTTCATCTGTAATTGCACAGACAAAACCTTCAGTTTTTCCGAAGAGGTCGCCGAACCGTAGCCAGGATACTGATGCCAATGCCTTGCTCTTCCATATCTCCTTGCGGTCTGTAATAGTAAGTACTGCTGGTTTGCGCCAGTTCTCTTTTCCTAGAGCAAGCAGAGTGAGTCCGTTGTCAACTGCCACCACATCCCGATACACATCCAGGTCAACGGAGAGGAAGTAATCTCTAAGGTTGCATACCTCGCGGTTATGGAGGGTCTTGGCATTTAAAAAACCACGTCCTCCACATTTCCGCGGGATATACAATCTTATGACCGAGGAACGTGCATTCGGTACTATCATTATTATTATTCGTATTATTAATGGTATGAAAGTACAAAAATAAAATAAAATGATCAACGATCTAATATTAAAATTACTTCTCTATAGATTTCGCTAGTAGTTATTCCTAGACCAAATAGGTGATGTATGCATGTGTGTATACCCACCTTTACGTATGAGCACTAACATTGATGTCAGAATAGGGTACTAAAACTAGATGTGATATAAGGTTTTAATAGCACCAGTGAATGCACTCGGCTTCGTATGAATAATAATGTGTAATTTCTAAATCACCGCCCCGGAAATGTTATTATTACGTAATAACTATTTAAAATCCACAAAATAATATTTCGTTTTAAGACAAATAATATAGTATATAAGTGCATGTAAATATTTATTTGCATTCAAAATAAATTCATTCTTTATTAATATCTAAATTTAAAGGTTATTAGGAAGTGCCGTTTCTGTGTATTCTCTATAATATGTGTATTCACAAACACAGGTCCACAGCATGAATAACCTATGGAAACTCCCCGCCTTGGTACTGTGGTACTTGGTTATGTGAAGGGATGACCTTTGCGTAGTTCAAAATCAAACTATTGACTGTAAATCCTTAATCTCGCATTTTTTTGATGAGCTAACTTTTGCATTGTGATAAGTTTTGAAAGAAAGACGTTTTTGTAACTCAAAGCTTGGAAAATATTACATTTCTTTAATACGTAGGTTTCTTAACACAAAAAAAAAAACAGTTATTCAAATATTACGAAATAGTAACAGACAAGAATGTTATTAAATTCGTTCATGTAAATTGCAGTTGTTGGAAACTAGGTTTAACATTACGTCCTATGTTAAAAATAGAACATAAAAATCAATACTATACCTGACACATCTAGCCAAACCCATAAACTACAGTGTACTTCGGTGTACACACACACATACTCTCAAACAGACGCACACATGCCCACCCAGGTGTATCACACAGAACCGAACTCATATCGTACTTACGCCCTTATACTCCTCAAGCTTAAGAATATAGTTTCGAGCATTTTAAGGCGTACAGCAAATATATTACTTTATTATTATAATACTAAGCTTAAGCTGAGGGGGAGTAAATACACTCTGGGTCTGGAATATTAGTTCTTGGATCAGGTAAAGCAAATATTAAATTATAAAAAAATATAAAAATGTTCTTAGAACTGAAAAAACAATGTGCAATAGCACACAATTGCGGCTTGCTCTAAAGTTCCTCCTTATACTTAGGCATTTCTGAGCAAGCCGAAAGGAAGAACTTTGAAAAGAGAATTAAGGAGTAAGAAGTATCACCTAAAAAGCTTATCGTAGCGGTAAATGATAAATGAATGTATTTTGCAAAAAGATCTTTTCAAACACTTCTAAATGTCGATTTGTCCTTTTAGATAGTGTCGGCATTCCTCTTATCGGTTCTCTACTCTTGCAAGGCATAACATTTAAAGACTCACTAGTAAGTCAGCTCTTGAGGGGCTCGTGGCTGAGTGGTAACCAAGTAGGTTAAGGAATACTAGCCCGGTCAGTCTGAAGATGGATGACCATTCTTAACCTTTTGAGACCCTTCCGGGGTGCAATTGAGGCCCCAGCCATAAGAGTCGCTGTTGGAACACAAGTTTGGCCTTTGCGATGATGACGATTCGTGGTGATGCACACAAAAAAAAAGGAAAAGGAAAATTTTGACCCTTTCGATGGTAGCCTAACGATCACTTATACCTTTCCCAAGTTCCTAAAACACTGTGATGCCACTGTTAAAATTAAATGTATTTATAATTACCTTTTAAAAAAAAGTATCACCGACTTCAGTGTGCTTTTTTGTTAAAAGTAGATGTATTTTGTTTAAATATAATATGGGTAGGCCAACTAAACGCACTGCTCCAATGAGACAGCGATGTTTTGGAGCAAACGAAAATATCATCAATGTATAAAATTTTTAGATGTCTGTTAATTTTTCAATTCGATAAAATTTAAATGGGACTTGGAAAATGTACCCTTTGAAACAAAAAAAGAATTTTCCAAATTGGTTTAGGCGTGTTCGAGAAATCAGTAAACATACATAAAAAAAAGATTACGACGAATTGAGAACCTCCTCCTTTTTTGAAGTCGGTTAAAAATAACTGTAATCATCAATGAATTATTACGCCGCAATAAATTTTCTGCAAGACCTGAAATGTACACGCTAAGTTCAATAATTATTTAATTACAATTCAATGGTTAAAAGCAATTTGATGTACAAGAGGTTCGCTTACAAACTATAAACCGTTATTATCGCATTAAAATGCAATATCTTAAGCACTCGGATTGTACAATCATCACCAAGTGAAATTACCTGAATGCAACGGATAGCGTGTTTAGCGAAAAACCGTTTTTATAACCCGTTACTATGTATAATATAAACAGTTCCATCTTTAGTAGTGATGATAACGAAACGCGATACAGTTTTTTTCTGATAAATGTATAAAATTCAATGTAAAGTTATCACGCCAGTATTTTGATGTATGTACAATGTTATATTGTATACGATTTCTCGTATCTGTTTTCCTAGTTTGTTGTTTGAATCATTTTTTATTAGACTAGATTTAATTTGATTCATAATTGATATTTAGTTGAACGTTTAAGTGGTAAGATTAACACAGTGATAGACAGTCACGCAAATTTTGTTTTCGACTAGGCATGCATGTCAATGATTGTATACAGCTAATAATAAATACTAGAGATCGTCTAGTGGTTGAATTTCGACCATTTTGGTTTGTTTCACTGACCAGTATAACTTGTACTGTGTTTGTATAGACTTACCTACCATGACAGGTCAACATATAGGTAGGTTTAATGGATGAATGTAACTTGATGTAGACATTTTCACGTAATTTTTAAAAATGTTCAAAATTTTTCACTTTCTGCACTTCTTCTATACATAAATCTTGAGTATTCCAAATTTCACGTAGCTGTGTTCGCGAATTTGTTTTAAATGCATATCAAGATTTTTTTTTAAAAGGCTACTGGTAACGATGGTTACATATTACTAGTATTCTTGTTAACCCCTCCAGCTAAGTTAAATGCTTGTTCTAAGAGTGGGTTCACGTCGGTAGTGCACTGGGTGGGGTTCTAAACCCGCAACGACTCGATCGCAAGTCCGACGCCTTACTCATTACGCTACCGCTGCTTCGATTCAAACACGTATACGAGTATATAGATATAGGTTTACCTTTTATCCCAGTAAGGTAGTTTTTTAAGGTTAAAATAAATTATTTAACAACCCTTATGAAATGAAGTATTACATAAGACTGTGAAAAGGTATATTCGTTACTGTTTTCAAGTTTATTATTATTGTTAAATGGTTAAATTAAAAGTAAATATTTCGGCAATAGTTATTTATGACGTCATAATTTATTATTTCATGTCATACAATTTTTTGCAGAACGTCGTTTAGACGTTTAGTAAAGAGGAGCTACCGTACTAATACCGCTTTATGTGTATCTTTAAACCAAGCAGTTATTGGTGGTAGGAGATAATATACTTAGACAGTTATGTATTTCGTACTAACGTAATAAATACTTGTCAATAGCATATACACATTCTTCTGTTAACATTCATAAAAAAAACAGATTCTTAATTCAATTCTTATATAAAATAATGAGGTCCAAACAAAACGTCCGCAATTGTAAATTGAAAGCCTCGTACGGTCAGAAAACACATAAAATATTCTATGAATTTATTTCAGAAGGTTTTCAGTGAAATTGCAAAACTGTATAAACTCCCGGTTTCTTTTAGCTTTCAGCATTTTTTTAGACCCCGAGTTTGTCGGTAAAGCAGGAACGTGTTACATTACATATTTTTAATACATAGTCTACGTAAATTCTTTGAACTTTACAAATTTGCATTTTATACATCAAAGGTTTGATTTTATAAAATATTTGCAGCGCCTTGCGGTTTCCCGGTCCTGATCGCGTGGGAATGTCGGGATAAAAAGCCTATGCGTTAATCCAGGTCTCCAGCTATCTACATACCAAGTTTTATCGCAATCGGTCCAGTAGTTTTTGTGTGAAAACATTACAAACATACATACAAAAACACAAATGTTTATTTTTTATAATATTAGATTAGATTTTTAGTTTTAGTGGTAACGTAAGTTCTTTTTATGAAAGGTACACATTTTATGACACTTTGTTGCCCACACTTTGTTGTCTCTCTTCACAAATGCTGTCATTATTTGCGGATATTTTTACACTTCTACACTGTTTGCCATGCTGAGAAAGAAACGCAGAGAAAGATAAACTGTCTTGGAAATAGTAAAAGCAAAATGGTCGAATTAGACACATTATAAACCCTTACCTCTTTAGTGGGAGACAAAAAAGAGTGAAATAGGTGAAAAACCTATATCAAAAGGGAAGGTACAATAGACTCATTACATTTTATTGGACCTATGTGAGGTATTTAATAAACTCAAATATGCATGTAGACGCTTAGAGTACAGAAATAAGTTTTGTACATATCTATTTGTAACTTATAATATTTAAGCTGTCAGTTTCAGTTTTGAAATGTGGAGCTAGGTACTTCTCTAATAATGTGACTATGATAAGCATTAAACAAACCAGACACTTAATTCTCTCTCTCAACGTACAAACATACATACATACAACCATCCTCTGAGCATCACATATGTATTAGATACAGTATAGTGTTGCGTGTAGGTTGTTAATTTGGTAGACGATAAATATTGAAAACTTTGTACATAAAAAGATGAAAAAAATACACACCTATACTGGCGACAGCAACTCAAAATACAAGACTGTATATTAAAACATTTCTTACGTAATTCTGCATGGTTTATTTTGCTGACCATACAGCCTATCTCTCTCGCTATAACTTATAGTTTTGGATAATGCATTAGAGAAGTTCTTTATGGGACAGAATATTCCCGTATACATGATTTAGATTACACACGGTGTATTAATAATATGAAATAAAATATATATGTATAATGCTGCATATTGTATAAAAGAAACCTGAACAACTCAAGTACGAGAGCCATGCTTCGGTACGTATGGACCGGAGTGATACCACGGCCTCACAAAATACCGGCAGTATTTTCATTGTGTTTCGCCGGAGGCCCTTCCCTCGCCCCCTCTCCACTTTTCCCTCCCTTCCTCTACTCCCACGTTAAAGGCCGCCAACGCACTCGTGACTCTTGATTTGCAGGTGCCCATGGGCGGCGGTGGTCACTTACCCGATGACCCGTCTGCTCGTTTGCTCATATAAAAAAAAACAACTATTCATGTTTTCTTAATATTTGTATTACATAAATATTGGGGATTTTTATCTTTCTTAGCATAGATGCTTATTTTCATGTTTATTGCTATACAGAAAAAACCTTTTTTCCAATTTTGATCGTCTGTTCTGGTTATGTGCCAGTAGTAAAAGATATTGTGGAATAAGGTACAATGTGATTTCTGATCAAATTCAAGACGACTTACTTCGTAAAGTATCTCCTCTACCCTAGAGACGACAGCGATTGACCAATGTTTTTTGGCATAGTTTGGCAGCCTAGTGGTTAGTGATCCTGACTGCTGAACCGAAGGTCGTGGGTTCGATTCCCACCCTAGTTTAACTTACTTCATTTAACAATAATAGTACTATTGTTAAATGACGTATCTGTGTGTTTTTCTACTTATTGTATGGTTAGCTTTATGCAATTAATTATTATTTCTATATCTCGAGAAACAATTCTCCACCATTTTCTTTCCAAAAGACAAACTTAACTTTGCGGTCCAAAAATACTCTCCGATACATCGATGTACGACAAAGTCAACTTTCAGACCGCACAATATAAGTCTGTAGTCACAAAACCTATTTTTTTTATATTCTATAAAAATAAATTAGCAACTGTCAGTTTTTTCCTTTACTTGTGCTACCAAATTTTATGATTGTAGGTCAATGGGAAGTACCCTTCAGGTTTTGTTTTACCTTTTTTTTGTTTTTTCATGTGTGGACACCCCCACGGGTCATCACCTCACTGGGGCCAAACGGCGAGGTGGTATGTCGGACTCGAACCGACTAAACCCACACAGTGTTCCATCACCGGGTCTTATAGCCTGGGCCTCAGGTGTACCCTGGAAAGGAAATCCCTGTGAACCGCGGCAGACTTGGCCGCCTGTTGAACCAGGCGACCCGACTATGAGGTCGGAACACGGTTACGGAACACGTCGCGCCACCGTCTCGGGTCTGCTTCTGCTAGGGCGATAGGCGATAGATAGCCCCTTCCGTCGCCCTTAGACAAGTGCTCATGGAGGCCGGAGATCGTTTTGCACTCTCCTGCTGCGTCTTCTCCAATCCTCCATGACGGGCCTTACCACCACAATCGTGGCGTGCCCCGCGCTTTGTAGCTTAAGTCGTTCTTGCCAATGAGCCATGAGCACCTGGCGTAGCTGAGATTGTTGTGCCTCGATTTCACGGGGGACAGGTGCTCTTGCACCTCCCTGCGCCACTGGTACAGTGATGCGGGGGATTTCGCTTCTAGGTCTCATGGCGAAGTTCTGGCTAGGAGACACGCTTCAAAATAGAACTTGCGGTATCCTCTTATGACCCTGACAGCCATAACGTCTCTCACACTCAAAAGGTTTTTTTTTATGGTATAGGGGGCAAACGAGCAGACGGGTCACCTAATGGTAAATAACTACCGCCGCCCATGGGTACCTGCAACTCACAGTGTCACAAGTGCGTTGCCGGCCTTTAAGGTGGGAGTAGTGGAAGGGGGGAATAGGGACCACAATGCAAGCATTGCTTCACTGCCAGTTTTAAATTTTAGCGCTATATTCTGTGTGTCAAAAAACTCGTTTCACTCTTCGACTCTCAGATCCGACTGCGAACCCCCTGTAGCGAAATACAGTTCCTAACGCTGGGTAAGAACTGCATTTCGCTATAGCGGGTCCCCTTGGGGGACCGTCGGGGTCGCCCTTGTCTTGTGAGCTAACACAAGACAAGGAGCATATGAAGAAAGTTGTGATAATTACTTGCTTTAAAGAAGTATTTAATACAGCATTATAATGATTCAAAATTAAGCTCTTTTAATACACGTTATTAGACTCAAAATTACGGTTGTATTCTGAGATGGAATTTGGCTGATGTTATGCTATAAAGCGCCAATTATTTCATTTCTTACTAATTATAATTATTATTATAGCGATTTGAACGGTCGATGACTGTATGGCACTTATAATGAATTTTCAATAAAATTACCTTTGAAGCCCTATAAGGCGGCAGAAGAAGAATGGAATAAAGATTATAGGTGGTAGAGCATATCAGATTTCTGCTTGTAATTGAGAAACAGTCCCATAACCATGGCTCCATCCAGGCATGATCACCTCGCCTGGTCGGAGTATCCTCCCTTTGTTTTGGAGGGAAATAGCACCCGTTCCTCCACAGTCCTTAATTGTCATACATTTTTTTTATAAAAGATCGGTATACAAAAATGCGGTGATTGTAAAAGGTTACATCTCTCATAAACTCATCCTAAATTAACTACTTACGCAAATAACTTAAAAGAACAAAAAACTGTTTCATAAAGATCGACATTTCATCTTTAATATTGATCGGTATTACTTTGCCTCCATATTATTGAAAATTAAGTGGCTATTAAACCGGCCCGTGTTTGAACCTGAATAGTTCCGAATAATTTTGAGGTATAAGTCTTGTTATGTAGTTTGAGGATGGTTGGCTTTTGATGGGTTTCGGAAATGGCTTTGGAAAAGGGTTACTTATATGAAAAGTTTTAAATACTCTAAGTACACGGATATAGTATTGTACGGGCCAATGACCGTACATTTTCCCGCGGTCAGCATTTTACGCTGACAGCGATGATTTTGTTACAAATGCAGTTCAGTTCACCTTCAGCAAACGTATCGTGTACTCATTAGCATATATCATATCATTTTAGTGCGTGAATCAATAAAATAGTTTACCAGACTAGCAGTGCCCGCGCGGCTTCGCTCGCGTGTACATATTTATATATTTTGCGTGGAACCCTAATTTTTTTTCCAAAATAAAAGTAGCTTAAGCTACTCCTTGTAACACCAGCTATCTGCCAGTGAAAGTCCCGTGGAAATCGGTCCACCCGTTCCGGACAGACAGACAAAAAAAATAATTGATTTTTAGGCATAGCTATCGTGCAAATAACTGTATGAGCTTAAAAAAAACTATTCTTTTGACATTACAAACAGACACTTAAATTTTATTTTTTAGTATTGATGAAGAATATGATTGTATAATATGATATATTATGATATGTATAATATAAACGGATAGCTTAGTGGTCACCTTGCCGCTGCAAGCGATCAAGAGTTGTGGGTTCAATTCCCGGCAGCAAAAGTTGAATGTATTCTATTCCTCGATAATAGTACTTTTTTAACCGACGAAAAAAAAAGGAGGTTCTCAATTCGACCGTATAATATTTTTTTTTTTTTATGTCTGTTCAGCCTTCACTCCGTTATTTATGAACCGATTTTGATTATTCTTTTTTTGTTAGATAGGGTATACCTCAAGGGTGGTCCCATGTCAAGGAAGTCAGGATCTGATGATGGGATCCTGAAAAAATTGAGAGAAACCCTCGAAAATTGTAGGAACGAATAGTGTTTCTGTTTACTTTTCATTACTTTATCAGGTATTGCGTTTAGAAATCATCATCATCATCATGATGATGAAAAAAACCATAAAATAAAATCTTTTTAACAAAAAATTAAACCGACGAAAAGAACTAAAAAGCAAAAAATAAATAAACCTTAAGTCTTAAGTATTGAGCTTATTTACATAAACTATCAAATTTTATATAAACTTATTTTGAGTCGGCGCCAAATAAAATTTTGATAATTAATCAGTTTGTTGTTTGGTTTTTAGTTCTTTTCGTCGGTTTAATTTTTTGTTAAAAAGATTTTATTCTGCATGGAAAGTACCTTATGTCTTTCTCTCTACTTTTGGTGATCGGCTGAGTAGATAAGGCGTGACAGCAGACAGACAAATGGACAGACAGAGTTACTTTCGCTATAATAATTATTATGCTAATTGTTGCGACTTCGTCTTCTTTTTTCATCCCCTATTTCAAAACGTTCAAGTTTTATTTTTAACCGACTTCAAAAAAGGAGGCGGTTTTATGTTGCATTGTATCTTTTTTTTATGTATGTTCACTGATTACTCAAAGACGCCTGGACCGATTTGGAAAATTCTTCTTTTGTTTGAAATGGTATACTTCCCAGAAGGTCCCATGGTCATCAGGTCAGGACCTGATGATGGGATCCTGGAGAAATCGAGGGAACTCTTCAAATTTTATTTGGGTATTTTGAGGCGTATTGAAGACGGTGATACTTTTTTAAAAGATAATTATCACAAAAAGTAGCCTATGCCCTTCTCCAAGTTCCCCTCTATCTCTATACCAAAATTCATGAAATTGGGTTTAGCGATTTATGTGTGACAACGGAACAGACAGACAGACAGAGTGACGTTCGTTTTATAATATTAGTAGATACAGAGTGTATTGCATGAAACGAGACAAGTGTTGATTTAATAAAACGTATTCGAATATAAGAGGTAGGGCCCAGCAGGTTTCTGCTCGAATTGGAATTTCCCTACTGTGGAAATACTTTACCCAGACAGGAGACAACAGTTAGGCTGTTGCTGGTAGTTAGAGTTGCCAGACCTCCTTAAGCGAAGAGGGTAGGGTTGAAAACGGACAGTTGAAATCACTGAAGTTCCTGAAGTGTGTCAAGCCAAGTTTAAAAAAAAGGGAACTGGCGATGCAGCAGCTATGTGTTATATTACACACAACTCAAAATCTATTTAACATAAACACATGAAATTGGGTTCATTTATTAAAACTCCTTAGATTAACTAGAATATCAAATTTCATAAATACAGGTCAAACGGTCATTGAGAAATTAACGTCTAAGAGTCGGCATTTTTATCACTGACTGACATATAGATCAAAAACCTTACCCATTTCCAGATCACCTAGAAAGTTGGAATTTCGCATCCAGCTAGATAATTGTGGAATTAAAGAAAGAGTAAAGAAGAGAGTAAAGAATTTGTGTTTTAAATTTTTTTATAATGTTGTATATTCTTATAAATAAATTTCAGGATTATCTACAGAACTTGGCACCCATTTAGATCTCGATTCTTTCGTCGGTGCAAATTTTTAAATTGAACTTGGCTCCCATTTTCACATTTATGTTTTTGATGGGATTATATTTTAACACGCTTTTATTAGCTTCGCGTTTAACTAACTATGTTAAATAAATCTTAGAAGTCCATTTAAACCTACTTCTAACTGTCGTATCGAAATTAAACTTTTTTTTTACTTTGTTTTTTACTTTTTTTTTTTTTTACTTAGCTCGGATGACAATACTATTATTTGGCATCTTGGGCCTATCTGATAATGGGATCAGGAGGTGAATAATGAGATTTTTCAGTGACTACTAGTAAATTTTTCAGGTTTTGGCTCATATTGTTTGTTTTGACGACAGAAGACACTGTAACAGATTGTCTTATGACGGACCCTGCTGGGCGATACCGACACTTTTTAAGATTACTTTTTTTATTTGGTTCACTATGAAAGAGTATTTTTTACCCGACTACGGCAAAGTCAAAAGGAATGGTAATGATTTTAGCAGTCTATGTATGTGAGTGTATTATATTAACGTGTGTTCCACAGTAGTGCCTAAACTACTGAACGGATATTAATGAATGAGGTATCGATATATTCGTAATCTGGGAGATATGGGCTATATAATTTCGTGGTCGGGTTACAGTTTTTTAAACAATTTTTTTTTGTTTTTATTATTATATATAATTTGCAACCACATTGGCTTTATCCAGGGGCAAACAACGCAAGCCAGAAGCTAGTAAAAAATAAAACATTTTTGTTGTAAGTTTAAAGAAGTATAAATATAGCAATGTAAAGCACAAAATTGCCAATCTGTCTAACCTCATACATCTCAACTACAGCCATCTCAGCCACTAACCTCATACATCTCAACTACAGCCATCTCAGCCACTAACCTCATACATCTCAACTACAGCCATCTCAGCCACTAACCTCATACATCTCAACTACAGCCATCTCAGCCACTAACCTCATACATCTCAACTACAGCCATCTCAGCCACTAACCTCATACATCTCAACTACAGCCATCTCAGCCACTAACCTCATACATCTCAACTACAGCCATCTCAGCCACTAACCTCATACATCTCAACTACAGCCATCTCAGCCACTAACCTCATACATCTCAACTACAGCCATCTCAGCCACTAACCTCATACATCTCAACTACAGCCATCTCAGCCACTAACCTCATACATCTCAACTACAGCCATCTCAGCCACTAACCTCATACATCTCAACTACAGCCATCTCAGCCACTAACCTCATACATCTCAACTACAGCCATCTCAGCCACTAACCTCATACATCTCAACTACAGCCATCTCAGCCACTAACCTCATACATCTCAACTACAGCCATCTCAGCCACTAACCTCATACATCTCAACTACAGCCATCTCAGCCACTAACCTCATACATCTCAACTACAGCCATCTCAGCCACTAACCTCATACATCTCAACTACAGCCATCTCAGCCACTAACCTCATACATCTCAACTACAGCCATCTCAGCCACTAACCTCATACATCTCAACTACAGCCATCTCAGCCACTAACCTCATACATCTCAACTACAGCCATCTCAGCCACTAACCTCATACATCTCAACTACAGCCATCTCAGCCACTAACCTCATACATCTCAACTACAGCCATCTCAGCCACTAACCTACACAAAGACTGTAATTGTATAAAAATAGACATTAGAGAGTACAAAACTGACTTCCTTCGGGTACTACACAAAAAACCCCATTGAAATCAGAACTCATTCCGATAACCAATATAGTTAAGCAACCGCAATTCAACCGCGGTGATGAGCTCTTGTTATACTAAATAACGGATTAAGGGTCAGCTCACACTGATGGAGCGGTGAAATAATAAATCTGATAGATTTTAGTAAGTGTATAAATAACAACTTGACACATCTCACACACGGCCGTCTGATACCAAACTAGGCAGAGCCTGTACTATGGTAACCAGACTGCTGATAAACATACTTTTATATTTCTAAATACATACATAGTATAGATAAATTACACCCAGACACAGAACAAATCGTTGTGGTCTTAGAAAAACAACGGATTTAATTTTTAGTAACTTTACAGGAGGGCACTTTAAAGGTTTCAAATGATGTTTTTTGTGATATTTATATATATATAATAGTTTTCAGTAAGTTTACGTCGAAAACAAATAGTCAAAAAATCTAACCCGCCGTTTTTTTACAAATGCGACGAAATGATCAACGCTCATCACAAATTTATTTGCCCTGGGTGGGAATCAAACCCACGACCTCTGGCTCAGCAGTCAGGATCACTAACCACTAGACCAACAGGCCAGTCTATAGTCATTTCGAGTTTCAGGTATGCAATATCGAGCAGGTCTTACCTGCTCGATATTGCATACCATATTGCTTACATCTCCTAAACCATCTGTATACGCATTATCACTTTTTAAATTACCTTTCATGGATGCCAAAGGGTTTTCCCCATATTACGTGAGTGGAAACAAAATTATAGTATGAAAAATGTGTGTTTAATCCACCTCTGTCTACTCTTTCGGGGGTACAAGCGTGTGTGTAAGTACGTATAAATCAGCGGTACAGTTATGACTAATACCGCGTTCCAATAAACAAGAAACGATTCGTTTTGCTGACGGACGGTAAAATTTCGTTGAATTTTCAACGAAAATTTTCGTCCGTAGGCAAAACGAATCGTTTTTTGTTTATTGGAAAGCGGCATAAGACATCTGACTTGCGATCGATTGATTGCGGATCGAATCCTAAATCATAAATTTTTATTCTACAAATGTGGTGAAATACAGTATACTACTGTTAATTGTTTTTATATTATAGAGGACAAACGAGCAGACGGGTCACCTGATGGTAAGTGACTACACTAGCCACCCGCCTCGGCATCGCACGGGTAGGAGAGACATCTTCAACAATCATCAACATATTTCAATCAATTTACACAAAATCTTAACAAATTATACACCTAAACCGTTCTGTAGTTTTTCAGTTTATCGCGAGTAGACAGATCTGTCTGTCTATTTAGATGCGGAGAAGGACTTTGTTTTATAATATGTAGTGATAAACAAATGTTAAATGGGTAGTTATATACCTATTTAACATTTGTACACATGTAACATTTGTTCTGTAGCTTTTGCCACCATATAAGCTTTCAATATTACTTAAACTGAAACTGGTGGCAAAAGCTACAGAAGACATATCTTAAATAAACCATGAGAATCTCGCTCTTTTAAGGTGCATGTATGCTCATGAGTTAAACCACCGTCGCCGATAGACGACAGCGACGGTCCCACTCATTTTAGGCGTAGGATGGTACACTGTTTGTGTGGTTAGTTGGTTTAACTCCGACATATGGCTTCACTCATAGCTCAATGTGGTGTCACTTGACACATGACGGTTACTAAACGTAAAAAAATGCAGCTTATCTATACGCATAACTTTAAATTTTAAACTGATCAGCGGTCTCTACCGCTAATCAGATTAAGATACCGCTTCCTTCGGTAACAAATTTATTCACGAGCGAATGTAGATATTCATTAGCAATGCATAGTAAAACTTCATAAAACTGAAGCCAACCGTGCATCGCTACGTCACGTCAGTGTGAGCCGAGCTTTACAAGAAGTACGAAATCATGGAATACAGTGGTTAAAGGTATCGGCTACTGTTGTATTGAGGCTGTTTAAATATTTATCGAAATTGTTTCGCTTCCGGTTGGTAGTGATGACCACACGTGGGTGGAGGAAAGACCTGAGATATCATATTGTTAAGAACTCACTGTTAATCTTTAATTGGACATAGTCAAATGCCCTGGTTAGGCTTCGAATCCACGACCACTTAAATTTTCGTTATGAATTTATTTCCATTTTAAGTTTTGACCACTTAGTCTACATATTTCTAATGATAGAAGTGTATTGAAGATATAAAGAATAGGCAATTTGTGCTCTTTAGAGAGGAAAAGTCCTTAAACAAGTTAACCCCTTTGGAGATACAGACATGAGTAGATATATCTATGTATGTACATTCGTAATTAAAGCCTAATGCTTGGCCCTTAGATGACCGGAAATATTGCATTTCACGACAGAAATGTTGGGACCTTTTGTCGAGCAGAGCCGTTGTCTAAGCCCTGTACACAAACTCCTTAAGTATTTAAGGAGTCTAACTTCTGTGACACAACCTGTTTATTGTTGGCTCCTGTAACGACTTAAACTATGTAATCTGAAAAGTAATCATTCCATATCAGAAATAATCGCCTAAGTACCGGCAGTTGCGCGTCGGCATCAATAAATCACAAATTTTTCATTGCCTGTGGATAATTACAACTGCCGAACGCGGTATATATTTCTATAATTGATTTAACGATTATCAGGCTTTTTTTATTGGCTACATTAATCATTTTAAAGACTATGATTTACGTGGGTCACACATTACTTATTAGTATTCTTATTAACGTCATACATACATAGGCTCACGCTGTCCAGAATAAACACAGACATACGAGAAAGCATTTTTTTACGACCCTTACATACTTCTTCAGACTCCTCTTTGGTATACTAACTTTTAAACTTTCGCGTTCCGTGATATAATTATGTATTTAAACGGGAATTAACCGGGTGACCACGGCCAGTGCAACCTGGTCGAAACGTCAGGCAATTCAGAGGTATGTAATACCTTTTCGTGATAGCGTTAATCTTCTTTGATATTCATCAGACCTCAGGTGCTTTTTACTTGACCCTTTTTCAGTGTACTACCGATCTGGACAATACCTTCATGTCTTTCGGGACTTGCCCGCACCAACTCGCTCATTTACTGGAGCTTAATAAATTCGTTTAGTCATTCGCCTTTCACTCATCCTTCCAAACCAATGCAACATTTATTTTTTTTAAAAGCTTGTCACTTCAACTTCTTTAAACCCATAGCGTTTTCTTATTTAATTATTCCTCAATCTATCAATCAATCTTATTATAAATAAACATCAGTATCAAAATTTTGTCGTGGATTCTTTGTGGATTGGGAACAGATCCAGTCGTTCGCCGTCGCTATACATAGAAATCAGATTTGCACTACCTTTGATTTTATAAAGGAACGCGGTTTCACCCGCGTAAGTCCCGATTCCATGGGAATATCGAGATAAAAAGTAGCCTATGCGTTAATTCAGGTCTCCAGCTATCTACATACCAAGTTTCATCGCAATCGGTCCAGTGGTTTTTGCGTGAAAGGGTAACAAACAAACATCCATCCATCCAAACTTTCATATTTATAATATTAGTTTGATAATGGTTTGCCAGACATTAAATAAAAAAATATGTACTGTTGTACTTATTTTATTAGTTGTTAATTATTAATTTAATCCAAAAATTTATGCAAATACCATTATAACTTACCATGAAGATTTTTAATCAAATACATGAAACAAAAACTTACTAGCTCTACAAAATGGTTTCGCAAATTCATTAGAGCTACCGAATTACACCATAATCATCATTATGCATCACACGAGCCGAAAACAATATTAACTTAAAAAGGGTTAAGAAGATAAAAAAAATGTTTTAAAAAGATTACTGTAAAGAAAACAGGGGAAAAAAAAGATTAAAAATGATCGATACGGCGGTAAAGAAAATAAAGTAAAAAGATTATGCACATTGTTTATTGTTTGAGAGATGGTTCCGCAGAATCATTGTGAGTTGGCAAATCGGTGCGCGAAAACCTCGAAAGATGTTCAGTGTCTAGGTCCGTAAGTAAGCACCCGTAACCGACGAGCGTGTATGACAAGTCCGGTGAATATGGAATAGGGTCAAACTGTGTGTCAGGATCGTAGTCATTGTCTATTCCTACCCCAGATGAGAATAAAGAGTGAACATATGTATGATGTGCATCAGAATCACACTGATACCACTAATGTGAAAGGTTTGGGGATGTGTGTGTATCAAAATAAATCGATTCTATGACATACTAATTTAGGTAAAATTTACCTGTCCTTTTAAGGGGTAAACGGTTCCCGTTACCTATGAACATTAGTACCTAATACGGACTCCAGCTCTTCTTATTTTTTTTTTTTCTTATGCAACACTAGCACCAAACGCACATGAGGTGAGAGTTAAAAGACCAAAAATTAGTTTAAAAGGTTTTTATGTTCATAACTGTATGTATGTAACTTTTTTTGACAAACCTAAAATAACTGTTTTAAACGGACGTTTACGGAACCCTAAAAAGTGATTTAGAAAAAAATACAGTTCTAAATTTGAATCAGTGAGCGGAAGCTGTTGGGTCGCGGCGCGCGTAACGAATTTCGGGTATCATTAAGTTTCTTATTTCTTTATATCTCTCATTTGAAGGTAGGGTTGGCAGAAGCAAGTTGGGAACAAATTAATTATGTTTATTAAAAACTATACGGTTTTACTCAATTCGGGGATTTCTGCAGGACGCTTCACTCCTTGAGAAAGGGCCCCCGTCGGGTCCGAAACTAGTCGGGCATCCCCGAAATACAAACGTGAGTAAAACCGTATAGTTTTTAAATAAATATGAATACCACTCACGAAAGTTTTTATTGTAAAATTAATTATGATGATAATTATTTAAAATACTATTATTATTTCCCTTTTCATATAGAGAGTTTTAGGTTAACTAGTGCCTCGTGTCAGATTATTACACCCTTTCAAAACATATCTAAGAAATGTTAGATATTCTTTCATAATTTAACCTACAACCATAAACAGCCATCTCCACGTGTTTTACATATGTATCAACTTCTAAAACCAGCGTTATTATTACCATTTAATGAATAGGCTGTGCTATTTTTCGCTACTCATGTTGGTATATATATATGTATATAAAACATAAATATATATGAAATGTATATATGTATATAAAATTTTCTTTCATGTAATAAGCTTCGCACAATACCTGAAACTCACGCTTCAGTTTGCTTCACCCTTTGCTGCGAAATGATTTGCGCGTGGTCGAAACTTGTAGGGCCTTTCCAAAACATATCTATATCCTTAATAACTAGTCGTAGAATTTATAGGAATGCCCATTTAAGCCATAAAACAAAAAATCAACAAGTCCGTAATAATATGTCGTCATGAATAGACCGCGTAATATTTTCATTAGATAAAACCATTGTGACAACCCTAGCTCTATCGGTTATAATATTGAACCAATCCTTATTTGTTTATTTATGATCTAAGATTACACTTATTTTGTTTATTTATACTTTAGATTATGTTGTTCCATAATGAGTTGTTTTATTTTGTTCTAATAAAACAATTTGTTGTAATGTACAATATTAGTTGGTGATGCTACCGTAATTTATTGCTTCTGTGATATAGTATTAGTTCAAGTATGCTATTATTTTATTTCACGACTTAGACCAGGTTTCTAAAAGGTCTATAATATTGTTCAACTAACAAAGCTATCAAGTTAACATTGGTGTTAAATCAAATCGAGTTTCTGAAACGACAATCAAATAAAAGAAACTATTAGTCGTAGGACTGCACGACAGAAGTGAAATCATAAATGACACATCTGTCATTTGAGCGTGACTGTCACGCGAGTTCAGTGCCTTTTCCCCGTAGCAAAGTGTCTAACGTGCCTAAAGAAGTATTTACTTCAAATATAATAATCTATGATCAATTTCATTGAACATTCGACATAAGATTTTGCAGTAACATATGACAGCTCTGTTAATCCAATGATTAAATCGGAGGACCTAATCATGCTTGGAGTAACTCAATATATTCTTGACAAGAGATTTGACATACGATTAGTTAATTTTTGCGTTGATCTGCTTTTCAGACACTGGGCGTAAGTGTCTGAATAGTGTATGAACAAGGGCGGCTCACCGTACATTTTGGACTATTATCGCCAACCTGTGTGGTGTTTATATCTATTTAGAATTGTCTAGATGTTTTCATGTTAAATATGTATGTATCTGACTGGCCTGTTGGTCTGGTGGTTAGTGATGCTGCTAAGCCAGCGGTCGTTGGTTCGATTCCCATCGAGGAAAAAAAATTTGTGTGATGAGCACGATCATTTGTTCTGAATCTGGTTGTAATTTATCTATAATATGTATGTATTTAGCAATTTATAAGTAATAATAATAATGTTTCTTTATTGTACACCGAAATCATTTGATAGAGTAGGAGCACAGCAATATTGAGTGGCTGATACAACTGGCAGCCTTATCGCACTAAGGCAACCTAAGTATCTTTATCAGCAGTCCGGTTATCATAGTACAGGCTCTGCCTAGATTGGCCGTGTGTGAGATATGTCTCAAGTTATTATTATTTACAATAGAAACTGTCTATGTATATCCCACAGTACAAGCTCTGCTTAGTTGGGTCTTGATAGCTTAGTGTTATATGTTCCAAAAGAGTACATATAAATGGTTCACCCTTGTTACAACGTTTGGTCGAAAATCACTTCGACTAATTTCAGTTACAATACAGTCATTTCACATAATTAATTATCTGACCGAATATTTAATTGGTAGAATTTTATTAAGCATAATTATTTATTTGGAATAATGTCATAACACCGAATTTTTATTTGCATTAATTTTATTTAAACTAATGCTTGATTTTACTAATAATGATTTAGTCGAGAGATCATATCGAATATTCGGTTTAGTAATAATTAGTTTCCTTTCATTGTCAATAAACTGACGGTGGTTTCATTGTTTTTTTCATATTTTGTTTTTGTCTGGCATTCGGCGGCTGCTGCTGCTGCACGCTCGCCTCGTGCTTGTTGTGGTCACAGGTCTAACCTAACCTAACCCTGACCATATTACGTTATTTTCAAAATTACGCCTATTACCTCCACATAATTAAATTTACTTAAATCAATCGCATCTAATTTGAGATTAGTCTAAGTGTTTTCTTTTTTATAATAAAAAAACTTGCAAATATTTATAATGTTTTATTTTCTACAATACATTACATTATACCAATTGAATATTAGATGAAATACATATTATAGAAAGTGAACATTACATGAAATGAGCATTATAGTTTTTGATCTATAGCGCACATTTTGTTATCGCAAATAAATATTCGATGAAATGAAAATTATGTCAATCGATATTATGCAAAGCAATTATTTTCTCAAACGTTGTTCGAATTAGTAACATTCGACAAAACGTTGTTATACCAAACAAGAGAGGACCCATATAAATAATATCTAGACACACGGCAGTTTGTCAAGCCAAGTTCGAGATAAAGGAGTGCCATGTTTTTCGGCACGTATGGGCCGGCTCGACCGGAGTGATACCACGACCTCACAAAAAACCGGCAGTGAAGCAATGTTTGCATTGGTTTTCGCCGAGTGAGTAAAACTACCGGAGGCCCAAACCCTTCCATCCCCTCCCGTCTTCCACCCTTCCCCTACTCCCACCTTAAAGGCCGGCAATGCACTTTTTCATTATACGAACAATTCCGTAAATATCCGAATAATATATTAACTTATTAATTATTGCCCACAGTTTCGTTCTTAACATCATCCTCCTAACAAAATATTAACTTTATCAATCATTATCAAGATCATATCGATCGTATTGCTTCAAAATTCAAAATAAATATTTCTGTATGATTATTTTTACTACTATATGCTATACGACACAATTTTATGTAAGTCTATATAAATTACTAACAAAAGGCAGTCCCAAAACTGCACGATTCATAAAAACAAATAAGTCTTGAAGTATTTGTTTAAATTGTAAAAGGAGTTAAAAATTTGTAAGCAGCACCTCCCATGAGCCGTATGCGTGTTGATGCGTTTACGACGTACAGACGGACAGACAGACAGGGGCCACGGAATGAATAGACATGCTGATTTTATGATGCAAATACATTTTGGTACTTGTTTTGCAGTTGGCGGTGATAGGGTTAAGATTCAAAAGAGTATGGCAAATTCTAGGTCGTGTAAGTGAATGCAATAGGTCGAAATAAAACGTTGTTATACGTCCCTTTATCCTTCTCTAGGGCGTGTACTTACTGTACTGTAACTTAGTGCAGTCAACGTTCGGGCGATCGCGGCTAAAAAGAGATAGAAGAATAACTTTTTGCAGCGTTCTCTTTTTACTCACCTTTTTTTTTGCACACACATTTTTAAATGTCTATGAACACTTTTCTTATTACTTTTTACAATTGCAGGTTCCCTTAACCCAAAAATTTCGAATTTTAATTTCCTTAATTTTCTTCACAGGGCAGATTTCTCCGGGAAGTTCACATTTTATTCACCACAAACATGGGGAACAAAACATTTCCTATGATATCAAATAAATACTTTTTTAATCAACTTTTTTAAAGAATTACTATCAACAAGAAAAAAAGACTATAATCTACTCTTGTAACACTTACAACGCACGTGACCACTTCCAGTATGGCCCTATAAAAATTCTCCATACGTACATATTTACCAATCAATCAAATAGTTCGCAATAAGGGATATTGCTGTAACTTAACACTTTACCAGCGGAAAGATAATCGCAACTGGTGCTAATGATTGATTAATTATGCTTGCTTATTAGCTGCCTTATAAACAATCACTCTGATAATTACATATCTGACAGTTTTCTGTATCTAGATAGGGTTGTCAGAACTCTATTTAGGTAGGGTTGTCTATGGAGAAGTGATATCACTATGGCATTCCCAAAAATACTCGTCTATTAAGCTAGTATTCTAGGGAGTGTTCTTGTTTAAAAAGTTCTTTATATGGTACTAGCAACCCGCTCCGGCTTCGTACGGGTAGCAAAGCATATGTAGATTTTTACCAACATCATCAAAAATCATCGTCATATTTCAGCCATTTTACACAAAACCTTAATGAATTATACACTTAAACCTTCCTCATGAATCACTCCATCTATTGGTGAAAACCGTACGAAAATCCGTTCGGTAGCTATTGAGTTTATCGCGAACAGACAGATAGACAGACAGACGCAGTGGAGGACTTTGTTTTATAATATGTAGTGATTCATTAATGAAGACATATTTAACCTCGTATTTGTTCTTTGTTCTTACTTATGTTAAGAATAATTCTTAAGTTAACTCAAGGAACTGCGATTGTTTACTTTTGTATAAATAAGTATAATGAGGCTTATAAGTTGTGGAAGAATGGATGTTGTGTCCCTCCAACATAAACGAAGGAGCCTCCACTCAGGCAAGGGGATAATGCGGGGCTGATCGCGGCTCGAGAAATTTCATTGCGCGATGCAGGATAAGAAGTTACTCCGTAGTTCAGTGTGTCTTCGTTAGATGACATTATGCAGATGGCAAGACATAATTATCAGTCTTTCATAATTTAGGTAATTAAAGAGATACCTACACGGCAAATTTGTCTACGCGGAAGTTAGCATGTTGATAAAAAGTGGTAAAAGCGTCTATTGACCAACACTAGTGCCAAACAGTGTGAAAACATGATCCATATCTAACCCTACCTCGCTCTGCGTTCCAACAATCCATCGATAGCATTCTTA
This sequence comes from Callimorpha dominula, assembly GCA_949752705.1. NCBI lineage: Eukaryota > Metazoa > Arthropoda > Insecta > Lepidoptera > Erebidae > Callimorpha > Callimorpha dominula. The sequence continues at coordinate 11,431,653 of OX457015.1, read as the reverse complement.
ACACAAAGGCGGTGCCCCATAAACCACTGGGGTATAAATTGTACCGTTTATAGCACTGTAAAGTTCCAACTCATTATATTTAGCAATAAATTTTATTTTTGAAACAACGTGGGATAGTTTTAAACAAATATGTTTTATTGGCGAGTCTTTGTTTTATGAATGGTCTTTTGGGTCCGTCTCACGGTGGTTTGGTTTTGATGTGTTATGAAAGTATGAAGAGATGTATCATTGTTGGTAGCTACGTATTTTTATAAAATATTATAATTGTTTATAAATTTTTTTTTCATTGTTGTTGTTGTAAACTTTTTAAATTAAGAATAGCACCTACTATGTCGAGAATGTGTTCACAAGACATTTTAGGCTGTGAAATGAACTCCTAATTATGAAACCTGGTTTTTTTTTTTAATTATGAACAGTGTTTGGCTCTAAATTTAGGCACCCTCTAGGGCAATAGTATCAACTCCTCTGTTTTCCCTTACTACTACCGGATTCTACAGGGTTGTTTCCATGAGTCTATCTTAATACTATCGACACAATAGAATACAATCGCAGTAAACAGAATTAGAAGAGGGTTTTGCTACCTCTGATTGATTCCGGAGCGGTGAACACGAAAAGTGCGAGGAAGGAAACGACATTAATGCTAAATGCTACCTAATGAATAAAAAATTTACAAATAAAATTACTTGAAAAATAATTTTAATTGAGTATAGCAATATTGGCTAGTTTATAAGTCACTTATCAATGCTTTGAGTTTGTGTATATAGGTATATAAAAATAAAGTTTTCATCTGTGTCTTGATCTAAAATTATAGAAACAATATTACAATAAATCTAAAACAAACTTAACATAAATTATGTTCAGAATAATTCCGGTATTATTTTTAAATCAGCGCCATCTCTTACTAACATACTGAAATCAATTTCAGTCTGTCTGACCCATCATTCTAGCGTCGCTGAATAGTTCTGTGAAATATCGCATATATTTTAGACAATAACTAAACTACTAACAACTCTGAATATCATTTACCAAGCTCAATATATTTACAATTTGTAACCGCTAATATTTTCTTTTTAAATCAAATATACTAAATAAAAAAGTGATTTGAATGAGAAGTATATGAATATGTATATGATACAGATATTAAGTATCAATCAAATACATACATATGTACATATGCATTATGATATTTATGTCAACAGGTGGTCATCACACGTCATTGAATATATTATATATGAATACCTGTATGTATTTGTATACAATTAAGAATTACTTCACTTCTTTTATTCATAATTGACTTCAAACATAACAGCCAACATCAATATCAAATCCATTCATATTTTATTTCAATACTGATATTCGATTAACCAAACTACTTACCAATATTACATTTTACAGCTGTAAATTAACAGACAATTTTCTTCAAATCAGAACCTTCATTTACACGCCAAGGTAGCACAACTTTCCCTCCAAAACACACCATTAGAGCAATGAATCACAATCAAAACATAACCTAGACAATTACAGACACTAAAACTGTACTAAACACGCACTAAAGTGTTCAAAACTATTATATGTTCACGCGAAATCTGTCAAAAGTACCACAAACAGTGAGAGTCGCAGGGAAATTAAGTCGATACGTAATTAAAGCTCTAGAACGCACACATACAAAGCATCGACATAAAAATGTCCGTGAGAAAAAAAAGTATAGGTTTAAAATTTACCCGGTATAAATTTGTGTTTTTTTCCTTCAACCTACTTATGTATGAAGGCATGCGCACTAAAGGGTTAAAATCGAATAACCCAACCGAATTAGAAAAGCATAACTTCCAAACTTACGTGACTGTAAGAATAGTCTCTTTAATTTGATTGGGTTATCATTTCTAATTAGTTCTTGGTTTTACCGCTTCCATTCGTGCGCTGATGCTGCTTCTGGTCTTATTACAGCATTATTCGATATGTGATAATAAAATATTGAATCTATTACAAGATTTTTCGACGAGTGATTTTATTGTTTGATCACCGTTTAAAGGCTCCAATTTTCCCTTTTTAATACTATGATGACACCGACAGAAGGAAATTTATAGAATTTATGTACAAACTTGAAATAGAAGTAAGTTGTCTTTAATGGAAGTGTTTGTGGAAGTGGAAGTAGTCTTTTATGGAAGTGTTTGTGGAAGTGGAAGTAGTCTTTTATGGAAGTGGTTGTCGTGTGTCAGTTATAGTTTGCCTAATCAATGAACTGCTATTTTATGACTGTCATAATAATATCATACATACACGCCTGCATTCCCCAAGGGGCAGACAGAGGCGTAGTAAATATACTCACATAATAGGGGCACGGTAATAGGCATGCCTATAGCCGTCAATGGATGGTGGTCAAGAGGATGATGAAGCAATAGCTTGAGCAGGTCTGTGTCGCCGTATCTACCTGAAACAAACTTGATATTGCCGGCAGTCCCAGCGGTCTAACAAATATAACATCATAAAAACCACTTACTGTTACTTGACGTGAGGCAGCCACGAGAAGTTTGGCTACATTAAAGGAGACCTAACATTGGATTATTTTTTTCTTTACAAACCCCCTATCTGTTAGTTGTGTGATCCCTCGCCGCACTATCTTACATCGACTGGCCTATTGGTGTAGTGGTTAGTGACCCTGACTGCTGAGCCAGAGGTCGTGGGTTCGATTCCCACCCTAGTCTTTGTGTCCGTTGTTTGTATGTTTGTAAATCCCCCCGCGACACATGAGTAATTCCTAATGCGGGAGTTGTCTTATATTAAGAAGAACAAGAAGAACAAGAAGAAGAACATCTTCTATATTAGGGCTCATCACAATATAGTTTCATTTGGGGTACGTTTTTAAACAATATGACCGGCTCGGTCCGTTTCTACTGTTTACATTGTTAAAACTCAATTAATACAATTAAATAATTGTATTTTATAAATGTCAATGAAAAAATCAAAGTTTGGAGTGTAAATTTGGTGCACACAGGGCCACCAGTTTACCACACACAAAGTTTATCCGAAGCTCATGACGTAAAACTTGTTGTAATGTAAAGTAATACAAGGTAATTTATAATAGAAACTTTATCAAAGAAGATGGAGTTTCTGTTCTAAATGTATTGTACTATTTACCTAAGGTCCGTACGAAATAGGTAGGTGGTCCGGATCCGGACCGCAGTCCGCCGTATGATGACCCCTGTTCTATATTAACTAGCGAAGCAGCGCGAGTAGGTTGTAATGTACAGGACATTACAACCTACTCGCGCTGCTTCGCTTTTGACTTACATTACTGAACTATGTTGGTTGATCGTTGCTTTAGAAGCACAGTGCTTAATCTACCAGAGTAGAATTAAAAATAAGTACACTCCGATTTACAATAAATACAAGGTAATGTAAAATAGTCCACAAGCTCAAAGTCACTCAGCGCTCAGAGCTATGCTTGGTGTGTCTCTGCGGGACAAAATTCGTAACGAAGTTATCCGACACAGAACCAAGGTAACCGACATAGCTCAAAGAATTAGCAAGCTGAAGTGGCAGTGGGCTGGCCACATTGCCCGCAGAACCGATAACCGCTGGGGTAGACGAGTTTTGGAGTGGAGACCACGACAAGGGAAACGTAGTGTAGGACATCCTGCAGCTAGGTGGAGTGACGATCTGCGCAAAACGGCGGGGAAAAACTGGATGAGGAGAGCTGACGTTCGAGCTCAATGGCGTACATTAGGAGAGGCCTGTGTTCAGCAGTAGATAATGAAAGGCTGAGGATGATGATGAATGTTATAATATTGTCTAATTTATGTGACACTTAAGTAACATTCAAGCATTCAGTCCACCTTATGCTGAATGCTGACCATAGCTTATTGACGCTTGCATACTGGAAGATAAGCATACTTAGTAAATGGAGTCTGTTCATGATAAGCGTAGCATCTCACAGTCTTTAATTTTATTCGTTTTAACATCGACATACTGTGTTTCCGATAGCCGCGGTGAGGTATCACCTATCACACTAACATTTCAAATGTAAAATAAAAAATATATCGAATACTTCAAGAATCGTTCGCCAACTCATCCTAACCTAAAAAACAAGTGCCAATTGATCGCCATTATTATTTGAAATATTTAATTTCATTTGCAAAAATACTCGGTGCAATGATTTTCTTCTTATCTAATGATATTGATAATGTGTAGGTAGAAAAGAATCTGTGAAAATGCTTATAAATAAGCTAAAGTGTATTGTTTAATCTTTCGGTAAAGAACCTTCCTATCATCCTTGGACAAAATCTAACCTATAAATATGACTTTCAATTAATTGATTCAATTAAGTGGTTCATACACAATGCTACAGTTTTTTTTTTCAATTATCTGTCAAATGGTATGATGACATTTTGAAATATATTTAAAAACTTCAAAAATTGTAATGACGTATTTTCAATTGTTGTTAATTTGACTACAAAAGTGGGTTGGCATTAAGGGTTAGATGCTTCCTTAAAAAATGACATTTTAATTCTTAGCTTTTAGAGCAGTTTTGCATCTATTTCTGATCAATTTAGCAAAAATTGGTATCAGTGTGTATCTTGCATCGCTTTTTATGAGAGGCTGATGCACAGTGTACTGAAGTTTCATAATTTGTAATGGTTAATTACGATGAGCCATGTTGAAAGAAACAATACTAGTAATACGACAATAACATTTACACAAAGAAACGGGGTTTAATGCCATTGTTACTTAAAATAGATTATAACTTTCTATATCTACCTATCAAGAATGATTTTAACATTTCTTGTGATAAGTTTTATTAACATTCAAAAAAGGGGTTCTAAATTTACTTAATTTTATTTAAATGATAATTATGTCTTTACTATTTTCAGTAATATGAAAATAAATATTATATCCTATTTAAGTTTTATATTTTAAGTGTTTCTTTTAAGTGTTAACCCAAAAATTAATTAATAATATAATCTTACATCTAGAAATGCATTGTTTCTTATACTTAGAGATACGTATGTCAAATGTTTTAATGACGTTGTAAATACAAATCAAAGTAGGACATTATAACAAATATGACGTTTTAATCGAAAGATGGGAACTCTTAGATGTAACTCTTAGGATAATAAAATTACTAAGAAGTTTTAGTTTTTGTATTAAAATCAGCAGTTGCCTCTAGAATACAGCTTGTTAATTGACCATATTTTTCTAACTATAATATAACTCCATCAAATTTCCTTCTAATTTTTTTTATACCTTGCTTATCCTGTTATATAATAACAGTTGATTTCTAATTAAGAAACCTATCTATCGTACAAACAGCCGATCAACACCCACTCCTACTTAAAGAAGGCATAAAAACCTTAATTCGTTCACAACGCCATCTAGTTCCGGTGACTGACAACAATTTTTTCAGCACAACTTTTTTCAGACGCACCTCAAAGGAGGCTTTAATACCGCGACAAGAGGACGCTCACGTCGGTTTACTTTTTAAAAGGTACGGTTTCTAGTTGAATAAGAAAAAACTGTTCTGTGGAATGTAAAAAAAGGTGTTGATATCTATGGGTACAATAAAAGGTGACCGTTTCACAGTTAAAGTACATGATTGGTGATTTTTTTCGTTTATTGGATACAAGAATCAATGTCGAACAACTAAACGCTTGTCAATCGGATACGCCAAATAATTTCAAAATGCGGAAACTATTTCTATATTTTTATAATATGTTACTAACCCTATAACAGTGTTTTTGAGAAAAGTATACATTACAATTATATTATTTATCGCTGCCAAAGTGAAAACTAGAACTCATGTGTTACCTAATGTATACATAGGGTACACTGGAAGTTCTGCGCTCCAGGCCGCTCATAAATGTTTGAGTTTCGAATGTTATATTTTTTTTAAATAAGAAACTCGGCTCCGTCTTACGAGTTTTCGATCAGGGTCACGTGTCCTGACGCGAGTTTTACATTTTTTACCCCTCCTGAAAAGTGCACAACGCCGCTAAAGAAGTTTTACTTCAAAAAAGTTTTAGTATGAGTTTAATTTCTAAAATAATCGAAACGTAAAACAAAATATAACAAAAATATACCCAGTAAGGGTGTAACATTTAACAAAAGTTCGGAATGTGACATTTTGCTAATAAAAGTCAGAGGGTACTTTGATCAAACAAATCTGATGTAACGCGGTGTCCATATATATGTAGATAATCAAAGGATAGGTCTTATTCTGAGTTTTATTCCAAAAATTGGTTTAAATTACAAAGAAATTTATACAGTGCCCTATAAAACGCCGCAGAATCATGTTCTTAGAGATCCATCGCGAAGAATTTAAATTGAAAACAATCTAATCATGTCAGTATTTAACTGTTTCAAACTAGAAGTTCCTAAACAGATAAGAAGAAAAAATGTACCGTCAATTGTCACATAGTACGGTGACCAAGACAGCATCCCTCTAAGCTCTAAGGGGTGTTCGGCTCTAGGGCTGTGGCGCTCGGGGATGATCGAGAAAAATCATTATTTTCCGGTATTTTTTTGCCGCAAGCGCCACGCCTCGGAGACGATGTTTTGGACAATTTATTTTTATCATGATGGTTTGTTTACTTGTAGATTTGTTGAGTATAAACCACCCCTATATCTAATAATTTTAAACGAACAATTCCTGTTTCATATATATCTCGGAAACGGCTCTTACGATTTGGATTAAATTTTGTATATAGATTAGATTTAATTTTAAGTTTATCTGTCTAAAGTGTATCAGAAAATAAAACATTTTCTTAAGTTAGCGAAAAGGATTTTTGAAAAAAAAAAACTATCTGTTTAAAACTGACCATTTGAATTCCAGGTATTTTTATATCCGTTTTTCATAAAAATAGGTTCCACTTTTTTTAATACACCCTGTGTAGGAGTTTTTTAAGAAAAAAACTTAATTTTAGGTACTTTTGTGATGAGAGATGGAGCTTTGTTAAATCATAACCCTGAAGAATCATACCTATGCTAGTTACTTTACACGCAGGTGCCTTTTAATGAACGCATAGCGTTGTCCATCGCTCAAGTATTGTTCAAGAATTGAAATTACCGATCTTACGTGTCCGGGCTCACTGTGAGTCCTCATAGCATTGTTAGTAAATACGGGTGTCAATCAGATAGATAAAAAACCTGTTAGTCAAAGGACTGCGCGTCAGTGAAAACATATACATATATACATCTAAATATGTCGCACTGCTATTACAAGACTGTATCAACTCCAAAATAGGGTAAATTTGAGATAATTCATTTTTCATACGTAAATATCAATTCCCTACGCGTCAATAAATATAAAATAATAATAATACATTGTAATAATCCAAATTTTTCCACAAAACAACTAAAAATAATTCATTTTTTTTTATTTGTTCAGATATTAGAGTATTAACTCAAAAATTGGAAATAACTTGATAACCTGCAATCATTTAAATAATTCATTTATACAGAAATCCCTTATTTTTATCAATTATCTATATACAGTGTTCACTTTTTATAATCTTTAACAGGAAGCGAGTAATCAGTTTTCTGTCGTTTCTGAAAAAAGCTTCATTTTGAGTTGATACACTCTTGTAATAGCAGTGCAAACGGTATCAGAAGTGCAAACGTGCATAAAGAAGTTTCCTCTTCAGAAATTATTTTGACATATAAAATTTTCATAACGAACGTGTGTATATATAATCTCTCGAAGCTCATAAAGTAAGATAAAACAGCCACAACACAAAACATAACAAAGTTTCTAACGATACGTTTAAGGCGGTGCACACACTAATGATGGCGGCGTGCGCTTCAACAACGTTTGTCTTTTAAATTAATTGTCCGCAGTGTGTACAGGGCTTAAGGGGAGAAGTTTAGACTTGCGGTTGTCGTGTGTTGAATGATGGTGGATTTCTTCCATGTTTTCATGGTATAATAAGTTTGTTGTTTAAAATTGATATTTTTGAAGTGAAAACTTTTTTAGACACGTTTGTGCACTTTTTCTATGGGGAAAAAACACTGAACTCGTGACCGTCACGCTAATAATACATATATAGATCCACTAGAGGGCGCTAATCTAAACATTGAGTTCTGTCAGCTCCTTATTAATTAATGTCACCAACCTGCTAATGTGACGTTTTAAGTTCGTCGTTTCGTTTAAGTTTTCACTTCTGTCGGCAGTGCCATTACTGCATATTTATTTTAATATAATTTTTTTTCTGTGCTCGTGGTTTTCCCTGCGTTTATCTGTTATTGAAAGAAAGTATTGAAGTATATGTTACTTCTGCATTTTTTTTTATGTCAGGTCATCACCTCACCGAGGGTGAAGTGGTATGTCGGACTCGAAACGACTAAAACCACACGGTGTTCCGTCACAAGTGAGTCTATTGCAGGGGACCCGAGATACCCTAGGAAGGAAGCTTCCGAGAACCCCTGCAGAGGGGGGGGGGGGGCTATATTGAATTATGATTAATTTGGGTTCAGTGGTTTCGGAGATTATCGATTACAAACAAATAAATTTGTTAACTCTTTATAATATGGCTAGCGACCCGCCCCGGTTTTGCACGGGTAGCAAAGATTGCCAAAACATTAATATTTTCGATCGCTGCCAAACTTCACAAGATCACTTGTTGGGCTAATCTGAAGATTGTCTGAAAATGTCATCAAAATTCGTCCAGCCGGCATAGATAGCTTTTTTTTTTATTGTAACTTCATGCTAGAGTCCATACACTTTCAGTGATTTAAGTAAGTGCTCTATTTTCAAATACACCCTGTATATATACAGATATACGGCTGTACTCGCGTACGTATTATTCCAGGGATGCTCTACTAGTTTCGGCTCCCGACAGGCCCGGGCCCATTGTCAGGGGTTGCACACTAAATTAAATTAGTAAACTACTTCTTCTGACTTCTTATTTTCATAAAATCTTCTTTATATTTCGATTTCGGATGTGATTAAGAATAAAAAACGATGTATTATTTATAATTAGTTTTAAACAGACTTTACTTTTTACAGATGACCTTAGTTAATCGAGACTCAGTATACTGTTGTCTTTCTGGTGGAGAGCGATTCTAAGGTTCGTGGAAGAAGGTGGAAAAGGTTGGCAACCTCTGAATGTCGCAACTGGAGAGGCAAGATTCGCACTTAATTGAACTCATCTATCTTCAACTATATACTAAAATCACATTCTTCTTTTCCCAACTAAGTTGGAGTCGGTTTTAAGTCTAACTAAGATACGGCCGAACTTCGATATTTTAAGTGAAGCGACTGACATCAGACCTCCACAATCCAAGTACTAAGCGATATCGAAGTTCTGCAGTTAGACCATGTTTTCGGACCTTTTTTTTTCTTCAATCTATATTTAATAAAATGAATTCCTATTTTCCTTGGTCACAGCATCACGCGTGAATGGCTGAAAATTAGAAAACTTAACGAGGAACTTACGCGGGTGAAACCGCAGGTGCAGCTATAACCAATGATTTTAATAACTGGATTGATTGATTGATAATAGATTTGTGCTATGATTGAGGTCGCCAACTGGGGTAACACCTGTATCGAGCAAGAATACTGAACACTAGATAATATACAGTTTTTGCGGGTGGAAGTGGAGTCTATGGGAGATTACTTTTAGGAGATTATCATTACTAGAGATTGTCTTACGATCGAATTTCGAATGTTTTGAATAATAATAATAATAACTTGAGGAAGGAGGAGGCAACTTGAGGATGCCTATGTTACAAGACAGCCTGACCTGGTAACTGATATTAAATGTTAAGTTATATACATACATAAAAAATAGAAATAACTATAGTTACTACAGTTTTATGTTTTATTGTATTGCAAATTATGCAGAGTAAATAAAGGCATTTTTTTTTTAATAATAACTTGACACATCTCACACGTGGCCGTCTGATCCCAAACTGGGCAAAACCTGTACTATGGTATTCAGACAACTAATAAACATACTTATATATTTCTAAATAATAATAATAACTCAACACATCTCACACGTGGCCGTCTGATCCCAAACTGGCAGAGCCTGTACTATGGTAACCAGACTGCTGATAAACATACTTATATATTTCTAAATACATACATATTATAGATAAATTACACCCAGACATAGAACAAATGATCATACTCATTAGACAATTATTGGTCCTGGGTGGGAATCGAACCCACGACCTCTGGCTCAGCAGCAGGGTCACTAACCACTAGACCAACAGGCCAGTATATTATTTAACAATTTAAGCTTGCTACACTTTTTCTTTATATATAAGGGATATGTATGTATGTCACATTGCCGCCTAAGCACGTTTGCTTTGCTTCTTTGTACACATTTTACAAAGAATTGTCTTACTATTAAGAGAGATAGAGATATACAGGCTGTATTTAAAAAGGAACATGCAGTTACAATAAAAAAAATTGAAAAAAAAAGTTATCCGTTTAAAAGGTATGACTGTTTGAATTTCCAGGTATTTTTGCCTCTGTTTCCTATAAAAGAAACTGTAACGTGTAAAATTAAAGATTTTAAATAGTACATATTTTTTATTTTTCAACTATTCACTTAGTTATTGAGAAAATCAATGAAAACGATCTTAAAAAAAATTCGAAGTTAGTTTTTATTTTTTATATTACAAACGGATAGTTTTTTTTTAATCTTATTGTAACTGCATGCTAGATTTAAATACACCCTGTATGTGACCGCTATATAATACTAGATACTGTTGAAGTGTACTACTACATCTATTTTAATATCAACCATCATCATCAATTCAATCAATTTACACAAAATGTTAACAAATGATATACGTAAACCTTCCTCATGATTCACTCTGTCTATTGATGTAAACCGCATGAAAATCCGTTCAGTATTTTTCAGTTATTTTTATAATATGTAGTGATGTAGTGATGTCCAGCAGTTGACGTTCTATGGCTGAAACTGTGTTGAATTGTGTTTATTCTATCAAACAAATAAGATGTTAGGATGCAACCGTACTAAGAAACCACATCACACGCTACGTTTATCTCAATCTATTTAGAATAGCTGACAGGTATGACGCGGTAAGTGATCACTACAAAAGTATTTTTTTTAGGTCTCAATGTACTTAAATCTGTACATAAATAATACTAATTAAATGTATATTTAAAATATAGCATGATGAAACAAATTATAAAATTAAGTTATAAAAATGTCATGTTAAGGATCATGTCATGTCAGGGAACGTACAGCGCTCCGATAACACAATGCTATGACTTTTAAGCTTAAAACGTACAGAAGTCTAACGTCTGTCTATGTATTAAGTCAGTCTGCGGCATCGTTCCTCAGAAAAGCATGAATCGATTTGAATGCATTTTTTTCATTAGAAAGCCATAATAAGCTCTTAGCTATGTTGGATGAAATTCTGTTAAAATTTAAAATAAATATGATGTTTATTGTTACTTTTGCTTTACAATATTTATTGTAAAGCAGTCTTGGACGTAATAGTTCCTTTAACATAGAATTAGATTACTTTATTTCTAGGATTGTAATTGATTTCAAAGTCCCGTTGAAGTAAACTATGTACTATGTCTATTTACTAATCTGTGACAGATCTATGAAAAGAGCAACGGATAAGCTTCGAAGATGTCAAACAACAAAACAAGGCCTTCGACCTTAAGCTCATCTAGCAAGGCACTGTTACATTACGCAATTGTCCTAGGTGGAAGACAACGGTTAACTTGCAAATACTGTTTTTTCTTGTATAAATATTTTGAACAAACAACTTGACACACACCTTATTACATAAATTCCTAAGAATTTCATTTTTACTATTCAGTGTGATAATTAATGCAAATAAAAATGGCCGGAGATCATTGTCATGCACACCTGTTTCCTCCTAAAGAAAAAATTGTACTTAAGTTCTTATTAATGGCACATTCATTAATACACCCTTACTAAGCTAACTAACTTAAAAACTAGAAGGTTAACTTATAAAGTTGCTTTTAATAGGGAAATAAGTCCAGTTTTTAAAAGGCAAGTTTCTTGATAAGAGTAAATAAAGTAATTCCTATAAATAAACAGGTAAAGACAAAATAGATAATATTTTTCTGCTCTGCTTGCCAACGGATTTTTTTTTGGTAGCTATTGACGACGATGACGTCGTTATCAATAAAAAAAATGATTTTAAAAGTGTAAACTTCTTTAGTTGCGTTGGGCGATTTTTGGTAGGGGCAAAACCTTTGAATACGCGTCATCAGCATGCTAGCCAAGTCACGTGCAGTTATTATTCCAAAGTTTTAAGTTTTTAAGCTTCGACCGAGCTTTATTGTTATCAATAATTTAATGAATTTGTAAGGTATATACACAGGTATTGATAGATAGATAGATAGAACATTCTTTATTGTACACCACAGTTAGACAGAAATTAACACAGTTTAGTAGCAACATACTAAGCGGCAAGTACAATGGGCGGTCTTATCGTTAAAAGCGATGTCTTCCAGACAACCTTTGTATGGAAACAACAGAGGAAGATAATCGGTGGCTGGTGGCGTACCAAAAATATTCAGAACTGTAACAATCAAATAATAATAAAGGAAATTAGGTGAAAAGGAATATGTGAAGTATCTTCTACACATACGTACATATAAACACATACATATATATACATATACACACATACACATATATAGTGATATAACTATAATAATTAGTAAGACATTTTAGTGGAGTTACTTATTATGAAGTCTATTGCACAACGTGAGAGAGTTGTACACACCACTTATAGTGTTAGATAGTATTCCTTTACAAGAGCCTTAAAAGAGGTTAAGGTTTGAGCTCATCTAATCTTTACAGGTAATGCATTCCATAAACGGATTGCAGTGACTGTTAAGGATTTATCATAAAACGCCGTGGAGTGTGAAGGCATTTTTAGTTGCAAATTTCCTGATGACCTTAGATATCGCGGATGTGTACTGGAACTCGAATCGTATAATAGGAATCTAAAGAAAAGTTTTATTTAGGAAGTCAGTAGTGGCATTATTTCAGCACATTTAAGTTGTTTTAGCCTTTTTTAAAGACGGACAACTAAGCGCTTACTGTAATATACATGCAAAAGAAAATTATTGTTCAAACACTCTTAACTTAAACTAAAGCAAAAACTGTGAGAGGCAATCAAATAGCAACACAAATACCGACATCGAAGTAGAAATTTGCTCTATTTACAAATTCGTTCGTCTCACTTTCGATTTCGAAAAATTTCGATGGTGAAGACCCTGGGAGTGGGCGAGTAGGTATGTGCGGGTAGGCCGCACCGACTGGGTGATTCAATAACTGAGAATTCTGTATATTACATTAATTTTAAAATATTCAGTATAAATAAATATTTCTTTCAAGTAGAACTAATAAGTAAGATTTCTTGAAATCCGATGTATCCCAATGAGTAGATATAATTTGGTCGCGTGTCTAGATGCTTTAAAATATCGATAGTGTTTGTTAGCGTCCATCGAAGCTTAACTATTGAATATGTATAAATATACGCGTAGTTATGCAGACCATTAGTAGTAACTGTTTGATTGAATTTGTAATGAAGTAGTACGATTATATACATTACACAGTAGTTAGATATTTGCAGTTCAATTGTTGGGGATACAAGTTGCAGTAAATCAAGGTTTAACTAAAATCACAAACGGTATCTTGTAATTGGGTAGATGCATATGCTCAAAATAAATTATTATACCAGGTTGGGTAATAAAATAACTTAAAATACTGTGAAAATTGTCATCCAGTTTTACTTTATTTTATAATCGTCAAATTAACATTAAAAGTGAATTATTTGACAACAGTAAGGCGTGACGTCATATTTTAATATTTCATACAAAAATGTACTGAACATAAGTTTTGACGTTTACTAAAAATGTAGGTAATGTTTTAAAACAAAACAATACCATTGCATTTTGATCACCATAAAATGAAAGGTTGAATGACAGTAGAGGAAGTTTGAACGGTATGTAAGTAGCGGGATTTTGTCTCTGCCTACCCCAAAAGGAGTTATTCTTCTATTTCTTGGGAACAGTCCTTTTTTCCTGATGAAAGAAACTTCTTTGTCTTTTTATGTACCCCTGACAACGTACATGTAAAATTTCATAATGATTTTGGGTAATTAATGAAGGCATGAAAAAGTAACAAACAAACAATAAAATAAAGTCACATTTGCATTTATATATTTACTAGTTGTTGCCCGTGACTTCGTTCATGTGATAATTCAGGAGAAATCTATCCATCGTGAACCGTACATTTTACCGGAATAAAAAGGTCACCGGATAGCCTATGTGCTAGTCCAGACTATAATCACCAAATTTCATCCAGATCCGTTCAGCCGTTTTTGCGTGAAAGAGTAATTAACATCGGGATGGAGGTCCATCCATCCATCTTCACAAAGTTTCACCTTTTTAATATCAGTAGGATTAGGATTTTGGATTAGTGTAGTGTGAATCGGTCCAAAGTGACTATGTTAACTACAGTGGATATGCATTTGTGACCATATTAATTTCTCGTAACATTTTAATAAATGATCGTAATCCCCGTATAAATAATTATATAATAACATGGATAATGTATACCTACTCACAATACAAAAGTATTAGTCTTAGAAATGTGCAGAAATAAAAATGGGAGAATCTATGTTTTATTTATCGACAGAAATATAATATTTAAAAAATCAAAAAAAATATATATTCTTCTTTACTACTGTGACTCCTGTGTAACAAAATGATGTAACTTTTAAACTAAGTGATAGAATACCATGAAACAAACAGCGCAACGATTGCAAAAAACAAGTCATCTTCATAAAATTAAAGTCGAGTAAAAAACTGCCCACAATAGAATTGAGGTATTTTTAAACAAAAATCTGTTTATTTTAATAATATTTTTCAATAATTGTAAAATTTCTCTATATTAAGTCCTCTTGACCTACCCTTTTTATTAGTTTAAGTTATTCTATATCGTATTATCTCTCTAATGACAAAAAAAACTTACATATTCTATCAAATGTTAAAGAACAGCACTCTAGACGTGCCAGTTAACACTCTCCTACGAAACGTTTATTTATATTTAACTAAATTATTCTCCTTAAGAAAGTCACATACCCATTCCTACAGTACCGCAGCCACCTCCCCAGCGAGTGTCCCTGATTAATGACGTCACAGGGATGTCACCGGGACTTTGCGATCGTTCCCCGGGAACGAATAGATGGATCACTTTCATTGATATAATGATTAAATGATATACGGCATGAAGGCAATATTCCGTTGTTGGCTTTAGGCGGATTTCATGCCTAAGGTTGGAAACAAGCATCGTAAGATATTACGTCGCCTCGTTTGCCCCCTATCTCAAAAAAAAATTACCAGTGGATACTGGCAATGATAGTTTAATTGACTCTCCTGTTGATATAGTGGTAAGTGATCCTGACTGCTGAGATAGAGGTCGTCGGTTCGATTCCCACCTAGGATAAATAATTGTGTGATGAACATGATAATTTATTTTGTGTCTGGATGTAATTTATCTATAATGTGTATGTATTTAGAAATATATAAGTATGTTTATCAGCAGTCTGGTTACCATAGTACAGGCTCTGCCTAGTCCAAATCTACCTAATAAGTGAGGTTTTTTTTTTTATTTTCGTATCCCCACGGGTCGTCATCTCACCATGGCTATTGGTGAAATGGCATGTCGGAATTGAACCGACTAAAACCACACGGTTTTCCGTCACAAGTGAGTCTATCGCAAGGGACTCGGTATACCCAAGTCCCCGAGAACCCTGGCAGAAATGCCTATTGAATAGAAGCTTATTTATTATGTAAACATATTGTTATTTGATTGATGTTCATTCTTAAATTTCTTGAATTGTTTATTATATTTATTTTTTAATTTAATGATAATGACAATTTTATACACGTAAACAAACTGTTTTTAATTGATTTTTTTAATTTAAATTATTTAATTGCTTTAAATTTTATTTTATTTTATTGAAATTGTCAATTTTTGATATAATGAATGGATTGTAATGTAAGACAAAATTAGGGTCATGTGTAAGATTGCAACCATTATATAATATAATAATAATAATATAATACCTTCACACATCTCACACACGACCTTCTGATCCCAAACTAGGCAGAGCCTGTACTATGGTATCCAGACTGCTGATAAACATACTTATATATTTCTAAATACATATATAACAGATAAATTACACCCAGACACAGAACAAATTATCGTGCTCATCACACAATTATTTGTCCTGGGTGGGAATCGAACCTACGACCTCAAGCTTAGCAGTCGGGGTCACTAACCACTAGACCAACAGGCCAATAAATTTTAAGTGTAAGTTAAAGATTGAAATATTTATATAAATAACGTATCTTCCAATCATTTCAATACTCTGTTCATTGTTTAGAAATAAATAAATGAAAAAAATAATTAAATGAAACCTCCAGTTTGATAATTTACGTCTTTTTATAGTTTCACATAACTTTTTTTTTATGGTATAGGGGGCAAACAAGCAGACGGGTCACCTGATGGTAAATGACTACCGCCGCCCATGGGCACCTGCAACTCAAGAGTCACAAGTGCGTTGCCGGCCTTTAGGGAGGGGAAGGGAAGGGTTAGGGCCTCCGGTAACCTCCCTCACTCGGCGAAAAGCAATGCAACCATTGCGTCACTGCCGGTTTTCTGTGAGGCCGTGGTATCGCTCCGGTCGAGCCGACCCATACGTGCCGAAGCATGGCTCTCCCACGACTAACTATATTTATTTTAACAGTTTTTCGCATTTCGTTTACTCACGGCTGTACCTATATCAATGATTTCTTCAATTATTTCTTCTTCTATATGGGGTATGTTTCCTACAAAAAAACCTTAATTTGCCCCAACCAACAATCTTAGGGGCTAATTTATGCCTCGGGGCCAACGACACAGACGTCTTGAAATAGTTGTTTTAGTCATTTTAATTTATTAAATAACCACAGCTTTTATATTTAACTAGGGTTGACAACCATTATTCAATGGTGAATTAGGGTTGCAACGCATTGACACCACATACTATAAGTGTTTAGCTGCTATAAGCGGTAACCGCTTACTATTTGGTTGGTTGTACACCTACTTGTTGGACACCATAATATAAAAATAAGCAAAACAAGTAACTGATAAAAACACAACTACCCTATCCATAAATTAATTAAAGATTTTTAAACAAAAAATAGCCACTATCACTTGGGATGATGTAAGATTTCTAACCATACCCTGTAAATTCAGATCTGTTCAGGCATTTAAAAGGTAAGGTGAAATAAAGAAACTCGCATACATAGGTTCATAAAGAAAGAAAAAAAAAATAAAAAAAGATCTTACAACAGAGTTATCATTAAAATGAGACACATACAATTTTTAAAAATACCTCTGCATGAGCCAAAAATGGTCGTTAGCTCAACGTAATGCCACTTCGAGGAAGTAGCGCTGGTATTCTGCTAACACCTAGTGATGTACACGGACGGACGGAAATAAAACCCTAAAACATTCTACACTCCTTTTTTTGGGCAGTCATCTAAAAATAACGTAAATCAGATCTTACAATCACTGGTAAATCAGAAGTCATTAACTGTCGCCAAACAGATAAAATTCAATACGACTTCACACTAATAATCAGCTTGCCTAAATATATTCCAACGCAACGTCTCGATTGTTTGCTTTACCACCAATTCCAA
This sequence comes from Callimorpha dominula, assembly GCA_949752705.1. Lineage (NCBI taxonomy): Eukaryota > Metazoa > Arthropoda > Insecta > Lepidoptera > Erebidae > Callimorpha > Callimorpha dominula. The sequence continues at coordinate 11,413,934 of OX457015.1, read as the reverse complement.
GTGAACAAAACGACAGAAGGTCCCTGACACCGCCCGTGCCATTACCGACCACAAAAACTGACCGCAAAAACGAAGAAGCAGGTTCCTTATGTTATTCTAAAATAGTTACGCACGATCGACCACAATTCTCCGTGGTATGGCAACGGGTGGAGTTGACCACTTTTTTCCAACTTCCTATCGAGCCCAAAGATGCTGTGGCCAAAAAAACTTGGTCACGTTTTGAGGGCTTCTCGTTATCTATTTGATTTTGGGCACCTGTTGCCATTCATAAATGTAGGGACGTGAATGGATGGTGAATGATGTTTTTGCTAAACCCACGATGGTGAATGGATGTTAGGTACTGTCGTAATAGTGATTGAACTCACGTTTCGAGATTTGGAGTGTTTAAAAAATACATGTTACTACGGTAGACGTTAAACATTCTAACATAAGCCTCTCTCGGTACAGGTTACTGCTCATGACTAGGGTTGCCACAGTTTTAGAGGAAGGATATAGGGTTGGCCACACAACTGGCAAATATCCTCGCGGATGCGACGTCGCTCCTAGAAGCCTGTGAATTCCCCAGGAGGCTTGTGTGATTCTAGAAGGAGCTAGGGTGGCTCGACCAGCCAGCCATATCTGAACGCATAATGAACCGTTTTTGAGTCTAAATGCGGAAATAGAGCCCTGAACCAATACCAATAGGGTTGGCAACGCTTAAATTACACCGCTTAGGTTTTAAGTGTTCGTAATCACTTTTTCACTTCTGACGTGCAGTCCTGACTGACATTTTTTTTATTATTATTGAATAATGGAGTAGCCGTTTGTCTTCCAACTCAACCGATGGAAACTGAGGAAAGGTATACATACTTAATAAACTGTGTTTCATGATTTGATTTTGTATAATTTCTTCGACTTAGCAGTGTAAAATCTACCATTAAAAATTACCAATACGTCAGCGTTTCTAAGGCTTCCATAAGACGCTCAAGCAAACGTCAATCATTACCCAAAGTCGTGATTTCGTGGGTGATTGATGAAATAACATCGACATTAAAATCTCATCATGAAACCGTCAATCACTGTATTAGAGGATAGGTTATTCGTCAATCACCGTTTTGATTGTGGCAAAACTGACAGCAAAACCTACCATGTAATGGCGGATGAATGGAGGAGGCGACACACGTTACAAGACAAGTATGAATATAGATTATAAATTTTAAAATCGAATTCCTTTTTTAAATCGAATGTTTTTTTAATAATAATAGTGTTCAGATAGATCTACTGAAGTAGCGTTACGTCAGTAGGTATAAGAACCGTTTATACCTTAGAAAATATTAGTTTACTCAAAATTTAATTACCATCAATTTATGCCTATTTAGCATTTAAACACATTAACGTGTAATTTACTCATAAACAGTTATTACAGGGTTTATTAGTAAGTAATTAGATGAAGTGTTGAGGTATTATTTAGTCTGTGTTGGGCTGTAATTTATTCTTAATGCTTACAGGGCACGTAGTGTTTATTTATTCAAGTACGAATTGCCAGTATTTGCTAATTCTTAAACATTATAAAGTAGTCAGACGTAGGCATTATTGAGATATTTTTCTTCACCGACAACAAAATCCTTGGATATGAGTATTTTTTAAATATTATACTGATATCTCACTTTAAATGAAATAAATACATTAAATTGTTTGTTACGTTGATAAATACAAGTGGCATTTATAACTAGAGATGGCCTGGTGTTCGATTTTTTTTTTGGGTTTATTTCGTTGGCCAGTGGAACATGAACTGTTATTGTATAGCTTGCCTTATCATTACAGGTACACAAATACAGCGGTTAAGTTTGAACTATGCGAAACGTCTTCCTGTGGATACATATAATACAAAAGTCAGTTTATCATAAAAATGCGAATATAAAGATTTATAGATATTAGTTTCATTGGGCGCAACGCAATGTAAGCTACAACCGTAGGTATTATTTCTGTGCCATCAATGATCTTAAACGTTCGGCGCCGTCAAGACTGGCTTATTGCATAAAATGTTTAAATGATTTTTGATTTATTACAATTAAGTTTTGTGACCGTATGAGGTATTTATTTATTTTTCTTTTTCAATAAAATGTTTTGTTTCTTATTGTGACAACACTTTTAACCAAAAAAAAACGTAAAATTTCAAAAAACAAAATCATGAATCTTCTGGCCGAAAATTCAAATGATTTTCCACTCAGAATGATGATCTGAATACACTATTTCAGTATTCGGTACGGTGTTCCTTCCACCGCGGTGGCAGCGTGTTCACGTCATTTTTACATTTATTACACATTTTTTTTTAAGATTTTAGCTTTTTTCACTTCTTCTAGACATAAACTTTAAGGTATTCCAAAATTTCACGTTTCTCCGTTCGCGAAATATTGCCTTAAAAATTATCTTCACGTATTAATTTATAGATATTTTTTGGTTCAGGTACATACCATACATAGGTAAGCACACACCATCGCTTACACTACGTCTAAACAAAGTTTTCCGTAACGTACGAGACATCCTCACCACTTGGATAATTAGCATTCCACCACTGTGCGGTTCTTTAGAAACTTTATGCCTCGCACAACCAATCTGTGGAACAGCCTGCAGTATTTCCGGACCGATATGACCTCCAAGAAAAGAGCGTACTCCCACCTCAAAGGCCGGCAAACACACTTGTAACTCTTGAGATGCAGATGTCCATGGGCGGCGGTAGTCACTTACCATCAGGTGTCTTCTCGTTTGGCACCGATACCATAAAAAAATACATGTCGAACGGCTCCAATTTGAGCAGAAATCATCTGTGCCTTCTCACTTCTAAATACATCTATCGCTCAAGACACTTACAACTAATCATGTCTACACATCTCCGACAACCTGTGAAACTAATATTTTATACTGAGAACATTGAATTATTTAACGCGTATATATGATAATTATATAGTAATTGAATGTGGCAGGTGGCTGTAGTTCTCCTATGTAATTAATTACATTAATTAAACCTAGTTATAATTAGAGATCGGATATTCGGATGCATATTTACCTAAAGTTGAGATGTTGGCTATTATGGAAAGCACTTTTTTATCGAAAGAATCCCGCGATTCCAGGAAATTCAAATTTAAGTGTACCTATACTCCGTGAGATGTAATAAACCCCAGTTTGACACAAATGACATTTGCTCTGTTACAACGTATAATGGTTGCTTTTCCCTACTTTTATTGTCAGTGATTTTTGACGAAGCAAAAACAACCTTATTACGTTGTAACAAGTGTCAAATCGGACCTATTAAACCCCAGGAAATGTAAGCACTTTGTAAGAGTGCGAGTGAGACGGCAAATTATACTTGCTTGTGCGCAAGTAGCGACGCGACAATACAACTGCATTCGTAAATAAAAATATACTTAGAAGCCGCTTCCATAATTTGCTATCCAAAAAATAACTTTAGGTAAATATGCATCCGATTATCCGATCTCTAATTATATCATACACATCGTAATAAACCCGCGGTCTGTGTAATAATTTTCATGACGAATTAATTCATTACGATTTGGTAAAATTAAATGTTACTTTGTGTAATTTAAACTGTATTGCTCAGTGCAAACATTAAACATTTGTAGGTATTAATTTAATTAATACAATTATATCACATAGCCAAACGGGACAGCAAATTGAAGTGACAACCCATCAGACCTCCATAACCCAAGTAGGTACTAGGCGATATTGAAGTTCTGTAGTTCGACCAGGTTATCGGACTTTTTAGGACATCGTGAGGTAGAAGGTTCTTCATCCACCTCCACTTTTTTGATATTTTTGATATTTTCGTTTCGCCATGTACCGTCACATACTATACTAACAGTGTCCCTATTCTGTAAGCAAACCGATGTGGCCCTATTCTGGTGTTCACCCGACTGCGCATAAAAGCGAGGTGGCATGTTTTTTATCACTGGATTCCACGCTGTAGATAATTTGAAACCATCTTCCCGATTGAAAATTTTGTGTTTTTTAATTTCAATCGCTTCACGTACAACTCTTGAGTAAAAGTGACGTTCCGTGGAGAGGACTTGCGTACGGTGGAATTCAATCCAGTGATTGGTGCCAGCTTCGAGTGCATGTTCTGCAATCGCTGATTTGCTAATCTGTCGGTTCTTCACAGCAGCGATGTGTTCTTTGACCCTTTCAGCAATAGTCCGCTTTGTTTGGCCTATGTAGGAACTACCACAGCTGCAGTTTATTTTGTAGACACCTGGAGTTTGTAACGGCAAGACGTCCTTCGGTGTACCCACGATGTTTTGAACCTTTATGCCTGGTGTGTATACTGTCGGAATGGAGTATTTCTTTAATACGGAGCCGATCTTATCCGTTACTCCTTTCACATATGGCATGTAGGCTGGTTGTCTGTTCACCTCCGGATGCTTGCGTCTCATTGTCGGTTGCTTCCGTGTTCCATTCACCTGATATCCGTTACTTTTAAGTACCTCCTGAACATGATCCAGCTCTCGCTCCAAATGTTCAGGGTCACAAAGATCGTATGCTCTGTTCTTGAGTGAAGTCATAACAGACTGCAGGTGTCGGGGATGATGATGAGACGCGGCGTGTAGGTACCTATCCGTATGAGTAGGCTTGCGGTACACACAGTGCGACAAGGACCCATCTGACCTCGCGGTTACTTTGACATCTAAAAATGACAATGACCTATCCGCCTCCACCTCATATGTGAAGCTGATCTTGGGGTAAATGGAGTTGAGGTGTTGTAAATATTGATCTACTTCCTGTTTATTTCCTATGACGATACTAAAGATGTCATCCACGAATCGCTTCCAAAGCCTAACGGTCTTCGGGCCGAGACTCAACGCCTTCCGCCGCTATAGGCCGTGGGTTCGATACCCGAGTCTGGGTGTTCTTTGTGTCCGTTGTTTGTATGTTTATAAAGTCCCCCACGACACAGTAATTACTAATGAAGGAGTTGTCTTTTTATAAAAAAAAAAAAATTACTCGTCCTCTGCTACCATTCAACGCGAACGGTTGGAAGAGATGGCGATAAGGTCGCCAATTATGCAAGAAAATTATAGTAGGTTCATACAACATTGTAAACTATTTTGTTTTATGAACAATAAAGAGTATACATATTTATCTTTATTGTATCCGATATACATACACTCTGGTTCTGAAAATCTGATCAAAATATTGATCAACTAACATATCTTGCAGCTGAAAAAAAAATCAAGCTTTTCAAGCAAATTCATCATTCATTCAAATTAAGCGGTCATTTAAACTTTATATTTTAAATTAAAACTTTCTCGGTTACTTCCTTCCTAGGGTATACCCGAGTCCCTTGCAATAGACCCACTTATGTCGGTACACCGTGTGGTTTTAGTCGGTTCGATTCCGACATACCACTTCCAGCCCCGGTGAGGTGACCCGTGGGGGTTTCCACACGATAAAAAAAAAAGGTAAATTAAAACTAATAGAGTACTCCCTATTGATCTAGATTTATAAAATGTAGCGAGAAGCAAGTTCTCACAGCATAACTAAAGGAAAAACTTCAAAATTCGTTAATTTGTGGTTATATCACACAGGTAATTCTATTTTTTTTACGATTACCAACTTATATTGTTTTTTTTGCAGTTGCAAAGTAGACTGTGACGTATGTCCATGTATGGTGGAATATTTTGAGAACGGCAAACTTAAGTTTGTCTTTCAAACATACTCAGGAAAAACGGGTAAAAATCTTCTATAATCGATTCCTAAGATTGGACGAACTATCCACATACAAGTTCGTATGAAACTCTCGGTGAACGAGAAACACTTGGATTTATCCACAAACACTATATTCGGGGTATTCAGTGTGGAGGTGTGTCGGAATCTAACCGACATCAGTGCCGCGACGCCGCAGCGACAAACATACTTATATGTTTCTAAATACATACATATTATAGATAAATTACACCCAGACACAGAACAACACAAAGACAAAGACACAGAAGCCTAGTAGTTAATGACCCTGACTGCTATGTCATAGGTTGTGGGTTCGATTCCCACCCTAGTCTGGGTGTTCTTTGTGTTTGTATGTTTGTAAAGTCCCCCGCGACACAGGAGTAATTCCTTATGCGGGAGTTGTCTTTAAAAAAGAAAACTATTATTTGTAAAATTAAAGATTTTAAATCGTTCATATATTTTTTTTTAACTACTCTTTCTATTAAATTCCCTCTATTAAATTTCGGTTAACTGAATATATTTTCATTTCATACACTATGAGTATGTGACGTGCCTCTGCCTAAAACAGAGCGAAAAGAATTGCGAGAGCTTTGTGGTTTCCACGGCATTGGATAGGTGATAATAATAAATTGGAGTATTGAACTACCTCTAGCGTACAAGTATGAACAAAAAGGTAAATCTTATCTAAAATTACCATAACTAAAATCTTACCTTAATCGGAGGTGCGTAGTCTACCGCCATCATACAGTCATTGTTCACACCAGCTTCAGTCTTAATCATAGGGGGTCCATGGTGGTACAGCTGCCCCATCTGGTGGTGGTGAACCCCACTATCCCCCCTACTATACCATGTGGTGTACATCCCGCAATTCTGATCCCTGTACTCGCTCATATACTCATGTTCACCTATTGTGTTCAACATAAAGTCTGTTATATTTTTATGTTTTAACTTTTAAAACGGATATTTATATTTTTTTAATGTTTTTAGGGGATTGTTCATTATTAATTAGGGTTTAATTGTTCATAAAGTTTTTAGTGTCGCTTTGTATTTCTGTTCAAAACTTATATGTTTAGTACACATTGTGCGTTCACTGTTTATTTGTCAATAACACTTTCACAATAACACTTTACACATTCGTTTATTTTAAATTATAAACTTTATTTTTGTAATTAAATAGTTTATAACGACCTTATTTGTATACTAAAGTAATTTTATAAATTGTTTTATATTTTTATAAATAATGTATAAAAGGTGTATGGAAGGCTTAAATAAAAGAAATAGAAAACATGAAAAACAGTAAAAAAGCACCTTTGTCAATTAAATTGAACCCGTTTTTTTTAAAATAATGATTTAAAATCAGATTTTAAGTTAAATAATTATTGCACTATGTACATTTTCATTCGGAATAAATATATTTGACTATGTATTTTTATTATTATTCTGTAGTTTCATCTAATGGGCACCATCTGAAATGAGAAAAAGATAAAATAAATAAAAATTTAGTATCACAGGTAAATAAGTATTGAGCTCGATCTTTCGAACTAGCATGAATAAACAGTTTGTGACCAACATGAATATAGTAATGATTTTTTCGACGTATCATATACTAGTTTCACCCGCGTTAGTCCCGATGCCGTCTGAATATCGGGATAAAAAGTAGCCTATGTGTTAATCCAGGTATCCAGCTATCTACATACCAAGTTTCATCGCAATCGGTTCAGTAGTTTTTGCGTGAAAAAGCAACAAACATCCATACACAAACTTTCACGTTTATTAGTAGGACTTAACACTTTTCCTGAAGACTGTTAAATAATTTTTGTTAGTCATTAAAAACCACCCTTTCCGACGAAATGTGGACAAAACAATCCTATCTCCGCCTTATCCTGCGCATAGTACGATTTGTACGTCAGCCTTTACAAACATACAAACAACGGGTGTTCTTTCCTGTTTACACCCTGACTCGGGACAACAAACCATGGTCGACATTCGATCGCCATTTGATCTCTAGTTTATTTAAATCGACTTAGTTAAACTATAGGTAATATTTTCTTTCGTGTATTTTTTTTTTGGGAGAATTAATAAGCACTCGTCCCCGTAACACGGGCCTTGTGCATGTTTGCAAAGCTGTTTCTGAAAAAGAAAGTTATGTTTTGCAAGTATTTCCATCCTTAACCTCATCCTAGACCCCAAGGTCTCGGTTAGGTGAATTATCACAGATAATGAGGTAGAGGGGGGGGTCAAGAATGCTGATAGAGTGCTTATTGGCACCGGTGACTGCTTAACATCAGAAAGGCTTTGTGCTTGTTTACCAAATTATTTACATGAAAAGTATTAAAAAAAAACTGTGTTCAAAGTGAGTTACTAGCATATAAAAATAATTTAATATAGGGGGCAAACGAGCAGACAGGTCACCTGATGATAAATGACTACCGATGCCCATGTGCACTTGCAACTCAAGAGTCACAAGTGCGTTGACGGCCTTTAAGGTGGGAGTAGGGGAAGGGGGAAATAGGAGGCGAGAAGGGGAGAGAGGGAGAGAGAAGGGTTAGGGCCACCGGTAACCTCACTCATTTGACGAAAAGGAATGCAATCATTGCTTCCCTGCCAGTTTTCTGTGAGGCCACCTGGTTGAACCGGCCCATACGTGCCGAAGCATGGCTCTCCCACGAAGTAGTGACTTTTGATTTCACAGCGACAACATTACTTAGCATCTTTTATTGATTCTACATAGGCATTATAATAAAATTAAAGACCTCAAATGGTCACCCATCTGTGTCTTGACCACGACTAAATTGCTTAACCTCTTTGTTTCGTCACGTTGTCAGCTTACATTGTCATTCCGATTTCTTTATAATTTAATAAACTTATCCCAAATATCACACAAATATCAAAGTCCATCTTTTATTATTCTTCACTAGTGTACCAAACAAGTAGAGTCATAGAATTGCAAATAAACCAACATACAATATTCCATATATATATGCACCATACATACATATAACTATAGGTCAATGACCGAAAGGCCACGCCTACCCACCACGCCCATTGCTCGCCCCGCCCTCTCGAAAATTGGTGACGTAAGAGTTTATATGACAAGTAAGTTTGTAAGGTATGCTTAGTGGGTATCTTCAAGCTGATATTACAGGAGGTCAGCAGGAAGCAACTGAAAATTATCTCACTTACATTATTTGCGACGCGGTTATTGACATTGAAATTTGAAGTTGGAGGATTTTTTTTAATTTATCATAATACTAGCAGCACCCCGCGGTTTCACCCGTAAGTTCGGATCCGTGAGAATATCGGGATAAAAAGTAGCCTATGCGTTAATCCAGGTCTCCAGATATCTACATACCAAGTTTCATCGCAATCGGTTCAGTGGTTTTTAAAGAGTAACAAACATTCATCCATCTATCCATCCATCCATCCAAACTTTCACATTTATAATTTTAGTGGGAAGTGGGATTGTATTTCTGCTGATCAATAGGGTTGCCTTAATCCCAAGTTTAGAGATGGGGTCGTCAACATACGTAGAACAAAATCGATCCTAAAGTGTAATTAAACCAGAGATGTTAGGGAGTTTCGTAAGCGCAACCGAAACTTATCCGAAATAAAAACAAATATATTATAATTTCGTGTTAACATTTTTAAGTATATAGAACTTAAAAATGAGTAGGTATAATAATAACTTAAAAGGCTTATTGTTTTTTTGTTGTGGTCTTACTACCATATGACAGCCTAGAAATTTAACCATATCTCCTATCGGCAGCGTCAAGTTCAAGAAAAAGGAACTTGCGACGCAACAGCCGTATGTAATATTACACGAACCATTTGTAGTCACTTTTGGCACTTTTAAATTAGCGATTTTTAAATAGCAAACATTGTTGTAGCAGAAAAAAAACAAGAATTTAGAATATTGTATGAACATACAAATAAATTTCAGGATTATCTACAGAACTTGCCACTCATTTAGATCTCAATTCTTTTGTCGGCGAAGTCGAAAACCATGCGTATTCTTAATATTGAACTGTTGAATATTAACTACGTGAATGATTTTGATGGGATCCGTTTTTTCTATTACATTACCTTACAAATCAAAAGTATCCGAAACTATGGGATAAGCCAAAAAAATTTTATATCCGTATCCGAATGATGACGTCAACGTTAGAACGAATTAACTCAATTATGTTGAGTTGACACAATAATAGTCATGGACGTAGTACCGAGGGGGAGTGGGAAGGGGGGCTGCCCCCCCCCCGCCTTTACGTAGTACTAAGGTAATTTTGAGTAAAATTTTTGATTCGCTCTATGGGCCGACAAAAACAAATTTTGGCCCCCCTTGGCTAGAAGCTGGGTACGCCCATGATAATTGTCTCTCTATAAATAAGATCGCCATTTGATTTGAAAGAATTCGTGAGGCAAAGGAAACACAAACTTAGGTACAGAGTATACAAGATAGTAGAACATTTCCTCGTGAAATTGTAGATTAAGTTAAATGATGATCGACTCTAAAGATAGAGCATGTCCTTTTTATTGATATTTATTTAATTAATATTGTATTACAATGAAATTAAGTGTAACACATTTTTTTTACTATCATACTAATATTATAAACGTGAAAGTTTGTGAGTATGGATGTATGGATGTTAGTTACTCTTCCACGCCAAAACTACTGAACCGATTGCGATGAAACATATAGGCTACTTTTTATCCCGACATTCCCACGGGATCGGGACTTACGCGGGTGAAACCGCGGGGCGCTGCTAGTTTACCAAAATCTACAAACTACGCTCATTTTTATTTCTACCTTTTTCTTTAATTTTATTAAAGGCAAAGAATACATTGTTATTTATTATTTCACAATAGGTAAAAGAAACATGCAAAGGGCCAAACTGCCAAATAATCTGACCAATCTGACCACTTCTGACGGTCATAAATGTTGAAAGCGGAGATAGCTAAAATATCAGACTTGTGATCGAGTGGTTGTGAGTTTGAACTCCACCCCGTACCTGCACTTACGTAGTAACTGTTACGTACGTACTAAGTACTTACTTGTGCCTACACTACCCGCGTGAACCCACTCCGAACACAAGTATTCAACTTAATTTAAAAGAAATATGTTAAATTGTGACCACTATGAATCAACTTTTAAATACAAGAGCACTAAATAAAGGCAAGTACTTTAGCTAATAATGAACTCTATACATGAACGTTAACTTCGAGTTAGAGTAATAACTTTAATTACGCTATGCAGGATCTGTAATTACGTACTAGTTCGGCTTGTCTCCGTTAGATGGAGAGAGGTATATTTCCAGAAAATCCCAAAAAGATTTAAGGAAGCTACACCTCTATATCATCTACGGTGGATATGTTTTTCCGAACGAATGAATAAAACTCTTTTGAGGAGACATAACCGACAATGAAGATTTAACACGTACACTAACGCTTAGGCCGCCTATAACTGGAACTGAAGACCATAAGACAGAAAAAGAAATTAAAACAGATTCAGTATTTTGCATCGCCCAATGCAAATTTACATACAATCTTCAATGGCGGTGCTATTAACATTGGCATTGATTTTTTATAGCCTTACGTCATCAGACGCAATGCATTCGAACGAGCATGAGTTATGTCTTGTTGGGAAAAAAATCATGATGCGTTAAGAATTTGCATGCAAATAATAAGCTTCCAAGTCTGTTCCGTTTGAGGTGTCTACGTAACAGGCCAAATTTAATAAATTTAAGAGAGCAATTCTTGTATAATACATTAATTTGTACGAAATGTTTAAAGTTGGTCAAATGTAAGCCTTAAATGGCTGCATCTTTTGATTGCGTTGCCTTAGAAGCTTGATTTTTTTACAGTTTATGGGTTCCTGAGAAAAACAGTCTTGACGGACAGACGGACAAGTTCCTGTAAGGTTTCCTTTGTTCCTTTTTACGAATGGAACCCAAAAATTGTATTTTTTTTACTTTCGCAGAGGAGCTGGTATTAATATTTTAATGAACTTCTAAATGGGCGACTATTAGTATATTTAAAAACACAGTTGATTTCTGTCGGCTTTATTTCTAGGTGGTATAATGTTGGGGGTAACGGGTGAGGCTGCCCGTTACCCTAGCAGAAGCAGGCCTGAGACGGTGGCGCGATGTGTTCCGCTTGCGCCTCTCCAACTCGGAAGGAGGGCAAGGCCCTCCGCTACCAATGGTGTGGCTGCCTTCTCGGCAGGCTCGGTTCTCGGGGACTTCCTTATTAGGGTATACCCGAGTCCTTTGCGATAGACTCACTTGTGACGGAACACCTTGTGGTTTTAGTCGGTTCGATTCCAACATACCACTTCACCGATAGCCATGGTGAGGTGATGACCTGTGGGGGTTTACACAGCAGCCTCTGGCGCAGCTGGTAAATGATAAAATGTTAACTACTTTGTATAATATACATATATGTTAGCCTGTACCTGCTTTGAACTTGATAGAATACTGTCACATATTTGTATAAAAAATACAGTACAACCAGGAAAACATAGAAAGGTAACATGAACAATTTAACATTTTGAAGTTAAACTTCTTTTGGCGCGTTAGAGAAAAATTATGAGAGTAAACATTCACGAAAACCGACACCCTGAAGTTAGCTGGTCAACATTTTAGTTTTTCAAAAAAAGTTACCAACTTCACGATATTTATTCAAGTGTTTCTGTACCTACAACACGTGTTTTATATCAGTCCGAATAAAAAAATTATTCTAGGGTAATAGGAAGTACCCTATAGGTCTTAAAATCTAAGACTTAATGGCCGTATCTTTTCATAGCGTTGACTTAGAAGCTTGATTTTTTACGGTTTTAAAGGACTGCTGACGTAAGTAGTTACTTAATGCCTCCATAGGTTCCTGAGTAAAAAGGTCTTGACAGACACACAGACAGACAGATTGATATGACAACAAATTAACTACTTTTGGTTTTTTTCCTTTACTTGTGCCATAAGACCTTGCTTCTTATCAAATTGAATGATTCTAGGTCCATGGAGTACCATAGAGGTTGTGATTTACTTGCGTAATATTCAAGTTTGCTCAAATCTAAAGCGTAAATCTATCTTTGGATTGCGTTGACTTAGAAGCTTGTTTTTTTTTACAGTTTCAAGGGACCACAAACATAATTATATATTTGGTATTAATTTTAACTTGATGCATCTACGGGTTCCTGAGAAAAAGGGTCTTGACAGGCAGACAGACAGATGGACAACAAAGTGATCCTAAAGGGTTCCTTTTTTTTTATTGAGGAACAGAACCCTAAAAATAAAAGCCGACGAATTGAGAACCTCCTCCTTTTTTTTTAAGTCGGTTAAAAACATTAACAGATTTATACTGAAAACAAGATGGAAGCAGTATGTGCTAAATCAAACCGGCATTCCCGAAGTTGAGACTCCTGTACACCAAGACAGAGACCCATGAAAACCCCGGACACTGGGCGTTTCAAGGAAAGTTAAGCTGTTTGTCTGTGTTAACAATAAATAACTAAATGAGAAGTATATTGACCGAGTTATTACAGTGCCGGCCTTAGACCCTATATGTGGCGCCCTTGGGCAAATTTTAGAGTACTATACATATATACAACTTTGTGGTTACGTTGCCTATGTGTAAGCACAAATGAATCGTGAGGAGAATGTAACATATTGTTTTAAAATAAATACAAATCACTACTATATTTAGGTAATAGCAGTCCGAATCTGACCAATTTTTTTTTTTTTTTTGGCCGTGTGGAAACCCCCTCGGGCCGTCACCCCACCGGAGTTTACGATGGGGCGGTGTGTCGGAACCGACTAAAACCACACGGTGTGCCGTACTGCGCCTTAAATAGGAGGGATCGGGGAACAGCTTTTATTAAGACATCCGGAACGGTCCGAATCTGACCAGCCCCAACCAACGGCGTCCGTTCACGAGCATGACGCACGGATCAGCCATCGTACATACATATATCAACCAAATTGAAGGGCGCCGGTCGACCCGATACATACGCCACCATCGGCAATACTTCTAGGCGAGCATGACATACTCAGAACTGCCTAAAAACATAAGAAATTTAACTTATTAAGTGGCTACACAGTTCTCACATGAACAATTCAAAATTTAAAATCATAATATATATTATAATACCTTCAATATCAAAGACCTATTGAAAAACAGGATTCTCCACGGACTTATTACACTACAATATGTTAAGTAAGCTAGGTAGAAACGTCTAATCATACGGAAATTTACCCTGGTTGACACAAGATCCATAAGTATACCGCGAAAATCACGGCGTTACCGTGATTTTGTCAAAGAATAGCCTTTATAGTGGGGTGAACACCGAAAAGATGTGATGAGCTGATTGTTCCTGTTTAAAACAGAGAGATAGACAGAGAATACAGTTTGCACTTAGTTACTGTGACTTGTAAGATATTTAACACACAAATTGACACAGTAATCCATCTCTAGTCAAGTCCTACTCACGAAAGAACTGGTAAAGATGGTTGAGTTCATAGCTGATATCTTCAAGGGTTGCTACCATTCATTAATGTAGTCAATATAGACCTGAGACTGTTGTTGGAAGCATACGGATCCCTGAAGACATTCATTGACATCCACTGGGTATAACAGCCTCTAGGTCACTGGAATTAGAGATAGTATGACGTAAAACGCGACACCGGTTGGTGGCGGCTTAATTTATAAACGATTCGCGAAGGATAATTTACAATTATATTAATAAATAAAATAATATTATAAATAAAATAAAACAATATACACTAAAAATTAGAAAAGCATATTAAAACTATCGCAAGCGTATTAAAAGTTAAAATTTTTGGGAATTTATCGCGGTACCCCTTATAAGGTACGATTTTATAATAATAATAATAATAACTCCACACATCTCACACACGGCCGTCTGATCCCAAACTAGGCAGAGCCTGTACTATGGTAACCAGACTGCTGATAAACATACTTACGAGTATGTATTTCTAAATACATACATATTATAGATAAATTACACCCAGACACAGAACAAATTATCGTGCTCATCACACAATTATTTGTCCTGGGTGGGAATCGAACCCACGACCTCTGGCTTAGCAGTCAGGGTCACTAGCCACTAGACCAACAGTTCACCCAAAGTTTCGATTGAACTGCACCGAACGTGTTCACGGGTCATATTAGTATTAGTGTTAATGAATTGGTTTACAAAATCACACTGGGTAAAATGATCGTAATTTAATTAACGTTTTCGTTAATAAAGTCATTACAATACTAAACATAATATTAATTTGATGATAAAGTGACAGTTCACTAGTACTCATTTTAAAGAAGGATTAAGAGGCATATTTATTATTAAACCAGCCAGCTAATAAATTTGCAACAATGTTTTCTATAGAATTGGTCGTAAACGCCTGTTGCCTTACAATATTCGCCTCTGTGGAATAGAGATCACTATGTGTACGAGTATAATCTATTGGTAGCAGCACTGACTGACTGTGTGTTTCCATTGGATGGTTATTTCTTCGTAAAGTCTTCCTACTGTATTCAGCACCTGGCTTTTAATTGAAATGTCTCTTTTGATCTTTATAAGTATTTCATACTTTTTCAATTTTTTGTGTAATTATAAGAAGTAGGCAGACCTGTTTTGCGACAGTTATATTTTTATTACCAAGTAATATATGTCAAAGCTATAACCGTCAGACACGTTTCTAGGCTTAATGCTGCTATGGATATATCCCAAATGAAAAACTCTAAACCAATTTGCTACCAGGGAAAGATTGGCTGACAGGGAAAAATCACCAAGATTGGCACACAACTACAATAGTAGGCTATAAAACCAGAACTGTCCTACTGCAGGCATTCAAAAACACAATAACTTTTGGAATGTCATCAAGAAATAAAAATAATGCCAAGATAATTTATATCAACCAATAAAGTGACACCACAGACACACCATATTAAACAAGAAATACGTACTAACAACAAATATGTCTCATTCAGTCCGAAAATTATACGCAAGTGGGTTGTATTAACCAGGTTTTTAATTTCTTTTTCATTTTTTGTAATGGTAACTCGCGAATAGATTTGGCCTTTTATTAAAAACTTTTATACAAATAACATAACAATTAAGTATTTGGAAATAATGATTACCACGAGCATTAACAAAGGATCAATGTAACAGTTCATAACAGGAAAACACTAGATATTTATTTGTAGACTAAGTATAATAGAGCCTTAGAGTAAAATATTTTGATCTAAACGCTATCGCTTATGCCTTGTTGACTAAGTATAATAGAGCCTTAAAGTAAAATATTTTATCTAAACGCTATCGCTTATGCATTGTAGACTGTCATGGTCTAAACAGTGTTAACAGCTATTTGAAACTAATCATAGAACTGCTAGGAATTACCGTGAACCGTACAATTGTCGACAAAGAGTTACATTTTTAATTGATTACATATTTTTTTGTATATTTTATTGTATTTGTTAACCGACGAAAAAAAAGGAGGTTCTCAATTCGACCGTATAATATATATTTTTTTTTTATTCTTGACAAGTAAATATTTCGTTTTGTAAGTTTGTTTGTAAGCACTTGATGGTAAGCGGTACCCAGGAAAACGCATGACACCGGCCGTTACTTTTGGCACTTGTCACTTGTGTTGTACCACTAAATTCCCCCCTACTCACTACTGGTATTAAATATAGAAGCAATTTACGTGCCTGTTTATATTTAAGAACATTATGTTAAATTGTCTTCATATTAAATTTACGCTTATAAGCAATGTTACCAGAAAATTTTAAAAAACATATAAAAAAATGTAAACAATATCTGTAACTCAAACTGACAGTTGCGACTGGCCTGTTGGTCTAGTGTTTAGTGACCCTGACTGCTGAGCCAGAGATCATGGGTACGATTTCCACCTGAGTCTCGGTGTTCTTTGTGTCTGTTGTTTGTATGTTTGTAAAGTCCCCCGCAACACAGGATTAATTCCTAATGCGAGGAGTTGTCTTTTAAAAAAAAAGTTCGAGCCCGCCTAAATACCTCCTAAATAACTTTTCTTCAGTCTGCTTTATAAAATATCCAACACTAGCAACCCGCCTCTGCTTCGCACGAGTAGCAGAGACATATTCTAAAATCATCAACATATTTCAATCAATTTATACAAAATCTTAATAAATTATACACCTAAATCTTTCTCATGAATCATTCTGTCTATTAGTGAAAACCGCATGAAAATCCGTTCAGTAGTTTCTCAGTTTATCGCGAATAGACAGACAGACGGGAGAGGTAGCATATACGCGACGCAGCGATTAAGAGGTGGTAATTCACTAACTCCGGGAGGTTCTTCGCCACATTTCTGGCGACCCTTTCGATTGGCACGAGAGCTAACGTTCCTTCCTTCGTAAAGAGTGCAAGAGACACAGTTGGAGTCCATTACCTGGGAAGACTACCTACAATTTGGCATATTGGAAGTTTGCACCAGATTGAAACGAATTCGGTTATAACTCAACCTTTATCCCCACCTGCTTTTGTGGTTGATACTCCGTTCAGGTTATAGGCTATGTAAGATCACGCTACAAAGATTCGTATAACCTACCTCAATGTATACTATTCCATATAATCTATTCTATCGCAATGTTGTACTCTGATTGAAATCACAAAGGCAGCTTATTATATGGCTAAATTATCTTTAAATAGTTGCAGAGATTAACGCGTGTAAAGAATCAAACAAAAAACTCTTCAGCTGTAGGATATTGGTATAGATAATTAACATTATTCGTCTTGTTCCTTTAATCTATGAGGTTGCTGATACTATACGTTTGACCAGTATTCTGCCCTGATGCTGTGCTTCCGTTGTTCCAGAGAAATTCTGGTTTCGAAACATTATTGCACATAGTCTTACCAGTAATCAGGGCTCGCTTATGAGCTGTGTTTACTCCTAAACTTTACAGTGTTCTCCGAATTAATATAATAAACGTCAACTTCACTATTTTGATTCCATTGTCGCGATTTTACATATTTATTTATAATGCACACAAAATAATTGCCTTGCGCTACGCTTGATTGTATTACGGTACGTGGTAGTACGGCACACCGTGTGGTTTTAGTCGGTGAGATTTCGACACACCGCCCCACCGAAAACCCCGGGGTGACGGCCAGAGGGGTTTTCCACGAGAACAAAAAAAAAATTGATTGTGTTGTGACAATCATTCATCCCTCACATAAATGTTATAGCATTACCAAAACGGATAATTATTTAAATGATTGGGCAAAGTAATAAAGTACAATTTAATGAAATATAGGATCAAGGATGTTTGCAGTTTTTTTTAGTACTAGAGATCGCGTGGTGGTCGAATTTCGATCATGGTTCTTTCATTGGCCAGTATAACTTGAGCTGTCATTGTATATACTTATTATATATACTTGTACATTGTACATTGTATATACTTACTATTATTATATATAGACTTACTTACTATGATAGGTAATCACATATACTAGACGATATAATTAATAAAATATAACTTCATGAAGCCGTTTTCACGTAATTTTTAAAGTTGTTATAAAGGCGAAATTTTGTGAGGATGTAGGTATTTTTTTTTACTCTTTCATGCAAAAACGGCGGAATTAAATTTTGCACAGAGATGGATTATAGTCTGGAATAGCACATAGGCTACTTTTTATCCCGGAAAAATGTACTGTTCCAGTGGGATAGATTTCACCAAAATTTCCACGCGAACAAAGCCGTGGGCAGCAGCTAGTCAATCATAACACCATGTCTCTCTGTCTCTCTCGCTGTCTTTCTCTTACTTTTTATACTAATAAAATGAGAAAATATACAAAAATAAAAGTACACTTGGTCAGAAATATAATATTGTTATTGCCGCCATTGCAAAGAACTTCCGGATGAGATAGTAGGTATGTATATAATTGTAATTATTGTTTACATACGAAGGTCAATGATAATTGTATTAAGTAATTGTTAATGTTAATGTTCTATCTCAATTATTATAAATAATTAATCTTTCAAATAATGTAGCAAAGGTTTTCTGTTAGAATTAATATTCAATTTAAATTATAATTACAATAAGCAAATGAGGCAAAGGCGAATGCATGTCAATGGAAAATTCAAAGGATTTCCAGAATTTTCCATTGACGCGCGACTAAAAATCTTCATACTGGAAGTCTATAAACTTTTGCCGAAGGCATTGAGAATCTATATTTTTTATGGATAGCTCTCATAAGCTACTCATCGGGATTTACTAGCAGCCACTCACGAGTTTCACTATCCATCAGATAGATCAGCTCCAAGACTCCAAATTATAGTATCTTAGTTCGAGCTTTACTCGTATATACAAAAAGAGTTTGATTTAGAAATGACAATTAGAAGTAGGTTAAAATTGACTTCCAAGACTTGCTTACATGTACAGGTACTGCCGGTGTAATGTTCTGGTCCTCAATCTGTCTGTTCTGTTTCTTGGTGTGCCTCTCTGATAAGCAAAGAAACTGCTAGGGTTGCGTACATGGTCCGAGGCAACCGTCTTTTCAGCCCCCCGTTACTTCTGACCCCCAATTCCTTAAGGTGTTAGAAATGTCTTAAAAATTATCATCCCCGTGGATAGCAAGTTCTATCTTCAGTGGGCCTTTGCACATAAAAAAATACTTTATGAAAAGATTGATCACTAAAATATATAACTCTAAACTTGTGCCGAAGGTATTAAGATAAAATACCTATCTATAACTTTTATTGATAGCTCTCATAAGCTACTCATCAGGATTTATCAGCCATTGAAGAGTTCCACTATTCACCCCGTCATCAGATAATTGCACTTGACGATGGTAAGCCACTACTCACCATCCACCCGGCCACTGTGGCGACTTCCACAAACAGCAAAAACAAACATCAACATCATCTAGTGAAGACAACCTGAACTACATAGCCTTTGTGTTGAAGGGACATAACACCCATTCCTTTACAGTCAACTACCACATTTCACACCATTATTACGTGCACCCCAATCCTAAGCCAAAGCAAAGGTGTCTAATTATCACAAAGTCTCTTTGATGGTAATTGGCCTTCAATGCCTATATCCGGTATACTCTTTAGGTAATTCAAAGGTATGTAATACCTATTTCGTGTTCGATTATTCATGATCGTGATTATATTTCTACGCAAAGGTGTCTAATTATCACAAAGTCTCTTTGATGGTAATTGACCTTCAATGCCTATATCCGGTATACTCTTTAGGCAATTCAGAGGTATATAATACCTATTTTGTGTTCGATTATTCATGATCGTGATTATATTTCTACGCAAAGGTGTCTAATTATCACAAAGTCTCTTTGATGGTAATTGGCCTTCAATGCCTATATCCGGTATACTCTTTAGGCAATTCAGAGGTATGTAATACCTATTTCGTGATCGATTATTCATGATCGTGATTATATTTCTACGCAAAGGTGTCTAATTATCACTTCATTATCTTTGATGGTAATTGGCCTTCAATGCCTGTATCTGGTAAACTCTTTAGTTTCAAACATTTTGCAATTTTATATTAGACTAGCAAAAAAGCCGGCTTTGTTCGCGTTAAAGTAATTTTTCCAGCCCTCAAAAACATTTTTTTTCTTTATGAAAGTATGTGTGTGTTTTTCTATGTCCTTTGCTGTAACCGTGGCAATGTGTATGCAAAATTGCATGATGATCAGATGAACGGTACGGCTGCGCATAAAATACGAACAAACATAAATTCTTTTTTAAATATAAAGATTATCGCTGTAACTAATGGCGTATTTTATTAACTCAGGTGACAGTTTTTCCAGTTAAATTATACAGAATGGTCAAGATAATAATTAGTTAAATAAAAAAAATAGGTACTAGGAGATAATTCATACCTTTTTTATATTTGTATACCTACCTTCTAGTAGATAAAAGCGTTACTGGTAGATAATACATATACCTACATATAAACCCTAACTATCTTAAGCAAGTAGCGGAACACCGGGGTGGTTTTTAGTCGGTAAGAGTAAAAAAAAATATAAACCCGAAATTCATACGTAAGCTAACAGCCCTCTGCCACTAACCGTACTAAGGGCTAAGTTGACTTACCTAATGTGACGAGTTTCGCGAATTCGACCCCCAGGCGGTGAAACGATTTTCGTTAGACGTACATTGGTTGTTCTGAGTCACTGCTTGACTTATCACATAGATAGATAGATATAACATTCTTTATTGTACACCACAGTTAGACAGAAATTAACATTGTTTGTTACAGTTTATTAG
Source organism: Callimorpha dominula (assembly GCA_949752705.1). NCBI lineage: Eukaryota > Metazoa > Arthropoda > Insecta > Lepidoptera > Erebidae > Callimorpha > Callimorpha dominula. The sequence goes on along the minus strand of OX457015.1, from coordinate 11,392,935 downwards.
CAACATAATAAGCGGCGAGTACAATAGGCGGTCTTATCGCTAAAAGCGATGTCTTCCAGACAACCTTTGTATGGAAACAACAGAGGAAAATAATTACATACAAGTTATTATTTAAAAAAATATATAATAATAACATGAGATACCTCACACACGGCCACCATATCCCAAACTAGGCAGAGCCTGTACTATAGTAACCAGACCGCTGATATACATACTTATATATTACTATAACTACATACATCACTACATATTATAGAACATAATCCCCCGCCGCGTCTGTCTGTCTGTCTGTCTGTTCGCGATAAACTGAAAAACTACTAAATTTTCATGCAATTTTCACCAGTAGATAGAACGAACTCATGAGGAAGGTTTAGGTATATAATTTGTTATGGTTTTCTGAAAATTGATTGAAGATGTCTCTGATACCCGTGCGAAGCCGGGCGGGTTGCTAGTTATAGATAAATTACACCCAGACACAGAACAAACGATAATTTTCATCACACAATTATTTGTCCTGGGTGAGAATTGACTTCACTACCTCTGGCTGAGCAGTCAGTATCACTAACCACTAGACCAATAGACCCCCAGAGGATATACGAGGATATTTCAGTTATATGGACGAGATTATTAAGAAAAGAATGCTTAAATAAAAAAATACAATCTAATGAAAACATTAAATAATAACTAATTCAAAAAATAATATTAAAGCCGGGAAATGAAACCGAAATAACTACAAAAAAATTACTTATTGCTACTTAATCTGCTTATTTAAGTAATTTTAACAACTAAAAGCGTTATTAGTTTTTTATAACGGTTATAATCTCTAAAGTTAATTCATTATTTTTTATTCAGTATCATGCAATAACCACTTTCAATAGTTAGTTCGTTGCAATTCTATTAATAGCTATTTTTTGCTACGGTTTTTAACGGTTATATTCAATTTTGTGCTAAATGTAGTTCCGATTGCAAATGGTGGTCATTGATATTGTGCTAAAAACTGTTAATATATATCGCATGCTAAGAGAACATTCAGTTACAACTTCATTACGGATATCATAGATTTTTAATTAAATTCTAGCATGGTTTCTCCAATTTACTTTTAATGATAAACTTGGAAAGTGCTACCTAATCATGGGCTAATAAACCTTTAAGTATCAGATCTGTAATAAATAATATATATAATTAATTAATTTTCAGAATATGGACAACTTTGATACCTCGAGTTTAATTAGACAAAAACATCAAAATAATAAAAACTCCACACATCTCTCACACGGCCGTCTGATCCCAAACTAGGCAGAGTCTGTACTATGGTAACCAAACTGCTGATATCGAACCCACGACCTCTGGCTCAGCAAACCTAACCACTAGACCAACAGGCCAATAGTTTTTCTTCTCACTAGAATACCATTAGACTCTAGGGAAACTGAAAAAAACTCGTTTTGATAGATAGTTGTGGACCCTCGTTATTAGAAACTTTAAATGAGAAGAAAGAGTAAGAAAAGCTTTACCATTCAATGTCGTGTCGCATTGACATAAAAAATGTCTCCTAAGAGGTTCTAAAGCGTCTTTGAAGAAGTAAAATTAACACCCACTCAAATTTCATATTCAGGCAAGCAGGCACTTAATATTAAATTGCAATCCAAAAATACCCTTCATCATTTTTGCCATAAGAAATATATTTCATCTATTCGAAAAAAAAAACATAGCATTCGAAAAGCCTATTTGAAAATTTTAAAACCGTTAAAACATAACCCAAATACAATTTCAAAATTTTGAAATTCGAATACTATTTTGCAATATATGCTGAATGAAAAGTACCTAAAATACCGGTAATGAAAATGAGCTTTACCTTCATCAATAAACCACATCACTACACAAAACACAGTCAGACAACATCACAATCACACACTGATAACGTTATCACTGAAAAAGCCTCCATATCAACCAAAAAAAACACGTTTTTTTTTTCAACCGCACCTCTGAGGCAGTCACCGCGGACGATGTCTTTTGATCAACTAAAAACTTGTCTCGGAAAATGTGTAGGCGTTATGCACTAGAAAGAGAGAGTTATATACATTTTACTGTGTTGAAAAGAGAGGTTGGAAGGCTCCGAAGGCGTGTCATAGGAGGAGTGGCCTAAGTTTGCATAAATGACAGGCGAATACGAGCGGCGCGCAGCGGTAGTGTTAAACCAAGTTCGAGTAATATATTTTGCGATACTCGGGCTTTTTGCTTGGAGCGCATTGTCTTACCGGTTTTTTTATAGGGTTAAGACGTGCGGTGTTTGGTTTTTAATTTGCTATGCTTGCGGTAGGTTCAGGTATATGTACTGAGATATGTTTGTATAGGAACTATTTCTATTTAGAAATGTTTTTTTGAGATATGTTTTTATTTGATTTAAATCGGTAAAATTGTTACTGCTATTAAGGTTACTGTGATTCAGGTATTTATTATCTCGGTACTAGATTAGTTAGCCAGGTCTTAGTTACTGGTATTTATTTTTGACATAGTCACAATGGTTACTTGGTTACGTCACATATTTCTTAGATTCTTGTTAACATCTGATTCTTGTGTTACAAGTGAGTTAACACCCGTTATTCATTAGATGGATGTGTATCCGCAACGGCGATCATTCGCCCGACTTAGCCTTGTTGGATTAGTGGTTAGTGATACTGATTGCTGAGCTAGAGGTTGTGGGTTCGATTCCCACTCAGGACAAACTATTATGTGATGAGGACGATTATTTCTTCTGTGTCTGAGTGTAATTTATCTATATTCTGTATGTATTTTGTAATATGTAAGTATGCTTATCAGCAGCCTGGTTACCATAGTACAGGCTCCGCCTAGCTTGAGATTAGCCGGCCGCGTGTGAGGTGTCTCAAGTTGTTATTATTATTATTTTTCTACCACTACGATGCAAACAAATATGCGGGTCTCCTAATTGTAAACTGTATGGCTGCTTGCAACAGAAAGAGTTTATATAGAGATATTATTTGGCTTGGATTCGGGTGAAGATGAAGAAGTTCGTTCCGCCATTTGACTTTGGTAATTTCAAGACCTAATGCCTCCTCGTTTCTTCGTCTCTTCTCTTCTCTTTCGGCTGGATTACAACAAGCAAAGGTAAACCTTTGGTTACCCGTCCTTCAGTGGAATTGCGCAAATCGTTGTCATGAGTGGACTATTTTTTTTACCTGCAGTACAATATGCGAATGAGAGCTTAGGCACCTATAATTTGAATATATGTAATACAAGCTGTTGTCCGCGACTTCGTGGAAATTTTGATGAAATCTATTCCACGGGAACCGTAAATTTGTCCGGAATAAAAAGTAGCCTATATGCTCTTCCACAGTATAATCCATCTCTGTGCCAAATTTCATTCAGATCTGTTCAGCCGTTTTTGAGCGAAAGAGTAACACATCCATCCATCCTCACAAACTATCGCCTTTAGATTAGATTTAGATGAGTAGGATTAGAGAGACAGTTAAACATTACTTATAGGACAGTTATTGAGTTCTGCAGGCCGCATTAAGGCTCTCAAGCAGTGGTTTACAGGGTTACAGCCTTTTAAGCAAGTAGAATATAGTACAGTTTCCCTCAAATTAAAAGCATAGGAATGGCAATAAACGGACTAATCGCGGGACTCCATAGTCCATCATCTGGGACCAGTGAGTGAGGTTACCGGAGACCCTAACCCTCCCCCCCCTTTCCCCCCTGTTCTACCCTTCCCCTACTCCCACCTTAAAGGCCGGTAACGCACTTGTGACTCTTGAACAAACAAAAGGTACATTAAGCCTGTAATAAATTTTAGTAACTTTTTTTTGCATTTCATGTTTTAATTATGTATTTATACGGGAATTAACGATCACGAAATAGGTATTACATAGGTACCTCTGAAGAAGTAGACGACAAGAGTAGACAATTTTTTTTATCTAGAATAAAGGCATACGAACATACGGGTTACCTGATGGTATGTGACTACCGCCGCCCATGGGCAACTGCAACTCAAGAGTTACAAGTGCGTTGCTGGCCTCTAAGGTGGGAGAGGAGGGGTTAGGGCCTCCGGTAACCTCACTCACTCGACGAAATACAATGCAAGCTCAACTAATTAAAGTTAAGTAATACTAACCAGGTCAGCGGAGGATGAAGAAATTGCTTGGAGCGATCAGGACGCCTATTGTTCATTGTTTCTGCGAGTCTATTTCTATTCTATTCTATATTTTAAGCAATTCCGAATTTCCGTCTGCCACGGGTAGCTCTTCACAGATTGATCACGATGACGTGGTTATGTGGTTATGGTGGTATTTGACTGGCCTGTTGGTCTAGTGGTTAGTGACCCTGACTACTAAGCTAGAAGTCGAGGGTTCAACTACCACCCAGGACAAATAATTGTGTGATGAGCACGATAATTTGTTCTGTGTCTGGGTATAATTTATCTATACTTATAATAAATCTGTAGCGGGATGACTTCTGTACATTGGATATATTTAAAAAAAATCGACTGAGGGGTATTAAGATATCGATACTGATGCCGAATATGCGATTCAAACAATTTTTGTCTGTCTGACTGTCTGTCTATTTGTATGTTCACGATAAACTCAGAAGTTACTAAAGGGATATGCTTGAAACTTAGTACGATAATAGTTTGAGTGCCTGCGCAGGTTATAGGGACTTTTTATCCCGGGTTAACTTCTAAAATCAATGAAAGCTGTAATAACATTGTAACGTTAGTAGAATGTATATGCTTATTTCGAAATTTTCTACAGTGAGCGTTTAGCTTATCTTGTGTAGAGTACGACTTCTACTATGTGGGTTGACGGATCGAATCGCTCTTTGACACTCTTTTCTTTTTTTGCACTTTTTTTAAATATATAAACTAATTTACTTTTTTAAATTAGGTATCGTTTTTAGCCGACGAAAAAAAGGAGGTTCTCAATTGTACCGTTTTAATACATTTTTTTATGTGGCCTGAACAGGCCTCTCCGTTATTTATGAACTGATTTTGATTATTCTTTTTTGTTAGATATGGTATACCTCAAGGGTGGTCCCATGTCAAGTAAGTCAGGCTCTGATGATGGAATTCTGATAAAATTGAGAGAAACAAATAGTGTTTCTGTTTACTTTTTATTACTTTATCAGGTATTTGCGTTTAGAAATCATCACATCATGTAGCCGAGCTGATGATGAAAAAAAAATCATAAATAACCTTTTTAACAAAAAATTAAACCGAAGAAAAAAACTAAAAAGCATAAAATAAATAAACCTTTTAAATAAGCTTAATACTTAAGACTTAAAAGTTTTATTTATTTTTTGCGTTTTATTCTTTTCGTCGTTTTAATTATTTTTTTTATATTTTTTATAAAACCACTCAATTTAATTAACTAATAAATATTAAGAGTACAAAGAATCAATTTTTACCTGTGATTTAAAGAAATATTATTAGTTACATTAGATTTCACCTGCAAATGATCATGTCTGTTTGAAGGATTTCGAGAGAATGTATATTTTTAATCGTAGGATATCATAGGGGTATATGCTTTTCTGTGGTGATTGCTGAAGCAGCAGGAGTTTTTTTCTTTGTTTGGTGATCCCAGAGTAATCGATAGCTGGTTCTTGACTATGCCAACAAGCTATTTGGCCTCTCCCAGCCATTAAATTCATAAATATGTTTCAGGGCATTAATAATAATAACAACTTCACACACCTCATACACGGCCGTCTGATCCTAAGCTAGGCAGAGCCTGTACTATGGTAACCAGACTGCTGATAAACATACTCATATACACGTACCTATGTATGTACATATTATAAGTAAATTACACCCAGACAGAGAATAATTCGTCATGGGTGGAAATCGAACCCACGACCTCTGGCTCAGCAGTCAGGGTCACTAACCACTAGACCATCAGGCCAGTCCAGTAAATATACATATATTTATAAATAGAGTTATAGAAAAAGAAGATCCAAACTTTTAAACTTTTGCGTTCCATGATAATATAATTATGTTGACGGGAATTCACGCGATCACGTATTTAAAAGTATTATACAGGCCTGTGATCACGGCCACGACCACGGCAAAGCAAAGGTATGTCATACCTTTTAAATACGTGATCGCGTTGATTCCCGTCAACATGATTATATTAGAATAGAATAGAATTTTTATTTAAAGCATCTATGATTTAGTTGTTAGTTTAACTTAACACTTTCTTAGTATTACAGTATTTTACTATATTAAATGCATGGCAGACACTATCGCCAAAAAATTACATCTAAGCTGAAATATTGACATGTAACCGGTGAAGTTTTTTTTACACTTTCAGACCATTTATTTTCCGTTCGGTTACAGTAGTGTGAAATCTTAAGTTACACCGTGACTAAACAAAGCTTAGAAGCAAACATTTATCTGTTAGGTATACCGAGGGGGCCCATAGTTTCTAGTAAGCGGCACTGACTGACTGACTACAGCAAGAGTCTCCCAATTGGTCGGACGAATCGAGATGTTAGGTCATCACAGTTGTTTTAGGACGATTTTCGCCGAGGAGAACATCTCGCGCAAGGAGGAGGTGACGGTGTGGATTCGGTAGAAAAACTTATAGGTGGAACCTTTTCACTCGCGCTCTCATGCGTACGCTAAGAGTGGCCGTGGGTGTATGAGACGAGCTTTATGTTCTTCACCCGAAGCAGAGTCTCCCGTGAAGAGGGTGTCTGGACATCGCCCAGTTGCCGTCCGGTAGCCAGCGCTGGGTGGATCATTGGAGGCAAAATGTCGCCGTACCGACGGTCAACTCATAAACGGTGCTGTGAGGCACACCGTGTTGTTTTAGTTGGTTTAAGCCTGATATACGGCTTCACTAATAGCCCGGTGAGGTGAGCTTCCACACGCAAAACAAATGAGTAATGTTACCACGGCCAAATTATGTCGTTATTACACGTGTAAGCAACCAAAACAACCTTTTTTCACCGCCAATACAGTATAAAAAATCCTGCCTGGAGAAAGAGGTATTATGCAATAAGCGACAAATTGCTGTTTTCCGAAAAAAACGCGAACGAAGTCGCGGGCACAGCTAGTCCATAATATGTATGTATTTAGATATATGTAAGTATGTTTACCAGCGGTCTGGTTACCATAGTACAGGCTCTGCCTAGTTTGGGATCAGAGGGCCGTGTGTGAGATGTGTGAGGTTATTATTATTATGTCAAGACTCGAACCGACTAAAACCACACGGTTTACGTCATTATAGCGTCAGGATAGTCGGGAGTTGAGGTACGCCTTAGAAGAATCACCACTCAACCCCAGAAAGACTTCGCCTGCCTGTCAGGACGTAAGGCGGCGTCGAATAATGTATGGGGGTCCTTTCCTCCCTCCTACATAGAGTTGCGTGACAGATAGACAACTAGTATATAATTAGTAAATATTTTAAAAGCTGCCTTATGTAATGTTATAACGTGACATAGTAAGCAAACATAGCGTATTTTGCATACTTTTTTATACCTTAGAGTGAAAACGGATTTAGAATAAACACTGGGTAAGAAAATATTTCAAAATAAGTCTAAATAAAATTAACTGAAGCTTAATAAAATAAAATAACATAACAATAATATTTATTTATTTATTTAGGACAACTTACAAAACATACACTTATACTGAGCTTACAAACATGTTTTACAATAAATTGTGTGTGAGTGTTGTTTTACTTAGAAGTTGCCACTGCATGGTAAGGGACGGTTTCATCTAAGATTTTTTTACTTAATATTAACTAAACCTAAACTTAGAGATTCTTTTACATGTTAATAAAAGAAAACAATTATCTAAAAATTAATTAAAAACATCTGATAATAATATAAATAACTAAAATATAATAAATGAATTACAGATCAAAAAACTAATAAAAAAACCGCTTTAGTAACAAATCGAACTAAAAAGTTAGTATTTATTTACTTTAAACTGTTTTGATATAAGAGGTTTTGATATTATACACGTCGAACTAATAAAAGCGCGTTAAAATACCCTTAAATATTGCGTCTAGCAACATTTAAGAAGACTTACTAAAATGTCTACCTAGAAAATCAAACTAAACGCTTTGACAATTCCTTTTTGGTTCAAGTCTCGAAGAATTTTCTCAGGTACTCACCGGTTCCTATGGAATAAGAACCTATAGGTACGCTAATTATTTGTTAAAGATACATCGCTGAGGCCTACAGTATGACGCCTAAAACCGACGCGGCCTGTCGACTCCACTCGTTTGTAAAGGACCCCTTTAATCAGGATACTTTCTCTTCCTCTCTTCAAGATTAAGAGACAATCTCTTGTCGGTGAAGAAATCGCCACAGGAAAGAGACCTCTCTCTAGTCTCTGCGATTTTTTTGACCTCTTCATAAGTCTCGACTCCCACTTTCTCCTTCACTTGTTTTATATAAGTTCTGCTAAAGCCTTCCTCTTCTATTTCCCTCTATTTTCAGTATGAGCCGTTTCCTTATTTTGATGTTTATTTTGGCTTTGAAAAAATGTGTTTTGGCGGTTGAAGGCTTGCTTGGTGATTGCAAGTCTTTGTATTATATCAGGAGAACCCTTGAGTCATGCGTTATTTTATTTTATTTTTTCTCGGTAATCCTGCGGAAGGCAAGTAAGAAAACTACCTACTACAATATTTTTCTAAAATTTACCAATGAAAAAGGAAACTATATCTATATTTATAAAAATGAATCCCTATTTCTCTAGGTCACGCCATAACTTGAGAACGGCTTGGCCAATTTCATTCATCTTTTTTTTATGTTCTCTAAAACATTATAGAAGGTTGTTCTGAAACAAAAAATTTGGATAATTGCACAGAAAAATTTAAAAAAATCAGAAAACTACGCGTTTGAAAGTTCGTGCGTCCGAATGGAATATTCATAGCTAAAACAGACAGGACAACGTCTGTCAAACACTCAAGAAGGTTTTTATTTTAGACTAATTATTTTGCTGTAATATACATAACTCTTTGCAAACTAAGTCGTTAAATGTAAGGGTCAGTCACCACCTTAACGTACCGGGATGGATGAGAGCAATTAATCCATATTTACTTAAATATGGATTACCAGTAATTCCCTCACAGTTTCACCCACGTTTAAGGTCACTGCTCCGCTGCTAAAGGTCGTAGCGTGATGTTACATAGCCTATAATCTTCCTTATTAAATATTCTATCCAATACAAAAATTATTTCTCGAATCCGACTGCTAGTTACAGAGATTTGCGGGTTTAAACAAACAAAGAATCAAAGAAAAAACTTTTCAGCTCTATTATATTAGTAGACTAGACTAGACGCTGTCCGCGAGCGCGAGCGAGCAGTACATTTTTCCGGCACCTATGTACTATTCCAGACTTCAATCTATCTCTGCACCAAATTTCATCCAGATCCATTAAGCCGTTTTTGCGTGCAAGAGTAACAAACATCCATACATCCCCACAAACTTTCACATATTGTCAAATAAATTGTCTTCTCTATGGGACCGAAGCGGTTCGGCCTGACGACTCAAAACACAGGTATTAGCCTAGTTTGAGATTCAGAGACATACCGGTTTTGTACTCTTATAGCCGAAGACTGTACCCGTATAGAATATTCTACATGTACGATGTACTAGCTATAAGCAAATTACCCCATGTAAATGTAATTATCTTCTCTTGGTTTAATAAACAATTATATATTATATTATTATTTTGTACTAACTAGCTACTTGCTACAATGACTACAAAAATTACAAACGTAGAAATCCTCTTTGGGTCTTCGGGAACTTTTATTAATTCAAGAACAGATAAAAGTATTGAGTAAATTCACAACAATGAAGCTTTATGAGATAGGGGCAAACGAGCAGACGGGTCACCTGATTGTAAGTGACTGCCGCCGCCCATGGGCACCTGCAACTCGAGAGTCACAAGTGCGTTGCTGGCCTTTAAGGTGGGAGTAGGGGAAGAGAGGGAAGAAGGGGAGAGGGGGGAAGAGGAAAGGGTTAGGGCCTCCTTAACCTCACTCACTCGGCGAAAAACAACTAAGCATTGCTTTACTGCCGGTTTTCTGTGAGGCCGTGGTATCACTCCGGTCGAGCTGGCCCATACGTGCCGAAGCATGGCTCTCCCACTTGGCAGCTATTGATTATAATCCTTTAGTGAAGTCAGAGAATATAAATATTGGCCTAGGTGTAGGTAATCAGTCATCAGGAGAATGCCAGTACTTGAATCGTCTCGCAACAGTACGCACTTTCTTGAAAGTATAATTTTATTCACTTAATTGTTGCACAATAGTCGATAAAATTGTAACTAAAAAAAATGCCGTCTTCATTTTCCTATTCACTTTAAATTTAAAACAGTGTAGACAAAACAATTAAAATTGATTCAAATTCTAAAATTTAATGCTACTGTAATTTTATGCTAAATTTAAAATTGCAAATATCGAACGTTTGAGTTCCAATTTTCAAATTTGATCTTGGAACGTCCAGTTCGAATGACGCGCAAAAACTTAGCTCGCGCTGCCCGTCGTCATCTGCAAGAGACACAGGCATACCTAGAGACGACTTTGACACTTGTAGATAATTGTTTTTGTCATAAGAAATTGTCAGAATATTAATTTGATATATATGTCAGCTGAATTTTTTATTAGTCTATGGTTATTTGCGTTTTTTTGACGTGACAACGTCTTATAATTCGATGGAGCCGGCTGCACACACGAAAAAACATGACTCATGCGGATACCTCGATCTGAGGCGTTCCTATGACGTTGTCACGTTCAACTATCGTCAGTAAACCGACTTTACAGACAAACGATTTTTTGCTTTAAACTTAAAACTTAGAACACACCCGTCTACAAAAGTTATTATAACATGTTTTGTAAATTCAAATTAAATGTAAGCATAATTAAATGTCAGTGTTTGTGTACGGGCACATTTATATTGATTCATAATTTATTAAATTCCTCTATACTATAGAGTAAGATAGTACCAGAGATAATAGTGTCTCTAATCTTTAGATAATTGTATCTCTTGTCACTCGATAGAAATATAATAGCAATAGCTTTCCAATGCTTTATATGGTCATAGTTGTTTACAACTTTAAATAGTGTGATTTTTAGAGCGCGTGCATCCCTATGGTTATGTTTTGTAGTACCTACCCACTTTATTAACTAGACTTACATAAAAAAAAAAGATAAAATATAAAAAGAAGAGATAATTGATAGGCCGCTCAGGCACATGTATAAATATTATATTGAAACCAAAGTGGTACTTCGAAGCTTATTAATAAATGGAAAGTTTGTCGTTTTTCGGGTCTTCATTTCACCAGAGCTAAACGTTAATTGTTGCGCTAAACGGTGATATGTTGGACTCAAACCGACTAAAAGCACACAGTGTTCTCACTAGGTGTTCTTGCCGGGGTCTTAGGTGTATCCTATAAAGAAAATTCCTGTTAACCCCAGACTTGGCCACCTGTTGAGCAAGGTGACCCCACTATGATGTGCCTGTCCCTTCTAAGGCCTGCTTCTGCTAGGGCAACGGATAGCCTTGTCCGTCGTCCTCAGGCAAGCGCTCATGGAGGCCGGAGATGGCTTTGCACACACCGATAGCTGCTGCGAGGTCGACCCGCTGATGCACCTACGCAGTGCACTCCACCACACTTAGACCTTGGCTCCCAGCCTATGCGACACAGGTACTTCCCCAATCAGCTATGTTCGGTGAGTACCTGCGTTATCTGGTATACCCTGCGCTCGGTCGCAAGTTATTCTTTCTTTCTTCTCAGATCCAACTTCAAGAACGATTTAACAGATTTTTTCTGTTAAAATAGATAAACAATTCTGTTCAATAAATAAGTAATTAATTTAGACTAAAGAGCAAGCACAAATAGCAATAAGTAATGTAAATATTAAATATATATTTAACACATAATACCTCTCTACACCAGTCTATAGTCTTCAGAAATATGCCGCCTAGTCGTGCAGACTATGCGCAAAAAGGGCGTCCTTATACTCATCACATACGTTCCATGCCAGAACGGGATAACAACACACTAACCAATACCAGTTGAACTTTAGTGACCACCAGCGACTAAGAAAACCCTTCAGCAGAGAAAAATTTCTTACAGTGCGATAGTTCAGGGTAAATTGGTCACGAAAGAAGGCAACAGAAAGCTTTTTGTCTTTGTTTACTGACGTATTGTGTGAAGGAGACAGATGTTTGATAACAGTTTGTGATCATGAGGAGTGTAAGTTTAAGATTTTAGATGTTTTGAAAAGTAAAATTTTCTTAAGATTGGTGCACATCTTAGAAATCTAAACAACTCAAATATTTATATTTAACTAGAGATCGCGTGGTGGTCGAATTTTTTCAATGGCCAGTATAACCACAGAATACATAATAGTACCAGGTATAACTTGAGCTGTCATTGTATAGACTTACTTACCATGACAGGTAATCACATATACTGGACGCGTGTGATTCCATTAAGCCGATTTTACGTAATTTTTAAATTTGTAAGACATATTGTTTAAAATGTTAGCTTTCTGCACTTCTTCTATATATAAACTGTGAATATTCCAAAACTCACGTTACTACGTTCGCGAAAGTTTCTTAAAAAGGGGTACAAAGATTTCTCTTCACGTATTAATATAATGATAATAATAATCTAATCTGACATGAATCCTGTTTCTATTATTCTGATGTTACAAATGTTTGTCAAGTACTTCAATTTTATAATACCAATTAAAAATGACATCTAAGATAGAGACGATAGATATATTTAATTTAGTAAAGTAAAGAACATTTTGAACAACACTGAGACACTGAGAACACTATATTAACAAATATGTATAAATATTGTAGTGATGAGACCTCTCGCACAGCTTGCATACTCCTTCGATTGAAGTAATAACTCTTTGATACGCGAGAGGCCTGGACTGGTGGCCACAAACTCGAATTTAGAACATGTTCGAAATATTTTATGAAGAATAAGGATAGAAGAAAGGACAGTCGCCCAGCGGACAGAAGACTGTCTGGACGACTGACGTGCAATGTGCACAGAATAATTCAAGAAGTATTAGTTATAATTAACTTGTTTGAAGTTATAATTGTTACATGAATAATCTGATCCTGATTATATCGCATAGTGCGTTTGCCTACTCTTTTAATTTTCCTCCTCTAGCTAGAACCTATCGAACTCGGATACCATAAAGCCCCAAGCTTTATACGTGGTGGAGTACGCCGCAGTTATTTTAGAAGAAGTACTCCATGCGTTACAATATATATCTAGGCATAACTACATATTTATGTCTTATATTTATTTTAGGCGCCCATTACACGGTAGGTTTTACTGTCAGTTTTGCCACAATCAAACCGGTGATTGACGAATTCCCTATCATGTAATGCAGTGATTGACGGTTGCATGATGAGATTTTAATGTCGATATTATTTCATCAATCATGCCTTTTGGTAATGATTGACGTTTGCATGAGCGTCTAATGGATGCCTTAGAGTTGTTTACACTAGGGTCATTATTGAGACAATAATGATATCCTGGTACATCGTCACGTTTGGGTCTAGTGTGTACCTGGTACATACTAGACCCAAACTAAATAGTGCTTCTGTCCTTGAACATTGAAAGACATACGTAGATACTTATTTTTTAGTAAATACATACTTAGTATATACATATAGAAATACCCAGAGACTCATGCATACAAATACTGATTTGACTGGCCTGTTGGTGTAGTAGTTAGTGACCCTAAACTGCTACGCCCTAGGTCATTATTTATTGATCTATTAATCATTATATTACTTACGTTAGTGAGCAATGTTAATATCATGAAATGTAGTTATTGTAAAGTATAATTTAATGGAAATTTAATATAGAACATCACAAATAATGATATATATGCAATGTAATCATTAATTAATATTTTATAAATAGCAATTAAGGAAAAAATTGCATGCTGTTACTTGAATGGCTAAATGAGCTTGTACATTTATTTAAATAACAACCTACCACCACTCTGTATCCTCATTTAAAGCAATTAAAGTGTTTGTATTTGTATTTGTCGTGGGTTAAATTCCCACCAGAGTCTGCGTGTTCTTTGTGTTCGTTGTTGGTATGTTTGTAAAGTCCCCCGCGATAAAGGACTCATTCCTAATTCGGGAGTTGCCTTTTTTAAATTGAAATTGAATTGAAAATTAAGTGAATTGAGCCTCCAACCTCCAGCGTTGCTTCCTCTATTTTTTAGGTTTTTACGTTTCATTCAAATACTAATTCTTAAAACAATTATTTCAAAGCCAAATAAAGCGGTCTTTTTTAAATTTCGAATTTTAGTTTTTTTTTGTAAAATAGGCGGCAAACCTATGCCGTCAACCACTTGCGTGCGTCAACTATTACGGGAGTAGGACCAAATTATGGCAAAATGCGAGTATTTAATATGCCTCTGCCAATCCATTATGGAATATAGGCGTGAATGTATAAATAGTGATAGATATTTAACATTTTTAGACGTTAAACCACCAGACAAAATAAAAATGAACTAAAATTCGAAATTTAAAAAAGTATGACGCACTATACAATAAACTTATCACCCTATGTCTAGAGCATACATGAAGCGTGTGCTAAATTATATACAGTAAATATATACAGTAGGCATTCGCTCTGTGCGATGCTATGATTGTGTAGATTCCCAAGGCGTTTGCAAGCACGCAATAACTTTTCTTATGTGGATTATAAAAATAATAATAACTTGCCGCCTCACACGCGGCCGTATGATTCCAAACTAGGCAGAGCCTGTACTATGGTAACCAGACTACTGATAAAAGATTCATCGGAGGAGTGAACACCATTAAGACAATATTGATTGATTCTAATGAACCTATGTAGACGACATAGGTTCATAAGAATCAATCAAAATTATCACATTTTCCAATTAAAGTCCTAGTCATCATCAAATCCAAGTTTCCTCATTAAGTATTTGGAAGAAAGAAGGAAGAGAAAACTTGAAGATTCTAAATTCTTAAACTATCAGCCCTAGATCAAAGAATATTATAATATGAGATACTGTAATGACAATTCGAAGAAGAAACTACAGAGCAAGATTAAGAAGTGCTGACCGATGTTGAATTCAAAATGTCGTATGATGGCTGGTTGACCTGATGGCATCTGTAAAGATTACATAATGGGTATTAAATAGTTGAAAAACATATATTATGTATGTCGCAATTACGTCATATCCGCAACGCCAGCGCCACCTAGCGGCGCTTGACGGAGTCAATGTTTAAAGGCCGAACGATGCGCCCGACACTTCTTGTGCGGCGGTCGTACGGAGCGGACGAATATTGAAACCGTCACCCGTTCCTAGCGATATACGTAGCTAGGCTATAGTCGTGTCTATTGGTAATGATCAACTTAGAAAGTGAAAAAATATTTTATTCAAAGTTATATAATATCTTGGTAATTTAACAAAGGCGAAAGATTGTGAGGATGGATGGATTTATCGTGGGAGAACCATGCTTCGGCACGTATGGGCCGGCTCGACTGGAGTGATACGGCCTCACAGAACACCAGCATTGCTTTTCGCCGAGTGAGTGAGGTTACCGGGGACCCTAACCCTTCCTTCTAAATAATTTTACCTTGTATAAAATTAAATTATAATGCAAAATTATATGCGAAAACGTCTATCACTATTCCAAATAGTTTTAACAATACTCATGTTACTCGTAGAACTTTTCATATGATAAATATACCTACAAAATTTAATTTGTAGTTTTAGCACAATAATTCTGAAGATTGCAGAATTATTGCGCCATAACTACTAGTCTGAACTTTATAAATTTAGTAGTTGTATTTATTACTACTTTCCTATTATTTTGACTACATTAAACTGAGCACATCGTAGTTCATAATGCGACAAGGACCATGCGATGCGTGTCTAGTGTCTACAATCGACATTACGCTTCGCGTCGCCAAACACTTTCCCGCCCTTTGCGCTGTTTTTTTTTAATTCGCACTGTTGACAGTGAAGCCAAAACTATACGTTTTGCAGAATAAAATTGTAATGAGGATCGGAAGGTTTTTTTTATAATTAAACAAACATTCAAATTTGATACTATCTGGCCAAGGTTTATGAATAAATGTTTGACATATTCCTAGAAAGTAAATAGATTTTATTTACTTGCAACCATAAAGACACATTTGTGCTTCCCTTATTACTCTATAATGCCTATTACATGTAATTTAAAAACCGATATAACCTATAGTGTTTTAGCTAGGTTTATTCTTTTTAAATCTTACACGTACATATAATATATATATAATACCTATATAAATACTGGTAAAGTATTTTTTAAAAGGTACTACGTACTTTATAATTTCTAGACGTACTGTTTTTATCTTGTTTTTGTTTATACATTTAATTTTGAGCTGTTCGATATTTCAAGTTTCTCTCTCATCAGGAAAAAAGAATTACCTACAAAAGTTATCTAAATATATAAAAATAAAATCAATATTTCCTTTGGTCACGCCATAATTTGAGAACGACAACTGATTTCATTCATCTTTTTTTATGTTTTCTAATACTTTGTAGAAGGTTCTTACGGAACGAAAAACGCAAAAGAAACGTACAGTCACGTCATCTAATATAATCAGTGAGAAAAATGTCGAGCGCATAACAAGTACTTGATTAAATAATTGGCTTTGACTTTGTACAGTCAGGCGAAGATATTTGTGTTAGTTTTGTACATACTCACGCTTGTATATCCGTGAGGGGGTACAAGGGGTGTCTACAAGGTACGTGTCATTAGTCCGTGCTGCTACTGAGAATTATCAGATAATCTTAATAGCTATTGCAAGCTTTCAGTGCCAATATTAAATCGTATCTAATTTGATGTTTATTTTAACCACTGTAAGCAACAAGAAGAAATGTTCTACGTACTTATTGGTAATTTTTTTTTAAAAGACAACTTGCTCGTTAATAATATTAATAATTCACATCAACACTATTGGATAAAGAATTGTTTGGGGAAGGTTATAGGCTATATAACATCACGCTACAACTCTCAAGAGCGGGGTAGTGATCATAAACGCGAGTGAAACTGCGGGGAACGGCTTGTCTTTAATAATAAGATTATAAAAAACAATAATACGATCGAAGTTAGTGTTCTAAAATAATCATTCATTAGTTTTGTAGTCTGTCAGGAGGGGCTCGTGGCTAAGTGGTAACCGAGTAGGTTAACACATTACAAAGTTAAGTAATGCTAGCCAGGTCAGTCTAGGATGGGTGACCATTCTTAACACATTGAGACCCCTCCGTGCCTCGGAGAGCACGTTAAACCGTCGGTCCCGGGTACCATACAAACATCTGTGGCATTCGTTACGGGTAGTTAGAGAAGCCCTAAAAATCCGACAACCTGGTCTAACTACAAATACTTCGATATCGCCTAGTACTTAGGTTATGGAGGTCTGATGGCAGTCGCTTCACGTAAAATATCAAAGTTCGGCCGTATCGTAGTTAGATTGAAAGCCGACCCCAACTTAGTTGGGAAAAGGCGCGGAGGATGAGGATGATGAGTTTTGTAGTCTGTCACTGAAAAGGTCTCTCCGTTCCGTCGGTAACACCGCTCGTAAATTTAATATTTATTTATATTAGTTTATATTATCTACGTATTAACGGGAATTAACGCGATCACGAAAAGGTATTACATACCTCTGAATTGCCTGACGTTTCGACCAGGTTGCACTGGCCGTGGTCACAGGCTGACTGCTGACGTACGTACGTAGATAATATTATATCATGGAACGCGAAAGTTTAAAAGTTAGTATATTAGTTTATGTATAACATTCAAAATATTTATTTAATAAAAGCATTCAATAATACTAACATGTATGTTGTATTGAATTTTGTGTTTCAACCATGTTATGTGGCTGAAAATTTGTTTGTAGGCACAGATCAAGGTGATTTGATTTAATTCTATGATCTGATAGTTGTTTTATTATTTTGAGTTAAGCCCGTGTTGGTGAATTAAGCGTCGAGTAGTGGTGATGTTTTGAAATCTGGTTTATTGGTCGGTAGGTATTGAGATAAGGAATTCTATGATGTGCATCGCACGCCTAGATCTGAGGGGGGCTAACTTAAAAAAAATCTATTTTTGAGTTAGCTAGCCTTAGATCTAGGCGTGCGATATGTAGTTCCATGAACTATAAAACTGTGAACACTATTCACGAGATATTCTCTGATTGCGATTGATCTTAACATAGATTAGAATGAGTAGAACGAGTTAGTACATAAAACCATATTTGTGGCGGATGTTAACGGGATATTTGGACTTTCTAAAAGAGTTCATGAAATCATTAAAACTATTTTTTTTTTATTTTAGTTATTTACAAAAGCAAATTCAACAGCCAGTTAAAGCTACAAAATCAAAATCATTTATTTCAATTAAACCCATTATAGGTATTTTTGAATTGTCAGGAGTGGTAGTCAGTCAGACGAAGTCAGTCGTGAAGCTGTTGCAATACGTAGATCAGATAGACCGTTACAGACCCTAGCCTGCTCGATCTAAAGCTTACCGATCCATCCGGATAAGCGCTTTCCCTTTCTTTCCCATCTTTCCCAATATACTCCCAATTTTCCCAGCTTCAGTTACCAAAATGTCGAGGATTATGTGAGTTTGATCAAGTTATAGTTGTGGGTTTGTAAAAATGTGGATGTGTCATATGAATCTGCTTACCGGGATATTTTTTTTTTAATTTAACTACTTCTCTGCCGTGAACTGTGTAAGGTAATAACTCATAAATCTAAATGAGACCCTCTCATGTTGTAAACTGATTGAATCTGTTACATGTTTTTCAGGAAGATCATAATAAATATATGACGGAGGGGTATGATCATTATCCTCAATAGGGCCCATAATTCCTCACTTTCAAACAGCGGGTGTTGATGGGTAATGTTGGAGCAACGAAACAATATAGTTCACTCGATTAAATTATAATGTCCAATGAATTTACAATGTAGATTATTACAAATAGACACACGACTATAGCTAGATACGTATATCGTAACACGTGACGGTTTCAATTTTCGACCGCACTGTCCGACTGCCGTACAAAAAGTGTCGGGCGCGCCGCTCGGTCTTTAACATCTACTCCATCAAGCTCCGACAGGTGGCGCTGGCGTTCCGGATATGCCGTAATTGCGACATATATAAATCTTTAAACCTATCTTTGTCTTTATGTCTACAACTGTACCACTTCAAATACTAAACCAGATTGACAAAAAAAAAACAATGTTACAAGCTTGCACACACGTTTGCGACCCAATTGATACTATCGAGCGAAAGTCTGTCATGGGAGCCGACAGTTTTTAGACCCCATTGTATCACTATGGGAATTTTCATAATGGAATATTCAATGTTTATCTAGCTGGTAGAAATTAAAGCGATAATTTGATTGGATACACTTCTGACGAGTTAATGTAGTATTATTTACGTATCTACGGGAATGCAAACAGGCTGACTGTGACCACGGCTAGTGCAACCTGGTCGAAACGTCAGGTAATTCAGATGTATGTAATACCTTTTCGTGATCGCGTTAATTCCCCTATATAAATACGTAAATAATATTATATCATGGAACGCGAAAGTTTAAAAGTTAGAAAAGCTAATTCAGGTTTTAAAATCGTATGTGTTTTTAAATACGTACCCACGTGTGTATTTTGGGGAAAGCGCCGGTAATCCCACTGATAATATAAATGTGAAAGTTTGGATGGACTTATGGATAGATGTTTGTTACTCTTTCACGCACAAACCACTGAACCGATTGCGATGAAACTTGGTATGTATATAGCTGGAGACCTGGATTTTTTATTGCTTCCGAAAATATCCTACTATCCTACTAATAATAATATTATAAAAGTGAAAGTTTGTGAGGATGTATGGATGTTTGTTACTCTTTAACGCAAAAAGTACTGTATGGATTTTAATGAAACTTTACAATATTATAACTTATATATCAGAATAACACATAGGCTATAATTTATGAAGATATTGTGTATATTGGCCAAAATATAACGATAAGTGTTAAGTAAGTCGGAAAAAAATCTGACATCTGCGAGCTATTCTGGCGTGCGGTGGGAAAACTGTAAGAGTTACACGAATACTTATAATGTACGGTGGGATTGTTTCTCCTAAATAGTTTTACAAAAAAGTCCGAGACAGTATATATCTATCTTTTATGTGTAAGTCATTATTACCAAAATAGTGAACTATAAATACAATAAAATTAGATTTTTTATTTGCAATTCACATTTAGCAGTAACAAATTGATTTTTATCAAAATAAATACTTTTATCGCTTCCGATATTTAAAGTAGATAAACTTTGCCTTTTAAAGTACGTAATTTGGTTAAATATGTTAAAAGTTACGACGATCTAAAATTAATATAAAAATGTGCGGTGCGGTGGAGGGGGGGACATCGCTCATCGCCGCGAGCCATCTAAATCCGAACGCGGGCAGGCAGACGCGTGAGGGCAGACGTTGTTGACGGTTGTGTCTGTAATGGGAATTTTCAAGACACTAGCGATTTGTTAAAAGGCTCTGTATACATACATTTATATAATACTAGCAACTCGCCCCGGTTTTGCACGGGTATAAATTATATACCTAAACCTTCCTCATGAATAGCTCTATCTATTGGTGAAAACCGCATGAAAATCCGTTCAGTATTTAGTGAGTTTATCACGAACAGACAGACAGACGCGACAGAAGACTTTGTTTTATAATATGTAGTGAAGATATCTGTAAATGAATCACTTATTTCATTAGAGATAGAAATATATATTCACTTTTACACGTGTAAATCTATAGATACTAATATAATAAAGCTGAAAAGCTTTTTGTTTGATTGTTTGTTTGTTTAAATGTGCTAATCTCTATAACTATCTGTCAGGTTTGAATAACTCTTTTTGTTTTGGATGAAGTATTCTTTAAAGGTTTTAAGTTTTTTAACATCACGCTATCATCCTTAGGAACGCAGTAGTGGTCATAAACGTAAGTGAAACTGGGAGGAACAGGTAGTTAAAATATAAAAACCCGACTGCGTTTAAAATACTAACTTATAAACATACTCGTATACTTAAGTTGTTTTTACAATCATCATTTAAAACCCTTCATTTTGATACCTTTTGTTGTTCGTGGGAGAGCCATGCTTCGGCACGTATGGGCTGGCTCGACCGGAGTGATACCGCAGTCTCACAGAAAACCGGCAGTGCAGCAATGTAATGTGCAAGTAATGCAAGTACTTTTCGCCCTAACCCTTCCCTCTCCCCCTCTGCCTTCTTCTCGCTCTTCCCCCCTCTCACCCCTCTTCCTCTACTCTCACCTTAAAGGCCGGCAACGCACTTGTGACTCTTGAGTCGCAGGTGTCTATGGGCGGCGGTAGTCATTTACCATCAGGTGACCCGTCTGCTCGTTTGCCCCTATACCCTAAAAAAGAAACCTACCCTACTTTTTAAACATACATTTAGTCTCAAAAAATCCGCCATTTTGAATAACGCAAATGTCACTAGGTGTAGAAATTGGTGACACTCGCGTTATAAGGATGAATCTAACGACATTTTATTCTTCAAAATCTGTTCGCCATTTAATAGTAACGGAGGAACATAGGGAAGTCAATCTTATGCCCCCTTTTGGCTTTGCGGCAGTCGGGTGATAAACATAATTATATATTACTAAATACATACAAAATGATATAATCGTCGTAGTCGTACAAAATGGCGGATAGAATAGAATAGAATAGAATATGCTTTATTGTACACCTTATACATAGAAATACAAATGATCTTAATACTAATGTTAGTGTAAGGTACAATGAGCGGTCTTATCGCTAAAAGCGATCTCTACCAGACAACCTTAGGATGGATATAGTGACTGGAGTAAGTGGTAGCTGTCTATGTACTACATCTAAATATACACATAACTAAATATATACATATATACAGAACAAACATATACTTACAATATACATATATATACCTACATACATACCGATGTAATAATGTTAATAATCATGTACTGAGAGAATACATATTATCAATATTCAGCACATAAACATAAAAACAACAATTGGCAGTTACAGTATTCCTGCTAATGGAGCTATGAGTTTAGGTAGTGACTTTTCACCATTGCTTTAAATATGTTTATTGATTGAGTTTTCCTTATTTGAATAAGTAGTTCCACAACCTTGTTGCAACAACTGTGAAAGATTTGTCGAGGAACAATGTGGAATGCAAAGGCATTTTTAACTCAAGGTTTTCTTAAGAATCTCGTATGTGTGTCATGAAGGAACTTTTTTTGACGATTTTTGTTTTTGAGATAAGCCTACTGATAACATTACACTTTATCATAAAACAAAACCCTTTTCAAAGCTCATACACACAATAACATTTACAGATTTCATAAACAGAAACAGTCGTTTTCAAAGATTACGTAAAACATAATTTGAGAACTTTAAAGTGCTCTCGTGTAAAGTTACTAAAAAACAAATCAGTCGTTTTTCTACTACGAGATATTTGTCCTGGGTGGGAATTAAACCCACGACCTCTGATCTCCTCTGACCTCTAGATCACTAACCACTACCAAGGGGGCAGGAAAAAAAAGTTTATTATCATTGTTTACATATCTCAAGTGTTCCTTTTGATATATCGATACCAGAAGTATCAATTAGCGTAAGGGACATTTTGGCGAAAATGAGTTATAAACATCATTGGATTCAGAATTTTCTGCTCTATCGATTGGTATTATTGAAAAAATTCTATCGTTAAAAAAATCCCTTACAGTAAAAATTTTTGGCCTGCCTAAAACGATTTATGACAAAAAAAAAACACGTTTACATTTTTCTCTGAAAAATAAAGTAAGGCACAGTGTTAAATAATTTACACCCTTACCTTAAACCTCAAATCAGTCAGTTGATTTTTTTTATTTTCAAAAAAAATCATCAACTTTTCCAAAATTTGTTTATACTATCCTAAAGCCCTTAATTTTCCGCGTCTATTAAGTCCTAATAGATCTTCGTATCTCAAAGCTGCGAAGTTCCACAGGGCTATGACGCTCGAGTATCATCACTCTAACAAAAAAAAGTATCAGCCATAAAATGTTCCCCGTCTCAATACCTCTAGGCGCCTCTCTCAGTTTTTCGATTTCCGACCTCGTTCACGAGATATCGAATATAATCCGAGGGAAGGTGTTAAAAAATCAAGGTTTTTTTGTTTTTTTTCAATTTTCGAAAAAAGTTTTCGACTTTTACAAAATTTTTTTTCACCATCTGAAAGCCATTCAAATTCTGCGTCTTTTGAGCCTTCATACGTCCTAAACCACTATATACCACGGGGCAAACACCCTTTCAGCGAAAATGAGGCTCTACCGGAGCGATCGAAAAATTATTTTCAATGTTAAAAAACATATTAATAATAAATCGTTTTATTTTTGTATTCCTAAATTTCATTTAAATCTGTGACAGCCAGTCTGAAACTAACATTTAATCATGCAAAGAACCTATTTTCATGGTGTTAAAATACTATAATTTTAGTGGATAATCTATAGTTACATCAAATGGCAACACTGGAAAAGTCCTTTACAATAGAATTATGTATAATCTTCTATTTCTCTTGCTGCTTACGCTATGCTTGACGGTTGACACATAAAATATTACTAACGTAAGGCTCAACTAAACATATTTTTTTTAATGTAAGGGACATGCTATATTTTAAACCACTGGGTATTCCTAAATCTTTTGTTTATAGCATGAAAGAAAAGAAAATTCTAAGAAACTTTGCTTTTGAGACAATTAAAATTAGAGAAGACAGTAAAAAGTTATAGAGAGATTTAAAAAAATAAAATTGTTTTTTGGCTCTCCTGAAAAACAGTGTTTTGTCCCTTACATTAATTGATACTTCTGGTATCGATATGCCAAGTGCTCAAACTAAGTAGTGTTTCATGTCCTACACATATATTGCTATGCCTACTATCATATCCATATACTATGCACGGTGTTTGGATTGTAATTGTCTGTAATTCTTAGTTAGCGTGAGCAGGAGTGGAATATCGTAACGTCTATGTGTTATGAGCCGTGGAACTTAGATGGCTAGGTCTATGGAGTAGGTGTTAGTACTATGAAGTTTTGATTTAAAAAAAAAAGGGAATTTCCAAATTTATACTAATATTATAAATGCGAAAGTAACTCTGTGTGTCTGTTACGCTTTCACGCCTTAGCCACTCAAGAGGCGTTATGATTTTTTGATTACACGTTGCCAGGGGTACTGAAATGGACTTAGAGTATCGTTCATCCAAAAACAATCCGATTTCCGAGTACTATAAAAATAATTTTCACGCGAACGAAGCTGCAGGCAAAAGTTTGTCATATATATGTTCCAAGCATCAAAAGGAAGAGTAAGATAAGATAAGATAATTTTATTCGATTAAGCATGAGTATGCACACATAAGTATACAATGTGTAATATTAAATTAACAAAAGGTCGGTCATGTTTTGTCTGTAAGGCGTGCAAATATTAAGAGCATGCACTAAGACGGAAGCAGAAGATTTATCTTAATATTTTAAATCGAGTACGGTCGGTTTTTCCGTGGCTTGAATGGATATTTCATAATTACCTATTTTATTAAAATAAATACCACTATTTAAATTTTATATTATAATAAAAGTACATACGATTAAGTCTACAATAATTCTCTTTTCACAAATTATTGCCGAATAAAACCATTAAAAAACGATTAATAAAAAAAACCTATAACTAATAAATACTCCACCCCACTCCTATCATAAAGGCGCTATCTCACGTACACAAAAGCGGAAACGTTGACATTTCTATATATAAAAGTTATGCGTCGTAATGCCGTTGATCGCGCAAAAAAACAGGTGTTTTCTGAAAGGTCACCCGTGTTCGTTCGCGTAACGGACTTTATATCGTGACCATCTAATCAACTCCTGCGCACATTTTGATATCCTTAAAGGCTTATTATGTTAATCCACTATATTACGTCATAGAGACATTCATGCAATATTTATGGAGTTTCCATTACAAGTAGTATTGGCTGTTCTTCCTTTTTAATTATGATGAAGCATTGCTTAAACGCGCCCTTAGGCATTAAATTAAAAAAAAAAAAAAACAAGATTACTATGCTTATGAGATCTGGAACTTTCTCGAAGCTATAAGTCTCAGCAATTAACAATAAAGCAAGAGTGCGCTAAAGACCAGCAATGGCCGATCTAGCTCTAGGCTCTTTAACCAGTAATACCAATAGTGACTTACAATACTACTGAATCAGTTGTGGTAGGTACGGTGATGATCATCATCATATTCCTGCTCTTTTCCCAATTTTGGCGTAATGTGTAACTTTGCAAAGAGTTTTGGCTAGTTTTAGTTACATTTCGAAGGAAAGTCTACCTATTGGTTTTGTACCAGTTGTCGAGTTTTCCAAAAATTTCTGCCTGGAGGTCCAGTTACGATCCCTAGACCCAAAAACAACCGCCGGTTAAAAAGTATATATATATATATATACATGTATATATGTACCTCAATTTTATCGGCACGATAGAGGTCGCAATTATGCACCGATTGCTTTCAAGCTTGGACGACAAGTCAACAAGGCAAAAATGAAGGTTAAGTTCGTGAATGGAGGATATTCACCCAAAGGGGGAGGGGGCAGATTTAAAAAAAAATTAAAAAACACGAAATCTACCTCTGCGGGCCTGCAGCGTGCCCGTTTTTTTTTACGGCCGGCCGCCTGCCTGACGCTGGCCCTCCTTGGGAATGTGATGGTTTTCAGCTGCGAAAAAGGAAAACGATAAATTGGGGTAAGGTAATGGATAGGGCGAGGGAGCTAGGGTAAGGGATACCGCAAGTCTCGGATGGGAAAAGGGACTGAGACTGCAGTAGTTCGAAGAGACTGGGCTCGCCAGGGTCGCGTACCCGTTCTGTCCGTCCTGTGGTTGGAGAGGCTACTAAGACAGAAACATTAACTGGCCAATTCATGATGGTGGTGACGTTGTTAAATAAAACAAAATTAAAGATTATTATTATTATTAATCGTAATTATCACACATTTTTTTGTCCTCGGTGTCCTCGGTGGGAATTGAACCCACAAGTTCTGGTTTAGCAGTCAGTATTACTAACCACTAGACCAACAGGCCAGTCAACAAGTTAGATTTCTTGAAATATAAAATAATAGCCTATTAAATACCGAACGAGCAAATTGATAAAAAAAGGAACTTGAACCAGAAATGCGCTTGTACATTTGAATGCAGTAGCCTCGGATCCTACGGTAATACCTGAAAATCCCATCCCACTAATATTATAAACGTGAAAGTTTGGATGGATGGACGGATGGATGGATGTTTGTTACTCTTTCACGCAAAAACCACAACCGATGGCGATGAAACTTGGTATGTAGATAGCTGGAGACCTAGATTAACGAATAGGATACTTTTTATCCCGATATTCTCACGGGATCGGGCCTTACGCGGGTGAAACCGCGGGGCGCTGCTATTAGAACATAAACGATACTGCTAAACAGTTTACAATTTAAATTGTTTATATTCCACCATTTTGTTAATCAATACTTATAATAACAAGACGTTCAAATTTGTTATTCTTTCATTCACATAAATTTATAACGTGCATGTAAATTATAGATAAATTTAACAAAAAGTAGGTATATAAATCAAATGTCTAGTTTCATTATTATTCATCAACCACTTGAAACGTCGATGCCTTGATTATTTATATCAATAATACGGTGTCCACGAAGTTTTCACCGAAATCAGGCCATCGTAAATAATACTCTGATGACCTAGGCCGGAAGCGGCGACACTTGTCTAAAAGATGACTACTGCTGTCACCTATAGGGGCAAACTGACAGTAAACTGATTATTTATTATTAATTCTTGCTAATTATATAGGAATCCATATTTGCAAGGCACGGATTGAGCAGTGGTTGAAGTTCGCCTCGCCACGAGCGGGTCAACGGGACAAAAATTTGTGTGATCAACAAACAGTTGCCCGAGTCTAGGACTCTAGGTCTAGGTGTTTTTTGTTTGTAATATTTGTAAAGATTGGTGTGACATACGAATCGTTCCTAGTGGGGGAGTTGTTTAAAAAGAAGTATTATAATTTCTTTCAAGTATTAAGCCAACCGGAGAAGCCACTGAGACGTCTATCCATATGATCTTTATCAGATGGATAGTGCGAGTCCATCGAGTATACACATTATATAAATGTAATTGCCAAGCGTTTAGCACCAGTTCTCAAATTATAGTGCTTGGGAAACCACGTCCGTGTATTTTAGTGTCAATGGTAGGAAGTTGTTCTGGTAGGTAGTGATACTTCGACAATGATTGCACTTCCATACATGGCACCTTGAGAAGCAGTGTAGTTTAAATAGCTGCTTCAATTAAAATTATATCTATACCAAATTAGCCTACCTAACTTTCTGCGCTCTTCCTCGCTAAAATTGACCCCCTTTTTGTCTTCGGTATGTTAAACACTCTCAAGTATTTAATGATGCTTTTTTTTTAGTTTTAAAAGTTCTTTGGACATCCATTTTTATATATAAAATTATTTTTAAGTTTGAAAACTTGCGAATGAGGCTACTTCCGCTCGGATCACACTCAATCCTTACACAAGCATTTAAGCATAGTTAGAGGGAGTTAAGAAGTATAAGAATACCAGTAATTTAGGATTCAGGTAGCTGAACAGTATCAGTGTCTGTCTGTAACAAGAGTCTCTCTTAAATGAGACACTCAGCAGTCATGACAAGTATATTAAGACTTGGTCAGGAATGATGCCTTTGCAGCATCCTACCACCACTTGTGTGAGGTGATCAATTAATCACCGCCGCGTATCTATGTTGGGTAATTTTACGTTTCAATCTACGTATTTTTGGTGTCAGTTTTGCCACAATCAAAACGGTGATTGACGAATAACCTATCGTCTAATGCAGTGATTGACGGTTGCATGATGAGATTTTAATGATGACTTTTGGTAATGATTGACGTTTGCATGAGTGTCTATTGGACGCTATAGACGTTCTGTCATCCATCAATCCTTGCTTCAGTATATTTGTGTGGTTCATAATCCTGTCTTTGTTTAATTATTTCCTACTTCATTGTAGGTATAAAATTTAGAAACATTTTGAATCCCGATATCTACATTACATACACATTTTTTCCTCAACTTATTGTCACCCTACATAGAGCATAGACTATAGAACAATAGTTTAACGGCTAGAAACGTGTATGAGAAACTCCGCTTTCTAAGAAAACCAGTAATTAGTACCTTGATTCACGTATAATCGATACCGCTGAATCTTCCCATATAAACTTACTAGGTACAATAATTTGAAATTAAATTGTTTTTTTTTTATTGAGAGATGAGATTGGATTTCTTTTTTCGGTTTTGTTTTTATCAATACGGTTACCTTTGCCTATAAATATTGGTGGAGCGCCAATATATTTATAAAATGCATACATAATCGCACCATAATATATTTCGTTATATTATAAATTTCATAGTCTTTATAGTAAACCACATTCTGTTTGTCGAATGCAATTAGTGCTGGTACTGCTGTAATATTGCCAATGTACTCGACGATCTCAAGAGATGGCGTTAGCAGTCTTCAAATAATGTAAACGCGCTGCACCTGATTGGTGCAAGAAAAAACGGACATACCCTGCTCTCATCGCTTTTCGCTAAGAAGACGCCTTTTAATATATAAAATTTTGTTCCGCCACGGACTTCAGTTATATTTCTCGTGAAAAGAAGCTGATTTTCCGTTAGTCCTATAGCCGTGTCGTGTTTGGACTCGCTTGTAACCTTTACAAGGTGTATGTGGAGTGCTCCAGTCTACGATCGTGACCGGCCGGTCAATACCTTGCAAGAGACCGTAGAAACCTCGCCGCTGCTCGCTGCCTTCTGGAGGATCGGGACTTGGTCGGTGTTGCAGGTTAGTGCTGGCATGATTGTTTTGATCGATAGAAGTGGTTTACTTCCCTACACCTCGTACGCTAACTGTTGAGCAATCACACCCTGGTCGGGCTATTTACACGCCTGACCAAATATCTCTAATGTCATTGACAATTCTATGAAATACACCTATAGTAAAAATACAAAAAAAAAAAAACCGGCCAAGTGCGAGCCGAACTGGTCGAAGAGTTATGTACCAAAGTACAAATCAAGTGTCTATATCAATTACGGTACATAATATACAGTCTGCTGACAGACAGACGGGCAACGGAGGTTTAGTAATAGGGTTCCGTTGCCGCCCCCTACGTACGGAACCCCGATAAGCCGCAGAACGAATTAAAAATACATTCTGTTCCAAGCTTCAGTCAGTACTTACTAAGTAGGTACATATAATAATCGGGCTGTTTGCTTGTTTTCTATCTTTACAGTTAAAAACGACAAAAAGTTGTTGATCAACTAATAAATATGTAAATAAAAATAATTCTCTGGTACTATTATAGTTCACACCAAAGTTTACCAATAGAGAGGAAGACAAGGTATAGTTAATTACAAATTAATTGGAAGCCGTGGTAATTGGTTAAATTGTTCATTATTGAGTGTAGATAATGATTAAGTTAATTGTTCAAAGGTTTATCGCTGTTTAGTCTTGCATGTTTACAGGTCAGTAACATACGCCTGGGCTTGCTGGTCTAGTGGTTAGTGATCCTGACTGCTGAGCCAGTGATCGTGGGTTCGATTCCACCCAGGACAAACAATTGTGTGATGAGGAACGATCATTTGTTCAGTGTCTGGGTGTAATTTATCTATAACATGTGTGTATTTAGTAAAATATAAGTATGTTTATCAGCAGTCTGGTTACCATAGTACAGGCTCTGCCTAGTTTGGGATCCGACCGAAGTATGTATGTGAAAAGTGTCTCAAGTAATAATTATAAACACGTAATTGCGATGGGATTAAAATCCTCCAGACGCGAATTAAGATTATCTCTTTTTATAAGTTAAGATAAGTTTCTATAGTCCAGGCTTTAGTTGGCCCACCCACATTATATTTAAACAAAATACATCTACTTTCCACTAAAAAGCACATTGAAGTTGGTAATACTTTTTTTTAAAGATAATAAACATATTATTACAACGATGTTTTACACAAATATAGATGATTACTGACTACTGTCAGAAAGAGTCTGGGTGTTGTTTGTATCCGATGTTTGAATGTTTGTGAAGGCCCCCGCAACAGAAGTAAAAGCGAAACGACGAACTTAAAACGTCACTTTAATTAATAAGGAGGTGACAGAACTCTATGTTTAGATTAGCGCCCTCTAGTGGATCTATATATGTATTATTAGCGTGACGGTCACGAGTTCAGTGCTTTTACAAACATGCCTAAAGAAGTTTTCACTTCAAAAATAAACAATGGTGAAAGAATTTCAATAACGTATTCAGAAAACACGTTTTATATTATGTGGGAGGCCAGAAGAATGACATGACAGTCTTAATAATTTATTCCAAATACCCGCAGTCGTTATTCTAAAGAGAATTTGGTTTATTCAGAGAAATTTACCTCGGTTATAAATTAAACACTTGAAACATTGAACATCAGTTTATAAAGTGCGACAAGCGAGTACAAGCCGGCCCCTTGCGTCGCCGCGCAATGATAAACAGGTACATGCTATCTGATATACACACGCAAGCATTATTTATTACAATTTTACATATTAATGCTGATAAGTGCATAAAATCCGACAAGTGGGAACTCGAGTAAACAAGAAGGTTCCGTATATATTCAGTAACAATTAGTGTGAGTGGATATCGAAGATATTCCACTAGATATTAAATAAAATTATAGTTGAGGAACAAAAAACTAACTTTAGTTTAACTAACTAACTTTAACTAATTACAAAAGAGCTGATGATCTTCGAACGGACCAACTGAACAGATTTTCTTGAATTATATCTAAGAACACTCTCGATCAAGTCACCTTTCAACCAAAAAAACTCGCACTCAAATCGGTTCATCCGCTTGGGAGCTATGATGCCACAGACAGACACACAGATAAACAGACACGTCAAACTTATAATGTGTCTGTCCTTTTGCGTCGGGGGTTAAAAAGAGTTTTACTATCCATTTCCTGTTTTCACCATCGTATCATAATAAGCCCAATCTGTTGGACTCCTCAAAACGAATCATACGAGGTCAAACTCAAGGGGTTTACTAGTAGCTAATGAAGAGAGTTCCACTATCCACCTCCTGGCTCCATCAGATCAGCTCCAAGACGCCAAAACTACAAAGTTTAATTTTAATACGTGATTAGAAGTAGGTTAAAAGTTACTTCCAAGATTTATATATGAAACCGTGTTAAAAAGCTAAAAAGATCACCTACTTAGGAACTCAACCCCCTCTTATAGTTACTCGACGGGTTATACGGTCAGCAAGTCATTTGGCTCGTCTAACCAGATAGGTGGCCTTTAGTACAAAGCGGTGTTCAAGAAGGTAGACTTATTTTGTTGCGTCAGGCAGTCTAATTTGAGCCATCTAACCCTGACATAAAGACGAATTAAACTTAATCATAATCACAAAAGCTTTGAAAAAATATGTGTCTCCAAGAAGAAAACCAGATCAAGGGTATTTTTGAAGTGAAAACTTCTTTAGGCACGTGTGTGCACTTTTGCTATGGGAAAAAGCATAGAACTCTTGACCGTCACGCTAATAATACACATATAGATGGCCACTAGAGGGTGCTACTCGTAATCTAAACATTGAAGTCTATCAGCTCCTTATTAATTAATGTCACCAACCTGCTAATGTGACGTTTTAAGTTCGTCGTTTCGTTTAAGTTTTCACTTCTGTCGGCAGTCCCATGACGGTCTATTTTTTTATTGTCAAAATCGACTGGAGTGATAACACGGCCTCACAGGAAACCGGTAGAGAAGCAATACTTTCATTGCTTTTCGCCGAGTGAGTGAGGTTTTCGGAGGCCCAAACCCTTCCCTCCCCCCTCTCCCTCTTCCACCCTTACCCTACTCCCACCTTAAAGGCAGGCAACGCACTTGTGACTCTTAAGTACGCCGATTGTACCATTATTCAATGTTTTTCATTTATGTTGTAACTTTTCTATGGTGTACAATAAAGAATAGTGTATTGTATTGTATTGTATTGTGCCCATGGGCGGCGGTAGTCATTTATCATCAGGTGACCCGTCTGCTCGTTTGTCCTTTATACTACTGGGTATAGTAGTATGTCAGAATCAAACCGACTAAAACCACACGGTGTTCCGTAACAAGTGAGTCTATTGCAAGGGACTCTGGTATACCCTAGGAAGGAAGTCCAAGAGAAAGGAACAGACTTTAATGCCAGCAATTATTTCACTGGTTTTCCATCAGTCGTTCGTTATGAGGCGGAGTTCCAGAAGGTACTTTGTTTTTAAAGCAGTCTTCTAGAGATGATTCAACATATTTTTTATTTAAGATGTAAATCTATGATAAATAAGTCATGCAGGTGTAGTCAAGCGTGGCGTTTCTTGATTTAGTGCCAATGTTACGAGCTTACGAAGAATACATACATAAGTTACTAATGATGTATTTTATGAGAAACATAATATAATGATTTTCGGGAGTTTGATACATATTAGATTCGTAACTCGGGACTTATTCGAGTTAATATTTATAAGGTACAATACGTTTTTGGTTACCCGACGTTTCGATCGAATTCCACCGATCGTGGTGACCAAAAAGGTGAAAACAAACAACCATGCAAGCAAAACACCATGAAAGAACAATTGAAACTTTACCCACCGTGCCATTTGTTAGAAGTTATTAGCCTCTTTGTCTTTATTTTTCATTCTTCAAGAGCCTCTTTAACTGTCAAGTTTACTTTTTTTAACACATTCTACACGCACCGTTTTAACAAATTATGTGAAGTACCCCTAAAAAAAAAAATAAGTTTTTTTAATTAGTACGATAATATGATAATAATATTGTCCGTTTTAATGAAAAAACCGTCTACGTTGGTCTGTTTACCGTTGTTTTTATCGGTTTTTAGATAGAATGAGACCGGTTATGGGTCAGGTCGAATTTTGCATAAAATCGATTTTTACGATAATTTTTATTTCCTTGTTTCTCTGAAGGCACTTAGAAACACTAATATGAAAAAGTCTACCTTTTACACTGTAAGTATTTTTTTGTAATATACTATGGCGCTTCTTGGGGGAGGCCTTCGTCCAGCAGTGGACGGCGATAGGCTGATGATGATGATGATACTCACAGGGCCAGAAAGAGTTGCACTAAACCGCCATATCTCGTGCTATATGTTTGTACCCTATTTTTCTGTTCGTCCCTTCAATCTGGTAGTTCTGAATGTCCACTTATTATCTGATATGGCGTGTTACATGGCTAGTTCATTGAAATTTTACATTTGAAACTTGCGTGCAATCTTCTGATTTGTGAATATTTTTTACATAGGTACACGTAACATCTTTGATATGTAAAATATTGCTGATGAATTTTTGATTGATTGATTGAATGGTTTTTAATTTTTGATCTATGAAAGTTTAAAACCAATTACTGTGTCTGTAAATTACACTACAAGTTATCCAGTTCAGGAGTCAAACATTAACACTTAACAGCAGTTAGACAAATATATATTTGTGTTTGAACCTATGAAATGTATTTAAGGTATATTGTAACACGTGGAGTACTTCTTCTAAAACAACTGCGGCGTACTCCACCACGTATAAAGCTTGGGGCTTTATGGTATCCGGGTTCGATAGGTTCTAGCTAGAGGAGGAAAATTAAAAGAGCAGGCAAACGCACTATGCGATATAATCAGGATCAGATTATTCATGTAACAATTATAACTTCACACAAATTAATTATAAATAATACTTTTGAATTATTCTGTGCACATTGCCCGTAAGTCGTCAAGACAGGCTTCTGTCCTCCCCGCGACTCTCTTGTCTTCAACATTTATTCTTCATAAAACATTTCGAACGTGTTCTAAATTCGAGTTTGGGGCCACCAGTCTATGCCTCAATGTTTCTCTTTTATGTTGTAACTTTTTTGTACAATAAAGAATATTGTATTCTATTGTATTGTATTGTATGAAGCTAAGTTGGACTGAAACTTAGGAGCTGTGACTGGATTAGCTTTTTTTTTTTGATAGAAACTAAAAGATTGGTAATTATTATTCTCTTTGTTATTATGCGTTACAAATATGCTATTGTAAGTTTAGAATGACGCTGCTGAGTGTGCGTGTTTGTTTGTTTGAGTGTGCGTGTTTATGTATTTGAGTGTGCGTGTTTGTGTGTAGGTTTGCGTGTGTGTTTTTTTTTAATATACCAACAAAATCTATATATATGACAGCTATTTACATTAGCCATCCTCGTTATATTTTATACTGAACATTAATAGCGTGATGTTCCTCTAACAATTTTAATCGTCTGTATTTAATGCCATTATTAAAAGTAAAAAAAAGGGTAAAAGCAGCTACTAAATGTCATTAGCCTTAGAATTTCCCATTAACGTGTTGAATTCATAAAGGCATAACTGCAGTCGCGCGTAAAATGAATTAAAATTTTCTCTAAAGTAATAAGGTTCAAAATCGAACTTTCTAAGGCAAAGGGGATGTTTTTTTCTTGTTAATTAAAGCGAAGATTTTAATAGACGATGGCAATACACTTATTTGTTAGAAAACCATAGACCGTGAATGTCTGGGCGCGGGAGTAAGCAGAGGTTGCGAACCTTTGTGCAAAAAAAATATTTTTTTTAACAAAAAATTATTACGTAGTCTATACATATCACTATTTGACATCAAAGTGACGGTGTGCTTGTTTGCCATCTTATTGCAACCACAACAACCTGTTAGAGGTAATGTGTTAGCTTGTATAATAAAATGCCAGCCAAAAAAAAAATACAAAATAGCCATGATTCATTAAAAAAATCTGCTGTTCCTTACTCCTTGAGACTAAAGTGCACCTACTGACTATTACTGCCTGGATAAGAAACACTTAAGACTAGAACAAAGTGACGGTTTACCTTAAATAGGCAGCGAGCAAAATTTTAATGCGAATATGAAGACCAGTGTAGGTTTAGTGGTTAGTGATCCTGACCGCTAAGCCAGAGGTCGTGGGTTCGATTTTCACTCAGGACAAACAATTGTGTGATGAGCATGATCATTTGTTCTGTGTCTGGATGTAATTTATCTATAATATGTATGTATTTAGAAATATATTAGTATGTTTATCAGCAGTCTGGTTATCATAGTACACGCTCTACCTAGTTTGGGATCTGACGGCCGTGTGTGAGATGTGTCAAGTTATTATTATTATATTATTATTTGTAATAAATATTTTCGAGCCTAATGTGTCCTATTAGGACACTGGATAGGTATAGTCTGATTCTATATTGGTATTGAAACACAACAACCCTGTAAAAAACCAGGACGCTTGGGGTTGAATTTCATTCCTTCTTACCTAGCGACTTGATAATCGATATTTTAACATTGAGGGAATCGATACCACACATTGATGTTAATATATTTCCATTTGATATACCAAAAATAATAGTACATTACGAAAACATAACATGAGAAAAAATATCTATTATTTTTAGCTTATATATCCCTTTTTTTTTATTTTTTTTTATCGTGTGGAAAACCCCACGGGTCATCACCTCACCGGAGCTAACGGTAAGATGGTATGTCGGAATCGAACCGACTAAAACCACACGGTGTTCCGTCACAAGGAGGTCTATTGCAGGAGGACCCGGGTATACCCTAGGAAGGAGTCCTCCGGGAACCCCTGCAGACCTTGGTTGCCTTCATCAGGCGACAACACCAGAGCAGGCGACCACACCATAGCTTATATATCCCTAATAGAGATTACCATTTTCGACGATCCACAGTGCTATGATAATCGCTAAAAAATCATAAACAAACGTACTACTTATATAATTACACAATTGGAGACTCAACTACTGGTCTGTCTATATTCTATTTGCAGTTCAGTGTATAATGCTTAGTACTAAGTTAGTACATTGTAAATAAACTTATCCAAACTAAAGACATTTAGAAATGACTGGTTTGTCACACAAAACGCGACAATTAAACTTTTGCCGAACGCTTAAAATTTAAACCGAAAATATGTAATAAAAAACATTAATCTTATGTCTGTTAAATAATTGATTTTTTTTGCCCATCAATCAATTTAAAAAATAGCTCTTGACCACGAATGACAAATCGTACCGTTAATAAATTTAAGAAAATCACACTAAAGTCAGGCAACTATTAAAGTATTAACAGATCGGTAAAGTATAAAGAAACATAAACAATCAAATCACGACAACACGCTAAAAACAAACACTTTAAGATGTAAAAACGAAGAATTGCAATGTCAAAATGAAAAAATTTGACTAAAAAATACAGAGTTAAGCGCCCCTGCTATGAAAAAGCGGCCTCGCGGAATGAAAATTACATATCGGCGATATGAAAAACGCGCGTTGAAAAAATACTGCTAACGTATTCTTTGTGATAACCGAGACACGCGAACGTTGCGTCTCACAAGCTTAGTGTGGACATGACTGTTCGTCTATTAAAAAAAAAACGACAACCTTTAATTTTTTTTACCAATTTTTGCAATACTCTTTTTTTTAGATAAGAGGCAACGCTGTCCTATCCATGTCAATCTCCTTTTCTGTAATTGACAAATTGCGTGCAAAGTTTCATGACGATTCATTGAGTATATAGGCGTGTAAGCCTAAAAAGTGCATTTGGAAGTGGGGTGAGAAGAAGGGGAGAGGGAAGGGTTAGGGCCTACGATAACCTCACCCACTCGGCGAGAAACAATGCAATCATTGGTTAACTGCTTATTTTCTGTGCGGCCGCGATCGAACCAGCCCATACATGCCGAACCATGGCTCTCCCACAGTTAAATAAATGATATCTGATAGTTTGGTGAAATTGAGCAATAGGCCCTTGGTGTGGACTATTGCCTAACCACTTTTTTTGCCTAGAGATCGCATGATTAAACGCCAACTGACGGCATACTGATGACAGCTGGTAAATAATACCTTTAATTAATTCAGGGTATTTTTTTTTTCCTTTTTATCGTAGACTAGCTGCACCCGACGGTTTCATCCGCGTAAATTCCAATGCCGAATGAATATTGGAATAAAAGTAGCTTATGTGTTAAAATAGTTATGCTGCAACAGTTAACAGAAGCTGGTAAATTAGTAAGTCTTACCATGAATAAATCTAAAACAAACGTAATGACAAACAGGGAAGAAATAGCTTTAGTTCTTCAGCAATAAAGGCTTGATAATAATATGTGTTAATCCAGGTCTCCAGCTATCTACATACGAAGTTTCATTAAAATCTATACAGTAGTTTTTGCTTGAAAGAGTAACAAACGTCCATAATCCTCAGAAACTTTACGGTTATAATATTAGTAGGATTAGTATGTATTATCAGCGGAAACTACTTGAGATCAGATGGGGCGTCATATACCCATAAAAGATATATGCCCAGATCAGCCAACAGCGAGTCAACCAAAATTGTCCTCCCGTACAATGTCAATAACAGTAATAATTGCTAGCACATCTACTAAGAGCGTATCCACACTATTCTAACGTGTTGAGACGTACTCGACGTTCAATGTAAGTATCAGTGTTTTTTTTGTGTACAAAAGCGATTTATTCAATATTATAATAATTATTACGGTCTGTTGGTAGCGGTCGCACGGTGCATCTGTTACGCTACCATACTTCAACAGAGTGAAGCGTTTGAGAAAATGTAGAAGAATTATCGTAGTTGGTTTTACACAAAGATAATAAAAGAGTTCGCAAAGATAATGTTGATTGTTAGATCATTTTAGCGTACGTGTCAGTTGCTTGCAAAAACCATAATGTGAAATACTCTAGTTGCCCGATTTTTTTAATAAATTTACTACAAACATCATCAGTGAAGAGAATTAAAGGTGTTTTTAATACGGTTAATAAAAGGCAAAACAAATAAAACATTACAAAAGAGCAAAACTTAGCCTATTAACAGAAACAAGTCACTACGGAATGTCAATAATAATAGATTTGAATTACAAAGTAAAGTAATTTTATTTTATTATATTGTTTTATTAAAACAATACAATGTACAAGATATTTGTTCAAAAATTGCGGTAAAGTTCATATTTTCCTTTGCGTTCCTTGTTCAGCTGCTCCAATTTTATCCAAATATGAGAAGAACTTAACAGGAAGCCTGCTGAAGACCTAGGAAGAACGGCAATTTATAGAATACTTTACAGTTTTTTTAAACTAATAAAATAACTTCTTAAATTAATGTACTATCATTAGTGCCATCTATCGGATTATATCATATACCTGCAAACATTCAGGACGGAGGCGAATTATTTCTTTAAAGAAATATCACTTTATTATTTAATCGTTGCTTTACAATATCATTATTTATTTTATACAAATCTTTAGTTTTAGAAGCTTTTATAAATATTGCATGCGCCATCTATGAATACGGAATTACATGACAAACAATATCTTTGTCTACTCTTAAAATATGAACTGACCTACCTAGTGTACTCCATGTATTAGTAGTAAAAGTAAATGCTTATAGATGGCGCTGCATCAATAAATGGAAACTGGTGAACCAAATGCTCGGTTATTAATTCGTCAGATGGCAGAGTTGCTTTACGTGGATTCTTTGAAGTTCAAAATATATTCAAGAGATGGCGACGCAGTAAAAAAAATATGCGCATTGTTTAACTTTCTGATTTTCACGTAAAATTTTACGTTTTAAGTGAATATATTTCATAGAAAACTTAAGACCAAAGGTTTTTTTCAAGTCTTTTCGTATAAAAACCAAGTACTTTCTAAAAAAACTTGCGAGAGTCCTTAGAGATTCTTAATCCGACCCTGTCGCATATCCGTTCTTAGATGACTTTTATTATATTATTAGATTTACTCATAAACTACCTCTCTGGCAAATTGCATCATCATAGGTTAAATAGTTTTCTAGAAATCGTGATTAGTCACTAGATGAGTGATTGAGTATCCTTTCGCTGTGATATACATTATGGAGATTAACAAACAGTTAATGCACCCTTAGCAATAATTCACGTGACACCTGAACGAGTGGTAATAGACTGCCATTCACTGTATTAGGTTGGGGTGCCGTTGTGGGTGTGAATTTCCATGTACGAGGACCAAGAGGGGTCTGTTCTTGGAGAACTCCTGTGGAACCTCCCCTCGTGGAAGAGCACATCGAGGCTCTGCGCTTATGGGTGGCCCTGAACTTGATGGAGACAGTTTTTTTGGCCCTTAAATTGAAGTCATCTCGATCCTTGTGCCGGATAAATCCTTTGGCCGAAATAATCAAACAAAGTTAAATTTGGAGGGGGAAGTGATCCCCGAAGTTTATCGATGTGCGACAGAGTTTCGGGTGGGTGACGCAGGCAGTTCTCCTCCGTGGACGAGCACTGGTAGTGTGAGGTAATCCACCGAGTCTCAATAGCTTATTTGTCTAAGGGCTCTAGTGCCAGATCGGATTGAGGGCCACCTGCCAACACTAAGACTGGAGGACTCGGAGCAGCATACCCCCCGACCCACATGCGGTTTTTACCATATTATGTGTGGAAAGAGTAAATATAAGAGTTAATTATTTATTCATTAGACTCTTTTAGCACAAAAAAAAATATGCAATAGCGGACTTAATGCCGTAGACATTTTCTACCAGTCTACCTTAGGGTAATGCAGAAATGAGTGAATAGGTACACTAGATTTCAGTAGAAAGAAAAAGAAACTAGGAACGATCATATGAGAACATATATTATATACTAGCCGTCCTCGCAGTTTCACCTGCGTTTATGGTCACTGCTTCGCACCTATTGGCCGTAGCGTGATGTTATATAGCCTATAGCCTTCCTCGATAAATGGGCTATCCAACACTGAACGAATTTTTCAAATTGGACCAGTTCCAATTCCTGAGATTAACGCGTTCAAGGACACAAACAAACAAACTCTTCAGCTTTATATATTAGTATAGATATATACATATAAACATAAATACTAGCGAACTAACACACATACATATATATATAAATATAATGTGTTGTGATGATTCTGCTAGGTTCTACAAAATGTGAAGTCGTACTTTCGCATTGAACGAAAAATGACTAGGTGGGGATAACCCGATTTCCAGAGGTAGAGCGTTTCAGAGGAGGACAGATATAATAAGAAAGGAAGAGTGGACACGGATATAAGTGGGGAAAACAGAAGAAGATTGTTTGTAGAGCGGAGAGCTCTGTTATGAATGGAACATAAGAACTGAAATTAGGATGTTAAGTATGATTGAAAAGTAGGTGAGTTGAGAATAGAGTAACGAGTGGTGGGAGGTGGTGAGTCGGGAGTCAATTCCACTTGTGACCACGGAGGAAACATGGTCAAATTTACGAAGATTAAAAACGAATCGAATGCAGTTATTCAGAAGTCGGTCGCATTTATTGAGGAGATCTGCATTCAGGTCGTAGTAGCATATTAGGGAATATGCATGTATTTTTTTTTTATCTTTTATTGACTTGTTCCATCACCCTACCCTAATAAAAAATATAAATAACCTTGGCAATGTTCAAATTATTTTTTAAAATAACGTTGAAAATATCGATAAAATTTGATCTGTTTGAACGCCGCCATATTTGGCGGGCCTTAATTGACGTCACGTTCCACGCTTAGTGTTTGTTTCTTATACTAACTTGAAGTGTTACAGTAATTTTATACCGATTTCCAGTTGTAATTACTATTTATTGTAATTAACAGACGATGGATAAAGTTTAAAAATCATTTCATAGGTATTGTCCTTGTCCCTAAGTGTAAAAACACTATAAGAAGTACACACCCAATACAGTATTTTTTTCTGTACCAAATAATAATGTAAAATACGTAAACAATGGTGTACATTAATGAGAAGAGATGAAGTATCTTCAATATCGTGTTTATATTGTTGTGGAGATCATATCAACCAGAAGGCAACTTGCTTGTCTACTTAAACTAGGTAACAAAAGTCCAATAAAACTTCATGAATATAATTAACTATAAATATCTTACCTATCCTTTAGATTATAATATAACAAGTATTATAATAATTACCTTGCGGCTTTCACTCCTTTAACCTCAGCGGACGTAAAATCTGGATTTGATGCAAAATATATAGTCATCATGAATATTTATTATTTATTCATTTTCGGTAGATTGTCCGATTGTACTTTGACAAAACTACATTCAGTCATTGTCCTAGACGATTTCTAATATCACTAGAATGCTTAAATTGCACTAGCTAAGAGCAAAAACCACAGGAACTCCTACCTTTCTCCGTAACACTACGAATATAGGCGCCGATAAATGACAGAACGTGGAATGTCACGTCATGTTTTGTTTCGACCAATGGTGAAGCGTTTTGCAAAGTTGAACTTCGCGCCCTTATTTTGCACTAATTATTTAGTTCATGTTTAATTCTTATGAAAATAATTGTTTTGGCAT
This sequence comes from Callimorpha dominula, assembly GCA_949752705.1. NCBI lineage: Eukaryota > Metazoa > Arthropoda > Insecta > Lepidoptera > Erebidae > Callimorpha > Callimorpha dominula. The sequence goes on along the minus strand of OX457015.1, from coordinate 11,351,388 downwards.
AATATCTGGACAATAAAGATTCAAGGGAAAATTAATCAAGTAAATTTAAAGAACATGCATATTCCCTAATAGGGTCTGTCCTAGCATCACTTTTGTCTCAGATGGAAGAAAGTTCTTAAGCCGATAATAATGGCTATAAGGCCCGTAGCGTGCCCGTAACTCGGCTGATGCTAGGAACTTGGATTTGCCAGCTGAGGTTGGAATAAATCCCACTAATATTATAAATGTGAAAGTTTGGATGGATGGATGGATGGATGGATATTTGTTACTCTTTCACGCAATAACCACTGAACCGATTGCGATAAAACTCGGTATGTAGATAGCTAGAGACCTGGATTAACGTATAGGTTTTTGTATCCCGATATTACGGACTTATATATCATTTATCGAGGAAGGCTATAGGCTATATACCATAACGCTACAACCAATAGGAGCGAAGCATCAATGAAAAATGTTGCAAAAACGGGAAAAAATTATCAACATGGTCGAAGTTGCGCGGGTCAGCTGGTAGTTCAATAAAGGGCGGCTTTGTACTGCTTTCAAACAACAACTTTCTGTCCCATTGACCAGAGCATCGTGGCGTTTTTAGTATTATACTAGTAATTAATTCATCCAACAATCTTATTAGAATACATTTTAACATTTTAAATGAGATTTTTTTTTATTTCTGGTTTAGTCTTTCTACTCCCCAGTAGATGGCACTACATGAATTATTTAAAACTTGTAGTCACACTTGTGAGTTTTTAAATTACAATGTTATGTAGTTCTACTACATTTGCTTATGGTGTTGCTATTTGTAATGGTGTCGAAGCAAAATGATGTGTGTAGAGAATCAATGTCGATCATCGTAAACTGTAAAACGAATACCGTGAAAACCCGACAGTACCCCAAGATTTTACATTTTATTTTTCAGCCATCATTTTCACCAGGTAGCCGAGTAGAAAATAATATATATATAAAGAAGTTAATGACATATTGTGAAAATAAATAAAAAGCCTAACTAAAGATAGATTAGTTTTGCTATTCTATGCTAGATGGCAAGTGGTGAAATTCAAAAGTAATTGTTATGACCTATGGAAACTAGTACTTATCGTGCTTACTTTTGGCCTTTCAATAATTTTAAATTTAAATATGCCCATGTGCGGCTGTATTCACGATCCTACAGCTGCTCATGGGTGTTTTTTTTGCCTTACATATTTTTGTTTTGCTCTGTAAATGATACTTCTAAAAACATCCTAGTGCCCAATGCGACTTTGGCGACCGTACTCACCTTTTAATTGACTGCCAACGTCCGGCTCCAGTTCGAGCAGAAGTCTTCTGTGTTCCAGTTCTACGTATAGTTGACTACTATCGGTCTTGAATAAAGGCCTAGTATGGGCCTTTATATGTACTTCATTCTTACCAACAGATGTGCTTGATTGCTACTTAATAATATAAAATTATATTAAGTGTTCAATAAGTATCTAAGGTCTTGTATATGTAAGAAGCAGTGGCGGGTGGTTAAAGACAAACGCACCTATGAATCATCATTTTTATTTTTTAAAATAATTATAGCTAACCGTTTCGGCAATAATAGTCACTATCTCAATTTAATGACACAGTAAGCATTTTCCGTTGTTAAAAATAATATTTTTATTCAATAAAATTAATGGGTTAATTAAATTTGTTCAATAAAATGTAATAACTAAAAAAATATTGCTTAACATAACAACACTAAACTATAAATTACATAGCAGTTCTTATATTGACTAAATATCGAGTACAAAAAAATAATAACTTTTATAAAAAATATAATATTTAATAAACACATCGACTAAATCTAAAATAATTACTTAAAAACATGGCATCAGTTTATATTAATAAATTTTAATAATAATTAAACTTAAATTCATAGGGTACAACTCTATACATGAGAAATAATGATAAAATAAACGATAATTAAAAAATTAAAAACAAAATTCTCTGCCGTGAACACTCGTTATTTAAGAGATTGAATAAGAAATAACCAACATGTATGTATGTTTATTGGCCTAAACATCGATTAGGTACAGTAATATCGTCACATCACATTCCTAAAGTTTATTTACAATTTTGTTTAATTTTTACTTTTTTTTTCTTTAAATACAGCATGCCAAACACGAATTTTGACTTCTACCTAATCCGTAATTTTTATTCTAACGTCTAAACATTTGAATTTTACAATTTTTTACGCCAAAAGTAGGTACAATAAATTGATTTTTTTACACGTTTCCACATTTTATATAATACAAATCCATACGGTTTCATTTCCAAAAAATGTATAACATACTTTTGATCGATCACGACATTGGTTAATAAGATAAAAAATAGTAGGTAAGACTAGATTTACACCAATTGGGTAGATTTTTGCGATAAACAGGGTAATGTTAACGATTCAACAAAACGCATTGTAACAACGCAAATGCCCTATGTGACATTACAGAGGCTAGGCATTATGATAAAGTAGACGAAAACTAACACGCTGTCAGCAGTTTAAATTACCTGCCAAAATTACTTAAGATTCCATTTGCTGAAATACATAATTTAATTTTAATTATTGTTTAATTTTGAATTTCGAACAATACTTTTAATAATAATCAAACTTTTTTTTTAATCTAATTCAAATAATACTTCGTTCTATGACGGTTATATTTCGAAAATATATTTCTTTTCTGTAATGGATACGACGCATAATAGGGATGTAATAGTTCCCATAAAACACCAATAATAAATTCCATTACCTATGACATTTAAGTACCTTTAAGTACACGGATACGTTTTTTTGTATTTATTTGATTTTTTATTCGTTGTTTACTACAGTATAACATAAACCGACCATTTTTCACGTGGTTCATTTATGTTATTTATACTTCCATTTATAAACAAAGGTGATTACATTTATTTATATATGGTTATTAGTATTACATTACATTAATTATACTAACTTACGATATACTAAGATACATGACTATTATGTAAGTTAAATTGAAAACCTGGCTATCTTGACTACACTTAAGTATTATACGATTAATGTTGTATATTTAGCTAAATATCTTAAAATAAGCTAAGATATAAACAACGTAAGTGAACAAGCGTGTAAATTAAACTTTAACAGTCAATTAGGATGTTTAAATTGGAAAACAACAGCAATTCATTGTTTAAAAACTTAACAAATAAAAATATTATCAACTGCAACGTCAACAATTTTAAATGAAATACTCGAATTGTATGAAACCATTTTGCGTCATTTCAATAGAGCAGTTGACAATATTTTTTTATAACTTTGAAATAAAAAATGTAATGTAATCGCTAGATCGGAGTTTGCGATTTCGATGTCGTAAGTATTGAACAGTAAGTACAATCACAGTTCTTTTTTATTGCTCGAAAGAAACAATTCAATTGGAAAATCCATCAACTTTCATCGAACACTAAAGGAAACAGCAATAAAAAATGTTCGTCAACGAATTCATCTAGTAACGAAACTATCAAATAACACAATAATGTAACTTTAATTATTAATAATAGCCAATAAAACTACAACATTATGTAGCGTCGTATCCATGTTTAAACTGACAGCGCGTTTAAAATTGAGATTTATGCAGACTAATCTCCACATATGAAATGACATCAACTGAATCCAGTACTATTGATACTAAAACGAGCCAAAATATATTACAGCTAGTGTCAACTGTAATATATTTTGACGCCGCATAGGCGACCCAATACGTCGCCTATACCAATAATTAGGCTTTATATTAAATGTACACAGCTTAACTACGGAATTTTTCGTCATAAAATAAATGTAGAAAAACACTTGTTCCATTTTCCGTTGAACATTAAAAATTTCTCCTTCGAAAACTTAAGAATAATCTCTGACAATACGCAGACACGATCTGTTATAACTATTCCATTTTCGATGATCACAGAAAATACGTTGCGATCATTTTTTTGCGAGACGCACATCACTAGTGACAATTTTTTTTATTATTTTTTGTATCATCGTCAAATAAGTTTCTATAATTAAATGTCATCACTTCAAAATACAACTTGAATATTTGTTTTTTTTTTTAATAATTTTTTTTACAACTAGTGCGACTCACAAAAACATGAACTACGATTCGTCTTGAACACTTTCTTGGAAACGTAACTTTTGATCTACAAATCTAATGTTAGGATTCACGATCCGTGCTTTTTAATTTACTTTTTGTACAACTCGACAGTCCCGAGTTCGGTTCCCTAACATGATGGTTCATTAATTATAACTTTAAAAATACCAAACGTTCATAAATTTTTCCTTCTACTAAGACCTAAATTTAAAACAATACCATTTATACAATATTCATAGGAACTTCTTTTGTTGTTATATTAATTTATTTATATATTAAATTTATGAGGACATTTTTACATAAATAGCGATCCGTTCACTTTGAATTTTATTGCGATTATCATATTTTTTGGTTTATTATCAGTCAAATAGTTTTCCAAGTCCAATGTATTAATTTTTGCTCACGTTTCCTAGAAAACATATATACGGTATCGGGTAACCTTCGCGTCTCGATGTTACTTTGCCTGTCCGCACCAAATCAACGTATAAACATTCGCCGAAAAGTTTTGTATTTGATTAACAAAAATAAATATAAAAATTATTTTCAAATAAAAAATCTTTTATCCATAAATAAAGATCACGACACGGAAATAAAAAATGATTTTTTTGGGCTATTGCATTGATTTTGTATTCTATTTACATTGATATAACGAGACATCATTGTACTCCTGATGGAGTACCAATTACGCCGCGAACATATCAATATTAATTCAAGAATGAAATTATTACGTACATTAAATTCAGCTTATTATTACCTTACCTATGTTACGATTATACGTATAATGCAACTTATGTGAACAAAATAAACATTATATTTATTCAGTTAACATAAATTGCCACTTATTATAATACATGCTGATAATATTAAAAAGAATTAATATTCGGCAACACTTGACATTCTCTTAATTTGTCATTGCAATATATCCCTCAATATGATTATTTACTAAATAACTAAGAGATATTTTGCAATCGTGGACTATAAATCTATTGCGGCAACTGTTTGCGTTGTTTTGTTTAATGATTTAATAATTGAAAAAATTTCAATTAAATAATCATTTTGAAAATATTTCTGGGCTATTGCTGTTACGTTATGTTTATTTAAAAATAAAAAATAAATGTAAGTATTTGGGCTGTATGAACATCCGTGGTGGAAAGAATGTCTTGTGTTTCAGTTTGTCTACTCAAGGTGTCATTGTCGAAGATCTGATCTTGGTTTTAGTATATTTATCGACGTTCTCCAATTATTATTAATCGTCCTGTTGACTGCATAGTCAGTGAAAAATCGCTATTTTTAATTATCGTTACCATCCGTTATTTATTTACACACGAAAAGATAAGTAATTGCAGTCTTCTGAAAAAATAATGAATAATTTCTTTTCCAATATATATACAACTATACAAATCATTTTGTAAATAATTAATTATTTTCCAGTAAATTATCGCAATCATGTTAAAATAAAACGTATTTTTTTATGTTAAAAACAAAAGCATCAACATTTACGTAAATTGCTACGGTATTTACATATTTATTATCTAATATGGCTTTTAAAAATTAAAGTACGCCAAGAAAAACAAGGGAATTTCGAAATAAAAATAAAAATAAATTTAATTTTTTGTTAAATAGAATTATTTTGTGCGTTCAAAACGTGACTAGCATAAGACGTGTTATTGCGTGAAAAGATGAATAAAAATAATAATAAAAAAATGAATAATTAATTATAATATATCCTATGGAAACATAATGCAAATAATATATTGCAATAAACCGTCGCTAAATGCGATAAAAACGTGCTTAAACCAGTTTGGCACATCCAAAAGTTTGTACAAGCTAAGAAATTCACTGCTCTGTGGTAAAGCTAATAAAAATAAATATATATATTTAATCATAATAAAACTTTCAATAATAATCAAACAAATAATTGAACATTGCACTGTAATATTATTTGTCGTTTTTCTACATCTAATTACTTATTCGGGCGAGTTTTTGTTCCATTTTTGTTCATTCATTCGACTATTTTAGGTATTTTTTATATATTTACAGTAAAATTTGTTTCCACTAAAAGTTTCCCTATGTACAACAGTTAGTTCTATCTAAGTTATTTAATTTTTTTATCATTGTATACTTTTTCGCCATCAAAAATGAAACGAAATATATTTTACGATCAAAATTAACTCATAAAACATCATTTAAACGAATTACCAATCGGAGGCGATTTCCTTAACGGTCCGGCCAAAAGACATTTTTTTTTCATCCAAAAAATACAAAAGTCACCTTTTTATTATTTTTTACTAGAATTACGAGCTAAATTACAACTATTGCGTGGAAATCGCATCGGATTAGTAATAGCTAAATTTTCATGGCTGAGGGTTTTGCTGCAGATGAACAGCTTGTTGAGCCGCCTGCTGTGCAGCCTGCGCAGCCTGAGCAGCCTGTGCCGCCTGCTGCATGTGTTGTTGTTGGACGGCCTGTTGCGCGGCCTGCTGTGCAGCTTGCTGAGCGGCTTGAGCTGCTTGCTGAGCGACCTGCTGTGCCGCTTGTTGAGCCGCCTGCTGAGCAGCGGCCTGTTGAGCGGCTACAGCCTGTTGTGCTGCCTGCTGCGCTGCCTGCTGAACTGGCGACGATAAATTAAAACCAAGCATCCTGGGGTCATGCAACCTCAAAGCTTGTTCTAGCCTCTGTTCTTGTGCGATTCTGAACGCTTCAACCAATTCTGGTGATATCTGTCCACTACCATCGTTTGGTGGCTGCGGTGGAAAGCCTCCGTTGTGTCTTAGAGGACTTGGGGTCTCATTACCATGGGCTGCGGCAGCTTGAGAAACAGCTAATCGTAGAGCTTCCGCCTGACTTCGAAGTAGGGCTTCAGCCTGTTGAATTCGGAGTGCAGCTTCGGAGGGCGCTGGTGGAGTTTCGGCTGGGGGCTGTGGTGGAGGGGGCTCTCGTGCTAGCTGTTGTCTCATTGCTGATACCAGATTTGCGGCGGCTACTTGAACAGCGCTCGCTCCTTCTCCAGGTTGGGCCATCATGTTCGCCGCAGCGGCCGCTATCGCTGCGACTCTCTCATCACCGTATGCCTGGTGACCATTATTGGCTGATCTCAATAGATCTGTCAGTTTGTTGACCGCTGCACCGGCTTCGGAGCCAGCGGAAGATGAAAGTCGACCGTTAGATGAGGAGTCAGAGTGTGCCGGTGACGGAGGCGCGAGATTAAGGAGACCAGAGCCGCCAGCGGAGGCTGAGACAGCGGCTATGATATCTCGCTCTCGTCTTTCAGCTGCTGCTCTGGAAAGTACGTATTGGGCAGCAAACTGGTGTTTTGGTTCCATTCTCATGTGCTCCATGTGAGAGAGGAGGCCTGGAATTTAGAATAATAAGTTAGCATTTCAACAAAACATTAGGTCCATTTCGGGGGATTAAAAATGAAAGACCGGAACTAGCCTGAATAACAACGAGAGTATGCAAATAAATTTCGTGGTATAAATGTGACCAATTAGTGAAAACACCCTTTTTTTTTTAAATTTGGGAAGTATTTAAAGAAGTAATTTCCTGTCATAATAGGAACAACAACCCGGTATTGTACCCCCGCAGGTTCTAGCAGAGGTGGGAGTCAAATAGGACCTAAATAGGAAAACTCTGGAAACTCAAATATCCTGTGACATTGTACCTACTTTAATCATAAAAACTCATTATCTTAAAGGGCAGCCCGAGTAATCCAGAAAGCAGTCACTGCATGAGACATACTTTATCCAGTCAAACTCAGTAACACTGATAATAATCTCACACTAAAATATCCTCTTTCACGCAGTCCATCCATCTTCTCTTTCGCCGCCTTATAATCTTGTACACGAGAATAGTAAGGCCAGAATGAAACAGAAACTTCTAGAAGTACATACCACTTTCATGCGTGAAGACAGCCTGGCAAACCGAGCACGGCCACATTCTGAGTCCACTAGTGAGTTGAGTCTCTGGGTGGCAGGCGAGGTGCTTCCTCAAAGACCCTTCGTTGACGTAATGCTTGCCACAGACAGGACAGGGATGATTCGCCGTCCGTCGCTTCGCTATATAAGGATCAACAGGTTTAGCTTGCGCTGGATACGGTGACGTAGCCGGAGGGCCTAGTCACCAGGAGTGGATAGGTTAGTGGGTTAGAGAGGGAAAAAGAAAAAAAAAACAGGTTAGTTACTTTGTTAGTGCAAACTATTTTTATTGTCGAATTTTTTTGGAATTTTTCTGAATCGTTTAAACAGTTTGAGCATTTGTGCGTCCCTGTTTGTAAAGTTACTTTAGAGCTTGGTACAGGGATCTTTATAATCCCAATAAAATACGACAAACAACTTAAAATAATATTCTGCATCAACATTTAATGACAACAAATACATTTCATATCAATACGATAGTGAATTGTAAATCAAAACAGAGACCAATTAACGCAACAGTGGATGCCAACGAAACGACAATAGAAAACGGGAAAATGTTGCCATTAGATACATAAACAAAACATGTTATGATAATATAGGAGGAACGCCATCCGAAGAATTCGTAGTTCCACCAAGAAATGTTTGCAAAACAGACTACCCTCAGAATGATACTAAAACAATAACATTTAGTCCCCCGGACCGCATTCGCTCCTTATTTATTAAGTTAACGTTAAGATTTATGGAAACGATACGTTTTTGTTTCACCGTTGATTTTGAAACCAACACCCCTTGTGGCTTTGTGCCAGCTGGAAGCTTTTATAATGTTAAATAATATAATATGTTACACAACTTCAGGTGATTGCTGTGCCAATTGTCCAGTCTACAAACTTCCAGTGACAGAACTTACTTACTAATAAATCTCTTCTATTAAAACGTTAAGTAATTATGAATTTAATCTCAATTACTTTAGCTAAAGTTCTGAATTACTTAATAATTATAATATATAATGATGTGAAAATACGCTAGAAATAGAAGAGACGACTTAATTTTAAATTAAAATCTAAACCCAACAAAATTTGAAAACAGAATGTCAAATACCTTCCATTTCAAATTATAATAGAACGCCTTATATCAACATTCTATTTTCGAAACGTTATTTTCAAAAAAGTACTTCGCTAACGACATTCTATATTTGAACGGAACGTGCGGGAAGTTCTTTTTTCAAATCGACCGATCCGATCCTGACGAAGAAAGAGAAAAATCCGATGATCCTCGGGAAACTTACTCGCAACGCCGGATGCGTTCGGATCCTTGTGTGTGTTCTTCATGTGTTCTACAAGTGCTTCACCACCGAACACAACTTTGTGACATATTGGGCAGGGGGTGGCGGTGGCGCCACCTATCATTAGTGCCGCGTGTTGCTGCAAAACACCAAGGTGCAGCTGAAGCTCCTGTTCCACCGGGCGGTGGCGATGCGGGCATAGCAGTTGAAAGATTAGGACACATTCAAAATAACATACAATAAAAACAAAACATACAGTCGAGAAGGAATTTTGAAAATAATTTTAGCCAAAAGTCAATTTTGTAATTGCAAATAAATGTAAAATTCCAATTGGGTTATTGAAAATTTTAAAACTTATTATAAAAGGCTAAATATAGTAAAATTAAAACAAAAAGTTTTTTTTCTTAAAACTGAAATGAAAACATAATTGTATACAAATACATTTTAAGTAATATTTCAACATTCCAGAAAATTAAACAAAAAAATAGGGATAACATTTTTTCGTTTTGGGATTTGTATCTAATTATAAGTAATTAGGCTATACTCGTATAAGACTTGAAAGAAATTTAATTATTCTAGTATTTTAAAATACGTTTTACAAATATTTAATTAAATTTACGTTATAAGAGATACACATTCTGTAGCAGGTACAGGTATTAAGTACTCTAAATTCAAGTTAAACGTAATTTTTAACTTTCATTTAAATTCGGAAGGCAAGAAAACTGAAAGTGAATTAAATAATTTTAATACCAAGAAACATAACCGATTATCGACTCTTACCGGTATTATGTGATATATACCGATTTGCGATTCTGTAACTATTCAGCTATTCGTTACAAGGCATCGTTATAGCACAGTTTAGATACCAACCTTTGCTGTATGCGTTCTAAGGCTGCTTTCGGTAGCGAAGCCCTTCCCACATATATTGCAGTGGAATGGTCTGTTTTTAGCTCTTTCAACTTGAGCGTCGTGGTTCCGAAGGTGTTGTTGAAGGTTGGAAAGCTGGATAAAGGCTCTCCCACAGTCCGGTAGATGGCACTTGTATGGGCGTTCGCCTGTGAAACAAAACATTTTATAAAGCATTTTTCTTTTTTAAATCGCAGGTTGCCAACAACGGGTGATTGTCAGTAGGTCGTTACAGATGGTCATCTATGCTACCAAGACCGATGTAATTCAAACAGTGATGACCCCATTCCCCATCTTAAGAAGTCTCTGGCTACGCGTCACAAAGAAAATAACACTATATTGCATAGTCAGATCTTGTAAGAAAGGGCATACATTAAGGAAAATACTTCTGTGACGTTATATTTGTCCTGTTCTTTTTCTGTACGAGATTATGAGGTTCGTTGAGGTATAAGCGAATCGGAGAAAGAACGGATAATTCAAATAATGAATACCAATGACTATGGTTTAGTCGAATGCTTAAGAGGATTATTGCTTAGTATTAGGACACGTTGATGGCAATAATTAACACCAGAAATCTAAAACAGCTAATTCTAACAAGAAACCTGATAGTTTTTAAGATCCTATACAGTCTAATAAACTAGACACCCATCAAAATTAGAACGATTCGAAAATCGAACACTAACGGTAATCTTACACAACGGAACCGCAAACCAGTTCGAAATTTGAAACAACTCGAGTTTCGCAGCCTAAAAATCACGACCGCGACCTAACCCAACGCGAAAGAAACCGAACGTGGCGTTCCATTTTTAAAATAAGACCATAATAAAACGAACGCATACTTTTAGCCTGTACTGCAAGCAAATGCATAGGTCGTTGAACGCACTCACACAGGCGTAGATGGTACACACAGACGCGTATCTTCGTAGTCCTGCCTTTGTTTGTGTTGGTGAATTTTGCATGTCTGGGAAGAATGCGTGCATATTATACGCACAAGGTACTAAGATTATTGTAGAATTATTTCCTAGATGCGACTAGATATGTATGTGTATCTATGTGAGGTAACGGTCCGATCGCCATATTTATTGGCAGTAAATTTTATAAGTACGCATGGTTTATTAGTTTGCTGATAAAAGTGGTTTAAATATCGACTTGTAAATTTTACGACGAATTTTAGTGGCGATTGTGTTGTCCTTGTAATTGTGTGGTATTCTGATATTTATTTAGATTACAGATTTAATTTATACTACTTGTCCTTTCGCGTGTTTAATAGAGTATTCCTTTCATTTGTTTGCAAGTTACTCTTCACCTTTACTACAACATCATTTAATTAGATATTAATTTGTGATTAGTCTCTTATTATTTTTGTTTTATTTATATTCAATAAATAGTTTTTTATCTATCTATAAATCAGTAGCAGAAAAATCAAACAAGCGAGTATTGAAATGGAATTATAAGACATATTACTATGTAGTGTCATTTTTGTAAAAAACGCGCTTTTGTTCAGGAAAGATATAGAGAAACGAAATAAATAGATAAACTTAAAAAGCGAAACCTAATCTAAATACAAAATTTGATCCAAATCGTTAGAGGCATTTCGAAGTTACTCGAATATATAATACATATTTACTTATTAGATTAAGACGTTCGCTTTTGAATGCAGTATTTACATCAATTTTGAATTTAGAATATAAATGTAGGTAGGGCATGGAAATGTTATACTCTTCTAAATTTAAAATTAATGTTCCACGTTCAAAAGTGAATGGAATAACTCAAACGAGATATTATCTATCGGGAATTGTTCCATACGTCTAATAATCTTCGATTATGACCCGTCACGGTTAACAGTTAGGTAATTAGCTACAAATACGTTCTTAATTCTAAGGAGTGTCTAGGTTATGGTTTATCGTTCTTTGATAACACAACATGATGTCATACATTGTAGAGCAGTACCTACTGTTAGATTCGATCCAGACTTACGATTTGTTTTTACCATATTAAAATTAAATTCTAGCGTGTTGCGTGTTGCAAAAAAACACATTTGGTGTTCCAAATATAGAAATTTAGAAATATATGAAGATTCACACCTCAAATCATTAAATTTCTACAAATTTACGAAAATAGAATCCAAAATTATAAGAACATAGACAATTGGATCTAAGAGATTCCAAATTTGAAACAAAAAAGAGTTTGATAGCATTGGGTTCCACTGCAACTTTTTTTTCTGACGCAACCCAGTATTCTTATAATCATAACTGCTACTTTCAACGCACACTATTATATTATTTTAATCAATTATGTTTGGAGACGATGAGCTACGAACAATATAAGGTTATTTTATAGTCCTGCATTTGTTTAATGGCAGCCGTTTAATTTTATTGGCACTTTTTAAATAGATTGGCTTTGACATGAAGACTTGATCAAACAATGAAGCTAATGTTTTTTTAATTATTAAAAATAAAAACAAAAGGTTTTATTAATTATAAGAATCGGTGAGATGACAGCTCAAAATATTTATTTAATAACAGCATATAGTTATCGTTCGTTTCTAAAAAAAATTACATGATATTACGATTGAGGTCTTCGGATAGGGTAAATAATGTAAATATATGTAACTAACAGCGCCTCGCGGTTTCACCCGCGTAAGTCCCGATCCCGTGGGAATGTCGGGATAAAAAGTAGCCTATACGTTAATCTAGGTCTATCTACATACCAGTTTCATCGTAATCGGTCCAGTAGTTGTTGTGTGAAAACAATTACAAACATACACACAAATGTTTCCTCTTTATAATATTAGTAAATATATGCAATAAGCTAACAATAACTTATTACGTAAACAATGAAAGAAGACAAACATACTGAAAAACACTTAAAATAATGTTGATATAAAAATATAACTTTCAGATATATCAATTGAATACAGCAATTTAATACTTACTCTTACAAATTGCATAATAAATAAAAAACAAAAGTAGCATAGATTAATCTTGTCTATGGTCAATATGTCTTCCGGGTTCGCCGTTCCCTATACTATTGTGGCAGAGCCGCCATTTTTCAACATATAGAACTTGCACAACCTACGCGCGAAATGTCCAATGTTACCAGACCCCCGCTGAGACTAATATTTTCTGTTCGCGGTGCAAGTTCAGGAGAAGAGGCGAAGAGTTACAGCTCTAACTATATTGGTGGTGAACAGTATAGCTATTTTTGCTATTTCACTATGAATACGAAGGGAAAGGCGCTTGCCTTAGCACAGTTTGGCCGATGTACGATGGTTAAAAGGATGATATCTTTTAGATCGTGAACGGATTTATAATTTTAACTTAGATTATAATTGAAACTTAAAAAACAACAATGTTATACATATGCAATAGGCACATATTTTATTTTTGGACTGAATTATAACTACATATGCGTTTCATATTTGCACATAGTTATTATAACGATATCATTAAGAATAACTCTCTTTTTTATGAAAGTAACCATTATTTTTAATGTTCTGAATAAAATAATTTAGATACATAATAAACCTCCTAACATAAAAAAATGCTGACAATTATTAACTTTAATGAAGTATAATTTAGGAAACGTGGTCAATAACGGTATCACTGTATAATTAAGCAATTCGTTATTATCGTTATTGTAACACTATTAAGCATTTACTATGAAAAGCATTATCACAGCTACAAATCCTAATTAGCTGCCTAAAAACATTTGAAAGCTAGATACCTGGAATCCAGGTCTCTAACAAAGGCCTAGTCTAGGTACGAGCTGAAGCCTACGCGTTAGATTTACATACAAAAGTACCTCAAGCCACCTTTGACTCGAATGCGTAGGCATAAAACATTCTTATATAGACAGTTGGCACTGGGTTTTGTTCCTGAGTCGTGCGTTTTTGAGATATGAGAATTTGAGAAAATTATGGTTTTATGGATTTTATGATTTATACAACTTGTTTTGTACTTTGTGCTTTACTTTAAATGATAGATGGATAGTGATGTGTTACCAACTTGTTTTTTTAAATTTATTTGTACTAAGTCTCGTTTTAGTAACTAAAGCTATCGGCTTATCTTTAAATACAAGTGTATATTAAATGTTGTCAACCCCGACGATGACCACATACATTCAAACACACAAAAATGTTTTGTGACCCAATTAGTAAATTTAACAAAAAAATATGTAGGAAATGATTCTTTTATTGGTATCATTTGTCTGCTATACTATGCTTTTTTGTGTTTTTATAACCAAAGGAGGAGGGAGTATGAAATCAATTAATGAACATATGAAATCGTTCTTCTACAATTTCTGTATCAGTTTATACATATTTTGTATTTTGATAATGTTTTACTTTCCAGGCTTATCTATGTAGGCGTCATTTCGCCGGAACTTATCACATTCCTACAAGACAATGTAAAGACACCGATTGAAGTTGTCTTCTGTCTCATTCAACGTGCTGATTTTTTGTGTAATCTGGCATTTAGTTATTTATTATTAGTTATTTATTTATTTAGTTATCTAGAGTTGCACAACATACCACACTATGGCTTCATCTACAAAGTATATAACCTAAACATAAAATGCTAAATAGCACCATAGACAATTTTCGATTATGTTTCTCAAAGGCAAAGGAATCCAGTTGTACAGCCAAGTTTTGCAACAATATAATTATAGGACTGTTAAAAACTTTGCAGACATTACGAAAAAGGTATAAAAACTTTGCCTTTTTAAGTGAAAAAACGTAATCTCAAATAATAATGATTACAATCTACGCGTGTCTCAGAGACGTGACTTAAGTGAATTAAATTTAATTTGACTTGAAAAATAACTTTACTTTACGTATTATAAGAGATTTTAAACGTCTGAACTGATGGAAAAGTTCTGATACGTTTTTATTCTTTTTTTGTCTTTATTTAAGAGGTGAAATTCAAATTATAAATTGTTTTTCGTCTCAAATATTTTATTTTCAATGGTAGAAAAGAAACAACCGTTATAATAGTAATAAGCGTCATGTCATAAAGTAAATAGTTACAAAGAAGTTTCAACAAAATAGAACATAACTTGGACATAAGTTTACTAACTCATACTGTCTCATACTATTATGACATCAAGTAGGTAGCTGTCATCTGTTCACACATGACTGTTTTAATTTATACACGCTTTCACATATATAATTACATTCATAGACAAACGCACACATAGACGTGCGGTAGTTCTTATTTGACACATCTATGTTACCATAGATACGGCTGTAGATTCGAAAATTAAAATTAAACATATCTCGTTGCGCGTCGATTTTAAAACGACGGCCAGAGCGCGTGCGCTGCACAATTTATTTTTGAATTTGGAACGCAGACTTCGCACCGTTTTATACACCATCATGGTGGATTATGCGAATGTTTTTGATTACTCACCGATTTTTGTTAATTTTGTTATTTCAGCATTACTCTATGTGCAAAAGATTCACTGAGGGATTGGTATCATATCGTATATTATCTATAAGTTTTAAGTATACAATTTTAGAAGTATTTTTTAAAATTGAACTCGTGGTCGAAATGGACCTCGTGGTTGAAATAAGGCCGTAATTAATTACAAATTTGTAATTTTTTGTTTTATTTCCAGTATAACTTGGACTGTTATTGTAAAGAATTTTCGTACCATGACGGTCAACACACATATTTTAATTTTCTGCACTACTTCTACAAATAAACTTTAAGTAATTTGTAGAAAGAAGGCACAAAGGATTCCCGTATTAATTTGTAGGTAAGAAGATTATAGTAAACTAACCTCAATATTGTTTTTAATCAATAGACAGAGAGTGATCAGATCATAAGTAATCTATATAAGTAACACCTTTGATAAATAGGAAGTAAGATAAGTTAGAAGCTGATTTCCATACGATAGTTTCCTATTCAAATTTGGCGGTTGCAATAAAAAGTACACCCTAACTAACACATCGCTCAACAAGATAAATGTGTAGTAATGAAATCATTTTAATATCCTAATAGGTATATATTTGCGGAGTTATTTCAAACGAACGGTTTTACAGTACGCCCACAACTTGTCTGGACAACCGTTGTAGCGTCTATGTTTTTGAAATAGCCCGACAATATCAGATGAATATAACAGATTTCTCTATTTGAAATACCTTTGCGTTTTAAAATGACACAACAGCCACGATTTGAATTTAAATTTAGAAATCATAACATTGATTGGTAGACAACAGAACATTATTTTTTAAATTTGAATTTCGAATAAAAGTACCTCATCTATTGGCACATGTATATCTGTCACTGTATACTGCATACATGCCTCTAACAGGGACAATTTAACCCGTCAATACCGAACGTGCTTTTTAATACGGCTTTTACAATTTACAGCTTCAGCTCTTTCGTGTAAATATCACCCAGACTTAGAGTAGACAGTTTAATTTTCCTCAAAATTTAGTAAATGCTACAGTAAAGCTAAAAATACTTTTAGTGGTACACGATTTCACGGAGTACCAGCAGTAAGTATGGGAAGAGCGTTGAATGCTGTTTCCGCTACTTAGCATTCACGAGAGTGAGTAAAAGGCCCGAAAAAGATTTTGAATGAGATATACATACATAAATTGTGATATTATGAAACGTTCAGTTCGAAACTTTATTAAAACCATATTGACTATTTAACTTCTGCTTTTTTACAGTCTATGGTTTATATCTCCAATAGTACCATAAAAACGTAAGTCATAGATCTACTTGACATGGTTTTCTTTAGTTTAGAGAGTTTAGATATTATGAAACTTTCTGGACATTGTATGTCCTGGCGAATTCCGACATAAATGTGTTTGTCTATTTCCACATCAGAATCTTAACAATAAGACCTAAAAAAAAACATAAAACATCACCCTATGAAAAGAACGTGGTGAACAGTACTATTTTTTTTAGTTATATATACACAAAAATACGGAGCTATACGCTTTAAAAAGAGTAGATCGCACTTTTTCAAGTGTCTATTTTCATTATAAGGTTTAATGTGGCATTCTTGTTGTACTGTTTTATACATATAATAATAAAACGTATAGCAAAGACCTAGAATAATTATGTGAAATAATATACTATCTAAATATGTATATTATAGTGTTCCCTACAAGTTCCAGTTTCAATTAATATTGAATTATTTAATGCAACCGAAATATTGCAAATCCACGGAAACGGACCGCCTATCAATGTTATTTGTATGTATGTTTCTGAATTTATACAACATTAATCATTGCTATTCGAAATTTAAATTATTGGGCCTCGAATTTGCGTGCACACATGGTGGTGCAACCTCCTCTCTCCCCACCCAGTGGGGTAGGGAGGTGGGGTCACGCACCCACCCAACTATCGCCCCCTCGCCCGCGCTCGCCCCCAACTATTTTGGGGTGGGCAGCGGGCATAAAAAAATATAATAGTATTCCACCTGCGTTCGGCCGGAATTCGTATTGACGTACCGTTAAATATGGATATTGGGCAGCCATTTTGTTATACGCTGATAATTTTGACAACGGACTTTATATTAAAACTAGTTTGTGCACTCGAATTTACGTTATAAGGCTATAAATTCTGTAATACTGAGCTTGTAATAAACGCATATTTTAAACTTAATATAAACAGAATAAAAACTCGTTTTAAAAGATCTCCGTATATGATAAATGCCGTGGAATAAAACTCCGTTTTGGGTGCATAATGGTAACAAACATACAATGAAATTAACAGACGCCTACCTACTTATTTTAAATAGCTTATATTTATCTCGTATAATAACGTAGGTACTAGCAGATGCAGATTTGACTAAAGATTTATGTTGCTAATGATTTTAAAATAATAAAAACAAAAAAAATAAATAATGTAAAAAATATCTATTCATATGAAACAGTAACATTGACTATTTTTAAGGCCTTTGTCAGTCAGTTTTTTAGGCAAATCGGTAGGTATGTACTTGAATATTTCACATCAATAGATAATTATATTACTTAGTCTACGAAAGTAGACTCACAAAAAAAAAATATTAACTAAATGTTGTTTACTTTTTCGACAGGCCTGTTAGTCTAGTGGTTAGTGACCCTGACTGCTGAGCCAGAGGTCGTGGGTTCGATTCCCACCCTAGTCTGGGAGTTCTTTGTGTCCGTTGTTTATATGTTTGTAAAGTCCCCCGCGACACAGGAGTAATTCCTAATGCAGGAGTTGTCTTTTTAAAATAATAAAAAAATAAAATAAATAGTCTACGAAAGTAGACTTCCAAAAAATAATAACTAAATGATTTTTAGTTTTATAGAAGAAAAAAAAAACAATTAAAACACATTTTTTAAATAACATGATCTTCGTGATATTGCACAGCGTAATCTGCACTAAATCTGGAGCCAACTACAGAAGATTATTCTTATAATAATTTAGCTGCAATAAGTAAGGTCACAACGAGGGTCGGGTCAGAGCTTGCAATCTCACTATGATAGCCTACCTACAGAGACCTTTGTACCCATAGACGAGATATAGCATAAAAATGTGAGGAAAACACACAAACAGCGAATTTTTAGTTCTACTTAAATATCACATATTTCTTTTAAACGTAAAAGTCTTGCGTAGCTATAATCTTTGGTTTAAATTCTCTCTCTTATTACTTATCACAGAATTTATATAATACTAGCATCATCATCATCGCAATCAGTTCAGTGGTTTTTGCGTGAAAGAGTAACAAACATCCATCCATCCATCCAAACTTTCACATTTATAATATTAGTGGGATTAATGTTTTCATTTGTAATTAAACACTTTATGAGTAAGACTCGGTTATATAGGTTTTCTCTCTCTCTTCTGGTTAATAATACTAATAAGAATATAATTCACAAAGTCGGAGATCCGTTAGGTCAGACTTATGTGAGAAAGGCTTCGTACCAATAGGCAAAGAAGCCATTCAGGATAATTAAGCGTAACTTAAAATCATTCAATTATTTAAAGTGAAAACATACAAAAATCTCAAACGAAGTCAACCAAATTGTTATTAATTTATAACTTTTTAATTGTAATCGATTCAAGAAAAAACAGAACACCGTTAAAAGTATTTCTTAACTTAGTAAAAGTAATAAAAACTGCCTCAAGAGGGTTTTCACTCCCACGTTGGAAAAGTTCGCACAGGAATCTTTCTTTTTTATCTCATTCTTTTTTTTTAAATTTTCACCGCGGCGCTATCTCGTGGATGCTTCAGTGGTCAAATAAAAACTTAAGGAGTTTTCAAGGAATAAAGATTATTGTAGAGACTTCTGTATCAAGTTTAAGAGCGTTTTGAAACAGCTAATATTTTTTGTGATAATTAAATTGAAAGATGAAACAGATTTTTTGGTTACGCCGTTTGTTGGCATATAAATGATGTTTACTCACTACCTGTGGTTATATTTAGATTCGTTTTAAAATAAACATAACTGAAGGCAACTTTTAATGTATTTATTTATAATCGCAGTGTGTGCGATGGCGATCAGTCAGAATGAACTTTTTGTACGTACATTGAATAATATAGATAGGTAGTTAGGTATAATGAGTAGATACTTAAGATGACATTTGATATAATTAAATAAAGTTCTTAGAAAGTCTATATAAAGTAAGTTAAAGGGCCTGTAAAATGCTATAATTTATTAAGTAAAAGTAATAATATAAAACTATATTCAGT
Organism: Callimorpha dominula; assembly: GCA_949752705.1. Lineage (NCBI taxonomy): Eukaryota > Metazoa > Arthropoda > Insecta > Lepidoptera > Erebidae > Callimorpha > Callimorpha dominula. The sequence continues at coordinate 11,331,484 of OX457015.1, read as the reverse complement.
TTACTAAGTTACCTACATTGTAGTACTTATTACTAATAAACGATAAATGAATTTATTGTGCAAATCGGTTTTTTCAAACACTTTTACACATAAAATAAGTATCCTACTGATATTATAAACGTGAAAGTTTGTGAGGATGTATGTATGGATGTTTGTTACTCTTCCACGCCAAAACTACTGAACAGATTGCGATGAAACTTCGTATGTAGATAGCTGGCAACCTGGATTAACATATATGTTACTTTTTATCGCAATATTCCCACGGGATCGGGACTTACGAGGGTGAAACCGCGGGGCACTGCTAGTAAAATATAAATCACATGAATATATACATAGTATATATCCTTTTAAATATTAGGTACATTAGTTGGTCGAATAGATAAAGTAACAGCAAATACTCGTAAAAAAAATTAGAAGAAATCCTCTCCATTCATTCCAAAACCTTTAACACTCAACTTAAGAAAGATAGTCAAGCAACTCCTGAAAAGGGTACACGTTTCAGCGACGAGTAAAAAGATTCAGCTCAAGCTTAAGGAGGAGGGTTAAGCAAAAAAAAAAAAAAGATAAAAGCAAACGTTTTGCACCGAGGAAAAATGCAAAAGGAACAAAAACTTTTAGTAGTAGTTGGCAAGTTTTCCTCGCAGTCTGACCTAGGGCTGCTAACGACATCCTGTGTTTTATCTTAATGTTTTGTTTAATTAATGTGTGTGTTTTTTTAATAAAGTTATTTCAGTAATACCTATTTTTCGTTACCAAGGGCCATTTCTTGTTTTTTCTTGAGTGTTTAATTGGTCAATGTTTATTATTGGTTGATTCATATCGTTTTTATCATGGGTTACTTCTTTTATGAAAAGGTTATTAGATACTAATATTTATACCTCAAAATGGCATGTATTCTTTTTTTAGCTTTATTAAAGCTAAAACTTTTAACCTGAATGTAAAGGGTTAAGGTACAACTTTAATAGGTACGACTTTAAATGACACAAATATTTTTATTAGGTTTGGTACAGAAAAAATTAATATCTATATAAGTAGGTGTGAGATGAAACTAAATAATATAATTAAACAGTAAATACGTGTTTAATATCTCGATAATTATCTCCGTCTCTTCTAGCTCTAGTACCTACTAGGTAAAGATGGCAAATAGAAATAAAATTATTCTGTACTAGCAACCCGCCCCGGCCTCGCACGGGTATCAGAGACATCTTCAACAATCATCAACATATTTCAATCATTTTACACAAAATCTTAACAAATTATACGTCTAAACCGTCCTCATGCATCACTCTGTCTATTAGTGAAAACCGCATGAAAATCCGTTCAGTGGTTTTTCAGTTTAGAAAAGACAGACAGATACGGCGGGGACTTTGTTTAATAATATTTAGTGATATTTAAAAATGGAACACCTATTTTTCGCAGTGGCAACCCTGTCACTAACTAAGATCGTGTGAATAGTAAGAGGTTGGCGGGCCATCAGTCCCGGGCGGCAATTATTTTTATTCATCCCCTCCTCCCCACTGAGACATTGGACGTTTTCTTAAAAAATGTCTCTTGCAACCTTTTTAAAAATTCATCCGCAGTCACAGTGTTGGATTTGTTTTTAATATCTTAAGTTTTCAGTTGAATCTGGGCTATTTGCAGTTGATTTTTTTATGACGATTGAATTGGAAGCCTATTATGGACATGTTTTTTTACTTTTTAATAACGCGTTTTGTAACACATTGTGTAGTTTTTTTTTATAAATTATTACTTAAGATTATAATTTGTGAAACTATGTGGAGCAGTACATTCGAGATTTTAGCCAGAAGTTGCAGGTTCGATTACTACTGAGTGCAGGTATTTGTATGCAATTAATATCTATTTTTGTACATATTAGTATGTATTTAAAATATTTTTATACTTTTTTGTTCATCCGTATGTACAAGTTATGATTAGTTGGGGTTAAACATCTGGGATGAATATTATTAAATCATAATAATCATAACAATACTATTCCTAATAATTTATTTATTTGTTTTACAAAGGCACATAGATGTCCACTATGTTATATATTAGGTTAACTATGTTATGCCACCATGACTATTATATTATTTCGTAGGGGGATATTAATGTTTACTCTATTATAATAAGTTACATATCAAACAAAAATTCAAATAAAAGCCTTGACCGTTATCCAACTAAAAATAAAACCCGATACATACAATAAGTACAACCGCTTCATATCAACCCTTTCGTTTATTTTTTGTCTTCCATTGTTCGTCCCTTAAACTTAACCCTACGATTACCTGTTGTTTTGTTGGACAAAAGGGTCCGGTGTGTCAATCTGCATTATTTAGACGTTTTTAATTATTATTTCAACCTTTGCTAAATTAAATGCAATGCTATTACTGTCAAATCTCATGTTTGCTATGTTAGCTTAAGTTGCAAGTATAGTTGTGACATATTACTATGTTTGACATCCAATTTAATTTTTAATTTATGTAACAAAAATGTATACAAGCATTCATAGAAAACCTATGCTCAGTGTCAGTCGTTATACTTACATTATACAATTTTAAATATTTGATTTTGATTTTATTATAAAATATATATATGTATATAATGTATATGAAATGTATACTCTGAGAAATATGAAAGGCGATTTATTTGCCTCTCCCCTCTTCCCACTCTTCCCCCCCTTCCCCTCTTCTCCTACTCCCATCTTAAAGGTCGACAACGCACTTATGACTCTTGCAGGTGCACATGGGCCTCGGTAATCATTTACCATCAGGTGACCCGTCTGCTCGTTTGCCCGTTTACCATAAAAAAAAAACAATCAAAATCAATTGCATAGGTACTTGTCAGTTTGTAAATGTGCCATAAGAGTGGCACAATAAACGTATTTATATCTTGTACTTCTAAAGTACAGTTCTAAAAATATTGGCTTAAAGATTAGGTATGTCTAGTGGTAAGTGATCCTGCTTACTGAGCCAGGGGTCGTGGGTTCGATTAACACCCAGGACAAATAATTGTGTAATGAGCATGATCATTTGTTCTGTGTTTGGATGTAATTTATCTAAATCTAAATTTAAATACATACATATTAATGTATGTATTTAAAATATATAAGTATGTTTATCAGGAGTCTGGTTACCATAGTATAGGCTATACCTAGTTTGGGATCAGACCGTGTGTGAGATTATGAAGTTATTATTAATATTATTCCTAAATATTATTCCACGAATGAACAATATCACGTCAGACAAACCTTTGTTAAATAAAAATCTGTTATTTAAAAGGGTTGTGACCTCATAGTTGTTCACGCGCATCCAAATTCCAGTGGACAATGACCTCAGAAAATGGCCTGCAGCTGTCCAGGCCATAATGGGCGTTTGTTAGCCAATATCGCCAAAATAATAGTAGCACCACTATTATTATGCTAATTTATGGTGCAAGGCCATTATTTCGTTCGCAGGTATAGAAAGAATATCTTCCGGGACGTTTCGACCCTATTGTGACCGAGTTGTTTGTCGTTGCAGTAGCAGGGTTAGTTTTTTTTATTGTAATTTTTATTATTGACCGCCGTAGCCGTGACTAATTTTGATAAATTACAAACCATATGGTATTGAATGTACTTTCTCTTTTATAAGATATATTTAAACTCAACAAATAAACACCAATCCTAAATATTTTCCTTTAATTACTAGATTGCTGGAGTTTACAACTAAGGGATTCCTAATTTAAAAAGCTTAAAAGCAATCAACACTCAAACGTTCAATCGTTAAATACATTTAAAAAGTAGAATTAATCATTAAATCAAAAATCGTTCTCTCCAATTAAAATGCACCGCATCATTCTTAAACACATTCGTTCGATTGTTCCGAAATTGAATTCTAATCGTCGTTCCACAATGGCCCCGACACGCCCCCGCTTCTCCAAAAAATAGGGAAAATGGGAAATTTTCCCTTTCACTTACAAAATCAGTTCGATTCTTGAAAGGCGGCGAGCAATTAAGTCGAGTATCTTTTGAGTTTAAATTAAGTGAAAAAAAAAATAGGGATGAACGATTACGTCGACGTCTGAGATATTGTTGAACATATAGATCTTATGTTAATAGATATTTTAAAATAAAAATTGCAAACCTAAGAAATTATGTGAGTAATATATCTCTAGCGACATTACATGGTACTAAATTATAACAAAGTTAAGATAAACATTAATATAGTAAACTAACAGGCTAACCCTCCATTGCAAAGGTCGCAAATGCCCGCACGCAACAAAATTCAAGCTTGCTCGTTATATATATCTACATATTTTTGCTAAACAAAACCTGTTTTCGCCAGTGCAGTATTGCACAGCGGGTACCGTTACTTCGCATCTGGTGATGCAACTTTTGATGCCTATAATAACATAATAGTGCACTTATCTTTGGATATATATCCATGTCCATACGTAATTTAGCCCTAAGTCATAAAGGGCTGTGAGACTGTACATCAATAAAAAAAAAATCTTCAAAAAACCATAAAAAACTGCAGATTTTACTTGGAAACTTTGCTATACAGTCTGGATAAATTGTACTTATTCAAAATACTTCCTATTTAATAATTTTATAAACAAAAGACACAAAAATTTCGCATGTCTTGACAATTAATGAATTGCGAAAAGCATTATCCATTGTCTTCTAAAGTAAGTAATTAAATTAAAAAAATTAAGAGTAACACGCAATCCCATTCTTTTGCTAATTAAAGAAAGAAGAATGAAAGAAACAGCTAAGTAGCAAGTTGAAGGAAAACACAAAAGGCCACCATAGGGATTTGAATTTCGAACGAGAGAGTTTGCGTGTTTGCGTCAGTTCACAGCGTTCCATTTTTGAATTTTTATTTTTCACTAATTGTGTCACGATTTCGCTTTGTTTTTGCTATTTGTATATTTTTGTCGTTGCTTTTTAGGGTAACAATATAATTTAAATATAAATAGGAACATTAATATGGTGATACTTTTATTATTATGGCAATATCTATATTTTTTTAAATAATACCAGAAGCAAGTCATTTGTGACAATAAATCTTTTTGTAATTCTTAAATAACATGCTGTCTCATAAATGACTGAGTGATATCAAAACGTAACATTCGACATCCGATTACACACTTTTTTGTAACCATTCGATATCGAAACCCATAAACATCTATAAAACTATTATAAATCGATTTTAAGGCCCATTGCACAGCTGTTGTTGGACTCATAAAGATCTGTAGACGGAACACGCCCATTAGTATCATCAGTGATTTAAAAAAAAACCGTATTTTTTAAGAAATTTCGTGTAACATGTGTGGAACAGATGTTGTATGCGTTACTCAATCTCTGTAAACGATAAAGATTGTGCGTTTTTTAGTCTTTCGCTCAAAATTATCTTCTTTAGTTAAATTTTAATGTTGAATTAAAGTTTGTTTAAAATGACAGTGTTTTGTATTCACAAAGTTGTTATTGTTGAAGCTATGAGATATTGTTGATTAATGTAGCGAGAGTAGAGTGGTGGCTGAAAAAGGGTATAGGTAATATATTTGTTTTAAAATTTAGTAAACTACTGATATGAGCTCACTCCTAAACCAATGTTTAAGAATGTTTTTACATCAACACAAGTACCAATAACCAAAAAAAAAACAAATGGCAATAAAATTGTCTAAAGTAAAAAATGTAAGTATGAAGTAGAAAGAAATCAGTCTGAATGTTTTAGCGCTGTAAATAGTTTTCTTGCTTTCTACATAACAGGAGAATGTTAAATTAGCAAAGTTATAAACCGCGCTACATCATCATATTATGCAGACATTGAAAAGACATTTTTACGTCCCACGTTATACAAGAATTAGCTTTTAAGAAATACTTAATATTTAGTCCGGTCGGTGCCTGCCTTTGAAACTAATGGTACTGGTAATATAACTCAGCTTGGTTTTATTTTCTGATCCTATTTAATTTTACTGTACTTTTTATAATATTTTATTACAATGTACATTTCGACTCGCTTATGGTGAGTTATTTTAAATTAAGATAGATTTTAATTTTTTTCAAAATTAGTTTTTTTTTTAAGTTGTGAAACTTTAATATTATTTCTATTATATTTTAAATCAGCGTACAATTTGTACTTTTGATAACAAGCAGTTTATAACTTTAGTTTTAAATACGACTATGCGTTTGTAACTGTTTCAGTTGGGTTACGGGCAACGGATAGTAATAGATTTTGGGCCGCTGATGTGTAATGCCGTGGTTCTGGTGGCCACCTAATTTCATTCTCTCATTCACTTACTCGTGGCATTCTCATAGACTTATGTTAGGAGACCAATGAAGCAGTTACTTTACAACTTAATGTTAATACACACATACACTGTGCACCTGTTTACTGCCCTATACAGAAGTCCATTGCATCTGTCCATCTAATGGTTGACTGTAAGAAATCGCAGCTAGCGATAAGACCGCCGTTTGTACCATAATTTGTTTTTATTTTAATGTTGTAAATTGTTTAATGGTGTACAATAAAGAATATTGTATTGTATTGTACACTTACGCTTGTATCGCCGTGGGGGTAGGCAGAGACTTATTAAACCCCATGGTATTAAAATCTCAAGTGAATACTACTGCTAGTAAATCGTGTTCGTATATATTATTAGACATTATATTTTATAAGTGCATAAATGCATACATTTTTGAAATACAATACACTTATTTTCTTATGTTTTCATGCCAGGAAAACTGTTTTTCACTGTGTATTGTTGGCGCAGTCTATTCATCTATGACGTTAATTGTCATGGAAAGACAGCCATCTTTGTTTTACAAATGACGACCTCGATACGGTAGAAGAAAAATGTTTTAAACACGACAACTTGTTTAAAATAAACCTTTTATTATACAAGACAGTGCTAGTTTTAGACTTATCAGGTACATAAAGAAAAAAAAATGTTGTTATTTGAAAAAATATATGTACAATCAAACCAAAAAATAATTTGGAAGATGTTTTTAGAAAATACTGTAATACGTAATCCTTGGAGTTGACCATAGACATTCTTACTAGAATTGCTTTAAAACTAACACACTTATTTTTATAGAACTTGGACTATGTTGTAGATAATTTATAATATACCATTTTGAAGTGTTTTTGTTCTGTGAATAATTATGAAAAACCATTTTGAACAGATTCAACATACTAGCAGCGCCTCGCAGTTTCACCCGCGTAAGTCCCGATCCCGTGGGAATGTCGGGATAAAAAGTAGCCTATGCGTTAATCTATCTACATACCAAGTTTCATCGCAGTGGTCCAGTAGCTTTTGTGTGAAAACATTACATACTTATACACAAATGTTTCCTCTTTATAATATTAGTTTAGATATAAAAAAGGGTGGTCGGAACATTAACCCGGGAATCCATAGACCTTAAATGTTATTTATATTACAGTTTTATTAGTTTCCCTTGTAACTAACTATGTAAACAAATCTTAAAGATCAATTTTAACCTACTTCTACTTATAGTATCGAAATGGAACTTGGTATGTAAATGTAATTCGGATAATACTACAATTTGGCATCTTGCAGCTGATCTGATGATGGAGCCAGGAGGTGGATAGTGGAACTCTAAGTGGCTATTAGTAAACCCCTTGAGTTTGAGCTCATATGATTCGTTCTAATGAGTCCAATAGACTCAGCTTAGTAACGAAGGGCTTTTTTAGCTTTTAATTCGGTTCGCCATGACGTGTTTTTTAGATTTACTAAATTATGATTATTACCTTTTGTTGACTTCACTTATTATATGTTTTGTAATCACTACACTGATTTGTGAATGTGGCCCAAATATCAATTATAGCGTTTTACTTTTCAGCCAAATTCGTAACAAATTCAAAATATTTGATTATACTTTAGCATCAAGAAATATATGCGTACTAAGTTTAAAACGAAACTGAAGATAATAAAAAAGCCCTTGATTACCCTTCACTAATCTCACCGTAATTGTAACCCCCTAGAAACAACTAATGATTTCGTACCCTACCATATGGCGTTACAATAGTCTGAAGAAAAGAAAAAGTAAGATTCCCGAACAAAAAAGGTAATAATTAATATCACTAATTATTCTTTTGAAAAATGTGGAGCGATTTGTTTTATGCCAAAGAGTATTGTTTTTTTTTTTCATCATTCTGATTAGACTCTTTGCTTTTGTTAGTTTATGGTTCGCTGGCTGTTTTGTTTTGTAATTTAATTACGGAGTTTTCAAGATTCGTTATTTAAAATATTAATTGTTTTAATGTCATGTGTAACGTTATACTATTTGTCTACGTATGAGAACACATAGTATATTGGCATTTTTATAATTAAGATTATTCAATAATTTATCTGAAAACAGTTATTGAATAACGTAATAATAAATAATAAAATGTGTTTTAGAATGTCGCTTTTCAAAAAAATATTTTACAAAACTAAACCGAATTTGCAAAAATATATTACCTCGAGCTCAAAACATCACCGAGTGGTCTAAAATTAAAAAAGTCCGAACAAAAATTTTGCAAGACAATTAAAAGGAGGGCGATACTAAGTCCGATTTAATAACCAATCGTGCCCGACACCTTACAGAGAAAAAAAAATTGTAAGAAGAAATTTCTCCCCAATATAATTTCGTGATCACCGGCCCGCACGTCCGGTTCCGCCAAAAAACTGAGATACGACCTTCGGACCGTCTCGTCAGAATTTGTATAGTGTGGATAAGATAACGGGGATTTATGTCGATTCACAATTAAAAAAGAAGTCCAAAGAAATATGATAAATTTAAAGAACTCATGTTTTTAGAAGAGTGTAAAAGTTATTCATAGTTACATTTTATTCTTTACGTCTGTAGTTTTTGTGCTGGAATCGTGAATAATTTCATAAAAGAATACATTGTAAATTATTGACTACGATTAAATCGAAAAGACTATAACATTTTTACAATTTCTCACGATTTTGAATTATGTCGGTGCAGTAAATAATATGCAAAAAATTCAGACCGTATTCTTACAGTACCAGTAACTATTATCTTATCTGTGTCAGTACATCTTAAGTAACGTACCTATTAATTCTATAAGTATCATAAATATGAACATAAACTTCGATTTTGTACATTAATACGTAAGTTGAATTCTATGTACTCCTTTTTAAGCAGATTTGGATCACAAAAGACTGTGAAATTCTGGGATACTTCAAGTTTATAAGAGAAGAAGTGTAGTTAGCTAATATTTTTAAATAATGTGTTATTTATTACAAAAAAACGTAAAAGTGGCTACATTAAGCTACTCGTACACTTGTTACAGACAGGTCAATGAAATAAAACAAAATGCTCAAAATGTAATAATATATAATAATAATTATGGTCGAACTTTAACCTCCAAACGATCTGAGTATATTAATAATAATTACTAGAATTATTATTAATATACTCAAAATGATAAACAAAATATAAAAAGTAAGAAATAAAAGTGTCTTATCCACACAAATCGATGGTAAGACGTCAATATTTACTCTACTAAAAGAAGGCGGTAAAAAATAAATTAGGCAAAAGCTCATTTTGGTCCAAAAATCTTAGGGACGACATCTGTGGCCCGAGGGGTGTACCACCCCATTGGAGGGGGTGACGTGATTTCTTTTCCATTACTATTTGAGCACTTGAGTGATGGAGTGCTATTCGATACCTACAGAGCTGTAGTAATGGTGTATTTGTGTGTATGTGTGTGTACGTAAAGTATTTTGTTTTGTATATACATTTTTTTTTATTAGGCTGCGGAGGTGTACTCGTATATCAATTTATGTGTTATGTGGCAAAAAAAAATCAGTTTAACATAAGACATAATTAGAATGTAAGTTTTACAAAATTATTTATTAATTGTATCGGCTACTTACTGCCTTGACTTATATGTTTGTTTTCTGTCAATGGCTTAAATAATAAACTTACAATTATTGTTGATGACTAAAAATCATGATAACTATGTCAGCCTATCCTTGATCCAAATCAGTACAATACCATCGAAACGGCAGATTAATTACAGATAGCCTGGCGGTCAAATTTCGACTGTTTTGGATGTCTTGTTTTAAGGCCAGTATTACTTAAACTGTCTTTGTATGGACTTTTTTACAATGACAGGTCAAAATATATACTGGACCTCTATAGCTTTATGTGGCCATTTTTACATAAATTTTAACTTTATAGCACATATTGTTTAAAAAATTTTGCTTTCTGCACTTCTTATAAAATCCCACTAATGTTATAAATGTGAAAGTTTGATGGATGGGTGGATGGATGAATGTTTGTTACTCTTTCACGCAAAAACCACTGAACTGATTGCGATGAAACTTGGTATGTAGATAGCTGGAGACCTGGATTAACGCATAGGCTACTTTTTATTCCGATATTCCCACGGGATTGGGTCTTACGAGGGTGAAACCGCGGGGCGCTGCTAGTTTAATATAATTCCAAAATTCACAATCCTGTCTGTTCTATATACCTACATAATTATATCATGGAACATGAAGGTTTAAAAGTGACTTGCTCTACTAACTCTTTTAAACTTTCGCGTTCAATGATATAATTATGAATTAAAACGGGAATTAACGCGATCATGAAAAGCTATCACACACCTATCTGAATCACATCACATCTCTGAATCTTAACACGGCACTGGCCGTGGCCACAGGCTAACTGCCTGTGACCACGGTCAGTGCAAAACAAACAGCAATCCAGTGCAACCTTGTCGAAACATCAGGCAATTCAGAGGTATCATGGTAGGATCACGAAACAGTATTAAATAATACCTTTTCGTGATCACGTTAATTCCCGTCTAAATACATAATTATGACTTGCTCAAATTTTTACCGGATTTAATTTTTAATATTGACCCAAAAGAACGGATTTGCACAACATATGGCATTAATTCTTTTATTTATATAATTGAAGTACTTACTAAGCAATAATGACCCGTGATCTTTGTCTTATTGTCTTATGTCATGTGTACAAGCAAATATGTACCTATCTTTCAAACAATGTCTTTCGGCATGCCTCTTAATACAGCTTAGATGAATTAACTCATCTCTAACAAACACCTGGATTATTCAACTCTTTAAAATGTGACATCGTGTAATTAATTCATCTTTCTCTATTAAAAATCTTGTGTTCCAAGGGTGAGAGGTATACTTCAATTTAATCGAAAGATAACTTTGTACTTTCTTTTATTTTCTAAAAAAAGCAAGGGTAGCTTATGGTTTATTTAATATTACGAACTCTGTAAACTTTGACCGCTTGCGAAACATTTTTGGAAATTACTGAAATTTTTGGATATGAGATTAATTCGAGCGAGAAATGTGTATTTATTAAGTATTCATTCAATATGATACTGGTATTTTGAGGGTTATAACTGTAGTCTGTGGTCTAGAATTCACAGGTAAGTATGCTCTAAAAGTATAAAGGAAAATAATGAAGGCTGACAAAATTGAATATGTTTCACTTCTAAAGATGATTTAAAAATTCATCATAATATATGTAGATGATATTCTACCTGGTCATGATATTTTACAGATAGCTCTTATATTATAGTTCTCTGTAAGATATCATCGCAAAATTATTTTTTTAGCAGCCATTTTAACTCTTTTGCATGATGCCTACTAAGATAATTGTAACTACTAATGATAAATGAATTTATTTTGCAAATTTATAGATCTTTTCAGACACTTTTACACTTCGATTTATCGGATATTCGGATATATCATAATTATATGCCAACGCTCCACTGAACCTGCCTTGCCCACCGACTCCTCACTTATCTCACTCTACCCGACAGTTCATTCGGTTTCTGATTAATTGGGACTTAATATTGTGATTATAACCACATTGTCACACATTTTTAGCATTACCGGGTTCTAATGTATCAGATTAGTGTACTCATACAATAAAAACCATAGTACCTAATCTATAAGCTGTAAAACACTCATCTCGTATAAGAAAAACAAGTGCAAAACAAACAGCAATCCCAATAGGTACAGAAGCGCTAATTTGTACGTAAATATTGAGAAAATCAAATAAAAGCCGATCACGCGAAACAACCTTTTTTCCATCTCAGCTTCTACAAATAGGCTCCCAGTTTTTATACCAGCGAAAACAGTTTTGGTACTTGCGTTATAAAGCGAGTTTAAAAACAGGAAATATACCTGAGTTTGTATTTGAATATAGAATCACGATTCTTAAATGCAATTTATAAATTTTATCTGTAAATTTTGTCTGTATTTTAAACCACCACACTACAATGAAAATTGTCTAAAAAATACAATATTTAAGCTTACTTCTTAGATACTTACATAATAGAAATACTACTTAATAAAGAAAAAGGACCGAGTCAATTGAAGGATAATATTCACAAAATTATGTTTAAACCTAAACATAGACATCCTTGTAATAGACATCTAAGTGATGTCTATAACCTAGACCTAGACCTAAACACAAGATGTTGTTCTAAATTACATGGTCCCGAAAAAGTGATATTGTTGGTGATGTCTATCATTTTAACATACGTTAGAAGGTAATTAAGGTAAATCTTCGTCTAAGTCTTTATGAAAATTGAGTATGTTTATTAGTCACCTAACTTTAACAAAACTTGCGGAACTAATAACTAGTTATCAATAGAAGACACAAAACCTTTATTTGAAAACTAGTTTTTCGTAAACATGTGTAATACTTTAAAGAGTACAAAGTTGCGTCGGCGCACCGTATTCATAGGTTGCCGGCCATTGTATTGCTCGTCTAGTAAATAGTAACTTCTGTTCAATTTTACGAGGCACAAGTAGCACTTCATTGATAGCCGTTTGTTTTTTCTTTCACTCTTATTTTATGTACGTTTTCTAAAGCTGTTATTGATTTGTTTGTTTGCTGTTTTGAGTTACAAAGTTCTCATATTTTTTGAAACTAACGATTTTTTTATCGGTATCCTAAACTTTAAATATATTATTTTATGAATAAACAGCCGTTTATCTTTATAAGAAATCAGTTCTGTAAAGTAGAAGGCATTATACTGTCACTAGAAATTCGAAAGCCGAATTCCTTAAAATTCATTTGAGCCAAAAGCCACGGATATCGGAAACAACCTCAGTAGTGTAATTTATACACCTGCTGACACGCTGAGATCTTGGATTTGCGGGATTCCCTAATTAAGTGGGTTGGTTATTCTTAGTTTTTCTGGTTTTCCTAGTTTTCGGTTGGTTATTAATATTCCATTCTAGTCTCGGTGTTTGTGATTGTGACTTGTTACCTTTTATATGAGACTTATCTCTACACATTATAAAACAAAGTCTCCAGCCGCATTTGTCTGTCTGTCTGTTCGCAATAAACTGAAAAACTACTGAACGGATGTTTATGCAGTTTTCACTACTATTGGTGTCTATACAGAGTAATTCATGAGGAAGGCTTAGAAGTATAATGACGAAATATATGACGATGATCGTTGAAGATGTCTCAACTACCCGTGCGAAGCCGGGGCGGCTTGCTAGTTGATAAATAATAATTTATTATAAAAACATATTGTATTCGCACTTTTAAACCTTAATTTTATTAACTTTTACAAGTATCAAGAGAGGCATATCCTTGTACACTTCACCCTCTTTTTCTGAAGGGTGGCACAAAGACGCGGTGGAAAACGACAAAAAAAGCGACGGGAAAAAGATAACCGAATCCCAACTTGGACCAATCATGGAAATTACAACAGTTACCAATGGACGCCTCTGTTTCTTTATTTACAATAAACATTCATTTTTGCGGAATTCAAAGGTTGTCTCGTTGAAATGAAAATAATTGTATCCTTAAGGTAAACTGTATGTTTTAGCAGAATAGGATTAGGTTAACACATGATTTATATTTAAAAATATGTATATATGAATTTAGATATAAAATAAATAGATTGGCACATGTTTCTGGTAGAATTGTATTCTTTCTTACAGGGTGTGCTAGTTTAAATATACAGAATCTCAAAAAATAATTTAATAATAAAAATAATTGTGTGATGAGCATGATCGTTTGTTCTGTGTCTAGGTGTAATTTATCTATAATATATACGTATGTATTTAGAAATATATACATAACAAAGAAAACACAAGAATTATATATATACATTGCTTTATACTGCTCATAATTTAACTACTTAAGATTAAAACACTAGATAATTTATGAAACTATTTAAAACCACTAAATCTAAAATTGCAGCCTTATCGTCCATACATATGGCAGTGAGCCAAAGCATACCCCATATTATAAATACATTATTTCATCTACATACGACATACTAAAAGGCATTATATAAACAACCCTTTCCCCTGTGGGCTGAATTTCTTTCGTCTGGATTATTTTTTTTTTGAAAAGTGATAAGATGGATTACGTGGTTGAATTAACAGTTATTCCCAAAGGTCCTTGGTTTATTCCCCTTTCTTGAATTTTTAGGGTAGGATTTTGAATATAATGTGCGGTAAAAATGGCGGACTGTCTTATTTTATGATTAGTGTTCTTATTAGAATATCATTGTGATATAATTTTAAATAAAATCTGTAGTACATTGAAGTCACAAACGAAGTGAAAAAGTAATGGTACATCGAGAAGTGTTGAATATTTTATTATTCATTGTAATGGTGATTGAACCTGTGTAAATGATCTGTACAACGAGATTGCGCGTACGCTAATAGGATAAGTTACTTAAAAAATAAATTGTTATTTTACAGATACATAAATATACATTACATACATTTACTGGGGTTAACGCGATCACCCAATAGGTTACATACCTTTGAATTACCTGACGTTTCGAGCAGGTTGCACTGGCCGTGGTCAGAGGCTGACTATTATATAATATATTATTACAGATATATAGTTTTCGAATGTTGGTTGGTACGATTACTATACGTAGATTCATTTAAGAAACTTTATTTAAAAAACTGTTAAGTTAGCTATATCAAAACTGTTAAAACTTGAAAAAGAGACGTTATAGTAACCAAACTATCTATTTATGTTGCATAATTAAGTTTTTCGAGCTCAAATAACAATATTAATTTGATTCACAATACGAACCACATTAGCAAGACACATTCATTTATTTGTAATTCCAAAATCACACTAGTTACATTTAAAGGAAATGCATTTGAATGTGGTAAAGGCCACAATATTGCGGTTTTGCTGCACAGATTATACGCCAAAATATCTATTCACTTTAATAGGTACTAAAATATTGCAATTTCGATGATTAGGCAATTATATTTTGTGTAAGTATGATGATAATACACACGTAAGTTAACTCGCTGGTTTAAAAATCATATACTTTCGATTCATTTCTGCCTCAAGATAATGCTTACTAACGTGAAACGTAAATGTAATGTATTTACGTCGCAATAAAATAGGAGGAGCTTCTAGAAAAATAATATGGAAATAAAAACCGACGCCCTCTCTCTCAGTTTTCCAGTAACTATAACTTTATGGGTTTTAAGTCTATATGTATATAATTTGTACAAAAAAAAATTGTAGCTTTAAAAAATGTACTTGTATCTATCAGTCTTTTAATTACAAGCTTAGTGGCCCTTTTCAAAGTGTTATTTTGTTGCTATATTACATTGTGTTTTCGATTTTGATACTTAAGTTTTCTAGTTTATTAGTTTATCAACAATACAAGCAGTATTCGATGTCAAACTTAAGTAATTTGCTTTCAAAATATGTAGTTTTAAAGAATATAACTCATTATACCGACTACACTTCACCAATTTGATTTTTTGGGGTGAAATTGCTGACTTACGCGGCCCTAGAGTATAGAATGTTAAGTCATCATGTAGTAGGCATAACTTCAGTAAGCTGTGGTAATTTTGATACAAAAGTACAGCAGCAGATACTAGTATGTGTATCTATATACATGACGTTACAATATAAAATGAAACATTATACCTATACATTCAAATTGAGACCATCAAAAGTGATTATTCAATACACTGTCCATCAATCAATCAGTGACAAAGCGATTTGATGTTATATTCATACATACATATGTTATTCATACATATATATATTCATATATAACAGACATTTCTGCAGATACCACCAACCAATGACTGCATCCCAATGAAAATCAATATCATCGAATATATTGGATGCAACCATTACATTCTGAAATATTTTTCCCCCCTCCATTTCGGGTCGCGGCGGTACAATCATTGTCTGTGTACTGTGTACTGTGGCGCAATGATTCTATTGATTTCCACTATCCCCCCCACCCGTCCTCCCACGAGCACATGAGATCGCCCCGGTAACCCCTTCTATATGCTTATACATAGGTCCAATAATTCGCTGGGTGTGAACCCGTAAAAGGACTATAGAATTTATGTTGGGTGAGGTCAGTGACCGAAAATGATGATTTTGGGATGCAGTTTCGAACAGTTTCATATTAAAATGTACGTAACTTTATTCTTAAAAGCTATTGGCTGATAAAAAGAAAATTACGTGTATATTGAACTCTATTTAAGACAAAAATGTTGATTGCACAGTGCGTACGTAAACGACCACGATTTTTTTCCGATTTTGTTTCTTTTATTTGTTGACTCAGCGAGGAAAGCGTATATTTTCAATTTCGTCGGTTTGTATGTGTGTATGCGCTTTTTAATCTTTCTTTTTTAACTTTGGTCGTGTCGTGTTTTTTGGTTTTGATCACAAAATATGAGATATTTTGCTGCGGTGTTATCTACAGACCGACTTTGACTTTATTTGGTTATAATAATAAATACACAATTATAAAGAAGGTTCTATGGAAAAAGTGAGAAGAAAAGGAGAAAAGATTGAAAAACGGAGGTGATTGCTGTGGTGCAAATGGGTACTAAGTGTTTAAACGACGCAGCAAGCTATTGCTCGTGAAGTCGCAGTACCGTTTGTAGAACTAATAGTTTAGATACCTAATAAAAGCGGTTCATGTACAGTACTTAAAAAAAAAAGTATTTTGTTTAAATATTTATGTTTTGTTGATAACTTGTAGAATTGTAAATTTGAATTAAACATTTCTTTTTATTTATTAATTTTGAGACGTTGATTGATTTTAATATGGCATTTTAATACTGTATGTATAGATAATTATTGACTCTAGCATTATACTTCTTACATACAGTGATATAGTTATCTGTATGGGCATCAGTATCCGGGTATGGTACAGGGGTTTTATTTATAAAATATACATAATATTTTATAAATGCTGTTTAAGTGCTGACCATAGATACATATAACAACATAGTGAAAAGAGCGGATTTTCTTCTTTTCATAGACAATGTCTATAAAAAGAGTATTTCCTTTAATAGTGCACTGTATTTCTTTATTTTTTTTAAGTTTGCCATCTTTCAAGTTTTAATCCTTGTTGCAGGGCTAATGTTCATTACCAACTTTTTTTTTTTAAATAAAAGAATTAGTACACATTTTATAATGAGTTACTAAAAGAAAATGAAATATAAAACCTTCTTCAGCTTCAATCGGCCGTTCCAAACAGTTGCCTTTGCCTCATTCGATAAAAAAACTTTAACATTCAAAAATCAAATTTAATAAAATTCAATATGGACCGCGAACAGAGTAGTTAAATAAACTAGACTTCCTTGAAGTTTTAAGGACAAATAGCTAGAATATAATAAACATTACTTGAAAGAAACAAAATATAAGTTTTTCCGCTTTTGAAGATTTAGCACAAATTCTTATAGTCAATAAATATTTGAACTCATTTGGCACGTTATATATATATTAATAAGGAAATAATAATAACTTACAATGGGAACAAAATTCTACTTGAGGATGTTTTTTTCAGTAATTATATTTGTTATAGTGTCATAGGCTCTACGAATAACTCAAATACCTTTTGACCGTAAATGAAAAAGAAGGTTTATTTTTTTTGTTATCTTCCATACAAAAATCCCTTTAATTAATTAATATTATAAATGTGAAAGTTTGGATGAATGGATAGATGCTTGTTACTCTTTCACATCAAATACTAATACTAAACCGATTGCAATTAAACTTGGTATGTAGATAGCTGGAGACCTGGATTAACATAGGACATAGGATAGACATTATAGGCTACTTTTTATCCCGACATTCCAACGGGATCGGGACTTACGCGGGTGAAACGCGGGGCGCTGCTAGTAATAAATAATTGCACCCTGACTGTAGGATCATTATTCATAAAATAAAAACAGTGTTTGTTATCTGTACTAAAATCCTAATCCTCCGAATATTAAAAAGTTAAAGGATCTACTAGTCTAATTTGAAACCACTTTTTATGATCGATAGAATGTATATTTAGGAAGTGTATAGAATATATAATTTACTTAAAATAATAATCTGTGACCCATTAGATCGAAATATTAACTATAAATGTAAACTGATCTAGTTAATCACTATCACTACATATTATAAAACAAAGTTCCCCGCCGCGTCTGTCTGTCTGTCCGTGAAAAACTACTGAACGGATTTCATGCGATTTTCACCAATAGACAGAGTGATTCATGAGGTTTAGGTGTATAATTTGTTAACGTTTTGTGTAAATTGATTAAGATATGATGATGATTGCTGAAGATGTCTCTATTACCTCTATAATTAATAAAGCTGAAGAATTGGGTGTCTGGGTGTAATTTATCTATTGAAGTGTATTCAAAATTTTCAAAATCATCATCAACACGTCAAGAAACAAACTTGCATTCGCGTTTTTAGTTATGATATCACTTGTCCCTTTGTCTGTTTTAATTTATAAAGAACAAGAGCTTTCAAAAAGTTCAGACTTGAAAGCCAATGCGATATTAAAGACTATTGTTAAAAGAAATAAAATAATTACTTAAAGTGATCAATATATAAACGTCTTTATATTTAAATATTTCCAGAAGAATTCTGCTTGAATTAAACTAATCGACTGATGAAGTAGCTGGCATGATTAATGCCCGGTTCCTATAATCAAAAAACGGTTCGTTTTGGCTACGGACGATAAAATTTTAATTGAAAATTCAACGTAATTTTACCGTCCGTAAGCAAAATGAATCGTTTTTCGATTATAGGAACCGGGCATTAGACGAGGGTTTTATCAGGTTCACTTCTAACTAACTAACTATGTAAATTAATCTTGGAAGTAAATTTTAACCTACTTCTAATTCATATCAAACTTTGTAAGTATATGTAGTTTGGATGGATGACTATACTATAATTTGGCATCTTGGAGCTGATCTGATGATGGAGCTGGTTGTGGATACTAGAACTCTCCAGTGGCTACTAGTAAACCCCTCGAATTTGGGCTCATATAATTACTTTTATCGAACGATGATGGGGGTAAGTGGATAGTATTAATTCTTTTTTACTTTTTAATTCAGTTCGCCATTAAAGCGAGTGTGTGTAGTATGTAGAGTTTTTTTTTTAGGGTTCCGGACCCAAAGGGTAAAAACGGGACCCTATTCCTGCTTGTCACCAGGCTGTGTCTCATGAACCGTGATAGCTAAATAGTTGAAATGTTTACAGATGATGTAGATAGATATTTACGTCATACGTGTAGCTACCTTATGAAACACAAGGTCACAGAAGACATACTTCGTTGAAAAAGCATCGAAGAATAAAAGCCAAGGTAAAAAAAGTTACAAGACTAAAAAGTAGAAAGTTAAAATACTGAAAAGGCTGTAGCGGAATAATTCGAATATTCCTCCCCTTATTTCTCGAACACTCGGACAGAGGGCGCTTTGTTCTTTCATAGAATTTTTCACGTTAACGCAAAGTTTCAGTTTAATATTGAGTTTCTGAAGAAGGTAACTAAACTGAACTTTATCGTACACCTGTGAATTTTTATATTATTAATCATTTACTTTCGAAAGGTATGAGTCTCTTATACTTTACTTAGTAATTTGTTACTGTACTAACTATTACAAGCGGCTTCGCTCACTTTAGTGAAGATATTGTCAACAAATCAATCCCTTGGCACTGTGTCTACTTTTTTCTGGATAATAATAGTAACAATAATACTTTGGGACACCTCACACATGGCTGTCTGATCCTAAACTAGGCTAGCCTGTACTATGGTAACCAGTCAGCTGATAAACATACTTATTTAATACTTAGTACATACATATAATAGATAAATAACACCTAGAAACACGCCCGCGAATTCTTTTGCTTGAAAATTTTGGGGAAATCTATCCCACGGGAACTGTAATTTTTTTTGGGATAAAATGTAACCTATGTGCTGTTCAAAACTATAATCTATATATGTACCAAATTTTATCCAGATCCGTTCAGCCGTTTTTGCTTGGAAGAGTTACAAACATATATACATCAATCCTCACAATTTTCGCCGCTTATTACCTCCATGACTTCCTTTTGAGAGGTATTAATCTCTAATGTTTTACTCAATGATTTATTATTTACCTCTATGGTCCCAAACAAGCTTTGAGGAGGAGGGCACAGTTGATTTCTGCTCGTATTAGAGCCACCCGATTATATATATTATAATAAATAAAGAGGAAACATTTGTGTTTTTGTATGTATGTTTGTAATGTTTTCACACAAAAACTACTGGACCGATTGCGATGAAACTTAGTAGTTAGATAGCTTAGGCTTTTTATCGCGACATTCCTACGGGATCGGGACTTACGCTAGTGAAACCGCGAGGCGCTGCTAGTAGTTAATATATAAGTGCGATCATAAAAGCATAGGTTTGATCCCTGCGTCAGACATATTGTTATTTCGTTCATGTACTAGCAAAGTTGGAGACGTGCAAGCAGGCGGTAATAGTTGCATCCATTATAATGTGGGTCCCAATATATAGGAACTGTACTTAGATAGGCAATATATAAAAAACAAATATATATAAGACATAATCTATACTAATATACTAAAGCTAAGGTTGCCTGGAAGAGATTGCATCTAGCAATAAGGCGGCCCTTTGTACATTATCTGTTTACTGTAATTCTGAAAATGTATCTTCTACTGTATTGCTAATGTACAAAACAAAGTGTTATCTATCTATCTAAAGCTGAAGAGAATTTTTTGTTTGTTTGTTTAAACGCACTAATCTTTGAAACTAGATGTCAGATTTGAATAATTATTTTTTTATTGGATAGAGTATTCATTGAGGAAGATTATAGGCTATGTAACATCACGCTACAACCTGGCCTGGACCTGGACTGGCCTGGTGGTCTAGTGGTTAGTGACCCTGACTGCTGAGCCAGAGGTCGTGGGCTTGATTCCCACCTGAGTCTGGGTGTTCTTTGTGTCCGTTGTTTGTATGTTTGTAAAGTCCCCCGCGACACAGGAGTTGTCTTTTAAAATAAAAACAAACAAAACAACCGTTAGGAGGGGAGCAGTCACCATAAACGCACGTGAAACTGCGATGAATAGCTAAAAATCCACATTTTCATACTAATGGTTAATCCACCTATTTACCTGATGTGATTGCATTGTTTAAAAATACCCGGATAAAGTACACTATTTATTTTAATGGCTGATAGACACAACAATACGGGAAATACTTTATTTTGAATAAGTATTGACGTCTATTGTTGTCTATATATAAATGGTCAAGGACCATGAAAATAGTTCAGTACCTTGTCAACCAATTTTATTTCTATTGACGGGTTTTGAAGTTATCTATACTAATATAATTAAGCTGAGGAGTTTGTTGATAAACTCTGGAACAACCAATCGGATACGAAATTTTTTTTTGGGTTGGATAGAGTATTCATTGAGAAAGGTTCCAGACCATGTAACATCACGCTACGAAACTTAGAAGCTGAGTATTGATCATAAACGGCATTCAATAGTTATAAAAGCTCTAAAAAAAACTCTAAAAGTTTATTTTCCTTATTAAAGGATACACGGTTTTACTCACTATGCTAGACTAGTTGCGGTGAGTCCTGCCATGCCGGTGTCCAGCCACGCCGGTGTCACACTGACACGACAGGACACCGTCACGGCAGGGCGCCTCACTCCTTAAAACGGGTCCCCGTCAGGTCCGCAAAAAGTCGTGCATAATAAAGTTGAGTGAACTCAACTCACCTGATGAAGTGTGATAATGAAGACAAAGATGGTACACGCCTATCCAAGAGAAACCTATTCACTCAACTCAACTCACTCTTGAATATTCCAGGATTATAATTGTCTAGAAACATAGACGCAGGCGTTTCTTTTATTCCTTTTAATGTGCTAATTAGATTTATATTTAAATATGTTTTTAAGGGAGCTTTCAATATACTTTTCGATGTCTTGTAACATTGTTGCTTACAAAGTGACATACAAACAAAAACTTTTTACATTTCAAATGTCTTTCAAACCAAATCGGAGTTTTTGAAACAAAAGTTTCGTTTGTTTTGTTTTTCGTCCTATTGTCATGCAAAGTTCCAAATCAAGATGGAGGTTGATTGGACATTTTTAAGGCCTATAATATATGAATCATATATTTATCGTTTCGATTCCCGCTCAATGGGTATACGTACCTAAATAGGTCTATTTATTTATTTCTAGGTATGTCTATTTGCGTTAGTCTGGGTGGTTCTATGTATCATAAAAACTTATTGATTGATTTGTTCACGGCTTATACCTAACCCTGTAGGAAATGTTTATTATTACGATGTAAATATAGCTACTAATCGTAACCCAATCTTTTGATGGTATGGCAGCCATCTTGTCGAAATGTTCTTTTTTCGAATTCATTGATCGACTAGCCTTCTTTGTGTGAGCTGCCTTCGTTACGTCTCATTTCATTAATAGATTTTAAGTTTCATGAAAATTACAGTTGAAAGTTACAATTACAAACACGAATTAAATATATACGATTCTAAAATGCAACCAATAATTACAGGAAAGTAACTTACGGCATTTAAACGCAGCAAAAACCTTAATACCAATGTATTTTTCCATCAAAATGACATGGTACCATTTTGTATTAGTTAGCTATTCTTGCATAGGGTGGTTTACAAGGTTAGTTCGTAATTATAGGAGTTCTATGGTGTTTTATGGTGTTTTATCGGAAATACTGACCGTTAAGGCTGGTGTTGTATGAACTTTTAAAGTACCTTGAACTTTATAGGTAGTAAGAGTTGATTTCAAGTAGTCGGCCCAATATTTTTTTATATTTAATTAAAAAGTGAACTTAATGAGTTTTAATAGTGAAAGTATTATTCAAATCGGTTTAGAAGTTTCCGAGTTTATCGACTAAGTACATTTTTTTACAAACAAGCAACATAATGGAAAGATAACTAGATGTCATACCTAATAGGGATATAGTGAACACACTATCTGAACAAATAAATAAAATAAATTGCAATACAATTTCATTTCATTTCAAATTTACCTACCTCAATACTTCAATTTCAGTTTGAACGAAGTCAGCTAAAAAACACTTTAATAGGTAGGTATTAAATGTAAATATTTGCAAAATATTTTGCCTATGGTGCTTTTTGATAAGAATAAAAAAAACATACTGCATTACATAAAAAATTTACAAATGAACAGAAACGAAAGGTTACGTCATAATACAACGCCCTAAAGACTATTTAAAACCTTTAATACCTACTTCTAACCCAAATCTACATAATACTCCGAATAATAGTAACGATTCTTCAATACAATTAGTTCGCGCTAATTGCTAAAACCATAAAAACCGTATGTAAAAACATATGATCATATGATAGTGAAGAGGAGAACGAAAGAATGACGCCCATTGGCCGCCCGCAACGTGGAAAAACACGTAATTTTTTTTGTTTCTAAGCCACGTAGAACGTACTTGATATGCGAGACCGCCCTCCTATTGGCCGCCGCGGCCGACCGAGGCTAGCCATTGGAGAATTTTTTTTCCCGCTTTTCACGTATACGGTAAGACTATTTTTTTCTTAGAAAACACCGGCCAATAGTGGGGGATCTATTTTAATTATAACGTTGGACTTTTTTCGTGCTACGATAGTTCAAGTTTTAAATTTGGAATGTTGTATTTTTAATGCGTATTCTTTATCTGATTCATTGATTTACTAGATACTGTCGAAGACTGACGTTCTAATTAAGTTTATAGAAGTAATACTTTTCTTTAGATACATTTTTAGTTAGAAGCGATGTTTCAAGTACCTACTTAGTATTAGTAGGTGAATGGGCTAGTTTTAGATCCGCTATTACCATTACTTAGTGTAATCTAAACATGCGAGACTTTCTAATGGCGTAGATTATTAATTTATTTTCATTCGTTCTGATAAAATATATCGTTTTGCTTAAAACTGACTTTTACGGAGTAATTATAATCGTTTATGCTCGAGGACAAAATAAAAACATAGTTCGAATACAATTGTCACTCTATTTTATTACCCTATAGAGGTAAATACAGATAAGTATTATTTATTAAGTGGAGGAGGACTTTGTTTTTATTAAGAACTTATTTGAAATTTGAATACTTCAAACGAACATATTTGAATTTAGAATATGAACTTTGACTAGCGAAATGTCACCATAAACAATTTTTTTTTTTAGCTTCGTCTAAATATTTGACACTTAGTGTTATGGTAAAATAACTTTAGTGTATTTTCTTCTCAGCATTTCCCATGATGAGCTGTCTGTGACCCGTTTTTATACCATCGTAAATCTTTTAGAAAGTACCATCATAATTTTTTTAACGTTTGAGTCTTCACATTTCACAAATGACTCTATCGATAGGTGTGAGAAATACAATAACTTCAATCTGAAGATTTTGGATCGAATTGATTATTGAGTTGAGCAGGACAAAGTCAAAGATTATACATATTGGCTGTGACGAATAATGACACATAGAGTAAGAGTAGATATTTATATGCTGACCGAAATAGACTCGCGTAAGTGTCTATTTCACATTATAAATGTTCGCTAGTAATCTTGATGAATAGTTTTATGAAAGAACCTTCTTCTAGCATACTAAGAATTATGTAGACTTCTTAAATAATAGCACAAATAATTTATAACTAGCTTTGGTCCACGGCTTCGCTCACGTAGAAGTTATATTTATATCCCTCGAGATCAGTACTTTTTTTACATAAAAGGTACCCTATGGCCGTTTTCTGTACATCTGACTACATGTGTGACAAAATTTTATGGTGACCGGTTGAGCAGTTAAGGCGTTAAAGCGTGACAAACGAATCTCACTTTAGCATTAATAATATTAATTAGGATTTAAATATTTTACAAAAAAGACAGTTTTACTTTCTCAAGAACCCTAAGTGATATACTCGGTTGTTTTTTTTGGTATTGGTCACCGTGGTTAATCCTGGAGCACAGGAGTTACAGTAGTTGCGATGTGGCAAAGCCAAAAAAGAATAACCAGATTAGAATAATATTAGAAGAAGGTATGTATTCGATTCCTAATCTATGAATAAGACATGAGGTAATAAGTTATGTGTGTATAAATAAATCACGGACTGAGGATAAGAAGAATAACAAAATTATATGCGCTAACGCAGCTTTGCAAAATATCAAACGTACTTAATATCTTCATTTTTATTAAATAAGATGGTAAATATTTTTCAAATGAATAAAAACTAATAGTTTTTTTTCTCACATAAAATATAAAAAAAACATAAAATATTTTTAGAACAGAACACATTTTTCTTCACGCTTCGCGTAATTTTAAGTTAATGTGTACGCACTGAAGTGTATTTAACACTTAACCGCACATAAAGCACTTTTACGTGTACAATAAACTTCTGTATACCTACTTTAAAGTTATAGACTATATTTACTAACCTGTGTGCAACCTTGTATGCTGCTGCACATGGCTCAATTGCTTAAACCTCCGATCACAATACGAGCATTTGTAAGGCTTCTCTCCAGTGTGTACTCTGATGTGCTGAACGAGCTGATGGTTGGAGCTGAAGGACTTCAAGCACTGCTGGCACTGGTGTGGTTTTACCTCCCCTCCGAGACCCCGCTGGAGTTCTCGAGCGTGCATCTGCATGGCGTTCTTGTGCATGAATATCTGTAACAAGCCACCATCATATTAGACGCTGGGTAGACATATGAGATTTTAAAGGTCCCTAAAACCATAGTTAAGTTTATCTACTCTAATTGAATTCTCTTTGCAGAAATTTATTTATGAATGCCCAAATACAAGACATTACTAATATATTTCGTCATCAATTTGTCTATGATATATATTGTTACTACAATATCTGTTGTCTCTATAGCTTTGTGATCATAAAAAAAAGATCGACTGCCGTATTACGTGTTTCATTTGAATTAAGAACAAGTGGCGTAATTAACAGGAGCGCTGCCGGACCAATGAGATGACCGTAAATTGCACGTCTTCTGATTTCAAATAAAGTGAATTTAATGCACGCGTTATACGTCATTGTGTAACTAATTTAAATTTTAATAGACAGTTGGAAGGTAGCTGAAAATTTACTTAATAATGGGATGTAATAACAATAAATTTTAGTATAGAGGAGAAAAACAGGGGAAAACTGTTCATCAAAACTTTATATAAATAGGTAAAGTCAAAACAGTTAAGTTCTAGACATATAGTACCTATTTCTTTCCTGCATGTCAACCAAATTTTCTTTTTTTTCTTTATATTTTTTAGCTATTGACGAAATTTAATCTTATCGACGAGATTTCGTCGTGTCAAGGGGGTCTTTTACTAAATGGAGAACAGTGTTAGCAGTAGGTGGTAACAGGTAAAGTTGTTAGATCTTTTGATACAGAATCGTAATGATTATTATTGTATACCTGTACCATTTCCAGTAATCAGATTTTTTGATTTTTGACGAGCAAAGATAATCTGGTTGTGTTTAGTCGATGAGGATGTTAAATAACGCAAGGATAATTTGTTCACTGAACCGTTAAGCATTATCAATTTATTTTTAAGCGTTGGGAGTTCCCGGCTATGGTCTTAAACAGGAAGATGATAAAAAATATTTTTGTTGCTAATTAATGTTTTATGTGATCAACTCAACGGTAGCTAAACAACAAATTATTGTTAATTATATCGTCTGGTATACAGTTGAAAGAATTTCATCACTGCTAAGACCAACCCCAAAATATCCCCTACCCATTTAATTAATTCGTTTAAACATTCTCTGGTCACTGACTTGTCAATTAATTTGAACCTAGAATAAGTCATGACATAGAGGTTTGAATAGATTTTTTTCTTCTAGCGAATATGTGATTTTAATCGATTTTACTCTATTTAGATAAAGAAGCTTGCAACGCAGAGGGCGAAAAAACAATTCAGTACTATTCAAATTATACCATTGGTGTTACGAATTTTATTGGTTCCGATAACCAGTTGCCACCTAATTAACATAATTATATAAAACTAGCTGCGCCCCGCGGTTTCACCCGCGTAAGCCTCGATGGAAATATCGGAATAAAAAGTACCTATGTGTTAATCCAGGTGTCCAGCTATCTACATACCAAGTTTCATTGCAATCGGTTCAGTAGTTTTTGCGTAAAAGAGCAACAAACATCCTTACATCCATACATCCTCACAAAATTTCACGTTTAAAATATTAGTTTGATATAATAAATACAAATTTAACGTTTGTTAAATTGTAGGTACGGTGTAAATCCCACTAACATTATAAATGTGAAAATTTTGATGGATGGATGGATGGATAGATGGATGTTTGTTACTCTTTC
Organism: Callimorpha dominula; assembly: GCA_949752705.1. NCBI lineage: Eukaryota > Metazoa > Arthropoda > Insecta > Lepidoptera > Erebidae > Callimorpha > Callimorpha dominula. The sequence continues at coordinate 11,303,841 of OX457015.1, read as the reverse complement.
ACGCAAAAACCACTGAACCGATTGCGATGAAACTTGGTATGTAGATAGCTGGAGACCTGGATTAACATATAGGCTACTTTTTATGAGAATATTCCCACGGGATCGGGACTTACACGGGTGAAACCGCGGGGCGCTGCTAGTTAGAACATAATCACGAAAATATCGCGAAAGTTTATAAACAACTAGCAGCGCCCCGCGGTTTCACCCGCGTAAGTCCCGATCCCGTGGGAATATCGGGATAAAAAGTAGTCTATATGTTAATCCAGGTCTCCAGTTATCTACATACCAAGTTTCATCGCAATCGGTTCTGTAGTTTTGGAGTGAAAGAGTAACAAACATCCATCCAAACTTTCACATTTATAATATTAGTGGGATTACTGTCACGGGTAAGATACTTAAATTAGTGAACGAAAGGCTAAAGTGTTGCGGAAACCAGATTAAAAAAAACGATGACACATAATTCAAACATGTAAACATTAGCCAACAAAATAAAATAGGTATAATTCAAAAACACATATACATATCCCCGGAAATACTGAGTTATATACACACTAGGTACATTAAATACATTGTGCTTGGTATTAGGTTTCATGCGAGGCGTTCTATAATTTTGCCACGCCAAAGAAATTGCCTTACCTCGACTCCGATAAGGCGGAATTATAGAGACTTAATATTATTTATCACTTTGCTTATATGATTGCGTGGTTACTGTACAACATTTTTATCGGGGAAATTTTAGGGTTGGTGGTTAAAAATTACAATGTGATTCAAACAATCTGGGAACATTTTTATATGTGCAAAGTTTCGGCTGTTAACGTGTGCATCTACAAATTGTAGTTTTGTCTAGGAAATTTTGGAGTAGAGAAAAAATTGTAAAAAGAATTGATTTTTTTAATGTTTAAATCGACAAATAGAATATAAAAATAATTTGAGTTAATTTTATTAATGAAACTTCTTAGGTTTATTATTTGTGTTCATATTATACTTATCATGTCATGTCAACCTAAGGTGATGTGATGTGATGATGATGAAAAATGTAGAGATGAACGATTGTTGGCGCATTATATATAATTGTATAGTATATGTATATATAACTAGAAATTTAAATCTATTCGACGGAAACCGTATATTTTTCAGGGTTAAAATATGTTTTATCCCCGGCCTATGTGCTATTCCAAAATTTCATCCAGATCCGTTCAGCCGTTCTGGCGCGATTGAGTAAACTTTCGCACTTTCTAGAAACTGAATCGAAGTACACTTTTTTGATTGGTTAAATAATATAATTTATCTTTACATTTCTATCATATACATAGCAATATACTAATCTAATCATATGAGGATGTTAAAAGATTTATGTATTTTATATTTCACCTGCTCCTTGGCCTTATTAGTGAGCTACAACGGTGTCAACAATTATATACTTGGTACCCTTATTTCATCCAGTAAATATGATTTTTGAAGTGAAAACATCTTTAGGCACGTTGGGCACTTTTGGTATGGGGAAAAACACTGAACTCGCATGACTGTCACGCTAAAATACATATATACAGATGTGTGTATATTGAAGCAATGTAACAAGTAACTTTGTAAAAAAGAAAACCATGTTGAAAAAGAGTGTCCTTGGAGTTTCTTGCCTATTCTTCTCCATAGGATCTACGTTTTGGAACAGGCAACTAGCTTCACGACCGACTTATACTGATTGACTCCTCCTGACAATTCAAAAATACCTATAATGGGTTTACTTGAAATAAATAATTTTGATTTTGTATATATATGTAGACTGGCCTGTTGGCCTAGTGGTTAGTGACCCTGACTGCTATGCCATAGGTCGTGGGTTCGACTTTCACCCGAGTCTGGGTGTTCTTTGTGTCCGTTGTTTGTATGTTTTTAAAGTCCCCCGCGACACAGGAGTAAGTCCTAATGCTGAGAGTAAGGGAGTTGACTATTAAAAAAAAAAATGCTATGTTTTCTTTTCTGATGTGCAGTCCTACGACTAACAGTTGCTACATTTATATATTATTACTGGAATATTTTTATTAATAGTTACATTCATGTCACGTTTTCATAATCAAAAAACGATTCGTTTTGCTTACGGACGGTAAAATTTTGTTGAATTTTTAACGAAGATTTTACCGTCCGTAAGCAAAACGAATCGTTTTTTAATTATGTCATCAGTCTAATGAATCTGTCCGTTATTATGCTTCCTTATTGAATTGTGATATAAAATGTTTTACTTTTTGGATTAATAAATCATTCGTTAAATATTATAAGTTTTGTTATTGGTCTTCAAAACAACAAATTTCTTATTCGCATATGTACTCTATGCAGACCGAATAGAATATAATATCCTGTAATTTATTAACACACTAAGAAATCAAAGGACAAAATAGGAATTTAATGTACCTAGTTGCGGAGACTGCTATCTCTTTCTAACAATAGTATTTCTATTTCGTATTAAAAATTTAATATAAATCCTTTTTAGAGTAACTTTTTTTGTTTAGTATGTGGCTAAAAGACTCCATGGAAATAGATAAAAAAAAAATTGAGGTTATCGTACTACAACGAAGTTTAAATCACCCCGCGGTATCAAAATACAAAGTTTTATCAATACAGGTTGTCAAGTTTGAATAGTTTAATCTCGACCTAATCTCACAGGTATATAGTTTATACGTTTGCCTGTGTATTTATTGAAAACCCTTCGCTTCTGCGATTGCAAAGAAACGACTTTGGACACGCAAAGGTACACTGGCGGCCATGAAACTGATACCCAGAACAATATTGCAATAAAATCTTTGTTACATGTCGTCATTACGTCATTATTAATTTTTTTTTTTATTAATTCTATCTACTTGTTAAAAAAAATACTCATTTAATATAATTATAATAAAATTAAAAAATCTAAAAGAGGAAAATATTATTGATAGATAGAATATCTATTTATGACTATCAGCTTAAAAAAATAATATTTAAAATTAACACAAAACGAAATAAAAATAGTTAAAATGTTTACCTACCTCGAGTAACAAATCATTTCTACAGTTCCACAACATTTTGCTATCCGCTGCAAAAATATTTTTAAATCGACCGCTAATACCACATGCTTCAATCATACTGAAGTACATATTTATTTATTATTACTTAATATATTTTGTTCTGATCACTAGGCAGGAAAACTGTAACAAAATCAATTAAAGCCATAACGTTAGAAAAAAACTATAAAATTATTTTATCTGTTTCCTTATTTATTTGCTGCTCCTGCTACTGTGCTGAATAGGGAAAAATCCTGGTCTAACAAAAACCTTATGCGTTACGGGTATACCTATTGGTGCTTGTCAACTAGTATAAAGTTCGCGATTAGAGAAAATTAAGTACAAAACCAACAACAGTTTACGATCTGATAATATGTAATATCCACGTCGTGGGTAAAGACGATGATGTTGTCGTCAACGTCGACAATAATAATAATAATAACTCCACACGTCTTACACACGGCCGCTGATCCCAAACTAGACAGAGTACTATGGTAGCCAGACTGCTGATAAACATACTTATATATTTTTAAATACATACATATTATAGATAATACCCAGACACAGAACAAATAATCGTGCTCATCACACAATTATTTGTCCTGGGTTGGAATCTAACCCACGACCTCTGATTTAGCAGTCAGGGTAACTAACCACTAGACCAACAGGCCAGTCAAAATTATAGTATTTACCTTTTTAACGAACGAGAATTTAACTTTTGAAAAGATTCGTTATCATTTTCATTACATTTTTAGTTGAAGGAAATGTTCAAGAGATGCACCTGTAACCTTGACCACCAACGGACAGGAAAAGAGACTTTTATTGGCTACGAGGAAAAAAGTTTGTATTTAAAAAAGCATTCCGGTGCATGGTTGTGGTGTGGAGGTTTTATTATCAACTAATTAGAGGGTCAGAGAAAATGATATGCTTGCGGTTTTCATGTGCATTCCAAAAAGAGATCTCTAAATCTTTGTTTAAAATTAAAATTGACAAAACTCTAGCTTATAAACCGTCCCCTTCTAGAAAATAAATTCTATATAAAGGTAACGAACAAAATTTCTTATGTTTTACGGATTAGTCAGAGAATGAAATAGAACATAAAATCGTTATCTAATTGTTAAAACAATAAATAAGAGTAAAACAAAAAGGTAACAAGTTTATTTTTTACCTTTTTATTAAATGTCAAAATCACCTCTGTGTTAATACATTTACGTTGACAACAGTTGTAAAAGAAAAAAATATTCATTTAAGAATGTGGTGACGGTATTCGTGCACTGCAGTACAGCCCTTTCATGCGTGTTAGAAAGTGGGCTCCGCAGTATCACGCAACGAAGAAATTGCAAAGAATTTATGCTTTTGATGCGATATGACGCCGAGGTCTAAGGTTCTATTCCCGGAAGAACACTTGACTTATTGTTAGTATCGATGTAACAGCTTTTGTTGATATTTATAATGTATGTTTTAATGTTTAGACTGATGATATATCTTTTATTTTCATTATAAGCTGAGGAAACGCTTAAGATGTTTCTGTTAAATGGCATCTCTTGTGGTATTTGTCGGTTTAATTTCGATATAGGGCCCCAATTATTAAGTCGGTAAGATATCATACTCTTAGGGGTTTCGTAGAAGAAAGCAGTGACATAAGTGGAAAGCTATCATAGTTGTAGAAGTCGTTGAAATAATATAAATAGTATAAATACCCCAGATCACAGTACAGCACCTTCTCTAAGAACGTACTCTTTTCCAGAAATTATCAGATCAGAACTGTAATGAGAAAACAAAGAACGAAGATGGATGGAATTTGCTTCTCAACTTTTGGTTGACAACGCGCAACTACACTAGTGCTAAAGTTGTGAATAAAAATGATTAAATAACCCAATTTCATTAAAGGTATACTCAAGAAAAGTGATGACTTATAAGCTATGAATACTTGAAAGCATCGTAAGTGGTTATTAAGAAAAAGCACATAGTCACAGTTGACGTCCAGAAAGACCCCATCACTTGAGTGGTCCGCTGAATAAAAATTAGTAGAGTACGTCTAACTGGCTAGAGCACGATAAGATAAACTTTATGGAATATTCCAATTTTAATTTTCTTCTCGAACTTTTAGTTTCAATAGAAAATTGTATCCAATCTCATTCGTTGGATATAAAAAAATAAAAGTGTTCAGTAATTTTAGTGTTGAATTTTTAATCAAATTTAAAGGTGATTCGAATGAAACAGTTATTATGAAATGTTTCTAAATGTATAACATCCTATTTTTATTATTCTACAAGACGAGATAGCGAAGGATTAAATTTAAATTTCAGTACCATATTTAAATAAAGGTCGTTGACTTTTATTTTATCATTGACTATGTAATTATTATAGGCATTATTGTAATGGGGCTATGCTTCTGTATTAAATAGTCTAAAAGTGATGTTTTGTAGATGTTATTGATTCAATTATTACGTAATTAAGGTATTAAAATAAATTGTGCCTCATTTTATTAAAATACTGATTTCGCTTTCGCTTACTATTAGGTTAGATATTGTCGTTATAACTTAATATTTTATAAGGATAAGGTTCCATATTCTTTGATGTGGGGTTACAAAAGTAATATATGCATTAAAATTTATTTTTCTACTAATGTGTTAATCATTAAGAAAATGGAAAATGGCAGATGTCTTCTTTTAAAAATCTCCTGCATAAAATGTTTTATACTTGTAAACTTTTTCATTATAAAGTCAAACACTTTTATGGAACGAATTACTTTTTTATAAAAAAACAAAGAGCATTGTTTTCTCTAAATAATCTCCACAAAAATCAGCGCCATTTACAAAAGTTACAAAAACATCAACTCAAGTGTTCCCGCCACGTTTACAGACAACCGGACAAGCCCTGAGGGTGTAATTAGCGACGTAAAAATTGAACGCTTTAGTCATAAAAAAAGTAATGAAATATGCACGCCGCATTAACGGTAATTGTTCTAACACTCAGTATTACGGCTCTATTAAGAAAAATTACCACCCTTTTCTGATGAAAAGAGTATTTATCGTAGCATATAATAAAACTGTATAGTAGTCGTTACGGTACTTGAGTTTAAATGTCATTTTTTTAATGATAACATTAAGGTTCCCCTGCACAGACTGCGCAGTGGTTCTAGTGTTTCGTCTGCTACTACAGCAGAGTGTGCTGGATGCAGTAAAAGGATGTCTTGCTGTTCTCGCTTACTAGAGGGACTTGGGGTCATACTATATTAAACCCTTATTTCGTAAATATCTGTAAGCTTCTTAGCAAAGATAATATCGGTATATTAAAAGAAATATCAGGTATGCAAAAAAAAGTTTTAAGTCCTGCTGCTTTTATTAGCTGTTTTATTCCATGTTTATGGTCACTGCTCTGCTCTTACGAGTCGTAGCGTGATGTTTAATAGTCTATAACCTACCTCAAGAATGGGACCATAAAATACAAAAGTTTGTTTTTCAAATCCTACTGGTAGAGTCAAAGATTAGCGCATTTAACAAAAAAAAACAAACTTTATTATATAGATTCTCGGCTATGAATAAATCTGCAAAAAAAATTAAAACAAAAATTACGTGCAAAACATCTCAAACAAAATTATTTCCACGAAAATCTCCATAAAAATTGCTTGACCAACATATAAAAAATAATGAGGGCACGTTATTGTGCAACGCAAAAATCGGTCAACGATGCACTGGGTCGCGCTTCTTTTTTTACATAAAAGAAATGGCGACCTATATAAAGATTCGAGTCAAGTTCAGTATGCGTCATCCGATTACGTTGATCAGACATTTTATTTTTTATTATTGTCTGTGCGTGTTTTGTACGAGGTTCATTGATATGAGATTTAAGAGATGTTTTTAAATGACGTATCGAGTGCACTGTATCTTTACGAACCATTGAGGGTGACGTAATTTTAAGAGTACTTAGTTTCATATTGCATAGGCTCAAATGAAGATTGATGAAAATTTTTATTATGAATTTATGTTCACAGTATACTAATGTGCACAAGTAGTGATGCCTTTTTTTTAAACTGTAGTGGATGCAAATATATTGCTCATGTACAAGTGTATACACTGTGGAGGTGGATCCCTAAAACTTCTACGGAGTGTCCCTATTTGCAGGCGTAGTATTCTAGGTTCAAGAACTATCTCTAAAAAATTTATCCCAACAGGATTCGTACAGTTACCTGATCGGGAACTATTTCTGTTTAAAGAATAGTATCAACCTTTAAATATATCAAGGTAACACTAAAAACCTCAAAAGTTATGATCTCAGATGAACTTAAAAAGATCAATGTTTAACGCAATAGGGTCTATTAGGCATAATACTGAGATAGATGTTTCTAAATCTGTAACAGTGGAGCACTAAAATGAACTAAGACGAAGCCAGCACATCTCTCTATATTTAGCGCAATGACTTAAGCTGAGGTGAACTATAAATGCAATAAAAGGTATCATAAAAAACGGATGCCATTGTTTAAAAAAAAACATTATTCCCGCAGTGGAATAACGAAACGCGTTATTCCACTGCGGGAAAGTCTAACAATAACCACTTCCACTAACTCTATCACGTGTTAAAACAATACTTATAAATCAAAAGCAATTAAAAATGTCCCACAGCAGGTGTCACAGTACAAATTAACAACTTATCACTTCCCGTGGACATTATAATTAGTTCCACCGTGAGGGGACACGTCAATAATTAAAAAATTAAAACCTAACATGCTGTTTTGCATGTTCTACAATGAAAAATGTCAGTGACGGTAAAGAGGTACTTTTTGGAATTGTTTGATTAGGGGCCTTTAAAGAGCTTGCTACCTTGCTAAAAGCCTTAGTGCCTGATATTAATTTATAGCTGAGCCTATTTCATACATTATAAATACTACCAATATTATGCTGTTTAGTTTATTACTACTGCTACTATACTTTGGTCACAATGAGTAGGTATCTAGTAATAAGTCACACTACGAAAAGTTTTCAATGTTTTGGCAACGCACAACAACTTTTTTTATTCTGGCAATGTTTTTTTTTATTGTCCATGGAATAGGCGTTTTTCTTCCAACTCACCTGAAGGAAAGTGATGATGAAGACGAATATGGTGCACGCCTATCCAAGAGAAACCTATTCACTCTACACTTGAAAGTTCCAAGATTAAAAATACTTTTCGTTCTTCTGTTCAATAGTTTTAGATTTATTGTCCGTTTATATCTATTTTTCGTGTATTAATTGTATTCATTCATTATTTTATTTCTGTTGGATAAATATATATATTATTTCTACGAAAGTTTTCGAAACATTATGAGATCATCCTATTTTGTTCTGTCTATTAGTGGTATCTATTAGTGGTAAGATCATCCCAGTCTTTTTTAATTAACTATAGTCTACAACAAAAACCATATTTTATTAAAAATGTATGTCTTTCTATGATACTTTGGAGAAATCCTTATTTTATTTTACCTAATCTGGATAAAAGATTCTAAAAATTAGTTTAAATTAATTTCATGATGATGAGGACCATGACTGGTGTCCGCGTGACCACGGCCAGTACAACCTGGTCGAATACGCAACGAACGAATGTAATAGCTATTTCGTGATCGTGTTAATTCCCGTATAAATACATATTTATTATCTATTATTACTTCTAAAATATCTATTCCTCTACATTTATATAGGTACCATGGGCCAAATATATCGTCTACCACAGACACCTACGATTGAAAATCATTTGACATCATAATACAACAAGGTTGGATTTACCGAGCAATAATATTCAGACAGTTCATTGTTAGAGATAGGTTCAACCTTATCACTATTGTGATTACTAGAGATCGGATAATCGGATGCATATTTACCTAAAGTTATTTTTTGGATAACAAATTATGGAAGCGGCTTCTAAGTATATTTTTATTTACGAAAGCAGTAGTATTGTCGCGTCGCTACTTGCGCACAAGCAAGTATAATTTGCCATCTCACTCGCACTCTTACAAAATGCTTACATTTCCTGGGGTTTAATAGGCCCGATTTGACACTTGTTACAACGTAATAAGGTTGTTTTTGCTTCGTCAAAAATCACTGACAATAAAAGTAGGGAAAAGCAACCATTATACGTTGTAACAGAGCAAGTGTCATTTGTGTCAAACTGGGCTTTATTACATCTCACGGAGTATAGGTACACTTAAATTTTAATTTCCTGGAATCGCGGGATTCTTTCGATAAAAAAGTGCTTTCCATAATAGCCAACATCTCAACTTTAGGTAAATATGCATCCGAATATCCGATCTCTAGTGATTACACAGAAACTTTTCAAAACTGGTAGGCTAATTTCTTTGCCCACTGTACAACATAAATGCAGGACTACATTGATACTAGTCAGGTTTCAAGCTCACGAAACAGTTTAACACAATAACGACAATATTTTCTTTCTGGTACGTATTGGGTGTCCGATTGCTACAAGATTCACCAGCGTTATTGTAACTCAGTTGTAACATAGTTTGGTTTCTATTACATTGATTTAACTCTATTTTTAGTCACTTCGAGTTACCTTCTCCAGCTATTGCATATACCCCCTACCCATATCCCCAATCTACCCATATAAGGGATATTCTTTTCTTTCCGATGCCCTACCTTCTAGCCTACCTTTCCTTTTAAGTATACCCCCAATTTTACCATCTTTCATTCCTAAAGTGCCCGGGTGGCGAAAATAGGCTTACCTCCTATTACGTGAGGGGCCCTATAGTTGGCCAAAATGTGGATGTTCAATATGCCTCTGTCTACCCCTTCAAAGACACAAGCGTGAGTGTAAGTATATTCTGCATGACTGTGTCTATGATCTCCATTGTTTTAAAGAAAGTTTATTTTTCTCGAAAGACAAGTTCTTAAATATTGCGATTGGAAAATATCATTATCCTACTAATATTATAAACGTGAAAGTTAGTGAGGATGTATGGATGAATGGATTTTTGTAACTCTTTCATGCCAAAATTACTAAACTGATTGCGATGAAACTTGGTACGTAGATAGCTAGAGAGCTGGATTAACACATAAGCTACTTTTTATCACGATATTCTGACGGCACCTTGACTTACGCGGGTGAAGCCCCGGGGCGCAGCTAGTAATTATATAAAAGCTTTCCCTTTTGTAAAATAGTTACAGAGTAAATATTAATAACCTCACCGAAGCTCTCTATCTGTTAACAAAAATAATATTTTTACGTCTTACGGAAGATAATATATCTATCTACCTCTATTAACAAACAAGTAGTCTTCTAATGCCGCATTCCAGTAAACAAAAAACGATTTGTTTTGCTTACGGACGGTAAAATTTCCGTAACGAAATTTTACCGTCCGGAAGCAAAACGAATCGTTTCTTGTTTATTGAAACGCGGCATAAAAGAATTGCAAGCAATTTCTTTCCATTACTCTTGAATAACGTGGTGGACGTTAGCGAAACTTCTGGAGTTAAAAGTTGATTTGAGCCATCATTGGAATTAGGGAACCTAGGGCAAATCCTCATCACTGCTGTTGATTCTGAGTCAATTGACGAGTGTGAGTTGAAGTATCACTAGAGTTACAACATTATTTGAAAACAACATGTGTAAATGTTATTTTAAAAAATATCGACGTCAACTAGAAAAGTAAACAGGCTGGCAGTTTTAAAAGAATTATGAATTTTTAAAGGGCCATCGTATCGATTCAAGGCGACAATTACTCATCGGTATCAACACAACGTCTTTCTTTAAATAAAACAGACCTTGAGCAAGAAAGTGGCCGTAAACAATGAATAAAAATATAAATACAGACACCATCTTTGTTTTTTTGTTACGGGTTCTTTGTATGATATTTTATTTTAAGAGCGCTCATCGTGATTAAAGTTATGGGGCCTTGGTTGGTCCAAGTATTCAGTACTCGTACAGTACGTGGACCGCCTTCGACCGATGATGTATTTATGTTGGACCACGGTCCCATAACGCACATTTATTGAAGACCCGACCAAAGAACTGAAACGTAGGTACACGGAATTTCTGTTTTCTACCAGCAACAGTCAGGTTTGTCCCACTAATATTACAAATGTGAAAGTTTGGATGGATGAATGGATAGATGGATGGATTTTTGTTACTCTTTCACGCCAAAACTACTGAATCGATTGCGATGAAACTTGGTATGTAGATAGCTGAAGACCTGGAGTAACATATAAGCTATTCTTTATCCCGATATTCCATCGGGACTTACGCAGGTGAAACCGCGGGGCGCTGCTAGTGTTTAATAAGCCTTATCAAATATTTTGAAGTTAACTTTATACGTCATGTCAACTACACCAGTAAAATAAATAATTAACATGTACATATATTATGTTCATTTCGAGTATGTAGTTTCAGTTTCCTGTATGCAAATTTAAGTGGCAACTAATTTGCAAATACTAAAATAATAACTTTTTGTATTTAGGTAGTATTTAAAATACAGTTGTTATATCTTACACTGTATACAGAAAATTTTATACAAAATATTATAGCTGATAGCAGGACTTGGGTTTAGTACTGGCAGTTGAAGGCTGATGGATTGAAGGAGGCTGAAGTAAAATTAATTTTTGGTAAAGCATGTCTACATGGTAGAAGTTCACTCTTGGTTCCAGCTTGGTTGGCTTGATGCCATTAGAGCAGGAGAGTGAGATAATCACCAAGCATGTCTACATAGTTTTTTTTTTTTCATTTTGAATGTTATTCGATTATTATTATATCGATTGCAATACAACCTGTTATATAAAAAAATTGTAAGATCGTTTTCATAAAAATCATCATTTTCAAGCACTTACGTAATTACTCATTGATTTATATTAATGTACAAGAATGGATTCTCAATTGACCTATATCAGATAGACATGCGCAAAGAAAACATATAAAAAGGAATGCTTATTTTTTAATCTCAAAGAACCCTAGTGTAGATATTTACATGTGTTATCACGAGCCGGCCTTGGCTGATGAACGAGTGTGTTCAACCATTTATCACTGCGTTGTTTGATATAATGATTAGTTATTATACAGATGGTCTTACACGCAATCTTATGTATATACTTGACGTAGAATTACACTTTTTGTTTATCGAATGACTATGTTTGACGTTTGATTTTTTTTTTATTTATTGTCTTGGTAGCATGAGTAGCACAAAAGGGCCTATTAGATAGTAAGGTGTAAAAGCTCGAAAATAATAAAAAAGTGAACCCCTTGGATACAAAAATAAATACTTAGATTATTTTTTATAAACTAAGCGTTGTCTATGGTAAATGGTTACTGAAGCCCACAAACACAAGAAGGTCTACAAATGTCACTCAGGCTTTGCCGACTCTCTCCTTCTCCTACTATAAGGGAATGAGTCAATCCTACTAACGAGCTGGAATCAAGAGAAACTTTTTCCTTCACTGTATCATATATTCAAACATTAAACGCTTAAATCATAGTCTTATATTATGTAATAGCTATTTCCTGCAGTTTCACCTGCGTTTATGGTCACTGTCTTGCTCCTAAGAGACGTAACGTGATGTTATATAGCCTATAACCTTCCTCAATGAATACTCTATCCAATACTAAAAGAAATTTTCGAATTTAACTGGTAGTTCCAAAGGTTAGCACGTTTAAACAAACAAACAAACTCTTCACCATTAAATGGGGGCTACTTTTACTGTTCGAAACTACTGCATAAGATGTTAATGTCGAAGGTTGTGTCAAAGGAAATTGTAGTAGCACATTTCTATTACTAACATAGTTGCTATATAACATTTTCTTCTACGATTCCCAGTCAAGTATTACAAAAAAAAAAAAAATTACACTTCTCTCCATAGACAAATCATACGCGGTCCCTTTCCCTCGTTAGCGAGCGAATGAGATGGCGTGAGCTAGTTTAGATAGCTGTTAAGATATCACTATCGGACGCCGCCCACGGGGAATGTCCGCGGACACCCGCTGGCATGGACTTCCTACTGCAAGCTTGAATATATTATAGTTTTTTGTATGAAAATTGCTACATAAAGAACTATTTTTGTATAAAAACTGTAACATTTACTAGTTTGCTGCAGATAACTGTACATCTTACTAATGGCGAAAGTTTGTGAGGATGGATGGACGGTAGAATGTTTGTGTGTGAACGAATGTCGATGGAATTTGGAACAGCGATAGATTATAGTTTGGAATAGTACATAGCATACATATAGATACTTTTTATTCCGAAAAAATGTACAGTTCCCGTGAGATAGATTTCACCAAAATTTTCACGCGATAGAAGTCGCGGGCAACAGTTAGTATTTCATATATTCTAGGACCTCTTACAGCGCTATTTAGAATCAAACTAATGGATAAACATACTTAAATACATTTTTTGTAAATAATCACGTTATACATGAATATGCAAACGGATTCAGAATTTGAATGTTGACATTTGACAAAGCGATGATTAGTTAAAATGGAGAAGCAATACTAAAGTAGATTCATTAATAGATATAGATACATAATATACAGTAATATTCTGAGACATCATATTTTACACAGCACTGTACAAACCCTAAATCTAGCTTTTACTACAGGTTCTAAACACACTTGGATACATTTTGTCAATTCATACACCAAATCCAATTGAACCATCCAGATTCTGGACCAAAAAGTCATCCATCCATCCAGTCAATCAAAGTACAGTCTCATAGAGCGGTCATCGACCCCGCGGCACTGACGTTGCACTACAATTTTCCTCAAATAATCACAATATCAGGGGTCAAGTTGATATAAAACCTTTAATTAGGCAATACCATAACCGGATCATTTGTTTTCCACGTCAATTAATATTCAATAGAAAGAATCAGATTACCATTTTCCGTTACATTATTTTCTTGGTATTTTTACCAGTTAGCCTTATCTTAACTGGGGAGAGAATATTTTTGTAATTAGTCAATACATATTTTAAAACAAAGTCCCCCGCCGCGTCTGTCTGTCTGTCTGTTCGCGATAAACTGAAAAACTACTGAACGGATTTTCATGGGGTTTTCACTACTAGACAGAGTGATTCATGAGGAAGGTTTAGGTGTATAATTTGTACCCGTTCGAAGCCAGGGCGGATTGCTAGTATGTTTATAAACTGGAGCCTGGGAATCGTATTTCGAGACTAAGATATGCCCAGAATCATTTAGAATATTGGTCACGAGTTATGATCTCAAAAGAATCAAAATGTATGCTCTGTAAGCAGAGTATTTAATTGTCTATTAAACACAATTTATTGCACTAAACCAGCATTCTTAGTTTCCAAGATTTTCAGGTATATTTATGTGACCCGGATTCATTGCTCTCGAGTGTATTTAAAACTACAGAACATATGTTGATAAGTTTTTAGAAATGGTCTATTAAAGGTTTTATGTGTCGGTATTTTTATATTAATATTAAAAAATATTTTAAATTTTTATTCACACGACAAGTGATTTAATACAATCTCACCTTAAGTGCGGATGTGGTATAAGGCGCAGTGCGCTTCCCTTAAGATTCACTCGCGGCTTGAAGTCGTTTAAATTACTTACCAATCAAGATTAACTTATGTTAATGCTTAATAAATGTGTCTTAAGCATGGCGTCTTGTATTTAATGCTTCTCAATAAAATATCATATAATTTTCATGTAAATACATATATTAACACTCTAGTTGAGATTGATATTGAAAAACAAAAATTGTGAGACATTCGTTCAAGTTTTTACAAAAGGAAATTAGGTACATCATATTTTTTTATAAATTTGAATTTACTATCAATGGTTAAAAAAAAAGTATTGCATATTCTTTACTTTTTTTAACCAAACATATCTCAATTATAATGTCAACATAATACGAAATTTAAATTTGTTGACATAGGCTTAAAATAAATCATGTTATCTATGGCAAATTGCGTGCGTATAATTCCAAATTTAAATTTCCTCAATCCGTAAATCGAGTTAAATTCGAGATTTTCTTTAGAAATGAAAGTTTCTCAACTAATAAAAAGTTTTAATTTAATAAACCTGCCATCAAGAACAGCATTTTTTCCTAATTGACACTACCTTCCACCATTGTCCGTCGGCGTAGAGCCAATAAAAAACTAGAATAAAAAAAAGAATGAAGTCTCACTGGCCAGCACTGACCTATGTCAACAAACGGAGCGGTGTTTTTGTGTGCGTGCGTATGTAGGTATGTGCGTGGTTCCAGAGCTTGAAAGAGTATAGAATGTACCGAAGGAATGTATTTTTTGTTTAGCTTAGCTATTTATTGTAGGTATGCGACAAGGTGTTCTACGAAATAGGTACTATGCTTTATTTTACTGGAATATGTAGGAATTTATACTATATACAGTATGATTTTTTATATGTAAAGACTGTTGTATTGTAAAAGGGTTAAAAGAGGTCTATTTGATCCAAGCATATAATTAAGAAATATACCATAATTGTTTACCAGGCAATATTATTTCAAGTCCACTCAGAAAGAAGTGGCGACGGTTCTTTTACAGTATGAAATACAAATAACTACAAAAATACACAAAATTAATACCTACCACATTTAAAGCGTCATGTCACTATTACGATCGAAAATAGTATCTCACAATCCTTAATCTATTATAGTGTATGTTCATTTCAATTGGTTGTCTTGTGCATTTCCTGGGTAAGTCACATCTGTGGCAAACAGACTCTATGATTGGAGTGCTAACAACGAGACAATGACAGGCGCATTCAGATAACCTCATTTCTTTCTGCGATAGCACACACACATATACATATATCCACAATTGTCGCACACTACACTAACTAGAGCCTAGCTAGAGTATCGTGATGGCATCTGAGAGATACATTAAAAAAAAAAACAAATTTATAATTTTGCTGTGTTGATTCGAAGGCATTCTAAATTTGAAAAAAGAATCTTATTTCAAACCACAATGCGTACATGAATTCTGTTATATTATTTAAAAAGGTAACTATTAAACATTTAAAAAAATTAAGTGGTATTTCTATTTTTTTATTTACGAATGAACGAACGAAATAGTTTGTTGGTTTATGTTAAACATTAAAACAATCCAGATAATGAAACCACAAACTTTCATTAGATATTATTTCCAGTCTTTCCATGTATCTATATGTTCTTTCTTTTTACAATTTAAATAGGTAGTGGTTCAAATGACGAGAATATCGACTAATCAACTGTCCTAAATATATGTCCGTAGTCTCTCGGAGTAATTTACTAGTCGTCACAATAGATAACCTTAAGTACTAAATTATTTATTTATTTATTGGTTCGGCCACAACTGTTACACTTTTTCTTACAACTAACATGCTCTTTGATATATTAGAAGCGTACAGTATCAACTGGCAAACACAGCTTTCTCAAAATTACAAGAAATCATAAAAATATAAGTAGTTTTGTACGTTTTTACCTGTTTTAAATCACTCTCTAGTTAATAGAATTACCTTTTTATTAGAAAGTTAAGGTTTAAGTTAAACTTGTTACAACCAGGAAATCGAAATTTAAGAACAATAATATTTTATAATGACAGCAAACGCTTCGGTGGACCTAAGTTTATATCGTTATGTTGGTAAAACAATAATGCATTAAAAATAATTATGTGCAAAATCAACTTGAAATAACAAAAATGCATTTAAACGCATCAATGAAATTCAATTACAATAAACAGGTAATAATGTCTTATTACAATAAAATAATAATTGTAATTTTATTAAATTGTACTAAAGTATAATACAATTGTAATCGTTTTAACGCTACGATAAATAAGTAATAGAAATTATTCTTCGCGCGTAAAACTATGTGTATGTGTGTTAGTGTGTAGGAGTATGTATTTTTTTGTACTTGTGTGTGTAGCTGTGTGTAAAAGTATAAAACGATGATGCAATATCTAATCGTGTTTATCGGAGAAATGACGACGCGTTGCGCATTTTTATTATATTACGTAATGACATATATGTTTGTCTTTTTATTTTGTCCAACAATTAACTGGCGGTTTAGTATAGAAGCGTATTTTCTTTAAGTTGGGTAGATTTATTTTCTTATACTTACTTAGATATGATAATAAACAGATAATTATTAGTTTAAAGCCTATCTAGTTCTTAGATTGATGAGACAACAATTAAATATCAGATTTAAAAAAAAAACTTTTATCCTTATAGTGATATCCAAAAAA
Source organism: Callimorpha dominula (assembly GCA_949752705.1). NCBI lineage: Eukaryota > Metazoa > Arthropoda > Insecta > Lepidoptera > Erebidae > Callimorpha > Callimorpha dominula. Next base: position 11,286,627 of record OX457015.1, on the reverse strand, counting down.
TGATAATTATGTACTAGTGAATGCTAAATAATATTATTGTAAGCTGAAGTAGTTTGGGTGCGAAGTCAAAAATAAATTGAAGTCATGTATCATAGACCCGTGGGGGTTTCCACACGATAAAAAAAAAAAAATTATCATAGAGTGAACGATTAAGTATTTTTAACTTTTATATCCGATGAGTATAGTAAACTACAAAACAATAATGAATAAAATTAATAAATCAAAGGATATTTTATGGCTCATAAATAAAATATCGATCCGTGGAAAGCAGTAAAAGTGTTCACAAAGTACAATAAAATAACTTGACGATAATGTCAACGTCTTTCAAGTTAAAAATGCAAGGGTAATGCACTTTCAGGGTTGTGCGATAACAGTTACAAAGACTGATAAAGAATCAGTATAAAGAAATCACTCGTCTGTCGGTTTAACCTTCGTTTTTATATGCCTACTTGTTTAAAAAAAACATTGAAGAAAAAAATAATTGTCGTCATAAAACCTTAAAATACTTTCATGCAACTATCATGGGATGATGTTGGATTAAAATAAAACTACTTAATGTTTCAATATGATATATACTTGTAAAAATACAATATCATTATGATTTTTCTGCTCGAATTTATTGCTAATTTCTATTCTATAAGTAACCGTCTTGGGTTTGTTTGTATATAAAAATATAAATGAGTAGAATATATTAAAATATGTAAGTAAAAAATATGTTTCAAAAACTACTCTAAATCCACTCCACTACACAGTCAAGTAAGAGTCTATAATTTAAACATTCAAAATATATATTTGTTTAAAGCTTCAGTGCAAACAAGGCAAACAAATCGAAATGTATTTTAATAATCAAATTTGTTCAAACTATTTTTAGTACTTACCTAATAATTCTAAAATTAAAATTTTGTGCGTGGGCAACAATCATTCTTTTTTGATTTAGTGTGCGGTTAATATTGTACGTTTTTAGTAGTTATTATAAGGATAACATATAGATAGGTATGGAAATACATTACGTGATATTTTTTGATCAAACTGTCACTGTATTTTACAAAAAAAAAAATTAATTGTAAAATTTCGGATTCAAAAGACCACAACCCCAATTCTAAACTTACACAGTATTAACTTTTTTTTTTTGTGTTTTATTTTTAAATTTTCTTTCTTCTATTTTTATGTACTATTAAAAAGCAGGAACAGAAAGTACCAGCACACTATTGTAATTTCAAAGGGACAAAGTAATGTTCATACAGTATTCATGTGCGTGCACAGGTCACGATCACGGACATCGAACTTGCATTTTTAAATCGATTACACCACAATGGGTGCGCGGAATCGATTGCGTTTTTTGTACTTATTTCCTTTTCCGATTGTATTATTAAGTAATCCAGCGGTCTGATATATTTTTTCAATACAGTTACTTCAATAATGTCAGTTTTCGATTTAAATAATGAACCATGGTATTGAGCATATTGTTATTAAAATCAATCATTTTTTAAATACGATTTTTAAATACAAACATTTTGAAATACAAAATTAAGATACTTCGTAAAATAAGAAGGGTTACCATACCAGTAAACGAGTAAAACTACTCTAAATACCTAAGTTAACTCGAAAATCAAATAAATCTAAGGAGGAAGATAACGCAATAAAATTGCCGTATACGTCCATAGCAGTCCACGTGTTGGCCCATAATAAAAATAAATGGACTCAGCAAAACGCGAGAGTTCGCTCACCTCCCTAACCTAAGACAAGAGTTTGCGCTTACGCATCACACACACATGCACGTTTGTAGGTCGCCACACGTACACACACAGCTCACGCACACATACAAACTACGCCCACATACGAAAGCAGCGCGTGCGCCGAACAAGTTTAGACAACGGAAGAAATATTATTCTCTTTTTAGGTACAGCATTCGCTCATTCTATTCTTGAAATATGTGTTTTTATGGTGCTTTTAGTTTTGTGCTGCAAATTTTGTTTGAATTGGAGTTAGAATTATTATAGTTTATATATTAGAGGTAGCTATTTCTTCATTCTTAATATATTAACAAGTTTGGACAAGAAAATATAGACTTTCTAAAGGAAATATTTATTTTTAGTGCATAATAATTATTTTTTCATACATATTTTTTTTTATCTAGTTTTTCGGCAAATATGGACATAAAATCCATAATTATCCCGTACTTTTTGATATGTATAATAGGATTAATAATATAACATCCATCATAATTTTCCATTTAGCCAGATCTTAATGGATGATGGGGTTGTCACGTACGAGTCACGAGTGACATAATATGTATGTATGTCGTCGCGTTTGTGTTTTTAGGCACCGATTACAGATTACCATCAGAAGCCATGCGCACTCTTAGATGTATAAAAGGTATTAAAGTTTTTACATTTCCCACAAAACCGACACATGAGTCGTAAACAGTTTTAAATTGCAATCGGGTATTTGTAAATAACCGATAATTATTGTTTATCTAACAAAAACCGATACCGTAACTTTCTGCGTGCGTTGCTCTTTGAGTTTTTAATGTTTGCATGTGTGTGTAGTATCTTGACCTACGACAACAACGTGTTAGTGTGTGTTCAGTTGCGTAATTTTTTTTCAATGGGTTGCAATGATATGGTGCGTCATTGTAATTTTATATATTTATTTATTTTGCGTATAATCGCGTGATGGTAAATAAAAACTTATTTACTTACCTACTACTTAGGTAAATATTGAAACAAATGTACCTACTTACTTTTACAACAGAATCTAAGTATTTGGTAATATACTTATCTGTAAAGTTTTCATATGAAAGAAAAGGCTAACCTGTGAACATTTATAAACTACATTTCTAGTATGACGATGATTGAGAACATTTGAAAATAGAACACTTTCACAACTCGAACCAGCCTCACCAAGATGCAAATTTTGGATTTTAATAATTTATAATTAAGAATAAATTGTTCATGATAATAATGTAATTAATAAAAATTATGTAATTATTTTGCACACCGGCAACGGTTCGATATGGTATTGCGCTTTTACTATATTGACTCTACCATCTGTTTGTACACACATATTCTTCAAAAATATATCCATTTCATTTCATTATTAATATAAGACTATTTTAAATAATTGAATATTTAAAGGCAAATTTATATATTAATAAAGTTATCAAACATCGCTTTTCGATTCATTGTTTTCGAATGGGAGGTATTTTCTCTTTCAATATATAAAATTACAGTAATATTTCGTCAATGTCAGAATTCTTCTAACGGTAGATGGCACTGCGGGATAACTTATAGTATTTATATAATAATAATAACATTTATTTGCTGTAAAACATGGTATAAAAGGTCTTACAGTGAGAAGTGAGCAACATGTTTTGCTACATAGCATGCAAATTTTACAAGTAGGTATTATTTACAATATTGATCTAATTTATGTAGTTTAACTATTTAAAACTTTTTATCAATAAACTCTTTTACGGAATAGAAATCATGTTCAATGAGCCATTCATGCAATTTCTTTTTAAGTTGCTACCAATTTTTTTGTTTTTTTATATTATAGGGGGCAAACGAGCAGACGGGTCACCTGATAGTAAGTGACTACTGTCGCCCATGGACACCTGCAACTTAAGAGTCACAAGTGTGTTGCCGGCCTTTGAGATAGGAGTATGTTTTTAAATTGCTCAAAATAATAAAATTGTAACTAGACATACTAAAAATACCTATTCATAACCGTTGTTACACAATAATATATATAATTTCTGTGTTTTTATCGTCTCACTATCTTTCCAATTATTATTTAGGCTTCGCTCGCGTGTCCATATTTCCGAATTCTTTTTCAATAAAATATTTTTAACAAAAAATTAAACCGACGAAAACAACTAAAAAGCAAAAAATAAATAAACCTTAAGTCTTAAGTATTGAGCTTATTTACATAAATTATCAAATTTTATATAAACTTATTTTGAGTCGGCGCCAAACAACAAACTGATTAATTATCAAAATTTTATTTTTGTTAAAAAGATTTTATTTATGGATTTTTTCATTATCACGATGATGATGATGATGAAAAATGATGATGATTTCTAAACGCAATACCTGATAAAGTAATGAAAAGTAAACAGAAACACTATTCGTTCTTACAATTTTCGAGGGTTTCTCTCAATTTTTTCAGGATCCCATAATCAGATCCTGACTTCCTTGACATGGGACCACCCTTGAGGTATACCCTATCTAACAAAAAAAGAATAATCAAAATCGGTTCATAAATAACGGAGTGAGGGCTGAACAGACATAAAAAAGAAAAAAATATATATATATATTATACGGTCGAATTGAGAACCTCCTGTTTTTTTCGTCGGTTAAAAATAAAAGTAGCTTAAGTTACTTCTTTTAACAAAATTGATTTTTTGTCCTAAGTAGTCTAAATACCTCGTAAAATATTCAGCTATGTTTAGTAAAAAGCTGTTATTATGATATTACAAAAAGACACTCCAATTTTATTTATTTGAGATAGATATAGGTACTAAGAACACCGGAAGGGCGTGACCAAATTCTGATCAAACGATTCGATCGAAATAACACACGCTATCGCACGACGTATCCGTTACGTTGATGTCCAACACTATTTTTTATTATTTTAAATTTTAATGCGCAGGGCTTCTAAAATATTTAAAAACTGCCAAGCACACTTTTAAAGGCAATTTTTAAAGACTCAAACATATTTTTCGTAAAGCTCTAACAAAGGGAACCTATTTAGTTGTCTTAACAGAATAATAATTATCCTTATAACAAAGTCGGAGTCATGCAAGCGAGTAGTACAAAAGAAGTTTATTTTTAAAGATCCGAGAACAAAGTGGCTCTCGCCGGGACTTGGAAATAATTAAATTTTTATTCACTACAAACTGTATTGGAGCTTTGTAAAATTTACCGTTTTGTCTTGAAGCAATAAATAATATTTTTTAAATGTGTTGTAATTGATTATGATTATAGTTTACCGGTTTATGATTATAGTTTATAACGGTTATCATTGTTGGCCGATAAAATATTGAATAAAATTGCAAGAGAGCATTATAAGGTTTGTCGTGTATGGAGTATTTCTTTTTTAAAAACTGAGACTTTTACCAAGAAAAGGGATACAGAAGGAATTAATATAGTTCACTTAGTAAGTTTTTTCGAGTGTTGTAATTACCAACTTATTATGTTGACGGGAATTGACGCGATCACGTATTTAGAAGGTATAACATACCTTTGATTTGCCTGACGTTTCGGACCAGGTTGCCTGGTCGTGGAATACCTTTTAAATAATCCCTATACATATTAACACTTGTGTATAATAATTTACGGTGGTAAGCTTGATAATCAGAGGTAGGTAAATCATTATTCCCATTATGGGTACCTAAATAGCATACCATATTCAACGATAAAAATATAGTTTTTTTTTAAGAGTTCTGTGTTTCAACATAGAATTCGTAAAAAAAAAACATTTATAAGTTTTAGAATAGAATAGAATAAACTTTATAATTAATTATCATACACCAAAATATTTTTATTGGCGGCCTTATCGCTAAAAGCAATCTCTTACAGACAACCTTTAAAGTTTAAAAGCCAGATTAAAGTATTAATTAAAATGACAAATATTTTTATTTTAGCTGTGGATCATCCTAACGTTAGCAGGTAGAGAAATATCCTGACTTTACGTTTCGGTACAATTTTGCGCTAAAAGACTTAAACAAATAAATATATGAAATTCATTACGATACGATTACGACAATTCAGTAGTATCGTATAAAAAGTGTTACCAATCCAACAAAGATAAAAGTAAGTCTATAATCTCTGCACTTATTAACAAAAAAAGCTAATATAAAAAAACTTAATGTCACACAGACTTTTACCGCGCTGCACTTTGGTTTAGGTCACTTTCTCCAAGACTAAGTTAGACTATGTAAACAGGTATGAACTTAAACTTTTACTTAGTTAATTAAGTTAAAAGTTGTTGACGGAGAAAAGGATTACCCCCATGCAATTTTTTTTATTTTTTTTTCTAGAACGAAGCCTAACTTTTAAATTTTGGCGGTTTATTACATAACCTACACGAGTTGAGTTGCTTATAGCGTCAATTTTAATTGAATCCTTTACTAAGCATGAGGAACCATATTGAAACTGATTAAAAAGCTTCTAACTCTAAAAATAAAATATTTAATATTAATCATCTAGCCTGTAATCGGCTGTAGCACTTTATTTTAACAACTATCGAGACAGGAATGTTACCGGAATCTATTGTTTATCTCCTCGCGCAGCGTAATAAATCGGAAACTAGTTCGCAGAATTACGCAACCGCCTCTTAGTGTGTACATTGCAATAAAAATAAATACCTGCATTGATATCGCATTGATTTAAATCCACACCAACTCATCACAACTGTCAGGCACAACACAATTAAAATAGAAAAAGCAAAACATCTATATAAACAAAGTTTAAACGTCACTCCTTTACGTCACTTCGTTGTTTTAAGCAAAGGTAAAAAGTTCATTCAGCCTTGCTTTTTCAACGCGAAATATGTGTGTTTACGTCAACATGTATTTTTCAAATGTAAGTGTGCGAGAAAAAAATGGTTGTGCTCGGCTCCGGCCGTGGGCGTTGTATAAGCACTATAGTTATAGTAGGCACAGCATCGTAATGCACTTATGTGTACTTACTAACTTTTTTATTATAGTCAGTTATATCCGCGCGGTTCCTTAGTTTGAGGCGATGCAAGCGAAATCGTTCTTGATGCTTTTTGTCTTACGTAATTGAGTTCTTTTTATGAAATATGATGTCAGATGTCGTCAATTCTATGTTGGTGAACAATCTTAATGCTATTATGATATGTTTTTCTTAGTACCAGTTCCAATAGGTATGTAATAAAAAATTGGGTTTTTCTAATTACCTACTGACGGAGAATCGAAAAAAGTCTGGGCGTGAGTTTTATAGCTTGGGTTTTTTCTGGCTCTTCCCTGGCTCTACCTAATGAAATCCAAACATTCTTATAATTGGGTAACGAGTATCATAGTTTAACTGTTAAAATATATTGCGCAATTTTTTGAATGATCCGTGTAACTATAAGTTACTTAATGTATACAGATATTTTTTTAAATCAGCTCAGAAAGTTACAATTAAAAAGACAAAATTGGACAAAAGCTTTAGCACAAGACTTCACTTCTTAACTAAAAGTATCAAAACAATCGAGTCCTAGTAAGCGATAGTGAAAGAACGAGATAGAGCATTGAGTTTTTCATCGCGTTCGTACAGCAGACTTTTTTGCTAGATTCGTTTTTATATCTGGCCGTATTCGATGATTTCTTGTAGAAAATGTTTACTTTTTCTGCCTTCTAGGTGGTCTGGATAACGAAATGTTTTTTTTCGTCTATGCAACAGTTTTTAGATTTGAAATTAGAATGGTCTTAGGATCTTTCTATGATTTTTAAACTACTTTAAAACTGGCAATTAGTTTGGTCCTTATTACGTGAGTGGGACTAAATTATAGTTGTATATATCTATATATAATATAATTAGACCCGATAGATGGCGCTGCGATAGGGTTCCAGGAATAATATTTTTGACGTTCCGGCAGGACAACGTCTGTCGGGTCCGCTAGTATATATCTATAAATATAAAAATGAATCCCTTTTTCCCTTGGTCACGGCATCACGCGTGAACAGCTGGACCGGTTTCGCTAATTCTTTTTTTTTTTGTGTTTGTTATTGTCAAGAGAAGGTTCTTATGAATGAAAAAATTAAGAAAGTTACGAGGAAAATTTACATTTTGACATAACTGTCAGTCGTTTGACAGATGGCGCGATTGTTTAATATTCATAGTTAAGACAGGACAATGTCTGTCGGGTCAGCTGATACTTAGATATATATATATATAACAAACGATTATTTTTACGAATCACGTTCTCAAAAATTACAGTCATTTTGTAGCTCAAATCTCGGAATGGGAATAAAGTAGATTATATAATTGAAAACCGATGACATTTACTGCAGATCCAAGTCTAAAAAAGTCAGTTGTTATAAAAAAAAAAAACTACGTATATCGATCGATTGAGTCTACTCTCAATATTTTATCGCACACATTGTCGACAAGGACGATATAATTAGCAACAAAAGAGCATGAAATGAGATAATAACACGCATCGCATATTTTCTACTCCCTTTATTTATAAAAAAATTGAGACTTGCCAACCGATGCCAATGGTTCCGCACGTGCAATATTTTAGTTTATTAATATAAAAAATGGGAATGTGTTGATGTAGGTAAAGTAATTACGGAAAGTGTGAGAAGTTTAAGGATTTAGTTTATGTATTATATAGTATATTTGACTGGCCTGTTGGTCTAGTGGTTAATGATCCTGACTGCTAAGCCCAAGGTCGTGGGTGCGATTTCCACCCAGGACATATAATTATGTGAGGAGGACGATCATTTGTTTAGCGTCTAGGTGTAATTTATCTAAAATATGTATGTATTTAGAAATATATAAGTATGTTTATCAGCAGTCTGGTTACCATAGTACAGGCTCTGAATAGTTTACGATCAGACGGCCGTGTGTGAGATGTGTGGAGTTAATATTATTATTACAGTTTTCATAGCAGAAACACTGCAAGTCCCAACTAAAGCTTATCTAACCAGGAATCCTTTGAAAAGTAAATTAGAGCAGACCCATAAAGGATAATTAGTTAAATTTGCTATTTAGCATAAAAAATATAATTTGTCTTCAAACTCCACTTTGACTAATAGGGTCCTTTAATCTAATAGTCTGTTTTAATTTTCGTGTTATGGTGTACTTTATAAATAAAATAAAAAATAGACAGTCATGGGACTGCCGACAGAAGTGAAAACTTAAACGAAACGACGAACTTAAAACGTCACATTAGCAGGTTGGTGATGGTTTAGATTAGCGCTCTCTAGTGGGTCTATATATAATACTAATAATAATAACTCCACACATCTCACACACGGCTGTTTGATCCCAAACTGCTGATAAACATATTTAAATATTTCTAAATACATACATATTATAGATAAATTACACCCAGACACAGAACAAATTATCGTGCTCATCACACAATTATTAGTCCTGGGTGGGAATCGAACTCACGACCTCTGGCTTAGCAGTCAGGCTAACTAACCACTAGACCAATAGGGCAGTCATGTATATGTTATAAATATTATTAGCGTGACGGTAACGAGTTCAGTGCTTTTTTTCCCTATAACAAAAGTGCACAAACGTGCCTAAAGCAGTTTTCACTTAAAAAAAACACTAATTGATAATCTATGGTATTAAAAACATAGCATGGAACTCGGTGGTAGTTTTAGAAAAGATAATTACGTACTATTGAAATCATCTAGCGATACTGTTATATTTATCACACCTAATATAATTATTAAAATTACAGTTTGTGACTTTTATTCCTTTCTTTTTACTCTAAGATTCGCGAAAACACGTTTATAGTCACTATTTTTAAATGAAATTAAAAAGTAAAAAATGTTGACAGTAGGTAGATACACTTGCGTAACACAACTATATTCAAAAAAAAGTTGTTGACTAACAAATTAAAAAAAAATTGAATTCCAATTTTAAAAAGAATATTTTCATCGGTCGAGCGGCTGTCATTATTTTCTACGACGCCAATTTCACAATATTCTTGTGTCAACTACAGACATATTTTCACTGGAAGCTCCTAAGTATGAATAGGGGGGGTCAGAGGAGTCTATACTTTGAAAACATCTATGCGACAATTGTCATAAATACAGGGTCCTTAATAAACGGTTGCTGAACGACTGGCTATTGAAAACGTCTGTCTGCAGTACCTTCACGGTGATTACGTCACTGGTAGTCGATAGCATTTATAGTAAGTGATTATCAAAGTTTTAAGTCCGATTTTCAATAAAAACTTTTTGACGATAGACGTGACTAAAATGTTGCTTAATGTAGGACATTATTATTACTTAATAAGTAGTTGTTGATGTGTGTAGCTCTATATTAGTCGCGGTAATCTAAACTAATATTATAAAGAGGAAACATTTGTGTGTATGTTTGTAATGTTTTCGCACAAAAACTACTGGAGCGATTGCAATGAAACTTGGCATAGGCTACTTTTTATCCCGACATTCCCACGGGATTGGCACTTACGGTGAAACCGCGAGGCGCTGCTAGTAATATAATAACTTGACACATCTCACACACGGCCATCTGATCATAAACTAGGCAGAGCCTGTATTATGGAAACCAGACTTCTCATAAACATACTTATATATTTCTAAACACATACATATTATAGATAAATTACACCCAGACAAAACAAATGACCATGCTCATCACACAATTATTTGTACTGGTTGGGGATCGAACCCACGACCTATGGCTTAGCCATCGGGGTCACCACTAGACCAACAGGACAGTAAATAATGTATCTGTCAGTGAAAGTTCCGTGGAAATCAGTCTATCCGTTCCGGAGATTAGCTAGAACAGACAGACAGACAAAAGTTTTAAAAATATAGGTATTGTACAAATAACTGTATGAGTTTAAAAAAACTATTATTTTGACATTACAAACACTTCAATTTTATTTATTTGTTTATGTAGATTTTTCAATGCTAGGCACAGTCCACAGTAGAGTAGAGATTACGAAAATAAACTTGTATTATTAAAAAAAAAACCCTTTTAACGTGAAGTGTCTTCTCATTTGAATATAACTAACTTTCTCTCTTGCAAACAGAGAGAGAAAAATATCTCAAAAGCGAATAAGCCAAGAAACATTTGAGAGCTTTAGAGAATACTGTTCGTTAGCATCTTTTAATTTCAGCTAATTTTTATCTTCGCAGGCGGCGTCTTTTTTACTGTAGCACAAGCCATTAGCTTTGATATACTTGGATGTAGTAGATTTAATACTTGCAGGTAGAAATGCTTAGTATGTGGTATTATTGAGATTTGAGTTGATATAATTTTTGATTAAGAAGACGAGAAGAAGACAGCAAACTTTTTGTGTGTGCTAGAACATTTTTTAAGGCTGTTACATTTTTATATGTAAATGTTAGTAAGTGTTTTAATTATGTATTTAATGTGGCAAAATTATAATATTGAATTATTTACAATACAAGTATAATACGTTTATCCATTAACCTATTTATTTTTTAACCGAATTGAAAAAGGAGGGGGTTCTTATTCGACTGAATATAGCTTTTTTTATGTGTATGTAACGCGATACGAGTATCTTCACCATTTGTAAACATATTTCAATCATTCTTCTTTTAGATAGATAGATAGATAGGTACTCTTTATTGCACACCAAAAAAGTATTATACAAACTAGAAATTGAATATAAAGTATCAGTACAATGGGCGGTCTTATCGTAGTCTGCGATCTCTTACAGACAACCTTAGGATGGACTATACTGTATGGAAGTAGGTAACTCGCGGTGCACAACAATTCAAAATAGTAAGAAAAATATACAATTTATAAATATCAGTCTATTTAAGTCTACTAATTTTTTATTATTATCTAAATAATACATATACATAAAGAAATATACATACACACATATATTCGTACACCACACATACATCCTTTTTTTAGTTGAATTGGTTGTACCCAAGGTTAGTCCCATTTAAATTTGAAGAAAATATTTCATCCCTAAGGGTGGGAAATTAAAGGATAAAGAATACAGCTTATTAAAATTTATCATGATTTGGGTGCATTGATGTCCGTGATATTTTTTACGTTAAAATTATATAAATAAAACTGATAACTGATCATAACTGATCTTCTAAAGTCTATGAAAATAATACGCGATCACTCACGATATTTTTTCAGTCTGACTTCTCAAATGTGGTCGTTTTTCTAGCTTCAATAATCAAATACTACATGGCAAAAACGTTATATTATATGTTTTAAAATAACTTAGTTATTTCTGATGGTAAAGGCAGCTACCGCGTATAGTTTCTTGATTATAAAATATTCGTAAAGTACTCAATTAGCATATTAAAATATTTATGCTACAGCTTATTTATTGGCTAAAAAACAGGAAACAATATCAATTATCAGTGGTTATATACATTCTTTTGCAAAATACTAGTGCTTTTGTACCAATTATTTTGTAGTATTATCTTAATTATCTACCTAGGTTCCCTGAAGATATTGATTTTAGTCATAAGGCCCTCCTCTATAAGTACGTATATTGTGCTTTATGCTTAAAACGATTGAGTTTACAGTAAAAAACTTTACTGTCAAAAATAAAATGTATAAATTCACAAAGATAAAATAGCGCCTTTTAGTTTAAAATTTAAAGGGATTTTACAGATTAAGGCTTCTACTTCTACAGTATACGGTTAATTATAACAACATTTAAAAAATCGTATCAAGTATCAAGACCATACCATCACTATACAATACTGAAGAAATCTAATTTTTGCCGAGTTTTTCTCTTATTCCGTCGGCCCCAGAGGGCGCTGTTTTCCCGCCAATTTGTGTGTGCTTGTGAAAATTTAACCGTTGTCATGTCGCACCGTTTCACTCCATGTTAATGAAGTGTTATCTCCGTATTTGTTTTTCTCGTTTTTTATCTTCTTTTTCCACGATTTACCGTAAAAATAAAAAGTCTATTAAGCTGAACTATGGAATGTGAAATACTGTTGTATTTTGTTATTACTCTCACTTTAGGAAACAGTGTTAAACCGATTTAATTGATTTGTAATATTTAATCATTAATGTTTAGTTGATAGCTATTGTAATAAAAGCAATACAGAAAATATCTACCAAAATACTGCGAATATTATGTACTAGCAGCGACTCGCGGTTTCACCCGCGTAAGTCCCGATCCCGTGGGAATATCGGGATAAAGCCTATGCGTTAATCCAGGTCTCCACTTATCTACATAAAAAGTTTAATCGCAATTGGTTCAGTGGTTTTTGCGTGAAAGAACAAACAAACATCCATCCATCCATCCATTCAAACTTTCACATTTATAATATTAGTGGGAAGTGGGATAATTTCTCAACTGTGGAAAATAAAATCTCAAGTTTTTTTGTGTGAAAAAGATTTGTTTTTTATTTAAAATGGACACATGATAAAACATTGTACCTTCAAAATTACTTCCGAACAATATTAAAAAATGATTGAATATAAAATATTCAACTCGAAAACGCTCAGGTGTAACGAAAAAACATGGTTTTTACGAGCACTAAGAAACTTTTCTAATAATGTCTTGAGTTTAAAAGTGTCCTGCCGCTAATTGCGAAATAAATTTTCAAGTTTTAACCAAAAAACCCGTGGCCATGAGTTACGGCGACGGAAAAAAAGATTACGCGAGTGTTGTAAGAAAAATGGCGAAGAACGTACTGGTCGTATTCATAGTCTTGGTTTTGAAAGAATAAGTGTTTAATTGTACAAAAATTTAAATTATATTAAACGAAAGTATAAAAGTATGATGAATATCAGTGAATATATATTTTTATTACTCGCAAGTCTGGAAGTTGTAACTTATTCCACCAACATTGTAATCAACCACAACTTATTGTTGACAGTTACTATCTAAGTTGTATGAATGAATATTCATTTAACTTATTGACAAAGTATTACTCAACAACATTTCTTGACTGATTACAGCGTTAAAACTTTAAAAAACTCTAAATGATTAAGTAATTTATTAGTTTGTTAGTAAGTGGCATAACGACTAGTATCTAGTGTCAATATATGAGTTTTGCAAAACTTAGAAGCAGACGATTCTTACCATATTAAAAGCAAAGTAATCATACCCCTAAACCTTATAAACTGTCTAATTGTTTTTGCAATTCAAGGAAGTTGTAATAAAAAAAGGTAATATTTTAAAATATAATATGATTGTCTCCGAAAGATAAACTTATGTTTTTATTAAAAAAAAAACACTAAAAGTAAATGATTTAAAAATCACGAATCACTTCTTTTAAACCACTAATTAGATAAAAAGCATCTTGATAGTGACATACATACCACATTTTATAAAAGAAATAATTTTATCCAAACGATATCTTTACACTTTCTTTCTTCCGTTTTCAACTTTTTTTGTAATTTTTATCTTTTGAAAGACAACTATCAATCACACTAGGGAATTACAAACATATTTTAATTATTGTGTCGTGTGTACTTCTATTTATATGTATTTGATTATTAATTAATTATTAATTATTTAAAACTATATATAAGTATAGAATTTTCTTTCTTATGAATACGGCCTGAGAGGGTTGGAGGAAAATTAAGAAAGATAGGAGAAAAGTGGTAAAAATTACGGAGCGGGAGGGTGATATCGGGCACTTGATGATATTTAAACGTTATTGTTTGTATCGTCACGTTTTCTAAATGGGGTAAGCAGTGAACCGCAGAGGATTTTTTTAAATGTTGTCATAATACAAAGACTTTAATAAATGTGGCTAGAATAATTTCCTTCTCCTATTTTATACAGTTAACTTGGCGAACACGTATACGTCCCGCCGCCGCCTGACGTGACTAGACCTGTCAGACTTGTGCGTTAATAACTCTACGTCCCTAAAATTGAGATCTGCGAAGGTATGAAAAAAAAACTAAGATGGGTAGCGGTGAATATATTTTTAAATATCCGCCTTGATGGCTAATTAAATCAAACCAAATTATTTTTAAAAATGCAAGCAAGTTTACAGCCAGAGTACTTGGGTTTAAGTCTTTTAATCAAACATACCCTCCATTATTTGCTACATTGTCAAACTAAACGAAGCGTATGTAAATAAAGTGATGTGTAACGTAACGGAACGACAGAAATCAATTCCACTATTAAAAGTTTAAAACCTTTAGACCGGAACTCGTTATGAAAACAATCAAAGAGAAGAAAAAATACAAAAAAAGCAAAGTTCTGAATTCAAAAATCACAGAAGCAGAGATAACAAAATTGTATTTTTTTTATCGTTTCGTAACTGTAACATCTTGTAACAAGGGGTAGGGGGTTCTAATTATGAAAAGTGTTCAACGGGGGAGGAAAAATTGTTCAACGGACGCCGTTTAAAAAAACGACTTCTAATGGTCGACCGGCTTTTAAACTTAATAGGTTTGGAAAGATTTGATAGTCTTCATCTTGTTAGGTGAATCGATGAACTTTTATAACTGGAGAAAGAGTAAAAAGCTATTTAATGTGTCTTTTAAAACTAAATTTGAAGAATCAAGCATCTCCTTAGACTGTATTTTTATAGGAACTATAAAAACCGACCGAATATATAGCTCTAATTTAAATATCGACTAAAATCCTAAGTTAAAATTTTAAGAAAACACTATTCCACATATTCAGACACCACAAAAAGTTCTAACCAAAGACAACACTTAACGTACATCATTAAAAACATTTTTAAGACAATATTTATACATGAAAGGGCCGCCGAACAAAAACTGAGACAACTTAACTGAATTGATTTATTCAGAGCCCGGTATAAAACGAAATAAGTACAGTCGAAACAAAAAAAGTTGAACACATGTCGCGATCGGACGGCCGACGTCAAAATCGTCTCAATTTTGTACTGAAAAACAATTGGTATCTGAATTTTAAATTCACTCGGGTCATTTTCGGTGGATTTTTTCGAAAAGCGGCACTATAATAAATCTAAAGGCAATAACGATAAATTCATTGCGGATCGACATGCAAATGTTGAAGGATTTTTTTCGACAATGTGTATCTTCTTTTGTTTTGCAAGTTAAAAGCTGTAGAGTAGTCTTGGCGTGTTATTTTACACTTTTATTTGATAACCATTCAAATGATTTTGAATATCAAACTACGAAATTATTAATCGAGAAATGAGATGGGCCACAAATAGCAGAAGACCGCCAAAAATGCATGACAATAATCAACAACGAAAGAGGAAGGATTAAAACCCACACTTACAATATTGATCTAATATTGCTATCTGAAAGGTAACAAGTTCACCCAGCTAGATAGCTGGGTGAACTTGTAACATTTTTTGGTTGTTTAGTGGTTGGATGGTAAAAATATAAGAAATTTGTAATATATAACAAAGCAAATTTATTATTTTACATGGAGTTAGAGTGACGAACCGTTACAATTATTATCAATATACGGTATATTGATAATTGTAATGGTTATACGAAAAAAAATATCGTTTGCTACTATTGGTGTATTGTTAATATTTAGAAAAAGGAGTGTCATCTACAAATATAATAGTCATTTATTGTACACCAAAAGAGCTTTAACTATGTAAATTTTTAAGGCATAATAAATATTTATGTTACGACCTTTAACACCAAAATACAAAAACAGATGGAACATGATGAACATCGATTTTAGTAATATTGAATTTACGTATCTATCAATGTCATCTTAATATCACCACTTAAAGCACAGTGTCTGACATGGAGTCCAAAAATAGGGACAAAGCACAAAGATTTACAGTTAACAGTAAGACAAAAAAAATGATTTAATTCGACTCCACGCCACTTGCCCGCCTACAAAAGATCAAGTACTCGACCGCGCACAAAGAGTGCAGTTTTTATTTAGCCCGAGTGTACTTTTCCGTTTCGTCCGACGTTCGCCGCTTTATTTTTTTCAAGCACCTGTACTTTTTTGCTTTATTTACATGAACGTAGTTTTTAAAACGCATGTTGCTGTTTTTTGTAAGACTTTTTTAAAGTTCAGAATATCGAATGTTCTAGAAAGTGAGCCAAGATTTGTGTCTTGTTTTTTTTTAATACAAAAAAATAAAAAACTTTTCAAGCTGCTCTACTTCAATAGTACCTCCAACGCAATGTAAGCAAAGTTTTTTTTAGGGACTCCTGTACCGCTAAAAATTCTTTCAAGAATACATCAGGAAAACATGTAAAAAGGGCGGCCTTATCGGTGAAACCAATTTTTATACAGACAACCTTTGGGTACCCAAATAGACAATAAATAGATGAAATCACGGGTAGTTTTGGTGTAAAAAGTGCTGATATCATCACTACTACATCACACTAACAAAGTCCCCCGCCGCGTCTGTCTCTCTGTTCGCGATAAACTCAAAAACTACTGAACCTATTTTCATGTGGTTTTCACTATTAGATAGAGCGATTCATGAGGAAGGTTTAGGTATTTAATTTGTTAAGGTTTTGTTTAAATTGGTTGAAATAAGATGATGATTGTTAAATAGGTATGTCTCTTCTAACCGTGCGCAGCCGGGCCGGGTTGCTAGTAGGAGATATTTTGAGTTTGTTAAAAGCTGTCACTAGAGTATAAACTGTCGAAAAAAGTTCTAAATTCAAATACTATTTTTGTCATCATTTGATTAAATTTGTATTTTATATTTACTTCCTAACCAAGCTTTTTGACGTCACTGTTGGACTATTTCCGAACCATAAAGTACATAATTTAAAAGTATATGTAGGTATATGTACTACCTATATGTATTTTTTATCCAAAAACCATTGGTAATAAAATCTAGCAGCCGTATAATACAAAATCTCGATTAGGTACTACAACTGCAATAAACGCAGATGTGCAGAACAAGTACTTCCTGGCTTATCATACGCCACCTTGTACGCAGATGCTTAAAAAAAAAAACAAAATGGCGCTCGAATCTCGATGAAATAAATTGTTAACACGCCTACGGCGTTTTATCGCAAGTTTTTTATCTTGACCGACTCTATGTGAAAATGTTTCCTAAGTAATGAATATGCAATACTTAGATTGAACCTAGATATTTTATAGTTCCTGTTTAAAAAAAAAACACATTCATTACACCACCCACCGCTTAGATGTGCGATAAACTGCTTTAGTGGTAGATAAAGTCTATTTATTAAGGCCTTATTCTAATGGGAAGTCAATGGAATTGAAACTCACCTTAAGTATGTACGCATATGTATAAAAAATAAGAGTTATTGGTATTGCAACCAATACCCCGTGTATTAGGAGATGCGATTTAGCGATTGTGTATTTATGATTGTCTTAGAGCTTTTTAAATTCTAAATAAAAAAAAAAAATAAATAGATTTTTTTTTAATATTGCATTCAGTTCAAATTTGAAATAAGAATTTAGTTTAGGACGCGGAGCTAAGAACATACATACGTAACACAGTCCCCGCCACGCATCCCCTACCCTTGGAAGATAACAATACACATTGAAACAGATGCCAACTCACTCGCTGCAGTGTCGACCAGCACTCCTCAAGAGTTCGCTCGCTGATGCTCTGCCCTGACCGAGCTTGTTGCTGCATGGAACAAATGAACTAATCAGAAACGAGTTCTGGATAAAATGAGAGCGATTAAAACTCTTAGTAAGTTTTATTTTTAATTTTGACCAAGACAGCAAAAAAGTTATCAATGCTTTTGTTTTTTTTTTTATAAAAGACCCAGCAACATTAGACTCATCTGTCACACATTGGAATAATATCCACTGACATATATTCGGCCCTTGTTCGGATTACTAAGAGTTTTAAATTTTAATTTTGTTAAATGCTGATGTCTATAAGTTGATTATTATAGATTAAATATATTATATTTAACACGGAATTTAATTACGAATTACAATAATTGACTATTGAGCAAGAAAGAAAAAATAACCATAAACTGAATATTCATTCAGGTTATGAATAATAGTCAGCTCCATTGTTTGTGTCAAACTTTAAAATAATCATAAAGCTGAATGTCAATTAAATAAACTGTAAAAATGGAGCTTACTATTGAGAAAACGTGGCGCCATGAAAACTCATTTTGTAAAATTACATTTTGGTATGAAAAGTAGGCAGGTAGTTTAATTATTACCTAAAATATGACGTTTGGTTTACAAGCTCTAATGAGTATGAAAATAGTGAGTACCTATATACCTAATTATGTTTATATTCTCACTATTTTCATATACTGGCATAATATACTTTAATGACACTGAAATTAAGTTTTCAATAAAATCTAGAGTTTTCATAACAATAAAGAAATCCATTGAAGGCGAAAAGAAAGGAAAATAATAATTACATCGATATTCAGGCTATTCAGGAAATTTACCAGAGCGAAGGGCAACATCGCGTTCCGATCGCCTATCGGTGTGTCTCCTGTCGGCGACTGCTGCTGTGGCTGCATGGGCAAATAAAAACCATTATAATTTTAAAATTAGAGTATGTTAATTATATGATTCTAAAATTTAAAATGAGATGTTCTAATTTAAAATTTTTAATGTCAAACAAGTTGCACAAGTAACTATTTTCTTATCTGTGGTTGCACCATGACTTTAGCAAGTGCATGACTCTCTTTATGATATAGTTTAAGACTAGAGTTGTCTTCATTGGTGAAGTAAAAAAGTGTGTGATAATAAGTAAATAGTAACAATAACCCGTTAAAGCAATTATAATAATTAATACAAGCAATACCGAAGTTAGAAAACCCTTCAATTAATTATAGTTAAAACATAAATCGACACTTACCCATGACTACGGTTGATAATCAAAAACTACAACACAACACTTCGTGCACATGCGGTTAACCAATGATTAAAACAGACGAATATAAATTTAAATAGTTTGATAAAAACCGTTACAGTTGACATGCCCATTGTTCACTGAGGTATTCCTATTTTAATACGTACTTTTTGTTATTTACGGTTTTTTATTGATTAATAATTAATTAATAAAAAACCGTAAATAAAAAAGTTTATTAAGGAATTCAATAGTCAATAAATAAATTAACCAAGAACCTTCAAAATCTTGTTTTATTTTCCCACAGTGGACAAAGCCTATGCAACAAAAAAGAACATTAAGCCGACCATAACAAATTAAAAAGAGAAAATTTTAGTAAAAAAATAAATAAAAAAGGACAGACACAACAACAAGAGTTAAAAAATTATTTACATCGATATTATTGAGTGTTGATAGTAAATTTACCAGCGCAAATGGTACGAGGGATCTCTCGCTCATCGTGGAGTCGGCTGACGGTGATTGCTGTTGCTGATGTCCACAGCCGCGTGAAAAAAGAGATTTTTTATCTGTTGAATTTCTTGTAAAAAAAAGGTTTTTTTTTATGTTGGAGGTGGTATGTAATATTAGTAGGAAACCTTTAAACAAAGCCAATCAAGTCATTTGCTATTCCAATTATATGTTATTATTTTCGTTGCTAAACAGTTCATACTCTGCAAATCTTGCAAATATACATTCTTTATTTCTGAAATATTAACGGAAGTCTTGTAATGTATTTATAAATTCACAATTTTCTAAGTTTCGAATGTTTCATATCGGAATCAATTACTTTTACAAACTAAACACAAGAATATACTATTATTATGATAACTAGCCGCACGCAACTATTGCTTAACATCAACACAAATTTTGCACCGAAGGGATCTGTGTAGTTCCTACCTTTATTCTCAACAAGTAACAAAAACAATAATAATCATTATTTTGATAACAAGCCCTTCACTCAACAATAAAATTAATAAATAAAATTTTAATTAACAAACCTTTCAAAAACTAAACCACAAAAGCGCAACTATGAACCGTTAAATCGCGATTTCCTAAAAAAAAACCGATGAATACCGAATGTCACGAAACCGGTTTGTTTTACAAACAGAAAAATTCGAGAAACAAAAAAAGATTCGCAACAAATAACTGTCAACACCCCTTCAGTGAAACAAAGCGGTTGAAAAAAAATTAAAAATAAAATGATCGCGGCCCTAATCCGGTGCGCCGTGGGAAACGCAAGGTGAACGTATCCGAAACTAATTTAAAATGTAATATTCTTTCGTCTGTTGTTTAAATTTTGAATTAAGAAAGTTATTACTATTTCCTTTTTTAATTTTAATGGAATGAAATGTATTTTCCACTTTTAAATTCTGAATGCACTGTTTAGAAATTGATTTATTATTCATATTGTCTCTAAAAATCTTAATGCATATATTATTAAGAATATGTATTTATTATAAAAACTGTTTTCTTACTGTTTAAAGGATTATGTAATTCTACGTTTTTAATATATCTATTCTGTGGTAACCTTTAAATGAATAAAAATGTAAACTATCTACTACAAAATACAGGACGTGTTGTAAAATGAAAGCAAAAAAGGAAGACCTAAATTCCTCGCGCCAAAATCGTTATATCAAAACTATCTTTGGAATTTACTCGTCAGGTAGGTAATTCCGCCCGTTGTAAATAAAGTATATATGTTATCGTTACAAAAAGTACTGTTGAAAAGGGCTGTCAAAAATATAAAATAACCATACTTATGCCATATGCTCAAAACAAACAGTCGTTGAAAAATAAAAAACTAATCGACATTGCCGACAAGTTGATCACCGGTAATACAGAAATAATAGAATTATCACAGATTATTGTAATTTACATATCCTTTGTAAAACCGGATACGACATAAGGACACAAAAACGATTTAATAATAAGTTTGACGCAAGGACCTTAACCCTTTCTTGTGTTAACAAAAGCTTTACAATATGTTGCCTTGGCTTGTATCTTTTTTTTAATTTATAAAGAAGGGATCATTCAAATTTGGAACGGGTTTCACCTCGAGTAATCTGAGGTCAGTTGATCAAGAATGTTTGAACAAGATAGACGTGATTTCGAAACATTTTAACGTTTTACAAAACTCGTATAACTTTAGAAAATCCATATAAAAGTGACGTGTTCAAAGGTTAAACATACGGAGTGTAAGAAAGACGTTTAGTGCAAATGTTTCAGCTATTTTTAACTTCAGGTAAGTTTTCACGGCGGTTTTGCCGTCGGAACAAAAATTTGATAAAAAACTTTCATTGTTTTGTAAAACTTTACGTTGTTTATGTATAAAAGTGGACCTAAACATAATAAATTGATATTTAAGAAATTATATTTGTAAAGAGCATGTGTCTAAGACATTTAAAATAATATTTCAACACCTGAAAACAAGAACATTAGATCATCTATATAAGACACTCACCTGAATTTCATTCACCAGCTTTTCAGTCATAATCTTGTGGTCCGGGGTAGGTGGCGGCTGCGGGGTTGGAGGAGCCGGGTCTGGCTGGTTGTGGCCCTCTCCTAGTTGATCCTGGTTAGGAGAACCAGGCCGGCTTCTGTTCCAGAAGTCCTGCATCTTAAAGTGCCTCTGCGCCTCAGCCGCTTGCTGCAATGTTGGTATGTGGAGAGATAGGGGGGCAGCACGAAGGTCTAGCGCACTGCCACCAGCGGAAGCTTCGTTGTTCCCTTCTGCCGCTGTCATTTTGAAAGAGTTTTGAAGCCAGCTGGCCACGAAGTTGTCCTCCTCTTTGGGAGGATCTAGGAGTCGAGGGAACGGCGGCGCGGCGCTTGGCTCAAATGCGCCCTCGCCGCCGACCTGCTCGCCTTCTTCAGCTATTTTCGGTACTTTAGCCTCCCTAGGTGAGCCCTCCTCTATCGCTTCCGTCTTCCGATATTCATGGAGGTCCCTGTACCTCTCCTGCAGCGCTAGGGATATGTTTTCATTGAAGTATTTCAACATTAATTCCAGTTTTGGACGAATCGTCACAAGGAGGACATGCGATCGCTCGCGGTTCTTTTATTCACACTCTTTTTGTATTCCGGGCCCGATGTCTTCGGTGATACCCCGGATCTGCAATACAACAATCTCTTTAGCGAAAGAGCGCGACGCGGCAAACCGAAAAAAAAATCGAAAAAGTTATCGCGGCGTTTCTATTTTATTTTTTTTCGCGACCGAGACACCCCCGGAAAAGCGAAGTCGAACCGTGGAAAGCGGAAACGAGACCTTCTTGAGACGCGGGCGGGCGACGACTAACTTCTTGGTGGAAAACTTGAGCGTCGCGACGCTTTCTTGCGGGGTGGGGCGGACGCGCGCGCCAGCCGAAGACGCCGGTCCAACTAGCAAGACGCGGCGCCGCCCCCGCCGCCTTAGACGTAGCCAAGAACATCCCCACCGACGCCGGGCGCACGCGCCCCGCGTTTTTTCCGCGGAAAAATGCGTCCGGTCAAGGAAAAGACGCGCGGCCGGCAGCGGGCGGCCGGCGTGTGAGCGCCGCGGCCCCGCGCTCCCCGTGCTCCCCCGCACACCGACTCGGACACAATTTCCCCAAAAACGCATGACGGACCACTCGGACTACGGCCGAAATAAGAACTATTAAAAAGGGCGCTAAGGACGTCGCAGGGTGGTCGCCCCTCTCGCTCGCCCGACCCCGTTTCTATCCCACCCTTGCATGCGAGAACGGGACGAGTAGAGCTCCCCATTTTTTTCTAAGCCGCTATTAGTAAGGGAGGAAATGAAAAAGAATGGGTTTCTTTGTGATTTTTTCTTAATGACATCTGTCTCGCTCGCACTTACGACTTTTGTATGGTGTTGTTTCGTGTGGAGTTTTTAAGCATTTCTTTTCAACGCCTCTTTTACTATTGTGTTTTTTTTTTCAATGTTCAGGCGGGGCTTAATCTATGGGGTTAGCCAACGGTGTTATTGAGATTTCGCTTTTTCCTGTTTTTTACCTAAAGTTGAGAATATTAGTTACTCAACTTTTTTCCTCCGTTTTCTTTATGTGTGTTGGCCTTACTTTTCTACCTAAATACTAAAGTTATATAACTCGAAGAAGAATTTTGTTCATATTTATGTTTTTTTTTCAGGTTACTTTCAGTTTTAATTATGCGGTACTCTGCATGTCATTTTTACTACAGGAAAAGAGTTTGTATAGTCTTAAAAAGACACAGAGGTTCTTATCTAGGGCAAGACTTGTTAGTCGCAACCCTTTGCGCTCTCGTAGCTGCGAATTTTCCTTTTGCTACCCCACGGAAGATGGCGTAGCAAGCTACGAGACATGTTTTCCCTTCTTAATTTATTGTTAAATTCGCAATTTAGATACCTCTTCTAAACATTATCTGTATTTTTGAACGTCTATATTATTTTTGTTATAGTTTTATTTAATAAGTTTAGAAAATTTACTTGTGATTATAATTTGTTCTCTGTCATTTTGTATAGATTTTTTGCTAGGTGCAGCGACGGATGTTATATCAAGATTTTGAGTTTTGAAGTAATTAAATGTAAAGTAACAGTAAAGTACTCATTCTTACTGTCACACTTCTATAAAAAAGCAAAAAAACTAAAACTAAAAACATTTTTTTTTGTACACCATTAGCTAATAAATATTGATTGAAACCATTCTATACATATAAGTATTAATTTAATAGCAGATATATTTATATTTATAATCCTTTTTAGAACTATAACAGCGATTGAAGCGCCTCCTATAAAATGTTGTTTGAATATTGTCGTCAAAGCATTATTTATCTGTAGGTGATAAGATATTGATGTAATTTCGCCTTAGCTCTACGCATAGATTTCACTTACATTCAAATAACTGCCCGTGATTTAAGTTATTTTGTCATGTCATTTTCTAACGCACTTTTATAAAAAAAAAATATATTTACCTACGTGTATAAAACCCGACTAACAATTTTATAAATAAAAATTTTATACATTTTAAATACGACTAATCAACTTATTAGCTGTACATATTAGTAATAAGACTTTTATATATAAATAAAATATTTTTTATACACTTTTGTATTTTTTTTCAATAATACAAGTACCTACATGTATAAAACCCGCCTACTACTTAAGTTTACAAAACAAGTCATTAGTAAGTAAAACAATGTTTAATGACATAATAGATAGGAGGGGCAAGGAGTGACAAGCTATGGGAGTGACTTTTCATGGTGAGTGACCACGTAGGTAAGAAGTGGTTAGAAAAATTGCCCCTGTAGAGTGACGCTGTTAAAATACATACTGTAACAGTTTCGTTACCTCTTGAATAATTACAACTACCTATACCTAATCTACATAAACAAATTTATGCATAACTTATGATATACATATGATTAGATGGATGTAAGTTGAACATGTCGGCAATTTCAATGAGTTTATAGGAATAAAGTTTATTGTACATCAACAACAATGTTTTTACCAGGAATAAATCAGGTGAATATGTACAAAGGGCGGCCTTATCTATCTAAAGAAATAAATAAGAGTAAACTATTTTTGTTGAGTAATGGAATAGGCGTTTGTTTTCCAACTCACCTGATGGAAGGCGACGAAGATAGTATACGCCTATTTCCATTTTCGCAAATGTTTTTGAAAATCTAAAATATTCTCCATAATATTAAACTAAAAACTCATACCGGACAGAATAAGTTAACCCTAGTTTACTTAGCACTAATTGACAAGTGTAAACAAAAATTATATTTCTTTTTTACAAAAAGTTTATCGTTTTTCATATTTTACATAAAATTTCGACTAATATAACCCACATTGATCAAATGCGAAACTTCAATCAGAACCAATAGATTCTTTGAAATGTCGAAAGGTTCTTATAGAGGTGAAATATCGCTTCTCATTTTAATGAAAGGGTTTGTTTCTAAGTGAGGTTCATATCGAAGTAAAGGTTCTTACAGAAGATGGGTTTATATCGAAGAAGGGTTTAAACGTAAACTGTTTTATAAATTATATTTTTTTATGGATTTCGTTTTACACTATCTTGTGTGATTTTAAATATTTATCTGACAAAATTAGGTAGATATATATTACAATTTAAGTTATTGAGTTTTTGTGGATATTAAGAAATTCTAAAGTTTGAAGAAATGGCTGCTGAATGGCCTTATTAATCATTTGATTTTTGTCTGTAAAAACAAGCGCAATTTGACTCTCCCTTATTAAATTAAAATTTAAACTGAATAAATAAATAAAATTACTCATTTCCAAATATTAAAAATACTCGTACAAACAATACACCCAGACTCATAACAAATAGGTGTATTATACAAACATTGGTTACAATAAGTCTCTCTCTACCAGGTTAAGTCCCACTGTTGGGCAAAGGCATTCTATTGTGAGAAGTACATTAAGAAGGCCTGCTCTCATATTGGGGCGAAAATGGGGCATGCACGCAATGTAATGTATTATTACATTACATTACAATCCATGTGTGCATTATTTGTAATGTAATATTACTGGTATGTGTTTATTATTGCTGAAGACGTTGATAAATGCAATTCATCAGTGCTTGAAGAAACCGTTACGTGGTCAAACACCCACACTCAAAATCTGTTGGCTATGCAAATACTTTCCTCTTACGGTAATTGAACTTGGGACTCTTTGCATAAAAGGGCGTTCTTATAACTGGTTACTCTTAGTATTTAAATAAAAGGGCGCGAAACAAGAAGTTACGCTTTTGGTTATTGATGGTGACCGCTCAAGTTGCAGTTCAACACTTCAACTTCAGTCGTTAATACATCAAAGTACCAAAAAGATTGTATCTAACCATAGATAAAATTTGAATTCACCAGTCTATAGTTTTTTTTTTATATTATAGGGGGCAAACGAGCAGACGGGTCACCTGATGGTAAGTGACTACCGTCGCCCATGGACACCTGCAACTGGTAACATTGCTACTTATTAGTGTCTTCAATGATTGACAGTTTTGTAGGTATAGAGAATATTACTGACTATGTGGCGCAGCGGTAAAGCATTCGACTTCAACATTATAGTTTAATAATTATATAACATTATATAACATAAGTTGCGGTTCCACTCCCGGTCAGGGCAAACATCAGGATCCATGAATATGTGTAGGTATTTCTATTGTTCTGGGTATTTATATGTATATTATTTATTTATGTGTCCTACAACCAATAGTATCAGCTTGGCAGTTAGCAAGGCTCAACGATTTAGAAACGGGCTGTTGTAGATAGACAAAGGGGAGATTCAGTGTTATCTGTTATCAATTTTGTTTTTTTTTTCATAATTTTACATTTGACAAAGCTACCTTTTGTTGCGGTGACTCTGTGTGTGTGTTGATTTATAATTTTTTAATTTTTTTTTTTAATTTACCTTTTCGAAGAATTGATTACTAATTTTATGAAATAAATATATTGAATTTGAATTTAGGCTTAGTTTGCATATAGTTAATGTGCCCCGAATTTAATAAGATACTAGCTGCGCGCCGCGGATTCACCCGCGTAGGTCGCTCGTTAAGTTTTCTTAAATTTTCCGTGCAACTTTCTTAATTTTTTCTTTCATAATGACTTTCTCCTAACAATATCAAACACAAAAAAAAGAATTAGCGAAATCGGTCCAGCTGTTCACGCGTGATGCCGTGAGCAAGGGAAATGGGAATTCATTTTTATATATTGTATACATTGATTAAGTGTTCTGTGTATGGCTTTGTGATGGTTACAGCAGTCCTAAATTTATAATTAGAGTAGACATACCACAAACAAATATTTTTTTGAAAATAGGATCACTGTAGATTTCTCCTCAAATTGTAGCCACCTGACAATTCTACAAAAAAAATCTGTTTATCAACACTTTTAGCATAGTGCTGTACTTTTTCTGGTGAGTATAGTCGCCAGAGTTTGAGTTTTTAAGGCGCCAACACCACTGGTGTTTCAAGTTTTTTATAGGTACAGGTGACCGCTTAACATCAGACAGGGATCTTGGATGCAGACTGTTATACGAAAAACTTCAATCACACTAACACAAATTTTACATCCTTAATAACGAAAGCATCATGAACATTTGCTTCATGAACAGACAGACACAACTAATAATAATATAGAATTAACAATGAATCGAACGAGCGCGTGGTTGACCCTACGATTTCGGGAGCGTGCTACAATGGTCTCAAAACTTTGATATAATTTAACTGAGTCTTATTTTATTATATTTATATATATTATATTCTTATGGCTATGGACTGACTGAAATAAAGAGGATATGATGAGAAGGGAGTGAGCAGTAAAATGACGAACGATATAGTAAAATGGAAGGAGAAAACAATACAATTTGCGATATTATTACACGAATAAAAGAGACAGATGATGTTGACTTATGGTTGTATATCTTTGAAAGGGTAAGCAGAGATATATATCACTCGCACATAGCTCATATAGCAGGGGACTAGCCTATAGCTATATACATATACACTAGCAGCGCCACGCCTATGTAAAAAGTAGCTTATTCGTTAATCCAGGTCTCCAGCTATCTACATACCAAGTTTCATTACAATCGGTTTAGTGGTTTTTGCGTGAAAGAGTAACAAACATTCACACATCCATCCAAACTTTCACGTTTATATTATTAGTGGAAATACCGTACAATAATTTGCCTAAAACCGGCATTAAATCTCATGGTTTGCAACACGTTAACTTATTTTTGTATACCACTACGTTAGGTAGGTAAGGGGACCATGAGTATTTGATAGGACCACCGAAGCAGTGTTTTCTGATGGCGATATACATACGTCTCTGAAAATTATTAACTAAAATAATGTATGGAAATATTTAACAATATCTTGACTGGCCTGTTGTTCTAGTGATTGGTGACCCTAACTCCAAAGCCAGAGGTCGTGGGTTCGATTCCTATCCAGGACAAATAATTGTGTGAAGATAGTATGTTCTGTGTCTGGGTGTAATTTATCCATAATATTTGGAAATATATAAGTATGTTTATCAGCAGTCTGGTTACCATAGTACAGGCTCTGCCTAGTTTGGGATCAGACGGCCGTGTGTGATGTGTTGAAAAATAAAAAATAAATACTGATAGATATACAGTTACGAACCAATTTAGTTAATAATATTAAGAAAGTTTTAATAACAACTAACCAAGGAGTTATCTGAGAGTTAAACTAAGACGTTAAAAAAACATTGAGAGGAATAATTAATAATAAAACCGAGACTAATTAGCAGTACATAGGAACAAATAAAACGAGAAGGTGTAGTAGATCTATCACTGATACAGCCAGAACGATTTATAGGGCTTTGCTCAGGGTTGGCACCTTTCAGAATAATTTATTGGTAGCACAACGCGGATATAGACAGGTCCTTTAGTTTGTTGTAAGTTTTCCGTCAGCACTTCATTTTAGAAAAAACAAAGTGTATGTGTGCAATTCACACACGGCAGAGGTGAAACTTCAGAAAAGGACAAGATAAAAACAGACAAAGAATGGCCTTAATAAAAAACAATAAGTCCAGTTACAACACACTGTACACAACTTTCAAAACAAACAATTGCGTTTTCAATATAGGTTAAGGTTGGATTTAAATGTAAATAATCAATTAAGTATAAGTGAAATATGGAGAAAATATCCACAAAAATTACACCACGTTGACATTGACATATAGTACGCAGACGCAAAGACAAAGATTGGTAGTACGCAGGCCCAAAGACAAAGATTACAGTTTTAAAAGCTTGATTTTTAAATTATCAAGAAACATTTAAGTGACAATATATGTATAATCAATACATATATTGTCACTTAAATATTTTACAAAGATGAGTTATTTTACAGATTAATAAACAGTTAAGAGATAGACGACGCAGAGTCGAAAAGAAAAAAAACTGGAAGAAAAAAGAAAATGTACGTCAATACCAGAGAGGTTTAGAACAATTAAAATGACTTATACGAAGTTGCTATGTCTAATTTAGAAAAATCTTTACTATAAATTAGTGTCTGATCGTTTCGTGACAACCCTAAACCCACACGGCAGTATAAAACTAACATTATCTTCAAGCCACTGGTAAAATATTTTACCTTAAGTAAGTGGTACTTCACGACGTGATTTTATAAATCGTATAGTTACATTTCACTAAGAACTTTAGATTATACTATTCGAAGGATATCAATTAAAATTACTTACCTATCAAAGTTCTATCTAAATAATTAGATATTGAGATAGAAATTACTAATATTATGAATGTGAAAGTTTGGATGGATGGATGGATGGATAGATGGATGTTTGTTACTGTTTCAGGCCAAAACTACTGAACCGATTGGTAAATTTGGTATGTAGATAGCTGAAGTCCTGGATTAACATATAGGCTACTTTTTATCCCGATATTTTTCACGGGATTGTGACTAGCGCGGTTGAATCCGCGGGGCGCTGCTAATTTACAAGATTTTAGCCCCTATCTCCTTCATCGACTAGTAAAAAAACAGTGAGAAAATGTTTGTTAAAATGCCGAAATCGATGTTGTTTCGTAAATGTTTTGACAAACAGTTGGTAAAGCATTGATTACTATTAATTTAAAACTAGAAATCGCCTGGTTCTCGAATTTCGATCATAATTAATTAATTTTTTTTTTTTTTATCTCATTGGCCGGTATGACTTGAACTGTCATTGTATAAACTTACGTACCATTACAGGTCAACACGTGGTGGACGTGCGTAGCGTGATGTAGCTGTTTATAAGTATTTTTTAAATTTGTTCTTTAATATTTTTTTTATTTCTGATTTTCTCTATACATAAACTTTGTGTATTTCGACTTTCACGTTCCATAATTCGCGAAATTTTCTTAAAAATGAGTATAAAGATAATAATAAGTTCTATTCACGAATTAATAAATAGATTAGTGGTCGCTTAGAGCTCAAAATTAAATGTTTCAACATTAAATAATAATTAATAACACTAAATCTCGTCAATAGTTACTAAACAAATAACAAAAAAACGTTACCGTTACTATTTTTTTTTCTTTTTTTTTTTAGACGTGCCCAATCACTGGCCACATTCAAGACAATGGTCAATACTTGGCTTCTTAATTTCTCCTTTTTGTCATTTGCTGGTCATTATTTCTTCTTCTCAAGGTTGGGAAAGAATATGTACCTTTCCAATTATGACTGTGACATATTTCTGCTTACCCCTTTGGGTATGTAAAGGCACAATTATGTATAATATATACATAAAAAGTAATAAAGTTATGATGAACATACAACATAATAAAATAAACACATGTGTCCATTGTGGATCGCTTCCGACGACAGCTGTTCGATGTCCATTGTTATTTTTATATTAACTTGCATAATATCCGGCCGTATCGCACATACATACATATATTACATAACATTACACTTCTAATTCATCGAAAGGTAAGGCAGAAGTTCTAAGATCCTTATTAAGCTAATTCCAAAATGGTGAATAAGTGAGAGGGGCGTTTAATGACCGGTTCCTATAAACAAGAAACGATTCGTTTTGCTTTGACGGTAAAATTTCGTTGATTTTCAACGAAAATTTTACTGTTCGTAAGCAAAACGAATCGTTTCTTGATTATAGGAACCGGGTATAAGAGGGCTTGGACTTCTCGGCAACAGCAGATATTCGGCCTTGACCTGCTTGAGCTGCTTATAGCTGACATTCCCCAATCCATCCGTATGAACAATATCCCTTCTTATTTACTTCCCTTCTTTAAAAATAATAATAACTTCACACATCTCACACACGGCCGTCTGATCCCAAATTAGGCAGAGCCTGTACTATGGTAACCAGACTGCTGATAAATATATTTATATATTTATATATTCATACATAATATAGATAAATTACACCCAGACACAGAACAAATTATCGTGCTCATCCCACAATTATTTTTCCTGGGTGGGAAACGAACCCACCACCTCTGGCTTAGCAGTCAGGGTCACTAACTACTAGACCAGTCTTTATTTTTATGGGATTGGTGGCAATTGATTTGAATTGAGGTGGGAGTCGGAGGAGGAGAGGGGGAGAGGAAGGAAGAGGTTAGGGGGGTAGGGAAGGGTTAGGGCCTCCGGTAACCTCACTCACTCGGAGAAACACAAAGTATTCATTACTTAACTGCTGGTTTTCTGTGAGGCCGTGGTATCACTCCGGTCGAGCCGGCCCATACTTGCCGAAGCATGGCTCTCCTACTTACGAATTCTTAGCTACCTTTCCTTTTGAATATACTCGCGCTTTTCTCATTAATTCCTAAAGTGCCCGGTTGACGGTAATAGGATCACCCCCTATTACGGGAATGACACTAAATTACAGATGGCAAAATGTGGGTTTTTAGCGCCTCTGCCTACCCCTTCGAGGATGCAGGCGTGATTGTATATATGCATATGCATATACATATATTATGTATAACAAACGATATTTTTTACTAATCACGTCCCCAAAAATTACAGTAATTTCGTAGCGCAAATCACCTTATGTCAAGGTATATAGGGTAGATTTTTATAAGTGACTACTGATGACGTCTACTGCAGGTCCAAAGTCTAAAAAGACAGTTGCTATAAAAAACTACATACATCGATCGTACTTTTATACTATCGCGTTCCATTATATACTTGATTATGAATTTATACTGGAATTAACGCGATCGCGATACCTATTGTATTACATACCTCATGTCTGATCTGGATCTGATTCTGGATAACCACCGACTGACTGCTGCAGTGTAAACTGGTCAAAACGTCACGCAATTCAGATGTATGTAATACCTATTTCGTGATCGCGTTAATTCCCGTATAAATACATCATTAAATACAACGATCGATTGAGTCTACTCGCAATATTTCACTGTATCACCACTGAGTTATTATTACTAGCGTAAATATCTCGATGAGTATCACTTTTTTTTTTTAAAACAACTTCCGCATTAGGAATATTCCTGTGTCGCGGGGGGCTTCACAAACATTCAAACAACGGACACAAAGAATACCCAGACCCGGGACAACTATTTGTGGATCACACAAATCTTTAGCCCGTGTGGGATTCGAACCCATAACTTATATGCATAGACTTCAAAAGAATCCGATTTTTATTCCATTGTTTGAGAAGCGATTTCAAATGATTATTTTTTTATTGAGGAGATTATATTTTCCGAGTAATGCCGTACAAAACTCCAGCGAGTCTAGAAGCGTAAGATCTGACTTTTGGCTTGGCGGTTATGGGTGTCGCTCCTGAGCACTGGCGACCTTATTAATTCTCCAAAAAACAAAAATATACCAGTAATGCAATGTAACCGCGTTCTTCTGTAAAGATTAATAACTGATAACCGACTGCCTAGTGGTCTAGTGATTAGTGATCGTGACTGCTGAGCCAGAGGTCGTGGGTTCGATTCCCAACCAGGACAAATAATTATGTAATCATTACGATAATTTTTTCTGTGTCTGGGTGTAATTTATCTAATACTAGCAACCCGCCCCGGCTTCGCACGGGTAGCAAAGACATCTTCAATAATTATCACGATATTTCAACCAATTTACACAAAACCTTAACAAATTATATACCTAAACCTTCCTCTCGAATTGCACTATCTATTGGTGAAAACCGCATGAAAACGCGTTCAGTCGTTTTTGAGTATATCGCGAATAGACAGACAGGCAGATGCGGTGGAGGACTTTGTTTTATAATATGTAGTGCTGTATGTATTTAGGAATATATATGTAAGTATGTTTATCAGCAGTCTGGTTACCGTAGTACAGGCTCTGCTTAGTTTGGGATCAGACGGCCGTGTGAGATGTCTCAAGTTGTTATTTTTATTTATATGTTGGGCTGCTATTATTAGATAAGTAAAGTGGCCTGGCTTCTCCTATTCATTATTACTACTAAATCCAACCAAACCACCCGTGAACAAACATATGGATCATTTATCAATTAAGGAATATAAAAGCATTCATTAGCGACGGCTGCCTTTTGAAACCCGTGGAATAATAATTATTGACAGTAAATATTTAATGATATTCAATCAAAAAATGATAAAACGACACCTCACCTGGTTCGGTTCCCGTGCCTGTAATATCGGGGTTTGTTGTCGTTTGAAAGAAACTTCTTTGCATGGGTATTATTATCTATAAAGAAGTCTTGTTAAATACTTTATGTAATAGGTTAGGTAGGATAGGTTCCTAGAAAATATGTGTCTATATAAATTTCGTGATTATGTCTCGACAGATTTTGGTTTTAAATCAAGCTGTTCAATTAAAGAAGCACACCGCTAACAATCAACCGGGCTGTATAATTGTTTGCCACTGACGTGGTATAAAAAAAGTTCTTACTGTGTTGAATTGTGCTGATGAATGGAGTCACCAGATAAGGAAGCTGCAAAGTGTCAGCAAGGCTTGAATGGCACTACCAATGGTAACCGCTTACTATAAAGTGAACTGCATGATTGTTATTGGTTGTTTTAAAAAAGCAGTCCTTCATTGCCATCTACATTAGCAAACATGGAATCAATAAATTTTTGTCTATATGCTTCTACAAGTTACTTATAGAGCACTAAAACGGAAGTCTACTTCTTAAAATAATAAACCCCCTGCCCATGAGGATAGTAGAACCAGGCAATCCATACCAAAATCTCTCCATGACCCTTGGGCAACAGAAGTAGCATCACCTCTCCTCTTCTTTTGAACAGATGTGTATCTGGCTTATTTTCAGCAGAGAATAATTTACAAAAGAGTTTATTGGACCCTTATGAAGAGGAAGACGAACCTCCTTTTTGGTTCTATCAGTAAACGTGTACGGTAAGGTAAGAGAATAGAAGGTTCAACTATTCAGGGAGACTTGAAAGAAAATCTTTTTAATGAAGGTTTCATAAGATGTGGTTTGTTTTCAGAAACTGTACACATATTTATGTTCTGGTCGGTTAGACGAGAAGCTGAAACAGTTGGTGCATTGTACCAAAATACAGATATTAATCATTGAAGGGTTAACCGTAACAACGTATGACACAAAAAACTGAACAATATGTCATTGAAAAATCATAACCCTTTTAAAAACTAGATGTAACACAACACTAGATAAGTCTTTCATCAATCCGTTCTACACTTAACACTGCAAAAAACATAACGGGTCCATTTGACCCTTAAATTTATGCAAATCAACGTACGATTTCAAAAGGTGTGTAAGGGTACTAATAATGTCGGCATTTTTTGTTTCTAAATCCAAAAAACAAAACAGAACCGGTTGTTTTAGACCTTTTGTTGTTTATGGGAACGGGTCATAGACAAGATGGTGAGATAATAGAGTTTTGTTTCTAAGACAAGTTTGTCGTGAGAAAGTGATGTGTTGCCTGATAGAATAATTATTTAAATCAGTCTTGATAGTGTTATGAGGGGGAGATTGGTAACGGAGGGAAAATCTTAGTATTTAAACAATTGTACGTACCTATGACCCATTCTAGTTTATTCAATTAAGGTTGTTTGATTATAAATTTAACGATGGCGCACTCATGAATTTTCTGAATTGCCATATTAATAACTCGCAGCACCTCGCGGTTTTACCCTCGTAAGTCCCGATGCCGTGGGAATATCGGAATAAAAAGTAACCTATGTGTTAATTCAGGTATCAACCTATCTACATACCAAGTTTCACAGCAATCGGTTTAGTAGTTTTTGCGTGAAAGAGGAACAAACATCCATACCTACATCCATACATTCCCACAAACTTTCATGTTTAAAATATTAGGAGCATTTAGTATTGAGTCTTAACTGATTATATGATATACAAACTTTTTTATTTTTATAGGTAAATTGATTCCTTTTAACATCAGCTATCTATCAGTAAAAATCCCGTGGAAAACGCTCCACCCGTTCTGGAGATTTGCCAGATATAAATTAGACAAATATAAATACTGTGTAAACATTTGAATGATGACTTCGCATGGGTAGAATTTTTTTTAATATATAAATGTATATATTTTATACGATATACCTTTCAAATGGTAGCAAAAAATCATATAGGTGCAGTGATTTTAGAGATTATATTCCATAAACTAGCTACAATATCACTCTTTCAATATAACATTGGTATACACACGCTTATTGAACTCCGTCTAAAATCAGAAACATTAAAATTACAATCTTCTAAAGATGTGAATATGTCTGTAAGGTATATGAATTTAATTACCGCAGCGAGTAATATAAATAAAAACATCAAAAATGACGTACACTAAGAACAAAATACAAAAATACAACTCAAATAGGACAGTGGAAGGGTTGAAAAAGTCATGAGGGCCGTAACGACCGCCCGCTCACGCACCGCGACCTATTTTTAATCATTTTTGGAAGAAATGGTAAAGGGTTAAGTGGGAAAATACGGAAACCACTTTTACAAAATTACGAAAATGTGTTAAAAATCATTCATTTATTTCGTTTTAAGAGCAAAGGGGAGTTTCCTACTACCTATGAATATAAATTATTGTACAGATTTCATTTTAAAAGTTATAAAAGATCTTGAAAGAATAATTAATTACTACCTATTCGATGTGTTAATCTGGACTAAATCGCGGTAATAATTAGAACAATACCTTTTTTGGTAACCGCGATTATGTCGCGAAAGTTTAAAAACTATTTATTTTTAATCAGCACAAAAAAACAAGTGAAATTAAACAATTTGGCAATAGTACATCCTACTAATAATATTATAAACGTGAAAGTTGTGAGGATGTATGGATGTGTGGATGAATGGATGTATGAATGTATGAATGTTTGTTACTCTTTCGTGCAAAAACTACTAAACCGATTGCCTTGAAACGTTGTACATTGGTATGTAGATAGCTGGAGCCCTGGATTAACACAGGGTGCTTTTTATCCTCACGGCACCGGGACTTACGCTGGTGAAACCGCGGGGCGCTGCTAGTTATGAATATATGACGTCATAAATCGTTGTTTCACACAAATTTCTACAGAAGCAACAGTTTTGACAATTTATCAAACGTTAAACTTAAGGAGGAGTACATCTGACTCGTCTGTCAATCACCGTACTCTGCCCCATATCTCTACGTAAATGGATACAATTTCTCATCGATCTACATTTTAAACCCACTTAAAATAGAAAGAGGACATAGTCTTGATTTACCTGTTTTTTATCGGTATCGCCGCGGTTTGTAAGCGATTTGGTCAAAGCGAAGGTCTATGAACAGGTTTTTCTACAAATTATAAACATGTATAATACTTATTTGAATTTATACATGCAACTTTCAACACAGACTTTTTTTCGTGCATTTGAAACCCAGCGTCACAACTACCGGGGTTTCCGGTGGGGCGATGACTGTAACTAAACGATGTGTTGTACTGCTCCCAAAAATCGAGGAGGTCCGGGAACAAGTGTGTAAAGATATATGTGATCCTCTTGCCTAGCGAACTTCCAATAGTACCTATCATGTGGAATTAAAAACTATCCCACTAATATTACAAATGTGAAAGTTTGGATGGATAGATGGATGTTTATTAATCTTTCACGCCAAAACTACTGAACTGATTGCGATGAAACTTGGTATGTAGATAGGTGGAGACCTAGATTAACACATAGGCAACGGGATCGGGACTTGCGGGGGTGAAACCGCGGGGCGCAGCTAGTTTAAAATAAAGCCGTCTCCATACCAGTCGGAACATTATTGATGCGAGAATTTCGTGCGTGTGGAACACAAACGGAATTCTGTCTGTGTGATCGATATAATCAATCGTACAATCGCGTGTTTTAGGAACACAAAAATAACTTCAAAAAATAGACAAATTAATTATCATAAGGTATTTAGTAACAGTTTCTAGATTATCCACCGAAGGTTTACTCTATATCCTACTAATATTATGAACGAGAAAGTTTGTGAGGATGTATGGATGTTTGTTCCTCTTTCACGCAAAAACTACTGAACCGATTGCGATGAAACTTGGTATGTAGATAGCTGGAGATCTGGATTAACACATAGAAAAGGTGAAACCGCGGGGCGCAGTTAGTAACACTATAAATCAGGAAGTAGGTTTGTTTGATTGTTACGCTTACATCTTCCATCATAAAATTTTGCTTACACGATTTTAGGGCTACAGAAAAAGACATAGGCTATTCATCCTGTAAAAGGACTGTTCCCTAGGAACAAATAAAAACATATACGCGAGCGAAGCCTAGTTCAAAAGCTAGTCTAATAATATTTAAACTTCACGCACCAAATAATACAAACAAGGTATGCGTAGGTATTTTTATTATTTCCTGCTATTTTTCCCGTTTCATTTACATTATTATAAATAATATTTATTTACTTTGAGCAACAACAATTAGCTCATTATGGAACAATATAAACATCACTATTTTTAGATCATTTGACATAGGTAATATATGTTTTTTGTTAGTTGGAGAGCCACGCTTCGGCACGTATGCTCGACCAGAGTGCTCGACCTCGCAGAGAACCGGTTGTGAAGCAATGCTTGCATTGTTTTTCGCCGAGTGAGTGAGGTTAGTCTACTAGAGTAGTAGACTACCTAGTCCATAGTCAGGAATTATATGTACCTGTTTCTAGTCTATTAGAGTAGTAGACTACTCCACAGTGGTTTTGTTGGGGTCGGTTTTCAGTCTAACTACGAAACGGCCAAACTTTTACGATATTTTACGTGAGGCGACTGCCATCAGACGTGCACAACCCAAGTACTAGGCGATATCGAAGTTCTGTAGTTAGACCAGGTTGTCGGACTTTTTTCAGGGCTCCAACTACCCGTAACGAATGCCACATAGTGACGGCTTAACGTGCTCTCCGAGGTACGAAGGGGGTCTCAATGCGGTCACCCACCCTAAGACTGACCTGGCTAGTATTCTTAACCTTGCAATGTGCTAACTCACTTAGCCACGAACCCCGAGTTGTCCAATCTGAACAGAAATATGATATGCGCTGCCTATTTTATTCCATCTACATTTATATATATATATGTATGATGATGATTTACAGAGCTGTCTTTTTGAGCTCCTAGAAGTAACTAAACCGTTTTAAACAATTTTTATGGTTTTTGAAATTTTTGTTTATATTCAAATTCAATATATTTATTTCATAAAATTGGTCATCAATGATGTATTAAAAAAAGGCCAATTTAAAAAAAAATATGATTAAACGGAGTCACCGTAACAGTAGGTTGCTTCGTCAAATGTAAAATTATAAAAAAAAAATGAATTACATAATTTTATCGTATCTGCCTGTGTCGATTTGTAACCTTTCGTTAATTGTTGAGACTTATCAGAAGAAATCGGGCAAACAAACTCACCACATCCACTTTTATAAATCATCAGATTATTATAATTTTTTATTAGGTACGTTATAATACAAATACTACACTGTTTTTACTGTGATGTGACTAGGATGGATAAGGTGAGAAATGAATATATTAGAGGGAGCCTGAAAGTAGCACCAGTAAATGAAAAGTTGAGGAGCAATAGGATATCGTGGTATGGACTTCTTATGCGGAGGGATGAGAGGGTTAATGTATGGAAGTTGACGAGTACAAGAGAAGAGGACGTCCAAGGAAAAGATGGATGGACTGTGTGAAAGAAGATATGGCTAGCAAGGGATTAAGCAGTGAAATGACGAATGATATAGTAGAATAGAAGATTCTACACTAATATTATAATGCTGAAAAGTTTGTTTGTTTGGTTCAGGCGCTAATCTCAGGAATTCCTGGTTCGAACTGAAAAAATATTTTAGTGTTGAATACCCATTTATCGAGGAAGGCTATAGGCTATATAACATTACGCTACGACCAATAAGAGCGGAGCATCAATGAAAAATATAGCCTAAACGGGGAAAATTTACAAACGCAGACGAAGTTGCCGACCCCAAATAAAAGTGGGGCAAGGGTGGTCATATACTAACTTAATTTGTTTATATCGATAACGATTTTAGGCATAATAATTGATAAATAAATTGATTAAGTTAGTTATCTTTTTATTTGTCACTGACGGAAATAGATGTATTACATAAGCGCCAACCAATTTTGCGTAGGTACAAGACTACTGTAGTATGAAGAATATTCATTTATAAGTATTTTAGATACATACATTCATTATAATTATTAATTATAATGAATGCATGTACCGTGTTTACAGCGAATTATTCTTAAACGTTACAGTGCTGTAATAACAGGTAAAGTCCTTGTTTTAACTAATTTTATTTAGCTTTATTAATTCTGTTTTTATGTTGGCATTCATTATTTTAAACATTATTTTTATTTATATATTTATTTTTATTTGCGTCAGGGTCAGCGCAATGATTTGGCTGGTTTCTTTAATGCCTGACGATAACCCTCTTTGGGAATGTACTTTTAAGATAGAAGGTAACGTGAGGTAAGGTAAAGTGTGTAGGGAGAGGTACCTAGGCATCGCAAGTCTCGAATATGGAATGGGACTGAGACTTCAGTAGTCGCAGGCTGGGGTCGCGTACCCAAATGTCATGTATTTCCTATGGCTTTAGAGGCCACTGAGACTGGAACACCGTCTGGCCATTTATTTTTTTATTATTACGCGTTACAAAAATAGCACTATCTACCGCGCATACCTTCTGTTGTGCAAGGAAAATTGGTGATCTGTATCTTTTGTTAATTTTTAGGGTTCCGTACCTCGAAAGGAAAAAAGGAACCCTTATAGGATCACTTTGTTGTCCGTCCGTCTGTCTGTCTGTCAAGACTCTTTTTCTCAGGAACGCGTTGAGGTATCAAGCTGAAATTTATATCAAATACTCAGGTCTACTGTCTCTTTGAGCTGTGAAAAAATTAAGCTTCTAAGCCAACGCAATTGAAAGATAGGAGGAGCAGAGGCATCTTCAACAATCATCAACATATTTCAATCAATTTATACAAAATCTTAACAAATTATACACCTAAACCTTACTCATGAATTACTCTGTCTATTAGTGAAAACCTCATGAAAATCCGTTCAGTAGTTTTTCAGTTTATCGCGATACCAGACAGACTTTTTTTATAACATGTAGTGATGATACACCTTTCTGTAAGATTTTTAATACAGGTGAGGTTAGTGGGTAGGTAATGCTTTGCACTGTACATATAGAATGTAGATCATGTACATGTAGAAGGGTCAGAGCAGTAAATATAGCTTTTCTTCTACTCAGTGAAAGTCATGAAGGAATTTATCCCAAATAATAAAAAAACGGTTTCCTTTTTTTTTTTTTATTAAAAAACTATACGGTTTTACTCACGTTTGTATTTCGGGGATGCCCGACTAGTTTCGGACCCGACGGGGGCCCTTTCTCAAGGAGTGAAGCGTCCTGCCGCGACGGTGTCAGGCGTCACACTGGGTTTACAACGCTGCCACCGGTTCCTTTGCCTTTCGGAACGTGCGGATGTAGACAGTTGCGTTTCCGTTGCGTTGTGTGCTGCGCTGTTGTTACCAACATCCACCGCTGTGCACACCATACTAACCGTATCACTTTTTTTTTTTTTATTTATTTAGGTAAATAAACAGCGACAGAGAGAAGAGCTCTTAGAAGAGTAGAATAACGTGGATCTTATTTGGCGCGGCGACGGCATTTAAGTATTCAACTGTAATATGTACGAATATATGCGATTCCCGCTGGCATTTGGTATAGAAGGAATATGTCTCGACCCAATTGACCTGGATGTGTTTATCTTAACTACATATTATAAAACAAAGTCCCCCGCAGCGTCTGTCTCTCTGTCTGTTCGCGATAAACTCAGTAGCTACCGAACGGATTTTCATACGGTTTTCATGAGGAAGGTTTAGGTGTCTAATTCATTAAGGTTTTTTGTTTATTCATTGAAATATGACGATGATTGTTGAAGATGTCGGAAAAAAACAATATAATAATATGCTTTACTACCCGTGCGAAGGAGTGGGTTGCTAGTTATCTAAATACTATGTAATAAAGCTGAAGAGTTTGTTTGTTTAAACGCGCTAATCTCCTGAACTACCAATCGGTTTAGAAAATATATTTTTGCATTGGATAGAGTATTCAATGAGGAAGGTTATAAGCTATGTAACGTCACGCTATGACCCTTAGGAGCGAAGCAGTGACCATAAACGCAGGTGATCTATCTAAAAGATGGCTTAAAAGTGTATAGTTATATGGGTGTGTTAACCAAAATGTATCGTTATATAACCAATTAATGATTTATTTACGTGATAATAATAGTACAGAGCCTTCTTAGAAAGCTCTAAACATAGACAAGTCAGGGTTTCACAGCTATCTTCTATACAAAAGAGGTATGCTACAGTTCGCAGCCAAAATTAGCAGTTAAATCCAACGAGGATTCCACATCACCAGCTATCACAAAACTTTCCCCGATGTAAATATAAATTGTTAAATAACAAATCACACCAGTAAAATTCACAATAATATACATTTCTGTCAACATGGATCTCTATGAAACAAAACCCTAACCCCTTCGAATAAAAGACACAAAAAATATACAGGATACACAAAAAACCACATCAAATCGACCGTCAAACAATTACAAAAGTATCAATCTACATTAAAACGAAACGTATAAAAAAACAGGAAAAAAAAGGAAAAAGAACATGACCCTGCCCAAACATCGCGTGTCAAATCCCACAGTTTACAAAACGGTATTTGAAAAAGCCCACGTGTTAATCTTAACACATTTTAAAAAAGGAGGTGAAAAAATGCCCCTTCTATTGGCCGACCAATAAAAAAAAGAGAAAAAAATATGTTCAAACGGCTTCCGAAAAAAAAATGAGTTAATTGGGTCGTGTGCCACCCCTGTTGACTTTTTTCTATCGTGGGGTCCATTTTTTGTTCCAATTATGAAAGTATAGGCCCGCTCACAATTTGTATTGGTATAATAATTTCTATGCATTTAACACTGTATAAATTTTGTTTGTAATGGATGCAGTCAGCAAAAAAGTTTCATATTATTCAAATTTAGAAGGTTTTGTACTTTTTCTTGTTAACACTTTTTTTTAAAGATTTAGTAAATTTACAAAGGTAACAGGCGATAGTTTGACTAAAGTTACATTGTATTTGTTGTATATGAATCTTTCTGGCATAAATATTATGTGCTCTAGCTGACGAGGCATCAGGAGAGATTTCAGTGGTATAATAGTGGAGAGATTGCACTTATACGTACTGCATAGTTGACAACGCTTAAGTTTTCCGTCACCACAAGAATATATGAAAATACTTTTTTTTAAATTATTATTCTAATTGTACACAAAAACTATCACAAATTAAACATAAGGAAAATGGTATGTACAAATACAAATGCGAGCTTAACTCATACTTGACTTCTCTTCCACCAAACCTTCAGAGTGAAAAGAGGATATTGAGATAAATGAGAGGCAAAGTCGTGTGTACGTAAAGATAATTGAGATAAAAATATAGAACATACATTAATTATTGTAGTCTTTATAGATATTCTCTAAAACATAATTATTTCAAATGGATTTAATAAAGGGAAAAGAAATAAATGTATGTTAATAATTTTAAATTAAACTTTAAAAACTGTAAGGCTCTTATGACCTTAACATACCAATAAATTATTTTTGTGACAGCGCCATCTAACGGACAATAGAATAAAGATATAATGCTTTTATTTTTAATTATTAATAGCTATGAAATGGATATCTAAATATGCTTTAAGGATTAAATTTTATAGAAATGAGCGTTCTGCAGCACTACACAATACAGTACACATGTTATTATATCAAAATATAACTACGCATTACAGAAACCGTTTAAAATTAGAACACTAAACATCAATTTTGGTTAAAAAAACACAAGTTCCTGATAAA
This sequence comes from Callimorpha dominula, assembly GCA_949752705.1. Classification (NCBI taxonomy): domain Eukaryota; kingdom Metazoa; phylum Arthropoda; class Insecta; order Lepidoptera; family Erebidae; genus Callimorpha; species Callimorpha dominula. Next base: position 11,243,339 of record OX457015.1, on the reverse strand, counting down.
CGCGTATTTCAGTTTTCTTTTTTGTAGGGTTTAATTCGTTCAATAAAAACTACGTGTAATAACTAAACGAAGTTATTGACGGTCTAATTTTTTTTTTAAATATGATTCAGTCACATGTTTATCACCAAAATTTTGCCTCCAATTCTTCAAAATAGATAAAAAACTAAAACAAGTAACGAAAAAAAAAACTAAAGCTAAAATGTATTACGCAATAGTGGAAAATTCTTACCTCTCAAGTGCGAAAAAACCGACCGCCCTCGTCCGCGTCAACTTATAAAATTTCCATTTAAAACATCCAACATTATTATCTTTTTTCTGACGAAAAAATACAATTTTTCCCAGAAACTTATAAGACTAATATACCTTAGTACTCCAAACTAAAATCAGACCTAGGCCAGAACCAAAGAGTTTAGTATTCTCTATTAATTAATGTGTGTTAGGTCATTTTGCATTCCAATTGTAGCTCCTTGGTCTACTTTATTGAGTAGTGTTGGGACTTGTAAGTTTAAGATCTAGTCAAGATGTAGGCTTAATTAGGACAGAGATTTAAAATTATTGCCTCGATTAAATTGTATTTGAAATATCTTGCTGCAGCACTATGGAACACAAAACTGTTTCGAATGTTTTTAACAAAGAATTTTTCGACATCGCAACTATCATCTTAAAGTATTTATAAAAGTTATTGCTAATAAGAAAAAAAAACTTTTGCTTGCTTCTGGTAAGAACTTTTTTTTGGACTTGGACTTGTTGGTTTGGACTTCTTTTTAATTCATCCTGACGTTCCAAATTTAAAATCCTACAAATAAATGTATTCGTGTTGGAATTAGTTTGTGTGAAAAAACATAATATATATATTTTTTTGTTTTTTTTTAAAGACAACTTTAAAAATATGATTAAAAATCATGTAATATTTTATTTATTTTAAAATATATAAAAAGTAATATACTGAATAGATATTCAGTAATTCTTGTTAGAATTTATTGAACTCTTCCTCATAGACTTGGTTAAAACTAGGCTTAAATGAAGCTTACAAGAAAAAAGCCGGACAAGTGCAAGTCTGACTCGCACACTGTGGGTTCCGTACAAACTTGTATTTAGATAGTTCGTCTATCTTGTAAATCAATTCTCGAAGTCTTCTGCCCTTTTTTATGAGTAACTTAACTTTACCGTTTTAACAATACTCTCCCATACATTGGTGTACTTCACAGTCAATGAATTTTGGTTTTATTTCTTTACTTAGTCTGTACCTGCAAAATGTTAAAATATAAGGCTTAAACGGTTGCAATCTTCAGATTGCGTTTACTTATAAGCTTGATATTTTTACAGCTTCTTGGCACTGAAGATATCTCCACGCGGTCCAGAGAGAAGGGGTCTTGACAGACAGATAGACGGACAACGAAGTGATCCTGATGACAAGGGTTCCTTTGTTCCTTTTGAGGAACGGAGCCCTAAAAGGCCTATAACTTTAGCAAACTGCAGATATTGACAAACCGAATGTTTCTTGGTCTAATGGCGTCGAGAGATATATATGTTTATTTGCATACATATGTAGTTTAATTTAAGGACTACATTTACGTTATTTATGTTTACGATATTAACGTTACGAAAAAATCTAGTTATTTTAATATCTCTCTGTACATATCATACTTCCATACAACTTTTCATCCCCACCTTTAAACTCCTTACCCCCCTTTTTTGGCATTAAAAAGTAGCCTATGTCCTTTCTCAGGCTCTAGACTATCTGTGTACCAAATTTCATTTAAATCTAAAGGCGACAGACAGACAGACAAGCAGATGGACAGACAGACAGAGTTACTTTCGCATTTATAATATTAGTAAGGATTTGTATTTACGTAGCCACTCTCAACAAAAACTATTAAAAGACCTTCCTCTTTAATGACTATCGCCAATTTTAGACTGACAAACTATATTTGGAAATATAATTGACGAGTTTTTCCGACACAAAAAAAAACTCGTTATAAATGTAAGTATTTAAAAGGAGTATTGTCATTTCATAGAAGTTTAAAAGACCCGTATTTCAATTACTAAAAGTTCTTCCATTACGTAATTGATTGGGCATCATTTTGTTATAGGCAATTACATTTTATTTTATTATCTGTTTCTCACGAAGTAATGAAAGTACTGTGAACTAGGAGATTGTCTGAACTAAAATGCGTTTGCGTAAACGAGTAACGCTTAAAATAAATATAAAAATATCAAAGACTTCCGGTTGCTCTATATTCAACTATGTCAATTTCATTTAGAGCGTTATCTGAGCATTTTGACATATGTCATTAAGATAATGATATAGTTATGTCAAAATTATGAAAGGTAGAGGACGCAAACCAATAGAGTGTCCAGCAGAAAGCAGTAAATAATGGCGCTAGTGTAAGCAAGGGTATGATATTAACTTAGCTGTTATAGGCGGAGTGAAGTAGGCCGAGTAAATCGTTTCGCTTCTCTTCAATTATTTATCTACATACTAAAAGAGTTATACACGGAACCCTTCATGCGCGAGTCCGACTTGGCCGGGTTTTTTTTAATTTACTTTTTTTTCGCTAAGTTTGGTTTGGCTCTTATTGGAAAAGTATATAATGTTTTAAGTTATAGCCTGGACATCAAGGAATACAAGGAAAGTATCCTATCTTTTTTTTTACACAACGTCGGTTTCAAACAAGCATACGCTGATGGTAAGCGGTTACCGTAGCCTATGAACGCTTGCAACTCCAAAGGCTCTGTCCCTACAGAGTCAAAACAAGGAAGCAATTAGGCCATCTATATTAAGCATTTCTTTTGTTGACTTCTAAACATCTGAATTTAAAGGAAGCAGTTAACGGGGCTTAGATGGAGATGGGTTTCTTGACTACACGGAATATCGAAGGGTGAATCAAGGTCAAAAGAAAAGCTAAGGCCAGTAGTCAAGGAAGATGACATTTTGAAGGTGATCTGGATGCCACATATGACCGGGAGGATTATCAGTAAAGAGAAGAGGCCTATACACAGTTATAAGTGGCCTAATGTGGACTGAAAATGACAAACGGAGCTCACAAACATGCTTGTTTGTGGTATGAGTAAGATCGTAAGCGTGGTTTTGGTTATACGGTTAAAATACTTAATCATTACCTCTTGTCCTTTCCTTGTTTCCTTTCACGGCCAACATCCTGCACCGGGTCTCTCTCATCACGACCTTATCTTCCTGTCCTATATCCTGAAAACTCCGAGACCCAAGGCGAAAGTGCTGCTTAGGCGTTGTTTCGCTCGCATGGATGTATCAGAATTGCGAATCGACGCTTCTGAAATTGATTGGGAGCCCGTAACGCTGGCAGGTACAGTTGATGGCAAGGTTCAGTTATTTAACGAAATTGTTCGCAACTTATATGATAAACATGCACCCATCAAGAAAGTCAAAATAAAACACCCGCCGGCGCCTTGGCTTACAACAGAAATTCGAATGGCGATGCGCCGTAGGGACCGAACTTTCCGTAAATTTAAAAGGGATCGTTGTGAGGGCAATTGGACAATCTACAAAGCAGCAAGAAATCGATGCAATCAAATGATACGCAATGCTAAACGCCACCACATTCACATGAATATTTCTAATTCCTCACCCGCCGATATTTGGAAATTCCTAAGGACTCTGGGTATTGGTAAGGTTCAACCTGCCAGTACATCTATGACTATTGGATTGGACGACATGAACCGACATTTCAGTGTTGCCCCGTTAGTGCCGTCACAAACTAAGAGTCAAACAATGTGTTACGTAACCAGCCTACCTCGGCGTAACATTGAAGCTTTTTTCTTTTCTCCAGTCGCCTCGGACGAAATCAAAAAGACCATATTATCCATAAAATCAAAGGCTGTGGGCTGTGATGATATAAATCGGTTCATGATAGTCACCATTTTAGACCAGCTTCTGCCCGCAATTACCCACATCGTAAATTTCTCCCTTGACTCCGGACTCTTCCCATCCGTATGGCGCAAGGCTTACGTTCGCCCTCTTCCGAAGATACCTAATCCTTCCCTTCCTAATCATTTCCGACCCATATCAATCCTCCCTTTCCTATCTAAAGTACTTGAGGCCTGTGCTCAGAAACAGCTCTCCAAGTTTATCCTGCATAATAATATCCTCAGTCCATATCAATCGGGATTCAGACCTGGGCATAGCACGGTTACTGCTATGCTTAAAATGACTAGTGATGTTAGGAATGGCGTGGAGGATGCAAAACTAACCGTTTTAGTCCTAATCGACTTCTCTAATGCATTCAACACCGTAAACCACGACATTCTAGTATCCATCCTTACTCATTATATGGTCTCCTCCGACGCGCTGGAATGGTTTTCATCTTATCTTCGTGGACGCCAACAGTCAGTCCGCATCGATGAATCATCATCAAGTTGGTGTGATCTTGACACTGGTGTTCCACAAGGTGGCATTCTGTCTCCATTATTATTTTCGATGTTCATCAATTTCATTACTCTCGAACTTCAGTGTGCGTATCATTTGTATGCGGACGACCTTCAAATATATTCTCAGGCCAGGCTGGATAATTTGCCAGAAGCAATCCACAATGTGAACCGTGATTTGGAGGCCATCAAAAACTGGTCTGAGCGTTTTGGCGTATGTGTTAATCCGTCCAAATGCCAGGCAATTATAATGGGCAGTCCACGAATGGTTAGCAGAATGGACACTTCAATACTGCCGGCCGTGGTTTACAATGGATCTATTTTATCAATCAACTCATCTGTCAAAGACCTCGGCTTATGGGTTGACTCTACTCTGACCTGGCAACCTCAGATTGCGAACGTCAGTCAGAAAGTCACCGGGACCTTGCGATCAATCTATCGACTCAAAAACCTTCTCCCGACCAGCACTAAGTTAAAACTTGTACAGTCCTTGATCTTCCCTATCCTCGATTACGGTGATGTATGCTATCTCGACTTGAATGCAGATCTACTCAATAAACTTGACCGACTTCTCAATAATTGCATTCGGTTCATTTTCAATCTTCGTAAGTACGACCATGTGTCTACTTATCGTTCCCAACTGTCATGGTTACCTATACGTCAGCGTCGTAGCCTACGTGCTTTGAGTACTCTTTATTCTTTACTTAATAACCCTACAGCTCCCACTTATCTCACCTCACAGATACAACTTCTATGTTCCAACCATGACAGAGATCTTCGCTCCACAAATAATCTTCTACTCCTATGCCCTACACACACTTCTTCTCTTGTTCACTCTTCATTTGCTATCTATTCTATTTTACTATGGAATGCGCTCCCTCCTGAGATTAGGATGTCCACCAGCAGAGATACGTTTAAAGCTAAGGTCCGTGAATTTTACAGGAAGCAGTTGGCAGAAATATCCTCATAACCTCACAACCATAGGTATATTTTGTATCTATATATAGTATTTATTTGAATATATATTTATCTGTAAGTATTTATATATGTATGTATTATGTATAATCAATTGTATTTCTATGTAAATTATAACTTTCTTCATGAAATTTCATTCTTATATACCTGCCATGTCCCTCACTGAACCACCCAAAGGTTGACTGGTAGATAATGCCATGTGGCATTAAGTCCGCCTCGTGCAATGTAAACTGCAGGAAGTTTTAAATAAAATAAAAAAATAAAAAAAAAAAATACCCTAGGTATAAAGCCTTTGTTAATATTGGCCTTTACCTGGGTTTACCGTACCTAGGCCCAGGGTATTTTATTCTAACTTTAAGTGCCTTGACCTTGGAGAACTATAGCAGTTCTTGGTCTAAAAGGAAAGGTACAGTACCTACATTATTATGACGGAAGGTCAACAACTTCAACAAAAAATACTAATGTAATGCCAAAAGTTTAATATCTTAGAATTAAGGAAATAAAACCTTAAAAAGGCTGATTTTACGTTACGAAATATGATCCAAAAAAAACTTTTAAATCAAAAGAATTATTTTAATAATTTTCGAAAGTCGATCGATTTAACCATGGTCATAATCTAGCTCGACTGACTAACGCACTAGCGCATCACTATTTGCACTAGTGTGCACGTTATCTCAACGTGCGGTTGATAAAATTTTGAAAAATTCACAACTTTTCCTGCGATAACCCCGCCCCATTGCAAGAAAAAAAGCTCGGTGTCCGTATTTATAGTCAAACTCTTTTTAAAGTGAAATACCATTACGCTTGTAATGAACTGAGAGTACAAGCAGAAACATATCATGTCATCATTATGTGATAATAATACATATATAAATATAAGCATACAGAAATTACTGCAACTGTATTATAAAAGAAAGACAAAGAAAACTAACATGTTTTTCGTTTATGACTACTAACACTTAGTAAAAACCCCAAAATGACAGTGGTAATCTAACTCTGAAAAGAAACCATAATGTGTTTGTTACATGAGCCACTATTCTGCTACATTAAGTAATTACAAAATAAATATTGTTGGTATAAATGTAGCTTACTCCTATTTCTTGTAAACCGAATCTTTCATTATGTAACTAAACTAAAAGAAGCGCATACACTCTTTTCTAAACGACACTGGTACCGATAACAGTAACTATAGTTAGAAAATTATTGGCCGTAGCTGTCATTTTAAACTGCAGTACTGAATGAAATGAGGGGCAATAATATTATCATAATCATCTCGTTTGGCAGCTAAGTTTACGGTCATAGTTTGATTTTATTGATACAAATCAAATAAGACAACGTGGTTCAAAAATATTGACGTAGTTTATTTTTTCCTACTTATTATCAGCATTAACTATAGGCTCTTTAGAATAATATTTGTGTTGCAAAGCATCTTATATTCGTCGTCAGTAAAATGATATTAAAACGTACATCACTACATCACTACATATTATGAAACCGAGTCTGTCTGTCCGTCTGTTCCCAATAAACTGAAAAACTACTGAACGAATTTTCATACGGTTTTCACTAATAGACAGAGTGATTCATGAGGAAGGTTTAGGTATATAATTTTTTACGATTTTCTGTAAATTGATTGAAATATGTTAATGATAGTAGTATATAAATCTTTGAGCATGTAATTAACTCATAACATTCGTAAACTGGAAATTCATCTAATTTATTTATTTAAATATATGTAAATTTAGAAAAGTTTCAGAACATGAAACTGTAAAGAGTATTGCTTTCATTTTAAAGCCACAAACAATACCACTGCATTACAAACCACACTATGAATACGGCACATCTTATAAATAACCGCGTTATCATTGGACTAAGTATAAGTTGACTGCATGTTGCAATCATAGAGTGTCTTTGTATTGTAGATAAAGGCGCACTTCTATGCAGCCAGCGTCGAGAGCTGCGCAATTACACGCACTTTGAAATCTCCTTAATAAAAAAAGTAAGTTTTTGCATTCTTTTTTCAAATAAATACTTAGATTTATTTTTTATTATCGAATATTATGTTCGAATTTGATGTTTTGAAATTGGAATATAGAAATTCAACTGTTTATTGTTCCGTATCCAAACCAACAGGACCTTAAGCATCCGCTGTCCGTCTGTCGGTCTGTATCTCATGAACTGTATAGGTAAATTTTTTACATGGCACCTGAAACAACAAGTAAGTAAATATTTTAGTGCATTTTGCTCGACGTTAACAAGTGTTGAATATGTATAATGGTACAGAACCCTTCATGTGCTAGACTGCCTGCTATTACTGATATAACTTAACTTGTGACTCTTGAGTTGCAAGTGCCCATGGGCGGTGGTAGTCACTCACCATCAGGTGACCCATCTGCTCGTTTGCCCCCTATAACATAAAAAAAAATTATGACGACGATGTCAATCAGTGTCTAAAACACCTTTTGTTTGACGTTAGGAAACCCTCAAGGCTCGTCACCTCTCCGGGGTATCGACGAGATATGTGGTGCTCGAACCGACTAAGACCGATCGGTATCTTGCCAAGGGGTCTTCTTGTCGGAATCCAGATGTTACTAGGTGTCAGCCAGTGACCACGGCCGATGTTACCTGGTCGAAACGTCAGACAGTTCAAAGGTATGTATTTACCCAAAATATCTCGTTAGTTCCCTAACTAGCAGGTGTGCCTGTTCTAGTAGCCCCTGCAGTCATAGGACATGCCTCTGTGATATTTTGCAAGTATTGCAGTTTTTTTATTAATTGACTTATTCAATACTAGCAGCGCCCCGCTGTTTCACCAGCGTAAGTTCCGATCCCGTGGGTATACTGGGATAAAAAGTAGCCTATATGTTAATCCAGGTCTGCAGCTATCTACATACCAAGTTTCATCGCAATCGGTTCAGTAGTTTTGGCGTGAAAGAGTAACAAACATCCATACATCCACACATCCACATATCCATACATCCATACATCCTCACAACCTTTCACGTTTATAAAATAAGTAGGACTAGTAGGATATATTATGTAGTGTGATAGTGTGATTAAAGAACCAACATCAAATCTGTTTCAAATTTTGTCGAAAATTCAATAAACCTCCTCCTTTTTTTGAAGTTAAATTTTGTGCTCAATGTAGTCTCGTGAATGAATTTAGAACCCCTCTCTTTTTAAGGCCTTTAAAAATTTGACCCTATTTAGATAACCACCACCACCCTAACCACATTGGCGAAGAAAGAAAGTATCCCTTGAGTAGATTTTTTTTAAACTGTTCTAAGGGCGCCGCCAAACCGTCGGCTTGTGGTCATTGATGGCTTTGTGGTCACGACGCTGAATGACTGAATCTAACGCAATATCTTCAAAGCATGTGCTGATTCAATGTGGTCTCATTTAGTGAATAGTTTTATAATTTATTAGCAACCCGCCCCAAATTATATACCTAAACCTTCCTCATAAATCGCTCTGTCTATAAGTAAAAACCGCATGAAAATCCGTTCAGTAGTTTTTAAGTTTATCGCGAACAGTTTGTTTTATAATATGTAGTGATGTAGTGATTTACATTCTAGTCTTTTTTTCCATCCCTCGGGAAAAATACTTTTTTATAGATCAAAGGAAGCCTATGTCATTTTATGTATTTCTGACAATGTGTATGCAAAACATTGATGATAGGTTCAGTAGTTAAGGTGTGAAAGTTTATCAAATAAACAAACAAACAAATTAACAAACTCACATTCACAATTATCTGTATAAATTCCGACTTATATTATAAATGCGAAAATAACTGTGGTTGTTTGTTACCTTCTCACGATTAAACGGCTGGACGGATAGTAATAAAATTTGGCAACTAGATAGATTATATCCTGGGGAAGGACATAGTGTACTTTTTATACCGGAAAAATGTACGGCTTCCTTGAAATAAATTTTAATTTCCACGCAAATGAAGTCACAGGCAACAGCTAGTAAATTAATAAGTTAAATTTAGTATTCACTTATATTTTTTGTTTTAAGTGCAGTTCGCGAGTTCAGTTCCCGTTCAGTGAAAGTATGTATACATGAATATGAATTTAATAATAAAAGGGTATCAAATCAAAGTATGAATATCCGTGGTCTACACTCCATAGTAGTTTGTGTCTAGATAGAGCGGTGAAATTTATCGCATAATATAATATTATCATTTTACATTATTATTCTTTTAATAATAATGTACAGTGTTAACACGTTCAGTGGCAGCACTTACAGTTTCCGATAAACGCATAGGAACTGGCAGGCCATGGGTATGTTTGTCAATTTTTTTTTTCTCTTGTGGAAACCCCCACCGCACCGGAGCTAACGGTGAAGTGTTACTTCGAAATGGAACCAACTAAAACCACTGGGTATGTCATCATAAGTGGGTCTATTGCAAGGGATCTGGGTATACCCTAAGAAGGTAGCCTCCGGGAAACTCTGCAGTCCCTAGCAGTCAGTCAGTCAGAAGGCAGCCACACCGTGTAGTACGGGGGCCTTGCCCACCTCTGGTTTAAAGAGGCGCACGTGGAATACGTCCTGCCAACGGTAACGGACAGCCCTACCCGGTACCCCCAGGCCAGCACTCATAGAGGCCGGAGATCGTTCTGCACTCCCCGGCATCTGTGCGTCTTCTGCGGTTGTCTCCGCCACCTCTTTACCCAACATCACCTCGCAAAATGTCTAATTATTTACGTATAAAAAATAGTTTATACTTCTGGCATCTGGCATGTTGTGTGCTTATGGACGGGTTTACTATTAAATAAATGTTATAAACAGTTAACGAAGATTGACACAATGTGCAGTACCAGTTTCAGCCAAGAAGCCTCCAGTCCAAACCCACCTCAATACCCCTATGTTATTGGAGGCTGTACCACTCGTACTATTAACGGACCCACAGTACATTCAGACTACAACAGCTTTCTGTGAGTCTGAACTGCACCACTTGACTAGGGGTCAATAAAAACGCAATGTTCAAATAATATTTTATTTCTAAATTCCAGGAGGAGTGCAGACATTCAAAGAAAATTCAATCCTAATAAGAAAAGCTCCCAACAGAAACAGCAATCCAATTAGACAAAATCTCTGCGATAAATTTATCGATATCGATATTCCAATTACCCCGCACTAGAGGTTACTAACGGAGGTGCGCGGGCGCAGTGTTGCGCAAGAGCCCTGAAGATAAATCTTTTTACGGCGTACATTGATTAGAAAATTCCTTTATTAATTGACTAGCTTAATTAAAGCAATTCCTTAGTTCTGCTTTATAGTAAAATTTCATTTTGAACAAATTTTATATTAAAACGTAAAATACGTAATGTTCCTTCATTAACAGGAATATTATTGATCATTTCCGAACTTTCGTTTTGTATTTTAGTTCCGAAGTGCAAGGTACGTACTCACATTTTATTATATTAATTAATATTAATAATAACCGAAAATGAAGTATTCGGATATAATTATCATATTCGTTGAATGTATTGCAGCAATTTGCCTCATTATATTCATTTAAGGACGCTATCACATTTTTGATGCACTCGAATTGAGGTATGTGAGCCACATCACTACATCCATGTAGGCGTGCACACATTGAAACCGCTCGACCCTCGAGTTTATACTTCGACTAACAAATTTCGATACTTGAATTATTATATTTTAAGTAGGTGTTTAATTTTATTTTTGGTGTCACTTATTAAGTTACTCAGTAAGTCTGCAAGATAATATAAAATTTTATAACTGAATTGGTCGACGTAAAATAGGATTCTGCCTATCGGTAAAGTATTCATCTCGTGATTTTCTAAGACACTGCCAATATTTTTAAATACACATATACCTTTACAAGATAAGAACATAATTTATCGGGAATAGAGACCAAGGTGACGGTGGTCAGGGCTCCAGGGAGTAGAACGACGTCATTATGATTAGAGAACCGGTTTGTTTCGTTTCGTGTTACCGTCAGCCGTAGATTCCCTTGTCATATCATAGAATAATAGGTAAGAGACAATGACGTACATTGTCGGCAAATTTTTAAGATGTTGTAAAGGTTGTAAAATCAAACATGGCCTATGTTTCAATGAAATCAATAACAATAATAATCACCCGAAATGAAACATCTGCCGAAAATTTAACTCTTTTGAGTTTACCTACAGAGGTTCTACTGTAGGTATAGGTAGGTCTACTAACCGTCTTCGTTTTTCGAAATTGCGTCTATTGACAAGAATTCTTTTGCGAGAACTTCTACCAATCGGCTTTGGCATCTAAAATAAATAATAAAAATGAAGCATTATTAAAACACTTGAACATAATTACAATCTACCTCAAAAGGATAACAAACATCTTACTCATTATAAATCCACACAAAATTAGTTGTAATAACTAATTTTATAGCTGTCAAGTAAAATGCGTCAAGTAAAATTGCGTTTTTACGGGAAATACAACTATGCAGTTGAACTTAAAATGCAAAACTGTATGTGTATACAAAATTTCATCAAAATCGTTAAAGCCGTTTCTGAGATACCCGAAATATATATCATACATACATAAATAAATACATATATGCATACATACAAGAATTGCTTAGTAATAAATAGTACCTGGGAGTCTGAGCTTCGCTCGGTAGCTTTTTGTAAAATCGTAATTTTTATTTTTTTTATGTTTTTGTAAAATTGCGTTTTACAGGAAATACAACTATGCAGTTGAACTTGAAATGCAATTGTATCTGTATACAAAATTTCATCAAAATCGTTAGAGCCGTTTATGAGATACCCGAAATATAAATACATACATAAATAATTACATACAAGAATTCGTTTAAAGTAATAAGATATAATTAATTTATAATCCTACTACTACCGTAGAGAATATAGGTATACCGTATATAAATAAATAAAAAATGTATAAAAATAATAAACATTAGACAAAGCAGTACCACCTATAACAATCAGTAAAAAAATATATAATAATATATGTACTTTTAGCCAGAAACTAATAAAAAATATTATTTGTATAACCCTAACCTAAAGGCATACAGACAGGACTGTTGATTGAGATAATAATATAATATAAATCACATTACAATAATATTAATCAATTATTATGAAATCAAAACTATCATGTATAAGAAAATAATTTATTATTGTATTTATAAACAAAATGTCTGATTGAAGGCAATAATAAAATATGGACCTTACTTTGTCAAAGTTAGTACGAGTAGGTATCGTAAGCGTAAGTATCAAGTTGGAATGGTCAAATATTTTGTATCCGTACACGTGTTTTCGTCACGAGCTGCTGCTTACTAGCGACATAGCGTCCACTCTCAACAGTGGCCAAGCGCAGACTGACCGTTCATGCCAATTACTTGTAGATGAAGCCAGGATACACTACCACTAAAATAATCCTTATTTAGACTGCATAAGACTTACGAATACAAGCAAAAGCCGTGCAAGAAGGAGTTACTAGATTTTTTTTTTTGGAGACAATAGTAAAATTTCTTTTGGTTTTTTTACCCAAATTTTTAGCTAAGGATATCCTCTAAATCAAAGTATTTTTTTGTGGACTAAATGCCTGATATTTACCGGCGAAAAATGCATCAGAACTCAACCCAATATTGTCAGTTTAACGTAAAGAGGCATCGAAAAGCCGTTTTTAAGTATTAAAAAAATAATATTTTAGTAAAATAAATTACGCACTTTTCAAGATCAATGAGTAAATTACCTTCTGGTATTTGTAGTTACATGAGATTCTGTTTCATTTTATGACAATTTGATTCGAAAAACTGCCCTTTTTCAAATGTTTTAAATAAATTTGTGAACGCGTCCTTAAAACTTTGAAAATAAATATGTAAAAGAAAGGAAACTGTTGATTTAACTTTTTAGGGTTCCGTACATAAAGGGCAAAAACGGGACCCTATTACTAAGACTCAACTGTCCGTCTGTCTGTTTGTCACCATGCTGCATCTCACGGACCGTGATAGCTAGACAGTTGAAATTTTCACAGATGATGTATTTCTGTTGCCGCTATAACAACAAATAAACGATAAATTAAAAAGTACCTATATAGTATTAAATCTTTTACGATGGTGACCCTTCACGGGTGAGTCCGACTCTAACTAGGCCGGTTTTTTCACATTCAAGTTGCTGGTTTGACTAAAAAATCTATTATAACATATAGGTGTAGTAAACCATAATTTTGTGGCAACTTTGGTAACATCTATCCATGGCGCCCGTATATATTTTCGAGATAAAAAATAATCTATGTGAAATTCCAGGCGGTAACTTATGTTTGTGCCAAATTTCATCTAAATCCGTTTAGCCGTTTTTCCATTAATCCATCTATCTATCAATTTGTAATATGAGTAAGATTCTATCTACATACAACAAACAATGAACTGTTTACCGAATTCAACAAATACAAGAATATAAACAAACTCTGGGAAAATTTTCCCGCTAATCCCTAAAACCGTTATTTAAATATTAGTCTTACCTACAAAACCGTTTCTATGTATAGTTATTAAAAAAGAAAGTAGATAGTTGTCACAATTAAATCAAGCAATTGCAGTTTTTTACTCAAATCAGTAAACGCGATTTGTAAATATGGCCTTAAGAATGCGACATGTGTGCGCGATGCAGGATAACCAGTAGATAGTTCGGTTAGCCTTCACTAGATGGATCTAAAGTGTACCTTTGCTGTATCTGGATATGCTCACAGTTAAATTGATTCAAATGTAACAAAAAATCTTTTTAATCCATAAAATTGAAGTGTCTGTTTGTAATGTCAGAATAATAGTTTTTCTTTAAATTCATACAGTTATTTGCACGATACCTAGGACTAATAATAAGTTTTTAAAATTTTGTCTGTCTGCCTGTTTGTTCCGACTTATCTCCGGACCGGGTGGATTTCCACTGGATTTTCACAGATAGCTGGTGTTATAAGGAGTAACTCAGGCTACTTTTATTTTGGAAAAAGGATTAAGATTCCGCGTAAAAAATATAAATATTTACACGCGAGCGAAGCGCGGGAACTGCTAACGTTTAATAGGAATACAGTCCTTTGCAGAAAGAAGTTACGAACATTTAGTACATTTGTATTTTTGAAGTGAAAACTTCTTTACTCACGTCAGGCACTTTTGTAACACACCAAAGTTTTAGTTTCGATCTCTAATTTATGTGTAATTAAAAAAAAAATACAAGTATTTTACATTTTCATTCTTCATTACATTTGACAAATAAATTGTTTTGTAATATAATCTTGTATTGGGTTATTGTAATCAATTTTTTTTGGCACCTGATGGTAAATGACTACAGCCGCCCATGGGCACCTGTAACTCAAAGAGAGACAAGTGCGTTGCCGCCCTTTAAGGTGGGAGCACGAGAAGAGGGGGAGGGGGAAAGAGGGGAGAAGAGAAGGACGGGAATAGGGGAGAGGAAAGGGTTAGGGCCACGCGGCGAAATGCAATGCAAGCATTGCTTCACTGCCGGTTTTCTGTGAGGCCGTGGTATCGAGCGGAGTCGAGCCGGCCCATACGTGCCGAAGCATGGCTCTTCAACGTTCGTCATCAATCTTTTCTTACTATAGAACACTCACTACATCGTCGCAAAATATCACATACATAGTGTGATATTTCGCGGGTACAACTCGTGCTTTTTTTGTTCTTATCAGACTTAGAATGTCATCCAGACATCTAGAAAAATGCCAAATAAAAATAATCGATCTTTTGTTAGTTTTAATCGAGTTAGTGATCACTTCTCGAACTATTTCTTTTTTAAATTTTAATTATTCAGTATATTTTATTAGAAACTAATTTCAACGAAAAATAATCAATTGAATGAAATTGGCATTTAATTTAATAAATATAAGTAAGCAGCATGCAAGCTTGCTCCTTAAAAACGCCATTGCGATAAATCTTGCATCGAGTAAATATTTTTTAAGACAACCCTGCTTCCAGGAATCGCAAACAGGTGGTTTATTACCACTAATAAATACACGTTCCCACAACATAAAAAAGAAATAACCAGACATTAGATACAAAAAGTAACCATAAACAGAGGAGTATTAGAAAACGTCTAGGGATAAACTAAGAAAAATAAATCAGCGGCCCACGCGACCTAGCACAACGGACACACACGGAGGGAAAAGGACGAAAAAAAGGAAGGAGCAAGACAAAAAAATCGCAAAAGCGACGCGAATATATCCGAGGCAAACGACCTGCGAAAAATAAGACGAAAACATACTCCCGCGCACATGTGCGTTCGTCCATTTTTTTCTTTCTGTCCCGCTCTTACGCCAAAAAAGGTAGGTGTGTTTGGAAGTGCGAAAGAGAGGGGTTATAAAAGAAAGCGCGCGGAAAGAGTTGGCGGTCGTTCGCGCTCCGGTTTAGCTACGAACATTGCCGCTAGGAGCGCTGGTGCAGCGGGAAAATTTCTTCCTGTTTCGAGTTCGCGCGCTCCTTTTTTAGGGAACTTATGTTGCGCATGAGTTACTGTATTTATATTTTATGTTGATAACGCATTTTTGTCTATGAACGTGTTAATTATTTAGATCACTTAATTAAAATTAAAATTGTTTCGTAAAAGTTTTTTTTTTATATTGTAGGGAGCAAACGAACAAGTTAAGACAAAGTTATCTGACCAAAGAATGTTTAGGACGCTTATTAATTTTCAAGAAAAGATGTGTAAATATTTCGCGTACATTTTAAACGATTTAATTTTTTTTTGTTTAAACTGAAAAGCTGACAATGTAATATTTCAGGACCTTGTCTTAACAAATGGGGTAATTATTTACAGAGAAATATACTTTGTTTTAATTATTCACATCAAAATCACATTAGGAACTCTTAACTTAATAGCTAACAATTTTCAAATAAAGCGCATATGCATAACACTCGTTTAAAATAAAAATTAAACTAAAATACAACAAAAGTACCTATGTATATGTTTAGTTTAATATATCTAACACTAGCAGCGCCCCGCGGTTTCACCCGCGTAAGTCCCGATCCCGTTTGAATATCGGGATAAAAAGTAGCCTATATGTTAATCCAGGTCTTCAGCTATCTACATACCAAGTTTCATCGCAATCAGTTTAGTAGTTTTGGCTTGAAAGAGTAACAAATATCCAAACTTTCATATTTATAATATTAGTGGGATTAATGTGTAAATTTATATAACATGGTATTTAAGACTGTACAATATTGTATTTAATTGTGAGCTAAACGTCTTTTTTTTTGTCTTCTTTAAATACCTACCTTTTCAAACTTTAAGTATGTAACAGTATACAATAAAATACTTTATTTATTTATTATGTATTTTTATTTATTGTTCGTATTTTATTTAAAGAAGCATTTAAGAATTATTATTTTTGGAATGTCATTGTATTTGAGTTTTAAATTTACAAATAAACTTTTCTATTTAAATTCCATAGACACCATATTTTCTTGTGCCTATGCTCATATTGATAAAACAACATGTCTACACGGTATTAATATTGACAAAATACAACATAACTCTTCTTCTTCTATATAGGTTTTGTTTTGTGAATTTAAAGCGTATGAATAAAACAGGTATCTGTACTCGCAAGAATGTATTTAAAACTTTAATTTTCCTGTGTCAAGCAAAATTCTTACAAGCGATACACGCTCTTAAATGCTTTTTTGATATAAAATACAAACAATAAACAATTTATTTCCAAGTTTATTTCCATAGCGACGTGATAAATTTATGATTGACAATAAAAGAGACTCTAAACCGCCTAACTGCAAGCTCGTTAGTTTTTCTTGTAAAACCAACTTAATAAATTATTACAAGATCCGTCTGGTGGTAAGCGGTTACCAATGGCTATAAACACATAAACTCCATAAATTAGTGATGTCGCTTCCGCTTTACCTATTTAGTGAGCCCAAAAAGGACTTCTGATGATCTTATTTTACAGTACAATACGTTGTGGCAACACACTATACTACTAATTCTATTTTTATAATATCTGAAGATGAGTGGCTCTAATTCGAGCAGAAATCGTCTGTTTAGGTTGACTTCTCATCGAGATTCGGAGAAGACTTTCAATTTAGTTAGATCTGCCGTAGGCTTCTTCTGAGGTTATTTGAATATAGCAAGAATCATTTGACATTTAACACAACAATTTAGCTATATAAACTTTTTCTTTTTGTTGTGGGAAACTCCCACAGATCATCACCTATCCCGATCTGGTGAACAAACCACATGTCGGGGTCGAACCGGCTAAAACCACACGGTGTGAAAAAGAAAGATCCCGAAAACTGACCGAGGCACACGCTAGTGTGTCCGCCAAGTTGGGTGTCACGCACGGCTAGTTTGTATATTTACACCAACTTGAGCTACTTTTAACTAAGAAACTAATAGGCCGACACGAAGCAAGGTTTTATAACTTGGCAACTTTTATGTCAAATGAAAAGATTAGTAATGTTAGTTAGTTAAGTCGCCTACATGCGAATTTTAAATTATATGTAAATATTTAAATGAAATTTTGCCAAGTTATAAAATTTATAAAATCGTTTTCATAGCGAGTTGACTACTGAGAAAATGCAATTGAATTTGACGCCGATTTAGATCGTAGACTTTTTTCGACAACACCGTCAACCATTTTTTTTATTTGTCCCTTTAATTGTGTTCTAAGCTTAACCTTGCTTCGTGCCAAATTTCACAGTTCTGGGTCAACTAGAAGTGGTCTAGAATTTTGATGAGTAAGTTAGTCAGTCAATTAGTAAAACGGCACTTTTTCAAAACATTATAACTCAAGCCCTATAAAATATTTTTCATGAATTTGAGACACGTAAAATCTAAGCAGGTTTTATTAAACATGCGAAATTAGTTTTGAACTAAGAATTTGGCACCCATGTAGATCTCAACTTTTTTGTTGCAACACCATTTCGTCCTTTGTCAGTACGGAACTTGGCCCCTTTTTTCACATTTATGTTTTTGAAGGGATATAGTTTATCTAAATGAATTAGTATATACTATAAATTATTACATATTTTATTTATTTCATGTTATTAAAAGAACCTCTAGAATTAGCTATCCCTCATCTTAGGCTCATAAACAGTATGGGAACAACATCCAGTAATATCTTCCTTATAACTCCTCCTATAGTAGAAAAATGTACTCTACGTCTTAACAGTTAAGGTTGGTTTTAATTTAGCACATTCTAATGAAGCTGTCTACCGATTGATTTAGGAGCCCGATGCAGAGTTTTTAATTGATGCTTTTGCCTAGACATATTTATAGTGTAATTTTTAATATACAGTTTAACTATATATCTGATAAAATCTGCAAGTTTGTTTCTTATGTAAATCTTTAAGATAAAATTAAAATTTATGGAGATTTTTTATCAAAAGTAACTGATGTAACTTAGCTTGTTTTGTCACTTCGGATGTTTAGTAAAAAAAAATCATCAAAAAACTTTTCACAATTTTTGAAGATTTCTTGATAAAATGTCGGCGCCAAATAAACTGTCAAAATGAGACAGCTAAATTTTTCAGCAGATCTTTTCTATAAATTAGAGCAGGACACAAAACTTGTGCCTGTCTATTTGTTTGTTCTAGAAATGGAACCTTAATCTGGTTCCATCATTATCAGCTGTACGGAACTCAAATTATAGCATTATAGAAATAAATATTAATTAATTTAATAATTTTAATATATAATATTATAAAACAAAGTCCCCTGCCATGTCTGTCTGTCTGTCTGTTCGTGATAAACGCAATAGCTACCGAACGGATTTTCTTACGGTTTTCACCAATAGACGGAGTGATTCATAAAGAAGGTTTAGGTGTATAATTCATTAAGGTTTTGTGTAAAATGGCTGAAATATGACGATGATTGCTGAAGATGTCGGAAAAAAACAATATATACTATACTATACCCATGCGAAGTCGGGTGAAACTAGAAACGTTCATTATTAAGAAAGCATTAAGATCGACTCTGTAAATGTGTGTATTAAATTTTGAATAAATAATTACAATTTTTGCAATGTACACAGTAAAAGTAAAAAAGTAAAAAAAGTAAACTTGTACAAGTTCTTACAGTAAATAAGCCACTATTATTCCCAAGAGGCGCTATAACGTAATATACTTTGTTGATGGGAACAGTGAAAACTCAAACACGTTACATACTGTAGTTCTTTCCTTACTAATTTCTATAAAAACATTTAACTAAGTTTAAAATGAGTTGCAAGTGAAACCACAGGTACCTAGGCACCCTAGAGGCAGGCAGTATTCAGACATGCTTGCATAATAAAGGTTAGCGGCATGCGTACGTTCAAAAGAAATATAATAACATTGTGTTGGTCGGCGGGCCTTGCTCAACCAGTTTTTAAAACATATCACATGACTACGGCTAGCCTGCTTAGACTCTAACACTGTTAGATTTATTTTTAACGTTGTTTGCTTGGCTTGGAGAATAGATATTGTATTATATTATATTATACTGTGGACATACTACAAGTATTTATCGCGGGAAAGTCTTACGAGCGTAACTCATCTATCCGTGTGTAATGACAAATTGCTCGTGAACGCCCCAAATTTTTTAATAAAGCGAGAAAGCAATATGAGGCAAAACCCACATCTAAATTGTGACATTTCAAATATTGTTCTAACTTCAAAAATTGGATAACTTATGACGGTTACATCTGATCTACAAGTATGTATGTTTATGGATGTACTTGGAATAGTAGCTCATTTGACAAATAATTAATTTATTGTCATAAAACCTTATTTTTTTTTGTTATTGGTATAAATTTCAATAGAAAAAAATGATCTACCTATAGGTAACAGTATGATTTCACATGGTTCTCCGGATTCGCGGGAAATTATTCCAAAATCTTTGTCAAGTTCTGGTTAATTTTTGATAGTAGACGCCAATGCAGTTTAAACCATTCACTCGGAATCACCATCGCGTTCATTTATTTTCGATTTATGATATATTTATACTAAAGGATCAAGCGGCTTTACCTAAATTTATTTATAGTGTAATTTTACAGAAAAGATCTGTATTCTTTTATTACTTCTCTCATAGGTACTCTACATTCAACATCGGCAGCAATACATACATACATTTTTTCAAAACAGTTCCTTCGTGTGACTTTTCAAACTGATTGGAATAAAAAATTAAGTCCATGAAATAATCGATTTAATATTGTAGACTTTTCAGGAGATACCAGGATAAAATCGTAAAGGTAAAAATTGGGATTCAACTACATCGAGAAGGCCTACCTCTCTAAAACAAGCAAACGTGTCAAACCAGCACACAGCAGCACTAATGTTAAGCGGCAGTGATCGTTTGTAGGGCTTGCAATCCCGGTTTCCGTGCTACCGCAATCCCGCGGTTTCCCGCATGTCAATGAGATATGCAGAATTCCCGCGTGGAAAATTTTTGAACATTAGATCACGGCCGTTTAGCGAATGCTTGTCCCTCGTTCACAAATATCTGAGCACTGTCACCCTAAAAGCATACAAGCGGAGTAAAAAAATATAGTTTTTAACGTGTAAAATACTTACCTATTTAATTTTTTAAAAATTTCATGAGCTTAAATATTAACAAACAATAGCATTATTGTTTTCATATATGAGTATATTTTAAAATTTATTGAGGGAATTACAGCGGAATCCCGCTGTAAATGCGAACTTACCGCCAATTTCTAGCTAAAAAGGCTTCGGGATTGCAAACCCTAACCATTTGTTACCACCAGGCCGGCAGTGGTTACCTATGAATATCTATAAAACCAGCTCCTGTCAAAGAGGAACCAGCTCCTACTAAAATTGTTTGGGAAAATCAGGGCAATGAGTTCATTGTTAATTATTATTTTTAAATGTATACATGTCTTCAAAGTACCAAGTAGGTATATAATAGCATTATCTCAAAAACCAGTGTATAAACTATTCGTAGGTATAGGCTGGGTTGCCCTTTAACTTTAATTGCTCTATCACAGGCTAGCCTGTGATCAAAAATCTGTTGAATACTGACATCTTATGTAAGGCGTGGTGTTTTTATATCACCTTACACTTCTGGCTTAATTTGCTCTGCATTCAACCAATGCGGAGGATGACGAATGACGATTTATCATTTTCAACCGACGTCAAAACGAATGAGCTTTTTTTATTGTTGTAAATTTTATTTCATTTTTATATTTTTTATCGACTTTGACGATGAATGAGCACTTGACTACAACGTTAAAGGTATCAGGTTCGATTGTTCTTTAGTGCAAATATTTGACGAGCCTAGTGGTTAGTGATATTGACTGCTGAGCCAGATGTCGTGAGTTCGATTCCCACCAAGGAGAAATTAATAATTGTGTGATGAGCACGATTATTTGTTATGTGTCTGGTTGAGATTTATCTAATATGTGTATATGTTTAGAAATATATAAGTATGTTTATCAGCAGTCTGGTTACCATAGTAGAGGTTCTATCTAGTTTGGGATCAGACGGCCGTGTGTGAGATGTGTCAAGTTATTATTATTTGCAGTGGCCTCGATCATTCCATGTATAATATGTATGTACTAGCAGCGCCCCGCGGTTTCACCCGCGTAAGTCCCGAGAACAAGATCCCGTGGGAATATCGGGATAAAAAGTAGCCTATATGTTAATCCAGGTCTCTAGCTATCTACATACCAAGTTTCATCACAATTGGTTCAGTAGTTTTAACGTGAAAGAGTAACAAACATCCATCCATCCATACTTACAAACTTTCGCGTTTATAATATTAGTAGGATTAATGTATCTAAATATTTTACTCCGTGGTCTAGAACTTGTAGTCTGAAAGATATTGCTTTTGAAGCCGTCAATTGTGTATTTTATGTTTATATGTATATAGAAAGAAAGAAAGAAATGAATATGTCCCACAATCTTATTAGAATATTACTGTAACATCTCATTATATTTTTTTCTAGCCGTTTCCCACAGTTTATTGGACACTGCTCCGGTCCTAAGGGTCGTAGCATGACGTTACATAGCCTATAACCTTCGTCAATGAATACTCTATGCAATACAAAAATAAGTTTTCGAATATAACTGCCAGTTCCAGAGATTAGCGCGTTTAAACAAACAAACTATCAAACAAAATACTTCTTTATCTTTATTATGTTAGTATAGATTTTATTTAGATATGAAAACATACCTACTTCTACTGTCAGAGATAATATGACGCTACAAACGATTGACTCACTGCTTTAGTCATTCAAATAAAAAGTGTTTAGTTCAAGGCAATTTAAGTATCAACGAAAATATAACTAAATAGATGATGGTGTGAAAACAAGATTAATGTACTCTTTATGGTCTCCAAGCCAAGCTTCGACACGTATGGGCCGGCTCGACCGGAGTGATACCACGGCCTCACAGAAAACCGGCTGTGAAGCAATGTTTGTATTGCTTTTCGCCGAGTGAGTGAGGTTACCGGAGGCCCTAAACCTTCTCTCTCTCTCCCCTTCTTCCTCCTCTCACCCTCTTCTCGCTTCCCTTACTGCCACATTAAAAGCCGGCAACGCACTTGTGACTCTTGAGTTGCACGTGCCCATGGGCGTAGTCAGTTACCATCAGGTGACCCGTCTGTTCGTTTGCCCCCTATACCATAAAAACAACCATGGCGACATGATTCGTATAACGGCAAGGACTCAAAGTAATAGTATACAAAACATAATAACAGAACCAACTGGTGTTCCTTTCCTAGCACCATTCAAAAGAAATACAGGACATTTGGGACCCCAGCCTCTGCGAGCTACTGCAGTTTCAGTCCAGTCCAGTCAGTTCCCCATCCGAGACTTGCGGTATCCCTCACCCTAGGTTCCTCTTCCTACCAATTTTGTCCTTAAACAAATTTTGCTTTCTGGCTTCTTTCCCGTATTAAAACGACTATTCTCCCAATGAGGGTTGGCGTCAGGCAGTCGGCCGGCCATAAAAAAAGCCAAAGTCCTTTGTAACGTACACATTGGTATAAATCATTTTTGGTTTATTTCATTGTCCAATATAACTTGACCTGTCATGGAATAGACTCACGTACCATGACAGGTCAACATATATACTTGATATTGTTTAAAAATGTTCGCTTTCTGCACTTTTTCTATACATAAACTTTAGGATATTCCAAATTTTACGTTCCTACGTTCGCGAAAATTTCTTTAAAACGCATACAAAGAATTCTATTCATGTTTTAATATATAGATACGTGCCTCGGAGAGCACGTTAAGCCGTCGGTCCCGGATGCCATATGAACATCTGTGGCATTCGTTACGGGTAGTTGGAGCCCTAAAAAGTCCGACAATCTGGTCTTTTACAGAACTTCGATATCGCCTAGTACCTACCTACTTGGGTTGTGGAGGTCTGATGGCAGTCGCTCCACGTAAAATATAAAAGTTCGGCCGTATCGTAGTTAGACTGAAAGCCGACCCCAATTTAGTTGGGAAAAAGGGGCGGAAGATGATGTTTTAATATATAGATAATGGGTACCTACGTATAAATATTTTGATTTATGTATTTTTTTTTTCTACATCCAAACTAAACATAGCTTGTATAGGTATGGGTTCTAGAACACAGATGAACACTATTTAGTTATTTTTTATATTACTTACCGATCGATGTATTTCAATAGACATAAATTCAAGCAAATATTTTCAATGAACAGGAATCGAACTCATAATCCCTGACTATGCAGTGGAATGCTCTACGACCACGCCACAGTCATCATAGAGGTTGTCAAGATTTATTTGAATATTGACACCCAATTTGGAAAAGTAAATTAATTAGGTACTTATAAGTCGAAATAAAAATAAAAACGATTTAAATATCGTATACTCCTCCAGAAAGTCACTATAGGTTATGTAGTTTCGCATCGCACGTCCACCATAGTGGATTCAACTTCTAAAATCTATGACGCAATTTTTTCCACCTCCGCCATTCACTGATCTATAAATATTGTCTATGGAGGTATGCGCTATCCCCCCCATCCCCACCGCTGCTGCGTGAGTCAGAGGTGCGCGCGCGCACAAGTTTTGCAACCGAAATTCTACCAGTTTGAGACAATGGCATTATTAGGCGTGCGGCGCCATCTTGGATTAAAGTTAGGCTTGTTTTGTGTATGATTAGCTCAAATTGGTTTTAGATGAAGATTTGTTTTTGTTCTGTTCTTTTAATATATTTTTTTTTATATGGATTTAAATATAATATAATTTGTATAAACTTATCAAAGGACAATAGCAAAAAAAAATTTAACAAAAAATTTAAAAGCAGAAAAAATAAATAAACCTTTTAAGTCTTGAGTATTGAGTTTATTTACATACACTATCAAATTTTATATAAACTAATTTGAGTCGACGCCAAACAATAAAGAAACTAAGACGAAGATTTTCATCTAATATTAACTTATTTTACATCTAAATATTTTGTCGATAACAGTTTTATCAAAGCTACATTGACATGTCCGATGAGGAGGGTATTGTATGCCACAATAACCTCCTCTATACTAAGATCAAAAGAAACCAATGGGGTAGTTACGTGTGTTACGTGATAGAAAAAAAAAGAAAAAGAAAACACAGACCCAGAAAATGTATCTGTTAGTAACACTCATTATTTTCTCATTTAGAGATTGAGTTATGGAGTAATAACAAAAAAGAGAAATGCGAATACTTAGCAAAGCAGGCACTGGTGCCCAAACTCATAAACTTGGTACCCACTACTTTTTGGTTTTTCTTAGATAGGTGTGTACCATCTTTGTCTTCATCACTTTTTTATGTTAGAGGACAAATGCCTATTCTACAATCCAATCAAAAAAATGTAAATGAATCGGTATATTGTATTGTGTTACAAAAGAAAAAAAAGACGTGATGCGTGATTTAATGCACCCCTGTCGTGATTCAGCGATTATTTAATCGTTACAGACTTTGAGGATCTCTGCATAATTGTGACACATAAGCGACTACTACTTGCCACTTCCTCTTGATTTTATTGATTGAACCCACATCACCAGGACAATAGCCACTGACGAGTCGTTTTTCTAATAATAAATGTAATACAAACAGTTACATATTCCTTAACTAATAAATAAATATTTAACGATAAAATAGGTACTATTATCAATCAAACGCTGCAATCAATCAGTTTTACAGTATTGCGAGTTGCGCCTACGCATCGTGCAGTGTTCGTGACTGGTCCAGCTAGTGAAAAGGCGCAAGGAGTAACGGAGAAGCCGTTAACATTTCATATTAAAACTGATGTATCAAAACTTTTAGATAAGTTAAGATATAATTTATCCAGTTACCCCACTAGTGGGCACATCAAACGCCATCTAATCAAGACTATTTAGTTACTATCGATCCTTCATCCCGCAATTAAAGTTCTTAAGTTCTAGAATATTCTAGAGGACTTTAGATGATGATGTGTGTTACTCTATAAGAACTGACTGTAATTAATTTCTTTACTTTACGTAAAAGAACTTCAAAAGTCAGTGGTACGTGGATCACCATCGGACCGGGAATCAAACTCGAATCGCTGGCGTGAGACGGCAATGGTTAGAGCTAACGGTCGTCACATGTAACAACTTTGATATATATAATTATAGTATACATTACTATCGTTTGCAATCACTCATCACTTGGCTTGAATGACTAGGTTATCCCAATTGCTTTTTTGTACCACAAATCCTGATCGACCATCGCTTAGAAGGGAATTGTTTCATACAAAACCTAATTGATCTGAAAATTGATAGTAAATGATGTAGACACTAAACAGACAGAGGGGGTAAGGCACTCAGGGGGGTAAGGTACAGCATATTTCTATAGTACCTCCACAATACCAGATAACAGTTAATGAGGACAGTGCAGGTAGGTTCGCAGGTAGTAATAAAAACCCTATTCAGTTTAGATATAGCTGAAAATCGTACGCCGCTGTGTCTGACTGTTCGAGCCTAGTCTACGAATACTCGCGTTCGTTTTCTGCTTTCTGGATAGGGGGCAAACAAGTAGACGGGTCAAATGATGATAAGTAACTACCGCCGCCCATAGGCACCTGCAACTCGAGAGTCACAAGCGCGTTGCCGGCCTTTAAAGTGGGGGAAGGGAGAGAAGAGGGGGAGAAGTGGGGAAGAGAGGGGAAAGGGAAGGCTTAGGTCCTCCGGTAACCTCACTCACTCGGCGAAACAACGAAAGCATTGCTTTACTGCCGGTTTTCTCTTAGGCCGTGGTATCACTCCGGTAGAGCGAGACCATACGTGCCGAAGCATGGCTTTTCTTCTATATTATTTTAATTTCGCACTGCATCCAAATATCGGTATGCTAGGTGTAAGTGCTGACAAAGAACATGCTCGAGCATTTATCTTCTCCATCTGGTTGACCCTAAGATCTTACTGTCAGGTGGGCTGTGTGCGAACTTGTGTAAAGAAGGACAGTATTTCTCAATAGTTAGTTTGTATTAAATAAAGACACGATTTTCGTTCCTATAAGCTATATTTTACCAACAAACGTGATAGATAGATCAATTCGCAGTAGCAAATATTTTAAATCTCAAATACCTAACTGTTCACAGAGTCTGGTCACGAATCTGCGTAGGCGCAAGCTTTACAACACTGTGTATAAAGATGTTCAGGGTTTTTTTTTTCAATAAATGTAGATGAATATTAGTGGATATTCTGAGACTAACTTACGGTCGGTTATTAATTTAAAAATATCTGTCTGTCTGTCTTAAGGGTCAATTATATTTTTTACTTTTGGGCCATGCTTCGGCACATATGCGCCGGCTCGACCGGAGTGATACCACGTACTCACAGAAAACCGACAGTAAAGCAATGATTTCATTGTGTTTCGTCGAGTGAGTGAAGTTACCGGAGGACCTAACCTTTTCTCTCATCTTCTTCTCCCACTCGCCGCACTCTCTCATTTCTCCCCATCCCCTACTCCCACCTTAAAGGCCAGCAACGCACTTGTGACTCTTGAGTTGCAGGCACCCATGGGCGGCGGTAGTCACTTACCATCAGGTAACCCGTCTGCTCGTTTGGCCCCTATCCCATAAAAAAAGAAACTGTAAACAGTCAACGTGAACGGTTTCTTTAAAGTGTATTATTGTTATTAAAAAGACCACTCCCGCATTAGGGATATTCCTGGGTCGCGGGGGCTTCACAAACATTCAAACAACGGACACAAAGAACACCCAGACTCGGAACAACTATTTGTGGATCACACAAATTTTTGTCCCGTGTGGAATTTGAACTTAAACAATTGCACCATCCGTGCAGTCAAAGTTAAAAGTAAGTACATATTAAATACAAATACATATCATGAAATGTATTGTAATAGAATATTTTAGCCTACTGTTATGGGCCTGATATTTGTAATTTAAATTTCAATCAACAGTGACACATTTTACTTAAAAATTTGGATGTAGGTACTAACTGTTGTTTGTTAAACAATATCCTGGATTGTTCAATCGAGCTAAACACGTAACGAACAGAAGTAATATTAGAAACTATAATAGGCTGGTTTTAAATAAATATATTCCCAGAGGCTGTAGAATGCCGAATCATCAATACGCAATATGTATTCAAATATATATAATGAAGTACCGAGACTTATAATGGAATTGCGAAGTAATAAATGTACACATTAAAATATCTATTGGTTAATTGATAATATACTTTAATGCAGTTCAAAGTTTTAAGAATACCATGAGCAACGTGTGCGCAATTTACAAGAATTTTAATAGAAATATGAAATTTAATAAAATTTTAATCACAATCATAATCATAATTATAATCATAATCATAGTCATCATTAAATTTATTTGCATTAAAACACGGTATTTGAAGATGGTACAGAGTAGATACATAGATCATACATGTTTAGCTACAGATAATGCATGCAAAATTAGTCTAGTATTTAAAATCTATATGTAATACCTTTAAACGAGCAATTCTTGTATATATGTATTTATATTATATAATCTGAATCTCGGAAACGGCTCCAACGATTTTCATGAAATTTAGTATGTAGGGGGTTTTTGGGGCGATAAATCGATCTAGCTAGGTTTCATTTTTAGAAAACTTAAAAAAAGCCGCGCAAAGCTTGGTCATCCAGGTACTATTGCTTAAAAAATATGCTCCATCAATATAGATATATGTATTAATAAGTGTATACGTTTTTAATGCATTATTCATCTTAATTGTATAAATCGTGGCTTATTTGCTGAAAAATAGCTCCTGTAAATCTCTCGTGTAGAGACAAAACACGTGTCGATGTTCATTTCGTGCTAGCAAAACATTGCATATTACCCTTACTTGCCAACCAAGGAAGAAAATCTTTGTAAAAGATGCTTGGTTTGCATATTTTGATCCCATGTTAGAAGAGCGAGACTATTGTTTGTTTACGAGGCAAGTTTTCATTCTTCTATAACCTATAAGAATTTCTTCACAACAAATAAAAAGAAAATAAATTTTCCCGACTCGGAAATCGAACCATAAATGCCATAGTCGCTCATATAGATAATCGCATAATTAAATTAATCATACGGGACGAATAAAGCCAAACATTTTTGTATCAGCGGTTTAAAATGATGTAATATGATGATAATATGATGTGTAAACTAAAATCGTGATTATTTTCACCTCTACAAGATAAGAGTTTACTACATCTAATCAAAAACCTATTTTTACTAAACCACGCCTCCAACAAAACTAACCTTCTAAACCGAATCAAACACTGCATGTTTTTCACTATAATTCACCCACACAACATCGCTATCTGGTTGCGGAGATCAAACGTTACAACACATACATTACAAGCCTTGTATACATACATTAAAATGTTCACACACCTACCAAGTAATGTATGTGCTAGTGTAAAGAGCTGCGAAATATCGTGAATGTTTATTTTAACTGGTTGAAAGAAGGCAATCTGGTGTTTGCAAAACCTAGTGCACACTCACTGGTTACGTGCGTAATGTTTCTATAACGCATATGTCTGAGAAAACTTGCCTTGACAGACTCTTTTATACTCCAATTTGAAGAATAGTTTATATCAACCACAATGTAAGAGCTTTCACAAACTCTCGTTCATAAATACAATGGTTACAAACATCTTTAAGTAAGTAAGGAAGTTGGGTATAGAAGATATGCACATATCAACAGAACCGAGCGGTGACAGGGATTGGATTGACCACGGGCTGTAGGCGAGAGTTGATGGTGGTGGAGTTGGTCATTACCAAGTGAGTGAGTGGGCCCACATACCTGGTTGGAGGCAGTCTAAACTGGTGCTGACGAAGGACTCAACACGTTTAACTTGCAGACTACTCAGGCTCAACCGACTCGACATCAGGATAGTTGTAGGAACCATTACTGGCCACCGGGCCCTAAACCGGCTCCTATTCACTATCAATGCGACAGACACTACTTTATGCAGAGGATGTCTTAACGCATGTTATCCTGGCGTGCGAGGGAGTGACCACACAACGGGCAAGCATCCTCGCGGGTGCGAGGTCGCTCTTAGAAGCCTGCGAACGCCCCAGGAGGCTTCGGTGCTTCTGGAAGAAGCTAGGCTGGCTCAACTAGTCAGCCTTATCTGAACGCATAATGGACTGCCTATGAGTCTAAATGCGGAAATAGAGGACTATTAATACCAATACCAAAAGTAATCCGTATGCTTGTTTGCGACCCTATTAACGAACACGTGTCTATGCAATTCGTACAGTATGATTTACTGTGCGAACCTACCCAATTAAGAAATAGTCATAATGTGTACTCGTATCTTGTTATTTTGTTTTATAAGTTAAACAAATCTTCTCTTATTGTATTCATTTCTTTCTTTGTCTCCATGTCTCCAATTCTAACAGCTAAATTTGACTAGATTTTTTTTATCACACATTACTTATATTTGTGTTCACCCTTTCAGTTAAGCTAGACAAAGATCAATCTTCTAGTTTTGACTTAGATAGATTTTTAAATCCAAAAGAATATTTTCCAAGAACTCTCTCCCAGAAACATGAAACTCCTACACCAGTGTACACCTCCCTCAACTATTCTATTTTTAATGTTTAGATCGGTAATGCGGGATGCAATTTTATGCACAAATTTCAAGCGCTTGCGCAGCCCCGCCATTTTTAAATATATAATTTTAGAACTGATTCGCAGGAAGCTTGCACATCTATTTTTGTGTTTTATTTATTCCTAGGCGGGCTGGCCACTCCTATGAGTGAATGGTTTGATTGAACACTTACACAGCTATAGTTTATGAATAGAACGGTAATGTATTGGATAGTGAGTGTTAGGTTTTTTGTGGTTGTACAGAGTGGGGATACGTTTATTGATATATGTAATATATTTTTGCTGTATGCCTACTGTATTTTTTCTTTCATAAGAAGAAGCTAAGATACATCTTTTAGCCAATTAGGCCTGTATCTATATCAATCAATCAATCAATTAGCCTATTGTAGTCCACTGCTGGACATAGGTCTCTCCCAATGTGGTCCTCCACCGCAGAAGAGAGTCGGTCCATCTGGCTGGGGGGTGTCCTACCAAATCGCTTATACATTTATAAATAAATGTAAAACAGTTAAGTGCACGTTGGGAGAGGTCTTTTCTTTTTTTTTTACGTGTGGAAACCCACTCGGGTACCACCTCGCCGAGCACTCGGCGAAGTGGCTATGTCGGAATCGAACTGACTAAAACCATACGGTGTTCCGTCACGGCGTCTATGGCCGGGGGCTCAGGTATAACCTAGGAAGGAACTCACTGAACCCCCAACCGACTTGACCACCTGTCCACACGTTGGGAGAGGTCTGTGTCCAGCAGTGGATTGCAATAGGCTGATTGATGACTAATTGAAGTGCCTTCTTTAGTCTCTCTTTCAGACAATATTTTTATTCGGTTTAGTAACTAACTATTGACTAGCTTTAGTGTAATCAATTAAAAAGTTTGAAACAGGTATTTTTTGTAGTTTGGAAACCATGATGTATGTAATAAACCGATAGTTGTTCCGACCACTTAACGTGGATAGTGAGGTGGAACATTGTTGTTTGCAAAAGGTGGGTGAAATACAAATTTGAATTCTTCTAAGGTAAGAATAAGCGTGGATTTCTATACTAATATAATAAGGTTGAAGAGTTTTAACTGATTGTTCGTTTGTTTAAACGCGCTAATCTTTGCAATCATTTGTCAGATTTAAATAGTTATTTTTGTATTGGATAGTGTATTTATTGAAGAAATTTATAGGTAGACCCTTAGGAGCAGTTACCATGTGAAATTGCTTTAAAAATAAATATAAACGTGAAAGTTTGTGAGTATGTATGGATGATTGTTGCTCTTTCACGCAAAAACTACTGAACCGATTGTCATGAAACTTGGTATGTAGATAGCTGGAGAGCTGGATTAACACATAGGCTACTTTAAAAAAAAAAACCTCTTTCGACTCCCGCTCAACCTTTGACAAGAAAGTTGCTCAAGAATAGGCCCTATTAGACACTGTAGTTTAGACAGCCTTAGTCTCTTTATGGCACAGTCCTTTATCTACCCTACAGTAAATAAACAACGTGAATATATATATATACAGATATTATAAGA
Source organism: Callimorpha dominula (assembly GCA_949752705.1). Taxonomy (NCBI): domain Eukaryota; kingdom Metazoa; phylum Arthropoda; class Insecta; order Lepidoptera; family Erebidae; genus Callimorpha; species Callimorpha dominula. The sequence goes on along the minus strand of OX457015.1, from coordinate 11,211,399 downwards.
ATATATGAGGCGCATTGGGAATGCACTGACGTTATTTTTACCGGATCTTAGCCTTGAATTTTAGAGTATTTTTGTATGCACTTACTGCAGTTGGCTCGGTTCGCGATGTGTTTCGATTGGAAAAATAAAAACGTTCATGAAAAGTGAGTAATACTTTTTAAGCAAGTCTTTGTTTTATATTTTGTTTGAATCATTCTCAAAAACTATATACCATAATGTATTTATAAACGTACCATTAGCCTGAAAGTATCAATGCCAAAAGTGGGTGTCGTGAACAAAAATAAATTTCATTAGTGGTAGCCCAAAAGTCCGTAATTCATTAAATTATTAATGATAATAAAACCCCGAATAAAAAAAAAGAATTTCGGACGACAAACAAAGGATAAACATAGAATAGAAATATATAAATAGGTAAATAGATAAGATGCTTTTCGAACAGTATCTAATGTTATATTAATAATTGACTGCACAAGTGGCGTAGTAGTTAAAGTGACTACTCGCCTCGCCACTACACCGTGCCGAGTATTGTAGCTTCGACTCCCTCAGTGGACAAAAATTTGTGTGAACCACAAACAGTAGTCCCGACTCGGGGTATTCTTTGTGTGCGTTGTTTCAATGTTTGCAGCGTCCCCCGCGACACAGGTATCATTCCTAATGCAGGAATTGTCTTTTCCATTAAAAAAAGAAATACTATATAAAAAACTGATGTTCTAAAATTTCGTTCTTAGGTTTTACTTTAAAACTATCAACTTTAAAAACATAAGAAGCCGCGACAACATTCGGAAAAATCCACTGCGAATTTCGTTGCTGATAGAAAGTTTTGATGGCGCGAGCCAATCAAAACTGTTTGACACGTGTGTGCGTCTATTCGGAACGTTTTTTTTATGTGTGCGTCTAATGTATATATGTAGTTCGTGTTGGTAGTTAGCAATGTGAGTTGCATTACTTATCTATACAGTGCTATAAAGTGGATAGATGTAGAAGACCTCAGAATTCCCGGCAACAGCCAGTTAAAGTTACAGATATGCGACCCTGAACTGCCAACCTTCAAAATTCTCCCAATTCACCATCTTTAAGTCCCAAAGCACCCGGTTGACGGCAATATCCTTGCCGCCTATCACGAGTGGGAGCAATTGCCTAGTCCTTCGGGGATAAGGACGTGAAATGTATGTAAAACCGAGGAACTCAACTAGTGTGTTATAAGATCTGGTCTCTGGAACAGGTGCATAAAGTGTTGTGGAAACACTCGTTTTATTTGAAAACTTACATAAAAATCGTTTCTCACTTTCACTACCGTAATAAAGCAAAGGTTTACGTCTTTACTGTATTTATGTTAGATGAATGTAGACACGACTTCGCAAGTTATTTAAGTAAACTAACTAACTAAGAGTTTAAAGATCACTTCTATGTCTTTCTCAACATATTATTTCATATTATTTTTAATTGTTTTTTTAAGAACAAGTTCTTCTCTCTATCTATTTTTCTTTCTTTCCCGTACGTAAGTAGGGTTGGCATCAGGCTAGCGTCCAGTCATAAACGAAACCACCCAAAACCCTTTGCTTTGTTACACATTGCGCCGATCCCAACAAAAATTGGGAAAATGTCAGGATGATGATAATGTTTTTCTTGACCAATTACACAGAGTAAAGATCATACTTTCAAAAGTCTAATTGAATTCTTTCTCTTTAAATTCACAATGATAACAATAATACACCAGATGGTGTATATCTATTGGTGTATTATTGTTATCATTGTGAATTTAAGGAGAAAGAATTGAATTTGATCTATACTGTCAGACTGTCTGATATTTTTGAGTTCATAATTTTTTTAATCTTTAGATTTGCAATCATTTATAATCTTGCAGGTGTGGTATAAAAAAAGGATTTAGCACAGTGTTTAAAATAAATGATGCCAACGGTCTCCCCAGTTTGTGAAAGACTATCGATTGGATGCACAAATAACCTCGCATATGGCACTGTGTTGAGTGTTGTGGGTTCGATGGTTACATGTGACATCGTTATGACATAATTTGTGATTGTTTTTTTAAAACCGTTCGTGGTCATGAAGCTCCATAACTGTACTGAATTCTTCTGTTAAATAGCAAAAACAATCACAGATATTCATAAAAAGCTCTTTTAAGTTGCTAAAGTCAAATATTTATCATTTCGTATACAGTCTTGGTACTCATTCATTAAAAATAAAATAACTAATAAATAAGCATCCATTATGAGAGTATTTTTGAAAAATTTCACCACTAAGGGGGCATAAAAGAAGAATGAACGGTATTTGGAAATCCGACGTTTTATATTTTATGTTGTCTGGTGTCTCGTATTTCACATTCGTCTGTTAACTTTTCAGGTCATCAGTCCATCTGGGGGGCGCGAACGTCCTACCTTCCATTTAATTATTCCTGTTTTCCGCTCTATGCTCTATGCCCCGTAGTTAGCCTGCAATAGGATGATTGATTGATATTGATTTTATGTGATTGTGATTGTATGTTGTTTGATTTTGTTTGAAGAGTCCATATTCTATTTCTTCTTTACTCCCTGTTCCCGCCTCTTCAGCTTTCATTGATCGTTTTGATAATAATTAATCTGAAGGGCCAAAAAAAAAGAGAAACCGATTGACCATAATTTTAATAAAAACCGATTTGTTATTTTATATTATTTCTATTTTAAAACCAGTTATGAAACCTACTAATATATCAAAATATTAACATGTGCTAGAAGTTACTTCAATCAAAATATTCTTTAATCCAATGTTAACGTACAGGGCAAATACATTTTTGTTAACAAAAAATAAAGCGACAAAATTGATTGTGTAAAAATGAACTAATAAATACCTCATGCATTATATACTAACACATTTTTTGTTTTTTTTTTGTCCAATGCTTTTAAAACAAATCACAGACATACAAACATAAATACATACGACTCAAATGGAGAACCTCCTTTTCTGAAGTCAGTTAAGAAAAAGACGGACATACAACCATACACACATAGGTACAGATCGAATACAGAACCACATAATCGGTTCAAAAATACTTTATTTTCTCAAAAAAACCAAACTTAGTAGGAGGAAGAGGATTTGTTAGTGTGGACATTAGGTACTTGGAACTACCACACAAAGTCTGTCGTACCAATCGATGTCTAATAATAAAATGCGATAATGTTCCTTATGATTAGAAGAGAAGAGTTCAATGTACCTATATATTTCTTTCAACACATGAAATTAACATGTGACAGTTCGAGTTCGTTATGTTTGCAGAGAAAAAAACTTCGAAGTATTTTGAATCCTGAATTTTAAATCTAATGAATCTTATGTTTGTATATTTGAATTTGTACGTTTTAATTTTTCACCTATGTAAATATATGATGATTAGTAATAACACGAAAAATTATAAGAAAACTTTAGTCTCCTATTGACCATTCTATCATAAAAAACACGTTAACTAACATACTACATATGTGAATTTACATAGCATACACATAAAAACACGAACTACGTATATACATTAGACGCACACATAAAAAAAACGTTCCAAATAGATGCACACACGTGTTAAACAGTTTTGATTGGCCCGCGCTTGCGACGCGCAGATTTCAAAATATACGTTAATGTTAATTTTTCGACGTTCTATTTTTGTGTTCGCAAGTTTTTATCCCTATTGATGCGCGCTTAAATCATTTTGATACTTTCTAGGTCAAATGAATAATAAATTTATTTTTAAATTCTTATTTTGCAGTCGTTTGATCATGCTTTATTGTAATGTAAGGTTGGGTGTGGCTTACTTGCAACCATTGCTTTTAATTGGTTATAAGAATGAATGCAATAACCTATTGACCTAATTGCGAAATAGTTTAAAATTGTTGAAGATTTATTTGAATTAAAACTTTATTAGATCATCTCAAAGACTACATATCTGTAGCAAATACCTAGCCTAAGCACTCTTCTTGTCACTGATTATCATTGTGGGTTGTGATAATTAAACAAAGTATTTTCTATAGGCAGCATGTACACCCGAATACACTAGAAAAAAAAACCATCTTAAATTCCATAAAGAAAGAAAGGGAAACTAATTTTACGACGCTGATCGGGGACAATGTTTTGACTATTATAATTTCAACTTACTGAGAGATTGTACTATGATATTTTTATGACTTTTTTATGACAAGTACTGTTTATAAATGTATTTACAAGTTTTGGGAGAGAAGCCTGGAGCTTAAGTTGCCAGAAACGCTTACATCTAAAAAGAATATTCCTTTCCTATAAAATAATATTTTATGATGACTGCGATGTAACCATAACAACTTTCTCGCCATTAAACATTCTACAAAACCTAGCGAGTCATTTTTCATAATGACCACTAAATCAGCCTACGTTGAAGTAATATAAAACCTACTTCCTCTCCGCTGCTGTAAACTAGCAACTAAGTAGCATTGGTGCTAATTTTTAATATTAAAAGAGGACGGCGAAACTGGTTTACTATTAATAAACAAGATTTCTTAGAAGCTCAGTAACACCCGGTTGCTGTATGAATATAATCATTTATGTATGTAAAATGATATACCAGATGAAGTTGCATATTTTAAAAAATTATCCATTCATTTGACGATTTAGTCAGGCGCAAAAAAAAAGCTATAAAATAACACTATTATTTTTTAATTAAATTACTATGTATTTATAATCTTTAAATGCACTGGCAAAAACATTGAAACCAAATTCAATTAAAAATTGTTTATATTGAACTTGGTTTCAATGTTTGTGCTAAATTTCAATGAAAAATAATCTTTGGAGACTAAATGACCAAACTCGGATGCTCTTATATCACGTTGCTTTCTTTCTAACCTTCTAAATGGAGAACAGAAAATCCAACTATTTTATTATCGAATGGCAAAATTATTTATTTATAGAATAACATTTCCGTCAGTTGACTAAAATAGAATTTATCGGTCATATTTTTAATATGTTTAGTTTGACACTTCTCATCTATAATAAAAGGTGAAAATGCAGTTAAATATTGGTTACCTGGCTCAATGGACAGACGCATTATCGAAATTTGAAAGAAAGTGTTATGACATGTATGTATGCGTGTTTTTTTCTTTTTTATTGTACCGTTCAAACCAAATACATGCAAAATTATTAATTACTGACAGTTCATGAATATACAACGCCCGTAACTAGTTGTACTAAGGGGGTCAGGAAATCTGTCCAACAGCGTTTTTTCCCACAGGCCAATACTAGTTTTACCCACACATAAAGTTAAGATCCTAGTTTGAAGAAACGTATTTAAATAAATATATTATTAGTATTCTTTATGAAATACAAACAAAATACATAACTATTAATATTTCTATCTTCTATATCCACTATGGAGTATGACTCGCAAGTGTGTGTCTCGCTTCCAGTTCTAATAAATTGATACAAATTATTAGTGCACTTTTCCACGGTGCAGTCGCCATAAAAAAAACCGTTAATATTAAGTAATTTCGCTGATGTCAAAAATAATTTATCTTAATTACCTGATGAAAGATCCTACAGCTACTTTGTAATATTTTATATGCTTATCTGCATTAGACTGTGACCTAACACATCAACAGACTGACCTAACCGCAGACATTATACCAGATCTTAAGGATAGAAGTATATATGAGCACTATCTTTAATTCTATACGATCTTTATGTAAGTACATATATTGATAACATCAGATATGAGAGCTACAAACTTGTTCAGTTGAAGTAAAGCTTGTTATATATATATGGACCCATTTAGCAATAAGGTTTTTTGCCTTATACGCAGTTTTGACTTGTGTTGTCACTTGAATAATTAGTTCTATTATTATTATTATAATTTTAGGGTACCATTCAGGTAGGTAGTTGTGCTATTTGGATGTAACTCCTATATTATCTTAGTCCCTTATAAACAAAAATTTTTCAGGAATTTTATTCACGCAATTAAATTAAAATCAATTTCATTCCTTAAAGTATCAAGACTATTTTTCGTCGACAGCTCCTTTGTGTTTTTTGGCACGGCAGCCAAACATTGGTTTATGCGATGCATCCAGTCTGTGTGCGAATCTTTCAACTCACACAAAACAAATGCGTATGCGTGTGCGCAACCGCTAAAACGTTTACGTAAGGAACACAGTTTAGAGTGATTGCTGATATCTTTCTATTTAAATTTTATATAGTTAGTTATATTTTAAACAAGGCACCCCGGACGTTGTGGCCGCCTAATTAAGAAGAGGTGGCTTAGATCTGCAGAGAGGATCCCGAAGGACTCCTTCTTAGTGTGTACCCGTGTCCCCGGGGGTAATGGTTGCCAATTATCCAGATGATGGGGATGATAGATTTTTAAAGTACATAGGTGTGAGGTAATAATATCTAAATAGTGTTTTAATTTATTTATTTTGTGTAGTTAGTTATTTTTATTGGCCGGAGGTATAAACCAAGCCGATGGGAGCAAAGCAGTAACCATAAATATGAACTGTACTCATGTACACGAACGTAATCATTCGATCATAAAATATATGACCGCGATCGATCGAAGTATAATCAAAGTATAATGCGTGTGAAACTGAGGGATATACCTAGTAAATGCTTATTAGTTTACAAGATATTACAGTAGTATCGCTCAGAATCTACAGATGGCGTAAAAATAAAATAAATCAACTCGCGGTCAGTATTTTTGTTGCGTTAACACTTTTTCCGTCTAGCCGGCCGCCTTCCGAGCTTCTGAATTGTAACGTGTGATAAGGAAATTTGTTCCAAAATGTGTGATATTTTCTTGTAACAGCTGAGAAGTTGAAAGAGCGCGAGCGGCTTGAAAGTTAACTATTGCCCGTGCATAGTCAAGTTGTGGAATGTCCACCTTTCCATGGTTTTAGTAACTGACTTCACTCTTCATTAGGAGTATGGGTTTGACGTAAAAAAAAAAATTTAATCTCTTTACAGCGTACGTTTTTATTAACTTCGACTGGCCTTTAGTAGTTTGTGACCCTGACTGCTACGCCATAGGTCGTGGGTTCGATTCCCCTCCGAGTCTGGGTGTTCTTTGTGTCCGTTGTTTGTATGTTTATAATCCCACACGACTCAGGAGTCATTAATGCGGGAGTTGTCTTGTAAAAAATAAACTTCCCTTCTACTGTTTAGACAAATCTTGGAAGTTAATTTTAATCTATTTTTTATATTATAGGGGGCAAACGAGCAGATGGGTCACCTGATGGTAAGTGACTACCGTCGCCCTTGGACATCTGCAACTCAAGAGTCACAAGTGCGTTGCCGGCCTTTGAGGAAGGAGTACGCTCTTTTCTTGAAGGTTTGAAGGTCGTATAGGTCCGGAAATACCGCAGGCGACAATTTGTTCCAGGGATTGGTTCTGTGAGGCAAAAAAATTTTGGAGAACCGCACCTACCTGAATGATCGAATTGAAATGAAGCTTTGTGTGTACATGTAGTTTGTGGATGACAATACGATAATATGGCTTCTTGAGGCTAATATGATGATGGAGCCAGTAAGTGGATGGTGGAAGACTTCAGTGGCTACTAATACAACCCTCGAATTTGGGATCATATGATTCCCTTTAAACGAGTCCAACAAATTGGGGTTAGTAACGAAGGTGTGATGATGGAGCCAGGAGCTGGATAGTGTTTTTTTATTTAGTTTGCTATAAAGCGTGTTTTTTTTTAGTTTTTCTAAATTTTTATTTTTTATTTTTAGTGATCGCTTTGTATCACACAAAATAGTTGTTTAGGTAAAAAAACCTGTTTTCATCTTATTCTTCTATAGAAACACAATAAGAGAATTGAATGTATTTATGCAGATAAAAGAATTTGCATTATTTTTGCAAATAAATATGATTCTGATTCTGATTCTAAATGTACACAATTATTAGCAAGTTGCGTTAGATTTTATTTGATTTGATTTCTTTATTTCATTTACAATTTACATTGTGTTTGAAACATAGTAATATTAGGAATACACACATAAATCGAGCATTCAAGGCAAGAGATTAATTATACATATAAATGAACGCATGCACATACTTGGTGAGATACAATTAATTACACAATTGTTATAATACAATAAATAAAATGTCAAGGGAATAATTGGATTAAAAATTATTAAATGTCAAATGCTATTAAATTCAAATTTAGCTTTTATAAATAAAATGTTATCGTCATTCGCCTCCCAGATCAGCTATACAATAAAGAGATTTGTCCAACAGGAATGCTTTTAATTGAGACTTAAACATGTTTGCATTATATACCGTCTCCTTTCGATAAGCAGCCAATCTGTTAAATAACTCCACTGATTGATATCTGACGCAATGCTTCGTTATATTTAATTTAGGTACTATTTTGTTTTTCACCTCGTTCCTTCTCTAACTTCCCTTTCGTTGTCTGTCTCGTATTCCCATATATCCTCGGCAAAGTTGCTTAATAGAGTTAATATGTATAGACTGGGAACTGTTAGAATCTCTTTAGGTATTCTAACAGTTCCCATTCTTGAAATGTTCCGATTCCGATTCCGATTCCGACGATTCACGTTGTGATATTCGGACAATAATCCTAATGGCCCGTTTTTGTAGGAAAAAGGCTCTTTGCATGTTATATTCATTTTATTACTGCCTGTTTCTTTTCTCACTGGTTCTACCTATTTCATTGGGAGCCTGGCAAAACCTATGTCATTCATTATTGTTATTTTGTGACCTATATAAAAAAAATATATTTACATATTATTTTACACAGATTTTTTTTTCTACGTTGCTAGAGCTAAAAAAGCTAGAACCTACTTTGGAACAGCGTATTTAATGCTTTAAATTCAAATTTTATCACACTACCATTAAGCATGGTTACAGTAACCTAACCTACGACTTTTAAACATATCAATATTCAGTTTCGTGTTCGCCATGACAAGTGGCGCCACGTGATGGACGCCTCTACAAACCGTTCGTAATTGATTAAGAAACGTGCATTCACTGTCACGACGATTTACTTCATTTACACGATTTGACGGAACGTTTAATATTATAAATTTGTGAAACTGTGTACTTGTGATTGACGTGTCAGTTATTTTTATTTAGTAACTAGCCGTCCCCGCAGTTTTACCTGCGTTTATGGTCACTGCTCCGTTCCTGTTAGTCTATTATATCGCCTATAGCCTTCCTCGATAAATAGGCTATCCAACACTAAAACAATTTTTCAATTCGAATCAGTAGTTCCTGAGATTGACAAACAAACAAACAAACTCTTCAGCTTTATAATATTAGTATAGATTGCTAAGGACACAGAAGGATTTTGCTCGATCAAGACCACCTGAACTGAGACATTTTAATTTTTCAACGAAATTCTAATATTATGGTGCCATACCTTGGCATTAGAGATAAGTATCTATACTTACAATATAGAATACTCAAAAATAAATCAAGACGTGGTAAAAAACCCCCTTCACAAGGAAGCTAACTCCACTACCGATGCGAAAGACTAGAAAATACTTAAATATAAGATATTTCCCGTCAATAATCGCTAGGCATCTCACTTAGTTAATCATTAGATAAATCCAATAACTGTATTCTTATTCAGAAATTAAATAAACCAGTAAAACTTATGCATTGGGCAGGATCATAGCTCCATTTCTCTTTTTCATTAAATTAATCATTAATAATATAATAGACCCTTCCCATGACTTAATACTTGTTTTCAGCTAGTGTAAAAGAGCCATCATCACTAGTGTGTTAAGGAGGGTAAATCATTTTATAGCTACAAATGTATTTTATCTACTACTAGCTGTGCCCGCGACTACGTCCGCGTGTAATAGTGTCTTTGGGTAGAATTTTTAATTGTTTAGGCTAATTGACAATACTTCCATGCAACTTTTCATCCCTACCTTTCAACCCCTTACACCCCTTTCTTCACATTAAAAAGTAACCTATGTCCTTTCTCAGGCTCTAGACTATCTGTGTACCAAATTTCATTTAAATCGGTTCAGAAGTTTTGACATGAAAAGGCGACAGACAGACAGACAGACGGACAGACAGACAGAGTTACTTTCGCATTTATAATATTAGTAAGATTAAAAAAGTAAGATACAAGTGTACCCTGACCTGCTGAAGCTATTGTTTACATTCCCCAACCATAAAAACATAAACAATATCCATTTTCTTCCATAGCTTCCCATTCCAAGGGTTCCCATTCAATATACTCCCAATTTTAGTATGTTTACTTCCAGAAGTGCCTAGTAGCAATAACCTTGCCCCTGGCTTATCAGTGGGAGCAAATTATAGTTGGCTTAGCCTACCCCTTCGGTAGTACAGGCATGAGTGTAACGTGTAAGACGACGAGAGCCATGCTGTGCCACGTGTGGGCCGGCTCGACTCCGCTCGATACCACGGCCTCACAGAAAACCGGCAGTGAAACAATGCTTGCATTGTTTTCGCCGCGTGAGTGAGGTTACCGGAGCCCCTAAGAGCGGGAATAGGGGACAGGGAAGGGTCCCTGTCCCCTATTCCCGCTCTTCCCCTCTTCTCTACTCCCACCTTAAAGGGCGGCAACGCACTTGTGACTCTTGAGATACAGGTGCCCATGGGCGGCGGCAGTCATTTACCATCAGTTGACCCGTCTGCTCGTTTGCTCCCTAAACCCAAAAAAAAAAAATATTGTCTTACAATACAGCCGCGTAATGCGCAATCAAAATAAAATGGGACTTAAATCTAGGAACACAGTTACACACAAATAAGTTGCATTGCCGTTGCACAACTAAAGGTGTGTTTTTGTTGTTGTTTTTTTTTTTTAATATAATAGGGGGCAAACGAGCAGACGGGTCACCTGATGGTAATTGACTACCGTCGCCCATGGACACCTGCAACTGTGGGAGAAGAGGAAGAGGAGAAACCAACCAAACAAACAAACAAACTCTTCAGCCTAATAATATTAGTATAAATTAGTAAAGTCACAAAAGGATTTTGCTGCATTAAGACCACCTGAACTGAGATATTTTTTTTTTTTTTACTAAATTTTAATATTATGGTGCCATATCTTGGCATTAGAGATAAGTATCTATACTATATATTGTTACTATATATATCCATATATTGTTTTAAATATTTTAATGAAACTTCTAACTATATTGTTATTTAAAAACATATATTTATGGTACTAATTGACTTATTGTAAGGGGCTGGCTTGTATTTAGCGTTTCATGACTGAGATGATATCATTATATTAAAGTGTAAGTGTTAATAAAGATTCACTAATGTTTATTCTAGAAATACCTTTGAGCTGAAATCAAATTGAAAACGCACACCATTTACTTCTAGTTGCAAGAGAGTACAGCTGTGTTTTATCAATGTTAAATTCAAAGCCAGTCAGCCTAGGAATACAGTAAACATGTAAATCGTCCCCCATACCAATGTTTTACGCTTTAACCAGATTTTCTTGGAGATACTCCAAGATACGATTATTTACATGCAATTTAGCTCTTCTATATAGCGAGATATGCGATGATGATACTAAATAATACTTTTTTTTTAATGAAGACTAGAAGTAGAAGTAAGGTGGGTCACCATAGTCTTTTTTTTTAATTCACATCACAAATAAACAGACAAATGTATATATTGAAGCAGATATCAATGGCTATGAATAGTCACGACAACTATAAACAGAACAGAAAAATAAAAATGTATTCGTATGTAAATTGTTTATGAAATAAATAAAATAATATGGTCACACATAACACTCGCAACAAGCGATTTTCTTTACCAACAGAAATACCTAGTAGTCACTAGTTTCTACCAATAAGTAGGTATGCCAATGCTTATTAAGGTAGATAATAAGACCCGGCTCGAAAGACCAATTTGAGCTGATGCTAAGTAATTATGAAAGGTGGTTTGGTATTTAAAACATCTTAATTTATTTTGATGTATGATTGAATTGTCTGATGTGACTATACCCATCTTATGAGTTGTCCAAAGGTTGAAGTCACCCGATCACATCGGCAGCAGTCAACAAAGTACTTATAAGAATTAGGGCCTATAGCTGGGCACTAACTGGTGGGCCCTGTACCAGCTTGCTACAGAGTTATATAACTTTTGAACACCTCTTCTTCTAGCTGTACATATCTACTGATAGCTAAATGACCGCTTCCTTTGTATTCTGTTCAATATAACTTTTAGGTAGATTATGTTCTGGAATGGGCGAAAAGGTTTTCAGTGGGACGGTTTGTCGAAATCTAGCCGATTAAAAAAACACGGCGTGCCGTACTGCTCCTAAAACAGGAAGGATCCTTGAATACAACAATAAAAAATGCTGTCGATGAAGTTAAACTTTACTTGTGTTAAGCAATATCTCTGACATTTGTAAACTGTGTAATTACAATTGCCATTCGTTATTGAGTGGGTTATACCTTCACAGTAATTCCAATTTTATTTGAAAATAATCTCCAAAAAAGTTTTTTAAAAATAAGCTCATGCAAAATGAGGAAAAATAGCTAATGAACTTTTGCATCATTGTGAGTGCAAAACCAGTTCAGCGGAATGTGATTTTTAAAGACTAAATGCTTGAAATCATCTTTTTTATTGTAAAATTACCGGAAATGATGATGATGATGACTGATAGACGATTGATTATTAAATTATTAAAGAATATTCACAACAGTAACAGTCGAAGATATTTAGTAATAAGGTCAGTTATTTTACATGGTCATTTTGCTCTTTGTCGAATTTTTTTCGTTTGATCCTACAATAGAGAGTTACACGAGATATAAATTATATTATATAATCGCTAAGTTCTAGATGTAGCGCAATCCTCACTTTTTAAGTATTCAAAATCTATCGAGCGCTCAGGTAGCACAGTTAACCGATACTTATCTAAGACTGTATTACAGTTAGATTAGAAAAATGTGTTGCGCTTGCGCACCTCGTGTGACTAGTTTTATTTACGCTATGCAATATCCTTCCTATGTTTTTATTACTTTAATCATTTATACGTTACAAGCTTGCATTGCTCGCATTCACGCAGTTTTTTGTCTGTCAAACAACTGTAGGTACTCCTGTTAATGTGATGCAAAATGATGAGGATGATGCATGATGATCGTTACAGCAGTTACGGCGTCGAAGCGTAACAGATAAACTCAAAAACGGATTTATAATATTGATATAGATTGTTAAAAGCTGTTTATTATAGATTGGTAATGGACATCTATAAAATCTTGCTTTTAACAGATATTAAAATATAAAAAGTATGTTTAAAAGTCGCGATACTTTTCCTTTTACGAGATGTAAGTCTGAGGAAGGATGTTTGTGTTATTTGTAAAAAATAATGTGGTGTGTTGTGCACATAATAAACTATCGATGTACTAATAAAGGTTTGTACCCCAAATAATGTTACGAATGTAATAAAAAAACCAAAAATTAATTAAAAAAAACTCGCATACAAAATTATACCCTACTATTTGCCTCCTCTCTACCCTTAATTTTGTAGGTAATATTTCTACAGAAGTTAAAGTAAATATAGTATGTAAATATATAAAGAAATTGAAAACAGACTCGAGAATCATTAAGTTGTGATTATCAACAAGCTTATCTATCCAAATATATATAAAAAATCACACTTATTAAAAAAAAAAACATGTCGCACTACACTTCAAACCTACAAGAAAATAGCGTACTCCCATCTCAAAGGCCGGCAACGCACTTGTGACTCTTGAGTTGTAGGTGTCCATGAGCGATGGTAGTCACTAACCATCAAGTGACCTGTCTGCTCGTTTGCCCCCCATAATATATATATATAAAAAACACAATATTTCCTAAAATAAAACACCACTTTTCTGTAACACCTTGTGTCAAAAATTTGACTTTGACCGAGAAATAAAAAGCCTGGCATCCAACTTGTCAAGAAAATCTTCAGCATAAAATAAAAAACAAATAAAAACAGAGATACATTTACATTTTTCTTAAAGTATAAACAAAACATAAAGTAAAAACAAAACATATTGTAAAAACAAAACATAAAATAAAAAACAAATAAAAGCAGTCATACATTTACATTTTTCTTAAAGTATAAACAAAACATAAAGTGAAAACAAAACATAAAATAAAAAACAAACAAAAACAGAGATATATTTACATTTTTCTTAAAGTATAAAAAAAACATAAAGTAAAAACAAAACATAAAATAAAAAACAAATAAAAACAAAGATACATTTACATTTTTCTTAAAGTATAAAAAAAACATAAAGTAAAAACAAAACATAAAATAAAAAACAAATAAAAACAAAGATACATTTACATTTTTCTTAAAGTATAAACAAAACATAAAGTAAAAACAAAACATAAAGTAAAAACAAAGTCTAGCAATGAACATAAAAGTAAGCTTTTAAAAAAAATCTTTGTAGCAAAAGCATGTACCTCAACCGGCTTTTATTGTTTACAGAGAGGTACAATACCAATTTTATACAGCCTTTTAAGTCACAAACATTGACTAGAACAATAGGATGTTGTGATAGTAACCCGTAACACGATTATTAGTGGAAAAAGGACACAATACTCGGTAGGTAGGGTAGCCAGAGCGTTTGTAAATAAAATAGAATGACGTGTTAATGAAGACTTGAAGAATATTATCATTTCTATGTGCGAGGAGAATCATTTCGCTATTTAGATGTCAGGATTCAATCGCGATAATATTTTTACGACACCAACCACGATCGGTGCAATTTGGTTCGGTCCAATTGAAATCCAATATGTTTAAAAGTCGCGAAAGTTTAAATTCAATGATTCAACTAAATATTTTATAGTACTTTGAAGAAATTTGTATCACTCCGATGCACTGGGAGGATCTTCCGACCAGTATAAGTAAGTGATCATGTCTATAGGTTAATATTAGGACGTTGTAAATATACTAATTGGTTCAAGAGCTTCCATTGTGCGATGCAGGATCTGTAGTTTCTGCGGAATTCGGTTTGTTTTGTTGTATAAGTTATTGCAGTGAGGAACAGTAAACAGTTGCAACACCAACTTTATGTAGATAGGTTACTAACTTAGTGGCTGTTTCCTATTTACCACCAGAAATACAACACTTTTTTCCTTCCATTGGCTTAATTTTCCCATTTTTAATCTAAATAATATTTCGACCACAACCTTTTTTAAACCGGTAACAAGTAAAAATGAGATATCGAGAGGAATAGCGTATTCGTTCATCACGTAATTTTTTTTTCATGTTTACTTTCTCTTATAAACCCGCCTTGCAAAAAGAGGAATGTTATAAGTTTGACGTGTCTGTATGTATGTCTGTGGCATCGTAGCTCCCAAACGGATGAATCGATTTTAAGTGCGGATTTTTGTTTGAAAGGTGACATGATCGACAGTGTTCTTAGATATGTTCAGCCGTTCGAAGATCATCAGCTCTTTTGTAATCGTTGTAGAGATTTTCGAGTCGGGGGTATTTTTTTTTTTATTTATGATTATTATTACCATAACTTCTATCTACTAAAAACGTCTTGGAAGTCAACTTTAACCTACTTCTAATTGTCGTATCGGAATACAACTTTATATGTAGTCTATGGGCGACGGTAGTCACTTACCATCAGGTAACCCGTCTGCTCGTTTGCCCTATAATATAAAAAAAAAAATATGTACAGTACTCTCCAAACTTATTGGCCGGCCTGAAGTTGACGCAACCGCCGTACAATGCATGGTACAATGGAAAATTACTAACCCGAATATGACTTCGATATTAATACAGTATTAGATCTAAGTTCCTAAATTTATTTTAATTTCATTGATAACCAAACTGATACCTTAATTTTGCATTGTCCGCACCGGCTCGCGGCTAACTCCATCCTGGCCAATATGTTTGGGGATTTTTTTTTAATGAACTCCCGCATTAGGAATATTCTTGTGTCGCGGGAGGTTTCACAAACATTCAAACAACGGATACAAAGAACACCCAGACTCGGGACAACTATTTTGTGGATTACACAAATGTTTGAACCCACAACGTGAGGTGACCACTTAAACCATTGCGACATCCGTGCAGTCGATTGCTGTAGATATTTGTAGTTTGGATGACAATACTGTAATTTGGCATCTTGGAGCTCATCTGATGATGGGGCAAGGAGGTGAATAGTGGAACTCCTCAGTGGCTACTAGCAAACAAGTCGATTTAGGGCTCATATGATACGTTTTAACGAGTCCAACTGATTGGGCTTGGCAATGATGGGCTGATAAATCCAGGAGGAGAATAGTGCAACTCTTTCTTACTTTTAATTTGGTTAGTCATTAAAGTGTGCATTTTTAGTCGCACTATCATCATTACACTAACAACTAGTTGCACTATCATCATTATTCATAGGAAAGCCACTTGCTTCAGTCTTTGCTCTGAGACATTTATCAGTAACTAAAGAAGATGGAATTATCCGGCATACTTACTAAGTAAACGTCTAATACATATTTATTTTTAAAGTAAAGAACATGGCGACTTACGAACATGGAAACTCTCTTTTTATGGGATAGGAGGCAAACAAGCAGACAGGTCACTTAATGGTACGTGTCTCAAGCACCTGCAGCTCAAGAGTCACAAGTGCATTTTAAGGTGGGAGTAGGGGAAGAAGGGGAGTGGGGGAGAAGTTGGGAAGAGGTGGAGAGGGAAGGATTAGGACCTCCGGTAACCTCACTCACTCGGCAAAATACAACACAAGCATTGCTTCACTGCCGGTTTTCTGTGAGGCCGTGGTATCATCGAGCCGGCCCATATGTGCTGAAGCACGGCTCTCTCACTGTATACATATTTGTTTAAATCGAGATGCTCTTATTTCAAATATTATTTCGTAGGTCAATTTAACTTATATATTAAACCTTTTAATGTTTTGTTAAAATTGGCGAAGGGCATCAGCAAAGGCTGTAGAAGGCTCACAATCACGTTATAGGAGAAAAATGTACATATTATACCTTATAATAATTATCTTATTAAACCAGTTCACTGCATATAAAACAACATGGATACCCATTACTTAGAGTGTGTTTAAGGACCAGTTTTGTGTGGTTTATTGGCATGTCGGAGAAGTAGAAACTGTTTCATATTTATAATCTTATTTTGGACTCATCTAAAAAACACAATTCCACAGAATTTTTAATACAATTCAACGAAAATTTTATCGTCTATAACCAAAACAAATCGTTTCATGATTATTGGAACCGGGCATATACCTATTTGGTGCACTATAACCCGCAACACATGACATCACGTCAAATCGAATACTAAAGGACTTATAAGTATGTAGTAAATTAATGCCCCGTACCTATAATCAAGAAACGGTTTGTTTTGCTTACGGACGGTAAAATTTCGTTGAATTTTCGAAACGAACCGTACCGAACCGTTTGAACGAAAGTAACCGAACATTAATGTTGAATGTGAACCGGGCATTAATGTCCTTGATCGTAGTTAACTTTCCTCTAAAGATATATTACGTCGATGTATCACAACTTTCAATAAAATACTTTTTCCAATAGAAATACCGTTCGTACTTTTATCGTGAAATCTCTATTCGATTCCTGGTAAATTAAACTTAACGTACGCCATTTTTCCAACTACACTGACGGCCTTATTGAAATATATGCAAATTCGTTTATAAATTGAACTGTCTGATACTCTTTTGCTTGTTTCCATTGTTGAGGCGGAGTTTTTTTTTAATTTTATAACGCTTTGTTTGGCGATGGTAAATGATACTGGTAAACCTTTGCAATATAAATGTGGTCTTTACTCACTCAGCTCAAATATAAAACTGCGCCAGTAGTGCTAGTTTATGTATGTCTTCAGCAAAGTTGCAGTACCATTTCAGCTATAAAACAAGCCGAAATCTGCTAACTTCCACCTTCTACTTCAGGGTGCTGGCTTTTAATACACAGCTTCACATTGCTCATTTTTTTTTTTTTTTTTAATAAAATAGATGCCGAAAAGTATATTTAGACCAATCTTAACTCTTAAGCAATAAATATAAAGAAGTATTTTATTTCTAAATTTATCTTTATCTTTTGGTATTGGGTAATTTAACCTGTGATGACCTTGTAAAATAAATAAATAAGTTGTACAGAAAAATAGAAAATTAATATTAAAACAAAATCACTGTAGGTTTAGGTTTAAAATTCTTCCTCTACACAATTCTTAACTCTTATTTCTCAACTCTATTCAATTATAATTTGTCAATGTCCCCATACATAAAATATTTAGGTATGTGGTTAGACCAATGTCTCACGTTTAATAAACATATAAATGAAATAGTTCAAAATACTTCTAAATTGTTAAATTTGTTAAAAGTCTTAGTTGGTCCTACTTGGGGTGTATATCAGACACATGTGAGAAGATTATACATATCTCTAATTCGAAGTCGCATTGATTACGCAAGTTTTCTATATGACAATAGTTCTAAAACACAAATATCCAAGCTAGATAAATTACAAAACCAATCCTTGCGAATAATTGGTGGATTCATTAAAAGTACCCCCCCCCCCATTCACGTCATGGAAAGTGAACTCGCTTTACCTCCCCTTTTTTTAAGAAGACAATACCTCGCATATAAATACTGTTTAAAAAACCAATCATTTGCTGATAATGTAACTATAGAACAGGCATCTAAATTAAACTCTTTATGTCTTAGTCGGTATTGGCAAAACAAAAAAAAACCCTTGCTAGCTACAATTTATAACGAAACCAAGCTCTGTGAAGTTCACTGTACAGCACCTTTACCTAGATTTACATTAAATATATGGACAACATAAATACATACAAGAGATTTTATCAACATAAATTTAGATTGTATGACCAAAAGTAAAAATGAATATGAATGTAATTTTATTAAATGGAAAGTATCTGATGAGATTAATGAAAAATATCGGGGTTGGCATATGATATATACAGATGGCTCAAAGAAAGAGAAATCCCTTGGAGTAGCCTTTTATGCTACATCTACAAAATATAGTGTATGTTACAATATTAAAACTGATGTATCCATTATGACTGCGGAACTCATTGCAGTTTCGGAAGCCCTATCTTATGTGATTGATAAGAACTGGAACAACACGGTTATATTAACGGACAGCAAAAGTGCATTACAACACGTGGCTCGATGCGCCTCTGATAGCAGAGGTGTTTCGATAGCCTATGTAATACTTGAAAAACTATTACAAGTACAGGAAATGGGTAGGGCCCTGAAGTTGCAATGGGTTCCGGCTCACATTGGATTATATGGTAACGAAGAAGCGGACAGAATGGCTAAAGTGGGCTGCTTACAAGGAGTCGAAATTAATGTTCAACCGGATTACTCGGAAATATTACCTAAATTTAAAATACAAAATTATAATAAATGGAAATCACAGTTTAAGGAGAAATCAGAAACGAAGGGAATTTGGTATTGTACTATACAGTCTGAGCCGCTGTATATACCATGGTTTATTGGATGTTACATTAATAGAAACCATTTAAAAATGTTAATGAGACTTCGTTCTGGACACATTCCATCAAATAAGTTTGCGTACTTAATGAAAAAGAAAAACTCTCCGAACTGCAGCTTATGCGGAGTTGAAGAGGATGTATAACACGTGCTGATGGAATGTGTCAAGAACCGAACAGAAAGAAAAGCACTGATGGAAACATTGAATTTGAGCCAGATTGATGTAGGAATTGCGCAGACTATTCTTTCACTACCAATATCTGAGATATCCAAACAGCTGTGTATTAGCAGTTCAATGTTTCCACAGTGATGTGCAATTTGTAGAGGGTACAATGGGGTTGACATGTCTAAATAGATAAAAACCCCTACTCAATAACAGATTAAAAAAAAAAAAAAAAAAAAAGCAAGGGAGCTTTTTGGAATCTAAAAACCCGGGGTCTCAATCATCATCTCAGCCCTGGAATGTCCACTGCTGAACATTTTCCCCTCCTTAAGACTTCCAGACCAAGTGATCTTGGGCTAATTTCTTCAAACAGCTCTCTTCCACTTTGGCCAGCTTGATAGTCCGTCAAGCTGTTAGACGGAGATCGCTCCTAGAAGCCTGTGAAAGCCCCAGAAGGCTTCTGTGCTTCTGGAAGAAGCTAGGCTGGCTAAACAGAGCCCTATACCAATACCAAAAGCTGGTAGACGTTTCGTTATGATTCAAACCCACATTACTCGATACATAGCCAACTAATAGACAATTACTTAAATTTCTGCCCAGTCCGTGCAGTAATATCTATTCTTTCCCTTTCTTTTATCTCGGAAGACAATGGACACAGCGTCAAACCTACCACGTATGCACACGACGTACTCAAAACAACTTATTGCCTTTAAAATAACCTTACGTAACAACTCGTGCGCATGTGTGCGATATGCATTTGCATGTGTGTTATTTTGCGTGTGATTTTCATTGCGTTAGAATTTTTCCATTTATTTATGTTTTAATGTAAAGACGAGGTAAATTACTTGTCTTTGGTTGGACAATAGATTACTATTTTAATTTTATGGTTTGTTGTTGTTTTTTTTTTACCTTTGTGTATACTGTTTAATGTTCTTTGTGTAAACATTTTAAGCTATAATTGCTTCATCGTCGTCGACAATATAGTTTTTGAAAAGCTAGGTCATCCTAGATACACGTAAGATCACCGTTAATCCGTAAAAAACTTGCATACCGATGTTTTTCTTAGTTCCTTGTTTAGAATTAGTCGGTTTTCGGTTTCAGGTAAATTTGTGACATATGTAGGTATGTCTGTGACTGCGTAAGCAAAGAGAGATTGAGAGAGACAGAGTGAATGTTAATTGTTGTAAATAAAAATAATATTTAGACAGACCACAGACAGACAGAGACAGGTATACATTTTATACGGGGTATATAACTCAATGGAACACTTACTTAAATCACTGATGCCGTATTCCAATAAACATAAAACGATTCGTTTTGCTTACGGACGGTAAAATTTTCGTTGAAAAATTCAACGGAATTTTACCGTTCGTAAGCAAAACGAATCGTTTTTTGTTTATTGGAACGCGGCATGAAAGGGCACGACTCTAGCAAGCAGTTACAAATAGATTTATTAAAAAAAAAAACTATCCGTTTTCAAGTTATGACCTTCTTATTCTACCTCCATTTCTCATAAAAGCTGCTGGAATGTGTAAAGTTAAAAAGTTTTAAAAAGTTTCATTTTCGAAACATCAAAAAGTCGAACGAAACGCTTTGACAGCTCCCTTTTGGTTTGAGTCGCCAAGGTCTGGAATGAACTGCTTGGTTCTGCTTTTCCAGACAATTACAATCCTGGAACGTTCAAGGGTAGAGTGAATAGGTTTCTCTTGGATAGGCGTGTAGTATCTTCGACTATATCATCACTTTCCATCAGGTGAGTTGGAAGATAAAAGCCTATTCCACTACCCAAAAACAAAATGATTTTTAGCTTCCCACAGAATTAAAGATACGTGTTGAAGTTTAAGTAAAGCTGAACAAAAGCTTGTAACGACTATAAATAATCTAAAATTGAAATAACCAACTTCATAAATTGTGTTTAAATATTCTTTATAAAAAAGTATCACCGACTTCAATGTACCTAAATCATGATAATTTGTATTTTGTTTAAATATATTATGGGTAGGCCAACTAAACGCACTGCTCCAATGAGACAGCGATGTTTCGGAGTAAACGAAAAAATATCATCCATGTATACAATTTTTAGATATTTGTTGATTTTTCAGAAACCGCTCAACCGATTTCGATAAAATTTAAATGGGACCACCTGAAAAGTATACCCTTTGAAACAAAAAAAGAATTTTCTAAATTGGTTGAGGCGTCTTCGAGTAATCGGTGAACATACATAAAAAAAAGTTTCCAACGAATTGAGAACCTCCTCCTTTTTTGAAGTCGGTTAAAAAGAAAGTTCAAACAACATAAAGTGTAAAATAAATGGTTCAATACACCCAAGCCTAGACGTATACCGGAGGCTGTGTTAGGTGGTCGGGTGACTTTAACGATGTCTCATTGTGCACCACTGCTTCCGCGACTGGAGTCTATTTGGTTTTCTTTTGTACTCGTTCGTGTTAAATCGAATTGAATATGACAGGGTTTTTTATTGGAAACTCCCGTGGTAGGTTCTTATATTTGTCTCAAACAAATATTATAATTAAAACGGCATCGTAGCTCCCAAATGAATGAACTGATTTAAGTTCGCTTCTTAGATATGATTCAAGAAAATCTATATCTATTTATATATCTATAAACTACACATCTGCCATACTAGGTCTAGATTTAAAAAAAAACCATAAGAATACCTCAAAAGTAAGATACATCTTTTAACCATCTTAAAAAACACTGAAAAATTTTACTCCTCTAATTACAAATTTCACATTGTAAACCAGAATAACTCAATATTGTCTCTAGTAGCAAAAAACGATTATGAGACCGACATATGATTTAGTATTAAGTGTATTCGTATGATCTGATGTTGTTATTAAAATATTATGTGTATGGTAAAGTAATGGTACTCCAAAGAACGGTTCTCTAAAATTAAAAAATATATTAGAGCCATTTGTTGAAGCCTCTACAAAAAGAAAAGCAACTTGACTTTTTGTAACTCCTTCTATACATAATAATATTAACTAATTATCTTTAATACATCCAAACTATTTTACACAGCACTTAGTGATCATCACATACCCACAGCAGTCTTTCCTGCTTGTATTTCTCTAATCAACAAGAGAGTGAGAAAATGAGGTTTTTGTTCTACGGAATGGATTAAAGCGATCACTAACACATTTATGGATATTTGATTAAGACAGAATTGACAATTATATTCAAGATGAAAATCTGCACCTATAAATGTTTTACTGTTGTGTTTTATAGTTTATCATGTGGGATGTGATATTTTAGGTTATCCACTGTTCAATGTCCGGTCAATCCGTGAGTACATCTATAGATATTTAATCTAAGATTATAAGTATTAATTAGCTCTTGTTCTTTGTGTTTTTGAGATATTCTTTTATCTATTACCAATTTTTTTGTGATAACTTAGGGCAGTATTTGAACAAACATTTCACTGAGTCTTCCTTCTCTCTGTATCTATTTCTATAGGCTTCTTTTCTACAAACGGGGCTAGTGAAGAAATCATTATGCTCTTATGATTACGCTCAAATTTAGAATTTACACGTTTTAGATCGACTTCAAAAAATTAGGAAAGTATCAGTATGATAATAAACTTAGACTTCAATATAATATTGTCGATTATATCCATACATGATTAGTTCAAGAAAAAATTGAGGAGATGCGTCAATTAGAATTTTCACTTGGAAGAAACATAGTTACAGATTATTATGTGGTATTGCATGAAGCGTGTTTCACCGCAGTCAGTGTGCAACATTTTACAACATATGTGATGTTATGCATGCATTCCTTTTTTTTAAATAAAAAATACTTGTGACCTGTGTCAAGCATGACTAGTATTCTTGTTAACCCCTGCAGCTAAGCTAAATGCTTGTGTTAGGAGTGGGTTCACATCAGTAGGGCACTGTATGGGTTCGAACCCGCAACCACTTGATGGCATGTTCGACGTTTTAGCCATTATGCAATCGCAACGGCTTCACATTATAATATACAATAAACCACAGTCACATTAAACACTTAATATCTATACTAATATTATAAAGCTGAACATTTTGTTTGATTGAACGCGCTAATCTCAGGAACTACTGGCGAATTGAAAAATTATTACAGTGTTGGATAACCCATTTATCGAGGAAGGATATAGGCTATATAACATCACGCTACGACCAATAGATGCGGAGCTTCAATGACGCAGACGAAGTTGCGCGGGTCAGGTAGTACCTAATATATTATAATTATTACAAAAAAATATATGTAAATATCAGTTAATAAGCAAGGGAGTAAAGTAGGGTTGTTAATCAACTATGTTAAGTACTAGTACTAAGTACTAAGAACCCACTAAGTAAGGTTTTTCAAGTTGCATCAAAACGTTCTAACAGAGGAGGAGATAAGTGAAATTGTGCAGTATCATATTAAAAGCTACAATGGAAAATGAAATGTTGGTCTTAACCGCCCATCCTTAGCAAGAAACTGGCAAAGTCTCCTTCGACTACAGAAGACTTCAGCGCTATGAGGACCGCTTGAAGATCCGTTGTAGTAACATAGTAATAACTCTTGGGGATATTTGAACTCATGCAAGTAATAGAGGGTTCAATTTTTTTTTCGTTTTTGTCGTGAATGAGGGGCTCGTGGCTAAGTGGTCAGGTCAGTCTAGGATGGGTGACCATTCTTAACAAATTGAGACCCCTCCGTGCCTCGGAGAGCACGTTAAACCGTCGGTCCCGGGTGCCATACAAACATCTGTGGCATTCGTTACGGGTAGTTGCCCAAAAAAAGAAGTCCGACAACCTGGTATAACTACAGAACTTCGATATCGCCTAGTACTTGGGTTGTGGAGGTCTGATGGCAGTCGCTTCACGTAAAATATCAAAGTTCGGCCGTATCGTAGTTAGATTGAAAGCCGACCCCAACTTAGTTGGGAAAAGGCGCGGAGGATGAGGATGATGATACTTTGTCGTGAATTATTGTACCTATAAAAGGTTGAAACGTTGTCATCATTGTTTTTATGGTTCTGTTCCTCAAAAGAGAAAAAAGAAACCAAAAGAATCACTTCGCTGTGCGTCTGTCTGTCTGTCAGGACCCTTTTGCTCAGGAACTCGTAATATAAATTAAAATTAACATCAAATACTTATGTCCATCCATTTAAGCGGTACATTTAAAATTTCGCAGGTAAATTTCTATACACGGGAGATTATTTTTAGAACGTCAAAGATTCTCGAAAAAATTTCGAGAATCTACTTCCAAGATGGACGAACCATCTACACACAAGTTTGTGTGGAATCCTCTGAGTCGAGTCAGACTCACACTTAGTTTTTCTTGAAAGATGTATGCATAATCTATTTATAATAATGTAAATGTATGTATGTTCTCTATGGACTCCAAAACGCCTGGACAGATTTTGTTAATTTTAGGCAATCTTCAGATTAGCCCAGCCCAGCCCAAAAAAAAACTGTTGAACCTAGAGCCTGTGTAGTTTTTTTCTCAATTACTCCTATCCTTGCGTCCGGGTGGGCAGCTAGTAGGTCTATAAAATGGGACTTCTAATAAATACATTTATTGTGAACGTTTTAGTGATAGAATGTTTTATTTAATTATTATTTTTTTTTATAAATAATCTTGAAGAAAATAATTTAACTAAACTAATCAAAAAACCCGCCCCTGACCGTTCCCGGCACAAAAGTACCCATCACACTCGCCGCGTTTCCACGCTGGATTGCAATGGACAGCCTCTGCACCAGGAACGATCCGGATCGAGGGTCACCAGTCGCCTCTATGAGCCTTTGTCCTATCTCCTTTACAACGATTTTGGCCTCCCTGCCCCAGCTCCCCAGGGTCTCCACTGCTATCGGCTTATTTAAATAGTTAAAATATCTCTTTAGGCGATAAGAGAGTTAAGTCAGTTTGTGGCACCGCGTGATCAGGTTTTAGTTCAAACTGATCGCTCTTAAACTAAAGATCTAGGCATTAGTACATATGATTTTAATAATTCTCTAAGACATTTAAAGGATGAAAAATACAGCTTGTTAACATTTTCATGATGTAGGTACATTTTTTTTAAAGTTAAATATTTTTACAAGTAGGTTAACAAACAAACATACAATATACCTTATGGTAGTCTTAGGTACCTATCACTACATATTATAAAACAAAGTCCTCCGCTGCGTCTGTTTGTCTGTTCGCAAACTGAAAAACTACTGAACGGATTTTCATGCTGTTTTCACTAATAGACAGAGTGATTCATGAGGAAGGTTTAGGTGTTTAATTTGTTAACGTTTTGTGTAAATTGGTTGAAATATGATGATGATTGTTGAATTGTCTCTACTACCCGTGCGAAGCCGGGGCGGGATGCTATTAAACATATAAACGCCCGCTACAAAAGTATCGCCAAAAAGTTATTCATTATTAGCACCCAAAATGTAGTTTTTAGCATAAAGTGTGGTCTTGGTTACACAGCAGAGTTCTGCTCGAATTAAAATCGACTGACGGAAGAAGTACCCCTGAAATCTAGAAGACCGCGTTTAACTTGAATTATTTGTGTTATGCTTATTTATAATTATTTACAACGTGTTTGTGATTAATAACTGTTGGTATACCTAAATAAATAAATGACTAACTTTTAGTTATTTTAACAACATGTAGGATATTTCTTGAAACAAGATGATAATATAAATATACTAGTATAGATAATGTACAGGAGTGTGGCTGAAAATGAAGATTGCTGCAAGAAAAACAACATGGCTGCGTTGGAACGAGAGCTTTGTTGAATAGCTTTGTTGGATTTGTATAAAAATATTTGTTTGCTTTAAAATATTTACTAGTAAAATTTATTCGAAATAGTTTATCTTTGTCCTAGCTCCTATTAATAAGATAGGTACTCAATGCTCCAGTCTAAAATTATATTACTTAGGTATTAGAAGCATCACACCACTTTAATGCCTGTAGTTTTAGCGGGAAGGGAAAAAAAGAGTTTAAAAATCGAATTGACAATAGACAACATAAAAAAGTTACCTATAATATGATTAAAACCTATTAGATAACTTTTTAAAATTCGAATTATTCCAACAATTTTACACGGTCTTTTTTCTCCAATAAAAACTAAAATTTAAGGGCACAAATATATTATGCAATGATGTAGGCACTTTATGTACCGTTTAGTGTCCAGTAATTATTATCACTATTAGAACATACATTGTGAAAGGTAGTAAGAGAGAAATAAAAAGTTTTAAAACATAGGTTCAATATTATTTTGAATCTTATATTATTGATTCAGTCTGTTTAACTTATTTTAGGCCTAAATTAATACTATCTCAAACGCAAGGGCGGAGTCTTGGCTGATGATCTGACTAGACTGATAATAACGTTCTATCTGATTTTAATTTAGTAATAGTTCAAAGATTTATAGTGATGTATAGGCCACAATGATAAACGTTTATCGGATTTATCCAAAAAATAAATCGGAACATTTTCAAATCATCGAATGATTTGAAAATGTTCAGAATGAGGTAAATTAATTTGAAATTTTGTGTCTAAAAATAGAATATACTTGCTCTACAAATACGTGCATATAAAACATACTAAGGCTTTCCAATTAATTCAAATCAGAAAAACTTAAAACTAAGTTCTTAAAATATTATCGAATTAGTTTCAACGTTTCAAAGGAAGAAGAAAGAAAGAAAAATATTTTTTTTTATATTACCTATCTTTTAATCGATTAGTGACTCGAGTTAAACAAGAAGGTAGTAAACGGGTATACTCTTAATGTTCGCTCAATAACAAATGTTTAGTTCCTAAGGAAAATTACTATTTGTAGGTAAATCTAATGATCGTAAAAAATATTATTGTTTTCATAAAATTACTAACTAATCAAGTTAGTATTATCTCAGAGTTTTTGTCGATAATTTAACGCTTTATTTTGTAAAGCACACATCTTCAACATAAATAGTGGAAACGAGTTTATTTTTAAGACATACTTAAAAGAAACATAAAAATTAAAACATCAATTTTACGAGCCAATGTTTAAATATAAAAATAATAACAACGCATGAAAATTTTGAAGGGGTGTCTCGTTTAAAAATCATATAACTTAAAAATAAAGAAAAAAACGATACTGTATCAAATAATTCAAAAACTAAATAAAAAATCTGACCTTATAAATCTTGCAACACAACACTAAAGTCCAAAGTTTCACTCACATTTAATTAAAAAAATATCGAAGTCTTATTTAAATTTGTACAAAACTCCTAAGATTGCGCGCCAAAATTATTACAATAGTGACGAACACTTTTTTATTTCCGTGTTACGCAATAAAGCATTTTTTCTTTAATTTCACGAGCCAGCGAATGTAGACATAAAATTTTTATTATAAAAAATATAAGCAAGTCATTTCACGTTTTAAAAGTCACTGTTCCGAAAATAGTAGTTTGACAGTCACATTTTTGAAAAACGAACGCGAGCGCAGCAGCGTGTTGATCGAAAAAACATGAACCGAAATGGCGCGAATACATCGAAAGATTAAAAATGGCGTTATTATTTAGAATTTTTCATAAAATATCGTTGAATTTTCATTGTATTTCTTGGTGGAGAGTCGCGCGCGTGTGCTGTTTCAACACATTATGATCTAACACTGGCTGACTCTCGATTGCAGAACATACTTATTCTAAGTCAACTTACATTCGTTCATATTTGCCTGCGGGGCGTAGGGCTGTGCTGGGAACTTAGAACCTAGTTTAATGCCATTTCCGTATTCTTTGAGCTTACCATTGCAGTTATGAATGTAACTCTATTTATATTTCAGACTGCTTGGTTTATTTTACATTTGTTACTTTCATATGTAATTCATATCCCATAAATAATTGCAAAATAGACTTATTTAAATGGCTAAATATTCTGCAAAAGTATTTGTATGACAATACAATTCTTTATTGTAGATTACAGCACACTTTATCCAAGTTAAACTGAAATAATGGCATTAAAAACAAACAAAAGTAACCGAAATATGCCCAAAATGTAATGAAGATTACATCTCATTTTAATAGGATTTTTTTTCTAATAGTATGATATTAAAACGACTACAACATTGTAATACGAACAGCCCTATTCTCGCGTAGTACAAGAAACTTCTTGCATATAATAATATGTTTTAGCCTATATTGAGCGCTTACAAGCACTGGCATTGCGCGTGAGACTTGCTATTCGAGTAACGGTTATATTTAGTGCTAGCGTTATTTCATAGAGTAAGTTAGTTATTTATTTCGACGCACTTTTGTCGCTTTAAGCTATGCAAGTGCATTTTATATTCTGAAGCTTAGTTGATAAGTACAGATACATAATAAGTACTTGTACATACTACGTTATAGTAAATTAACGAATAGTAATTTATTTTTATTTTTGCGAATATATTAATAATATTTATTATTTTAATGCAACAGGTGATTAGAGTAACTTAATTCTGGCACCTAAATATTCAATTTGAAGCATATATTGTTTATTACTGTTGTGTTTTGCGCTACTGAAAGGCTTTTTAAATTTATTTAGATTTTTCGTTTTTACTAATTTATAATATAGTCAAATATTTGGCTTCTTATATACCTACTTATACATACTTTCTAAAGTATTTTTAATTACTTATTTTATAAAGCTTATAGTTAGGTATTTAAAAAATGTATATAAATTGAAGCATATAAGGAACTTTTTACGCCCAATCAGATTTTAATATGTTCATTGGGAAAAATGTTGTTACAATAATAACGCTACCAAAATAACAGTTAACAGACATCACTAACAATCGTTATTGACACAACCGCATCACTACTTAGTTGTATGCATCGTGCATTGGCCTGCACTGCCGCAATCGACCTCCAATCCGAAAACATCTTAAAAACCATTCCTTTGTACCTCACAGTGTAATGTATTTTCAACAGTATATGGTTCATTTTTGTTTAAAATATTACGTTGAGATATACGTTTTTATGAGTAGCTTTTTTAGAAGCGAGCCTCTTACACTTATTTCGCTATGAATTTTAGATAGGTATAGTGGTATTAGATATAGAAAGAAATGTTGGATGTCTGTGGGCGTATATACGTTTCTAGGACACGGCAAAATGTTAGAAATCTTCGCTGGAACGATATATTGTAGTATAATTATTGAGGACATGGTACATTTGATGAAGAGATTTTTCAATACCTTCTATCGGAAAGCTTTCCATCTGACATACATTTAAGCTAAAAAGATTTTTAATTTAAAATTGGTTCTTAAAATGGAACAGTAGACGCAATGGCCGCATTTTTGCCAGTGCTTTCAAAGTGTTGCGAGCTTCTCGTGAATCGTACCTATTTCTGTGTGACAAGTTTGAGTACACGCTGGATATATATGTAGATCTTGAACATGATAATGAAGAAGAAAGAGATGGTGGCTTTCAACGATAGAATAATCTAGATCTAGCTTCTATAGGAGCGCCTGCATTCTAGAGAAAACCGTGGTTAACCAGCTTTGCTGATTTGCCAGAACTGGCGGGTGTATAAAAGTGGATTGTGACGCTGTGAATTCAAATTCAAAATCATTTATTCAATTAAGACACTAAGTGACATTTATGAACGTTAAATTGAATCTAGAGTTAAAATCATAGATCAGCGCAAACAGACGCCACAGCATGTGCTGGATTGTCGAGGTGTAAATAAGGTGAAAACACCAAAATCTACTGCTTGCTTGTGTCGATCTATAACTTCCAGTTTCCAAAATGCGTAGCTTAGCTTAATGCTAGCTAAAAGCTTATGAGAAGAATACTGGCAAATAAACTCATGGCCACTCTTTTAAAAAGTCAGATCTTCAGGTACAATAGTGTTAGTGGTACACGAAAGGTAAACAGGATGCAAGCTGATGCCACCTGAATTTCATTTTATTAAAATGCTCCAAAAACTAACGTACTAAAAAATAAAAATCACTCAGTGATACCGTTGAAGGTTTGAACTTATTAAACATAGAAATCATTCAAGGTGCACATCTACCTTCATTCAGTTACAAAATCTACTGTTAAAAATAATTCGTGACTGGATTAAGAGGCTAGAGTTGCAGTTGATCGAACAAAAATAATAGTATAGGCTAAAGCATCGCTGACTAGGCCGACCAGTCACCCCAAGCAGCACCCGTTCACGAGTATGACGCATGGACCAGCCATCATCTCCTTCGCCATATGTATGTAGCCACCGGTAACTGTACAGTTATTACTATTATTATATTTTAACCAATTTAAAACTTCCCATTACTCTGAATTATAAAAATTGGCAATAAGCAAGGTCTTACAGCACAAGTAAAGGAAAATATCCGTTAATTTGTTGTTATATCACATTTTTTTTTGCGATGCAAACATATATTTTGTGGTTGGAAAACTAAATGTGTCGTACATCGATGTAAGGGAGAGTATTTTCAGAACTGCAAAGTTAAGTTTGTCTTTCGGAAAATCGGCAAAAATGTTCTAGGATCGATTTTCGAGATAGACGAACGTTCTCCATACAAGTTTGATTGATAACGGAATCACTTGACCGGTTTTTTTTAATGCGTTGTAAGTTTTAAGGTATCGATAACTTCAAAATCTTCAGATAAAAGATATTGTTTTCGCCATACCTTAGATATTTATTAAGAATGTGATCTGACATCTCGATATTTCAGTTCTGACGCTTGCAGTGCACTGTTATTTATTTGCATCTATAAACAATGTACTTAAAACTAACACGTCATCACCGCTAACCAAAAGATTTAGGAATTTTTTCTTCTTTCTTTTTTACACATCTCACAGTTGATTCCAAACTAGGCGGAGCCTGTACTATGGTAACCAGAGTGCTGATAAACATACTTATATATTTCTAAATACATACATGTTTTACATATTACACCCAAACACAGAACAAATGATCGTGCTCATCACACAATAATTTGTTCTGGGTGGGAATCGAACCCACGTCCTCTGGCTCAGCAGTCAGAATCACTAACCAATAGACCGACAGGTCAGCCAATTAAATTATTATTAATATTTGGCAATAGACGTCATGTTCAATTTTCGATTTCTAATGCTAGTAAAATTTTGATAAACAAGAAGCAATATTACACAGTACTTATAAGACAAACACAAGTAATGATTGTTAAGTTTTGTATCGTTAGAAAATAATACTTATTTATTAGGTATTTATTTATTTTAAGTACCTACAGCAAAAGCCATTAAAAACCTTTCATTGCTTTTAATAATTAACTGTTGCTGTTTGTACACAAGAAATAGTAAAAAATGGAAATCATAGACAAGAAGTCATAATATCTTTTCATATTTAATTAAAAGATATAGGTACGGTATTGTTCCGTGTCCAGGAGAGCACGTTAAGCCGTCGGTCCCGGTTGTCATACGAACATCTGTGTCATTTGTTACGGGTAGTTGGAGCCCTAAAAAGATCGACAACCAGGTCTAACTACAAAATTTTGATATCGCCTAGTACTTGGGTTGTGAGGTCTGATGCAGTCGCTTCACGTAATATTTCGTAGTTAAACTGAAAACCGTCCCCAACTTAGTTGGGAAAAGAATATACAGTATTTATTCACGTATGTATTTCAGGGATACTAGTTTTGGACCTATGGGTAGCGCCTGATATCGTCGCGGCAGGACTCCTTGATAAAGGGCCTCCGTCGGTTCCACAAGCTAGTCAAGCATCCCCAAAATACACACAGTAAGTAAAATATTTCTCTTTTAACACAAATTTACGCATGCAGTTACAAAACGATTTTTTGAAAATAACTATCCGTTTACAAGTTATGACCGTTTGAATTTCCAGGTATTTTTACCACCGTTTCACATAAAGCAGCTGGAATGTGTTAAGATACAAATTTTAACAAGTAAAATTTTCAGGATTATCTACAGAAATCGACAATCATTTATTTAGATCTCAATTCTTTTACCGGCGTAGTCGATAACCACGTATATTTTTAATATTGAACTTGGCTCCCATTTTCATATTTATGTTTTTGATGGGATATCATTAATTTTTGTAAAAAAATTATAATTGTGTAAAAGTGATCTGTAAAATTAACAATTTTCCTGAGCTGCGTTTACATTGATTAGTTTTTTATTTCTGTGCTATTTTGTACATTTTCTTGAACATTACAATTATTAGAGTGCATTTTCCATTCATTAAAAAGTCCTTCCTTACGTAACCTACATTTTTGCTAGTGATTCTGTACATCTTCAAAGTGTCTGTTAAAAATTAAAATAATTAAAAAAATCACTGTTTTCTGATTTTTTCCTTTATTTTTGCATACACACAATTAACCAGCTGGACGCCAAATTTCAACTTTCTAGGTCATCGGGAAGTGGGTTAGTCAGTGATAAAAATGCCGATTTTGAATCGATAATATCTCAATGACCGTTTAAGGTATATTTATGAAATTTGAGATTCTAGTTAATCTAGGGGGTTTTTAATAAATAAACCAAAATTCAAGTATTTGTATTAAATAGATTATGAGTAATTAAACGGTCAAAGGAGCTCCAAATAGTTCATGTGATATAGCACACGGCTGCTGCGTCGCCTGTTAATTTTTCTTGAACTTGGCTCGACACGCGGTATTAAATTATTGATGGTTAGTGGAACACAAGTTCACTCTTTTTGAATAATTTGCTTAAGGCCTTTAAGTAGCCCCTGCCCTAGGGCCAGGGGCCCGTGGTATATTGCCCGCTCTGTCACCCCGTTGTTACGCCGCTGCCTGAACCGCACCGACTCGCCCACTTGCAGGATTCTATAATACTGAAAGTAGGATAGAAGCAAAGAAGAGTAACTACAAGGCTCAACTACTTGGAAACGTGCGGTTTTAGATCGACATTGGCAGATGTCTTACCCAACAAATAAATGAAGAAACAAATACAAATAAATAAAACTGAAGTGTCTGTTTTTAATGTCAAAATAATACTTTTTTTAAAGCTCATATATACATAGGTAGTTATTTGCATGAACCCTATGCCTAAAAGTCAGTTTTTTGTCTGTCAGTTTTTTGTTTTGGTTAATCTCCGGAACGGGTTTACGAATTTCCACGGGACTTTCACTGTCAAATATCTTCTATTATATAAGGAGTAACTTAGGCTACTTTTATTTTGGAAAATAATTAGGGTTCCGCACAAAAAATATAAATGAACATAAGAGCGAAGCAGCGCGGGGAACAGCAAGTTCTGTAATAAATTAAATGGCTAAGTAGAGATTCTTTACTCAAACAGCAATTAGTTGAACACTGTTTATGCGGGACCCGAAACAGGTTCTGTAATACGACCCTAGGACTTTGAAGAAGCGGCGATAGATAGATAGATATACTTACAAGATAATATTTATCTATTTATGTGAAGACCTTATCGCATTTTGAGATCTCTTCCAGGCGACCATTGGATGGAAAGAGAGACAGTAGATTTGAATAAAGGTTGCAGTACCTACACTATTTAAGGACTTTAAAACATGTAAAATTATTCTTTAAAAAAAAATCAACTTCAAATATAAGACTTATATGGTTTTCTCATGGATGCCATTGTCAGAACTGGACCAAATTGAAATGGGACCACGCGGGAAGCACCAGCTTTCAAACAAAAAAAGAATCATCAAAATCGGTTCACCCACTCCTCTTTTTTTAAAGTCGGTTAATAAGAAGATTTTTTTTTGTTTTTTAAGTATTTATGTTTATATGTCTGAATTATCTTCGTGTGCTAACAAAGTTAATGTTTTTCTTTCTTTGTTTCTCAAGTATATTAATAAAAATGATTTTTTTTTCGTCTTAAAGCCAAATGTCATCACTGAC
Organism: Callimorpha dominula; assembly: GCA_949752705.1. Taxonomy (NCBI): domain Eukaryota; kingdom Metazoa; phylum Arthropoda; class Insecta; order Lepidoptera; family Erebidae; genus Callimorpha; species Callimorpha dominula. The sequence goes on along the minus strand of OX457015.1, from coordinate 11,176,981 downwards.
TTTGTGCATATCATAGGAATTTTTGTTTTAATTAAAAAAACAATAAATCTAACTAAAAATTATTTAGAGCCCTTTTAATTAAGTAGCAGATCACATGGTTTGAAGGCAAAAAAACTTACGTCTTATCTTACGGCAAACCTACAAATACTAGCAACGCACCAGTGATGCCATTAGAACGTTGAAAACCCCTCCATCCTAGGAAGTGGGGTCGCTTAGCGTTGGCAACCCCTCCACCCTTCGAGGTACTTTTACTATTGCATTGGCAAAGGGTGGAGGACCCTTGGAGGTGGTGTCCCTTGTGTGTTGTGCAGTGTCTCGCTACCAGTACTGTCTAACCGAGGTCTTCTGCATGACAGAGGTTTACCAATAGTTGTTATTACCCACTTTTTATTTCTAACCTAACAATCTTAGTTATTTTTATATTTAATGCCTACAAATAGTGGTTAATTTTAAAACTTTGTATGCTATACAAAGTTTTAAAATTAACCACTATTTGTACCCTGGAAGCTTACATTCTGCTTACCACTAACGCCATCTGTTGGCAGTTGTTTATACTTCAGGCGATAGATTTAGTACTAACTGTAGACCTGCGCCGGCGGCGATTCTAGTGGTAATTTTAACTAAAATTATTCTACTTATATCTATTACTTTATAAATTAATAATTAATAGAGATATTATTGTACGTGTCGGTGAAACCAAGTTTATTTAATATCGTATGTACTGTGCTATTTATTATAAGAACGGTTTTGGGTTTGATATCTGTACGGAGTAAGGAATTTAAAATATGTACAGTAATAATCCAACTAATTCAACCAATATTATAAATGTAAAAGTTTAGATGGATGGATGGATGTTTGTAACTCTTTCACGCAAAAACCACTAAACCGATTGCGATGAAACTTGGTATGTAGATAGCCGGAAACCTGGATTAACGCAGAGGCTACTTTTTATACCGATATTCTCACGGGATCGGGACTTACGCGTGTGAAACCGTGTGGCGCTGCTAGTTAAATTATATATAGTAGGTTTCAGACAGAGATCAAGTGAAACTTAAAATATATTATAAAACTGGAATTGACGCCGGAATGCCCTTAAGCAATCGCCTACGCATTTTGAGTCATCGCTTAGCTTACAGATTGTCCTTTCACTAGGTTTTGTGTCAGATTTAGGTTAGTACTTTTTTGGCGTGAGTCGGACTTATTTGTCTAAACTAATATTATAAAGAGGAAAGATTTGTGTGTATGTTTGTAATGTTTTTACACAAAAACTACTAGACCGATTGCGATGAAACTTGGTATGTAGATAGCTAAAGACCTGGATTAACGCATAGGCTACGTTTTATCCCGACATTCCCATGGGCGCAGTAATCAATATAAAAATATGTAAAGACAATTCTCGTACACATTTTCAAGTGAATTTACGTGAATGGGGGAGCCATGCTTTGGCACGTATGGGCGGTCTCGATTGGAGTGATACCACGGCCTCACAGAAAACCGGCAGTGAAGCTAATATATATATATATCCTATCATGGTACGAAAAGCTAACAATGACAGTAATATAATAATAATAACTTGACACATCTCACATCTGATCCCAAACTAGGAAGAGCTTGTCCTATGGTAGCCAGAATGCTTACGAGGACCGAGATGGAGCTTCGAGTCGTCGGCCCATGTCGTGCGGTGTTCCGCAGGGGTCTGTCCTTGGACCACTCCTGTGGAACATGGGCGAACACGACTGGGCCCTTCGAGGCGACTTCCCCCACGGGCTCGGCGTAATCTGTTACGCCGATGACACGTTGGTCACAGCCCGGGGGGTGAACTTTCAGGAGGCGGCGCGCCTGGCCACAAGAGGAGTCTCTCTGGTGGTCGGGCGCATCGTGGCGCTGGGCTTGCAGGTGGCCCTGGATAAGGCGGAGGCCTTTTATTCCATGGGCCCCGTCGTGGTCCACACCCTGGCGCCTCTATCGATGTAAACTCGGTCCTCGTACCGGTTCAGGCCCACATAAGGTATCTGGGCCAAATCCTCGACGGCAGGTGGCTCTTCGACGAGCACTTCCGGCAGCTTGCTCCGAAGCTGGTCGGCGCTGCGTCCGCCCTTGGGCGACTTTTGCCCAATTTGGGTGGACCCAGCGTCGCTACAAGACGGCTACTATACACGGGGGTTGTCCGGTCAATGGCACTGTACGGTGCACCGGTGTGGGCTCGAGCTCTGACCACCCAGAATAGGGCACGCCTCTGGCGCCCTCAGAGGGTTATGGCGGTTAGAGCCATACGCGGATACCGCACCGTGTCGACGGAGGCGGCGTGCGCGTTGGCCGGGACACCCCTGTGGAATTTGGAGGTGGAAGTGCTCGCCGAAGTATATCGGGGAACGGCTGAATTTCGGGCGGGAAGCGGCAGTCGGCCCCCGCCCGAAGAGGTACGCGAGTGGCGTGAGGCCGCTCGCCGAGCCACCATGGCTCGTTGGTCGTCCCGGCTGGAGGCTCCACGTGCTGGCTTTGCCGCCGTGGAGGCGCTCCAGCCGGTCATCGTCGAGTGGGCAGGGTGGCAGCACGGGACCCTTTTCTTCCGACTGACGCAGGTCCTTTCCGGGCACGGCTGCTTCGGTAAGTACCTGCATTCGGTCGCTAGGAGGGAACTGAGTCCCGCCTGTCACCACTGCGACTGCAGTGAGGACTCGGCTCAGCACACGCTGGCGGTTTGCTCCGCCTGGGCGACGCAGCGTCGGGCCCTCGCTGCAGGCATCGGAGGGGATCTCTCGCTACCGGCCGTCATACGCTCCATGGCCGGTAGCGACAGGAATTTTATCGCAGTCGCGACCTTCTGTGAGGACGTCATCTCGCAGAAGGAGGCGGCGGAACGGGTCCGGGAGGACGATCTCGACTCGGACCTAATTCACCGCCGGCGAACCGGGCGGCGGAGGCGCGTACCAGCGCCTCATGCCGCCCTGAGTGTGGCCGCGGGTGGTCGGGACGGGTTTTTCCCTCCACCCGCTATAGTGGCCCCCCGCGAGGAGGCGGCGTCCGAGTGTGCCTGGACGTCGCCTAATTGAGAGGTTTTTACCCGAAGGTGGTGCCCGCGCTTTTGCGGGCAGGCGCTAGGAGGGTTCCGGATGTCTTAATAAAAGCTGTTCCCGGATCCCTCCTACTTAAGGCGCAGTACGGCACACCGTGTGGTTTTAGTCGGTTCGATTCTGACACACCGCCCTACCGAAAACCCCGGTGGGGTGACGGCCCGAGGGGGTTTCCACACGCACAAAAAAAAAAAAAAAAGGTTAGAATGCTGATAAACACACTTATATATTTCTAATTACAATTATACATAAATTACACCCAGACACAGCACAAGTGATCATGCTCATCACACAGTTATTTGTCCTGAGTGGGAATCGAACCCACGATCTCTTTCTCAGCAGTACTCTCACGACGTTAATACCTCAATGGCATTTTGCTAACATGTCCTTCAGATACGGAGGGGTCAGGTTCACTAACCACTAGACCAACAGGCTAGTTCAAGTTATACTGGAAATGAAAAAGTAAAAAAAAATGAATTATTGTCGAATTTCGACTACTAAGCTCTCTCTAGTACAAATAATTAGCCTTTGTGTTTACTTGCAACCGCGCAATGTAATTTACATGAACTTAATCTTACAGATACGATTAAAAATATTATAAATCCATTGTTTTTTAACCCTTGTCATGTGACATGATTAACATGTGTATTTGTGTGTCTGTTCGTGGCTTCATGGCGCCTAAACTGATGAACCGATTTTGATAAAGTTTTTTTTTATGTTACTTAATCAAGAGTGTTCTTAGATATAATTCAAGAAAATCTGTTTATTTCTTGATGGGACTTTTGAGTTTCGGGGCTATTTTTTTCAGACAGACGCGGTGGGGGACTTTGTTTTATAATATGTAGTGATATAGAGTCAAAAACCGCAATAGTCTATTGTAACCCTGTAGGTCTTTTAACCAGTCTTTGTACAGTCATAAGCATATGTTAACTTAATATTAACATGGTACAGTCATGTTCACGCCGCGTTGTGTAGGAATGTAGGCTGGCGAAGAATGCATTACGTAAAAACTTAGTGTCAATGTGTGCGAACTATGAGGAAGTAGCTCTATTTAACATTTTAAAGACTAACGTAATTGTTTGTGTATTTGTAGTTTTAAGGTGGCAAAGTAGCACACAGGGCAACAATATGATTAGTAGTTATCGTTGCCTATAGACATTAACTACTGCTAAGTTTTTTGCTAATTTTCCTGATCCACAATACTATGCAAGTTGTACTAATAAATATGGTTACATTTTGTTTTTCGCAAACGAATATTATTTAACCAAACGTATTTTAATATTATTATTATGTGACTTGGGACGAAATATGTTATTTGTTTTGTTAAGGAACGCTGTGCGATGTCTCACAGAAGTTGAGGATCCTTCGACGAAGCTCCATGAAAATTCCAGACACACGGAAATTTAATTTATTATATTTATCACTGCAAGAATGTTGCCACAATGCTTAGACTTTGCAAAAAAGATGTTCAGTCAGCTTAAGGTGATGCCGAGATAAAAATATTGTAGATGCAATACGGAACCGAGAAAGTCTTCAACTAAGATGTTTGTCATTATCAGTTAAATTTAACCTGAATATAGTTAGATCTATATATATGTGGAGAGATGGAACTGTTGAATTTACACTAAATAGCTTATAAATATTAGAGTATGCTACACGCACGAAATATATTTTAAAATAGCAAAGGCAAAAGACAGAAGAGTAGAACACCGTTAGTTAACTCTTACCCCTTCAGAAAAAAAGGTCTACATGATTTTATATGTAAATGATCACAATAAGGAAATAGAGCATCTTACCAACCTAAAACGATTGAACTCGCATCAATTTTCTAACACCATTACCAGCGCTCGCGCAGCTTTTTGTCAAAGAAAAATGCGTCTTATTACATTACGGACAGTTCGTGTTTTGCACACATTTGTCCACGATATCGTGAGGGTCACTTTACACGGAACATAATGGTCTGTTTTGTTCGTCTTTTTCTTTATTTCAGACGATCAAACATCATGATAAAACTCCTAAGTTATATAATAAACAGTCTCGTCTGGTGCTAGAGATTTCCGTAGTCTATGGAGAGCTGCAACTACGGTTTATACCTCTAATAGAAGCACGAAAAATAAGAGTGTCTGCATTATGAGTGCTCCTGCACTAAGAGTGGTTTCTTCAGACAGTAGTCAGCTCTGGCTGGTCGTTTTTGTGATCATTGACTCTGACTCTTCGCAAATAGTTAACACCTTTTATTAGCTTACTTTCTTTTTATTGTTGATGAAGTTGATGTCTATATTACACTATACATTCATGATTTTGATGCCTAGGAAAATTGTTTAACTATAATATCGATTTAGTTTTTATATTATTTGTAATTAAAAAAACCACCAAGTTCAATGCGTAGCTGTATTTTTCATCTTTTAATTTTTTACCCTAAGGTGTGGTAAATGAGATGAACTTTGAAAAGGCATTTTAATTTTTTAATTAAAAATATAATAATTGATATCGGTTCACATATCGCGAACTCACATACACGGTAGGTTTTGGTGTCAGTTTTGCCAAAATCAAAACGATGATTGACGAATAGCCTATCGTCTAATGCAGTGATTGACGGTTGCATGATGAGATTTTGATGTCGATATTAATTCATTAATCACCAACGAACATCCGTCAATTATGACTTTTGGTAATACACGCCATACACGCGATACACCAAAAAAACATTGAGGACCTCCTTAAAGTCAGGTAAAAATAAAACATGACGTAAATAAAATAAGAGATGGGGATCGAAAAAGACAGACTGTGAGTTTTATAGCCTGGCTCTTCTCTCACAGGTTTAAGTAGTCAGTAGAGCCTGTGAGAGTTTAGGTTTTAAATGTAAAAATACCTTTTAAATGTAAGTTTCTTCCATTCGTATCTACTAGAGAAGCATAACAGATACTCTTTTACACTAAAACTATTAATATTCAAATTTTGCAGTTCGGCTTATTGATTTTTTTCTGTATTGCGTAATAATAAGCAGCAGAGTAATAGCACGGTATATGTATTATTAGTTAATCGCGGAAGAGCTCGCTTTGGCACGTACCACGGCCTCACAGAAAACCGGCAGTGAATCCATGCTTGCAATGCTTTTCGCCGAGTGAGTGAGGTTACTAAGGCCCTAACCGTTCCCTCCCCTCTCTTCCCCTCTTCCACCCTTCCTTTACTCCCACCTTAAAGGCCGGCAACTCACTTATGACTCTTGACTTGCAGGTGCCACTAGGCGGTGGTAGTCATTTACCATTATGTGGCCCTTTCTGCTCGTTTGCCCCCTATACCATAAACAAAGGAAAAAAAAGTAGTTCGGTAAACTATGTGCCCGATAAATGGCAGTAGGGTCGTCACTTAAAACATGAGACCAAAAAGCTGACCGAATGGGGGTGAGTCTCTGCGTACCCTTCTTCCTACTCCTTCTAAAATAAAAAAGTTAAAATTGCAGTTGAAGATTCAATAGCTCTGAAATCTCGTTCCAATCCCACGATTTCGTCGCAGAGCTATAAGTGGGTACATCACCACCCTACATCACCTACACTACTAAGAAATTTGAAGTTAATTTTTTTATGGTTTTCTTAAAAACTGAGTGAATAGTTCCAAGATCAAAAAATACGTACGATTTGAAATCTTTAACTTTACACGTTCCACTTGCTTTTATGAGAAACCGAGGTAAAATACCTGGAAATTCTAACGGTCATGACTTATAAACGGAGAGTTTTTATTTTATTTTTTTTTTGTAACTGCATGCTAGAGTCCATACCCTTTCAAGTGTTCTATTTTCAAATACACATTGTATATCAGAATGGACGACTATCTAGCATAACTCGAAATTATACACTAGGAATCCTACTAATCCCACTAATATTATAAATGTGAAAGTTTGGATGGATGGATAGATGTTTGTTACTCTTTCACGCCAAAACTACTGAACCGATTACGAAGAAATGTTGAAATTGGTATGTAGATAGCTGGAGATCTGGATTAACGCATAGGCTACTTTTTATCCCGATATTTCAACGGGATCGGGACTTACGCGGGTGAAATCGCGGGGCGCTGCTAGATAGAATATAAAACACGCCTGTGTAGTTTTGTGTCAGTAGTGTTCGGAGTAGCACTAAGGGGTCTTAGAGGGATAACTACCTAAATTGATTACCTAAATCTACATTAGCACGAGCAAAACCACGGGCAAAGGCTTGTAATTATTTGATGATCTTACTTACATTCCTAGAGTAAGATCATCATATAATTACTAGCTTTTTTACCCACGAGAACCGTAAATTTTTTCGTGATTAAAAGTAATCTATGAGGTAATCCAGACCATGATCTATCTCTGTGCCAAATTTCATCCAGATCCGTTCAGCCGTTTTTGCGGTAAGGAGGAACAAACAAACATCCATCTATCCATCCATACTCACAAACTTTCGCCATTATAATATTAGTAAGATTAGTTAGGATGTATACGGGAATTAACGCGATCATGTTATATGTGGGCCGTAGTCATATGCTGACTATGAGATTGTGACTACGGCCAGTGCAACCTGGTCGAAATGTCAGGCAATTCAAAGGTATGAAATATTTGTTACGTAATCGCCGTCATTCAAAACGCGGAAGTTTAAAAGATCATGACATTTGTGCCTATGCTCAAATGGACAAGAAAAAACGAAAGGAAACAGAGGAGATGCCTGTTCAAATCAAAGCCTTCCTACTAGGAAAGTAGTACCTGTTTTTAAAAAACCACGGCTAACCACTCGAGCACTACTGGAATATAAATGAACCAGAGTTCCTCGGGATACCGTTTTGTCGTCCCTAATCATCTTTGATAGGATGCTCACTTTTGGCAGGAGACTGCAGTTGTTACCTACCATAAAAGTACAAAAATGTAAGTATAAAACGTCAGATACTTAATAAGTATTTTCTATTTACTACGTTAACCTAAAAAACCATTAAGTTAAACCAAGTATTTCATAATAAAATAGTAATTTAACTTTTTCTCTGGACTCGGGCCGCGCTTTTAATATTAAATCACATTAAGGACAAGCCTAATGATTCAACTAACAGACGGACAAAAAAATATTACTAGTTGTTAATATTATTTTTTTTGTACATTATAGAAGCTATTAAGGTTTGAGTTTCTTACGGAATCTTCTTTTTTTGGTGGGAGACGGGAGAAAAAATTCTTTATAGAGTCCGTGGGTCTTTATTAAAAGATTGCGAAACGAGTAGGTAATCGCCCTCTTTTATGACCAGAAGTTTAGCTGTCAGTCTTTTAACGTCTGTTTTATGGTATAATTGGCAAACGAGTATACAGGTCACCTGATGGTAAATGACTACCGCCGCCCATGGGCACCTGCAACTCAAGAGTCACAAGTGCGTTGCCGGCCTTTAAGGTGGGAGTGGGGGGGAATGGAAGGGTTAGGATATCCGGTAACCACACTCACTCGTATCGTTGTTTTACTTTTCGTTAGAGGGTTGGACTTCGTGATAACAGCCAGTTCGAGTTGCAGGTATAAAACCCTGATGGACAAACTATTGCTGACACGCCCCAATCTCCCTCTTCTCTCTTCTTATATTCCTTTCTCTTCTTTCCTATCCAATATACTCCCAATTTTCAAATCTTTAATGCCCAAAATGCAAAGTTGACGGCAATCGGCTTACGTAAGTAAGACTAATAGTTGGCAAAATGTGGCAAAACGTCTCTGATTACCCCTTTGGGGGTACAGGTCTGTGTCTTCAAATGTATGTACCTATTATTCTTTTTCGATTATTTTTTTATATTGCAGGGGGCGCACGAGCAGACGGGTCACCTGATAGACTGCGTGAGGAAGACGCATCGAGTCTTATTCCTTGAAATTAAACCTTATTTCCACTCAAGACACTTAAGAATGTCTTCTAGGATTTCTATCCTTTGGGATAGTTTTTTTGCTATGTACGAACGACGATTCTTTTTCCTCTTTTTTAGCATTTGGCAGGACAATGTATGTTAGTAATGGTACTTTAAAGCTGATGTGATTTTTTGTTCTGTTCAGAAGCCACCTGGAAGTACCTGCAGAAAACCTCCTATAAAAACCACTAGTAACAAATTATCGCTTAAACTCCATGGCACCCCAGAATCGGTAATCGGGACCCCAGAATGTCAACGATATTGGTTACCACTTACCATCAGGCAAGCCGCTTTTCTATTCATACTATTTTTCTATAATATTCCAAGTCATGATTTTCATAAAGAATCTATAAAGAAATATGACTTAAGGTATATAGCAAGTAGTCTTAAGACATCGATGAAATCTGTTAAGCAACTAAAACTACTTGTCTTTAGATTGCAGATAAGATTTTCATGTAGTGTTTTGATATAGGAAGCGATGTATTTTGAATAGCTTGAGATGTGTTGCACTGTAATACACGACTCCATGGCCATTCAAAGATTTCAGCTTCAAACAAATTACATTAAACATGGAATATGGTTCTAAAATAATTTCAACCACAACTAATAAGTGTAAGAGTTTAATTAATAATATCAAAAGGAACACAATTAAACGAGCTATCGTCAAGCCCCGTCCATAAATTCCCGCTCGAGGGGCGTGACCGATAGAATTTAATACAAAATCCGCCATATTGATGTATAAATTTTTTCCGACCCCCCATTCCCACCCTACCTAATTGAGCGTTGTGAAAACTATCACGTTAGTAAATGACGCCCCCTCCAGCCTCCCACCCCGCAGTTTTCAACATGGCCGTGATCAATAATTTGGCTGGGCAATGACTGTGATGACTTGGACATGCGCAAAAGGTGCTAACGCCGGAATCATCGCAAAAGCTGAACTTGACTTGGCGAAAACGAAAGCTACGGCGAATGTTTCTACACTGTTCTTGGCATCCGATACTAACACACTGCATAGTAACACACAGATGATCTTTATTTTATAAACAAGACATATTTTGAAGATTTTCGTACTTTTAATTAAAGAAAGTTATTTTTTACATACAGTTTTTATACCAAAATAAGAATATGGTAAATATAAAGATATAAATGAAGATTTAAAAGAAGTTGATACAAAAGTAAATAGCTATGTCCGTGATTTCGGGCGAGGCTGCAAAAAAGATGAAACAAACGTTGCGTTTTGAGTAAGTGCGAGCGAGATAACAGATGTCAATTTTATACTAAATTGTTACTGGTACTGAAGATATCCGCTATGTACATACGCGTACCTGAAGGTGTCTCGTTTAAAATACGTGTCGTCAAACCTTTATTAATGAGAATAGTGGTAGAATAGAGAATAACAAGAAAAATATATGAAAAACCGTTAATTATGATTATTAATCAATTATTGAAATCTTACCTTTGCGATGTCCTCTGCAAGAATCAGGTTGATTTCAAAGCTTTAGTGTAGAATCGTGTAAATCTTGCTCTAAGTCTTAAACATGAGTTTCTGCTTTCTTAAGGTCTCTGTTCTCTCTTTTTGTTTCGTCTTCTGTATTGTCTTTATTTATATGACTAGTCCTTGTTTAAGCCCATTAATGATACATACTCATATAAAACGTTATAGGTATAGAAATAACTCAAAGTTTTAACTTAGTCTTAACGTTAATTTACTTTTAATTTTGTACTATTTAAAGAAATCTAGAAGTCGCATCAACAGGTAGGTAAAATTTAGATATTTTTGTAACTTTTTTTGAAGTAATTTTATCTTACCTTTTTATTATTAATTTAAGGCCAATTTAAGGCACAATATTTTTTTTTATTTTATTTTGTTTAATGTGTTTTCATCACCCATACAGTCTGAAGCGGCTGATGAAACTTGGTCGAAACTTCTTCCAAAAGCTTAGATGCCAAATTCTTCAAATATCACTTAGCCTTAACTTTTAAGTCCAGAGTCTTTCACTAAATTACTTTCCACTAAATATATATAGAGAGTTTGTATATAAAAATCAATTTAAATTAATCATAAAAGTTCCAAAATTAACCAGTGTTGTTTAAATGTACTCAAAAAACTTAAGATTTAAATTCTCTTTTCTATTGGTTTCTTGTAATAACGGTTGATATAAACTTAAAACTTGTTCTATTGCGAAAAAACGTGTTTCTTTATCGTCAAATGGCGCTGGTTGTTATTTGTTGTGCTAGATTCTCATTTGCTATAAAATCTTAGCTTTCTTTAATTTCTTGCGCATTTAACTTATTTTAGTCCGCATCTATAG